>OZ010736.1:64458220-65185720 GCA_963932295.1 Tipula lateralis | reverse complement strand
AATAAAATGGTAAAACAATTGTTGATATCAGGTCGTTGACACAAGTAAGTGTTCAAATACACTGGCGGAAAGCCAGAAAAATTACTTTTGCTGTTGATAAATATCAAAACATCGAGTTGCTTCGAACATATAATAGAACTTGTCTTGGAGTATTAAGCCTGGTTTACATTCAATAACTTTTGCAGAAGCAGACAATTAAAACGAGATAGACTATTTTAAAGCCTTGAGTGTAAATGTAGGACAACAATAAAATTGAAAATTATTTTTTTCTCTTCGTTTTGTCTTATTTTTGTACATAGACAAGTAAACTGTACTTGTTTCATTTATCTGCTTCTGCGAAAATCGTTGTTGCGATAAATGCTTGTGCACCTATCAAATCTCCCCACAAAAACTAAATTCCATCAAAATTCCGAATATGGCCATAAAACACTTGGGACGTTTGACAACTGATGTTAGCTAACGGAAAGATTTTTAATTTTTTATTTTTTTCTAATCTCTAATCTATTTTGGGGCTCAAGGCACTCACTTCTTGTTCGCGGTTCGCTTATTTACGTCCTTGCTTTTACGCCATTACAGGCAATTCGAGGACGTACGGCTATAGGTCCGATTTGCCTAACCATCAGCACATTGCATAGCTCCATGCCAGCCTGTAGTACTGACATGGAAGATGGGTTTGCCCATGAATTCTGCACTCCAACAGGGGGTCTTTGTTGTGTTCATTCACACCACAGATCATAATCTCATGGTGAAAAATCGCACCCGATATCTCTCGATCCAACTACCGCAGCTTTAAACACTGGTGGTTAACGGAAAGAAAGCCCTCATTTTACAATAATTTGAATAATCATGAATGAATCTGTTCTATTCACCTTCTACCTTAATCTAGAAACTAATATATAGAAGATTTAAAAGCAGCATCAAAAAATAAACTGGTTTGATGTACAATCCCCTCTAAGTAAACCAACCATTGTTCGAAAAATTGTACAATGTTAGGAAATCTAAGTTGGTTTTTGGCTTCAGGTTTCATATTTTCAGTGCGATTCTACATATGATAGTATAGTCCTAGCCACGATAAAGATATTGTCATCCTATAATTTATCCAGTTAGCCTTGAATGACATTGCACGTTACTGCACCAAGTACGACTTGTAATAATCTCGGAATCAAAGTATTTCCAGGTCCTGCACTGTACCACCCTATATACTATTCCAATCAAATCTAATCGGCTGAAGTTTATTCTAGCTACAGAACCATTTCTCAAATTCCCTTGAGTTTTTCTAACACTACAGATAGTGTATGTGCTCCTCTTGCTACTCAAACCATTATGAACAGTCATTTAACAAGATTTGGGTTACCAGTAAGAGACATTACTGTTCTGCAAGTTCACTAGTCTGCTGAAGTGAATTCTATTTGAAAAGTATTGTAATATTCGGATTTTATGAGAAGTGCCTTGCTGTCGAGCAGAGTAATACTAATATAGCATAAACTCGGGTTGCAATCACAAAGAAGAAAAACGCTGTTATATAGTTAGAAGATACGATTGAGGATTACCAAATTAAACCATACTTTACCACTTCACTCAACTGCCATTCGGGACTGGACACCAATGGGGTACTCGACACGTGACTATAAATGATAAATAGAAACGTTTAAGAAGACAACCCTGCCGAAAAGAAGTCAAAATTATCCTTTCAATCAGTTTTCAACTGGATTTTTGGTTGGAAACACAAATGTAGTAAATAATGGAAATCAATGAATTTTTTTGATCACTGGTTCAGGGACTATCCTGAGTGCACCCAAATTGTAGATACCACACTTCGTGTAGAAAGCTTTGATGTGAATTAAAATTTTAATATGGCCGAGATACTCATCAGCTTGTTTTTAAGATGGCCATATATAATTATTGCATAGCACCATACCTGTCAGGATGCCTAGATCTATAATGTTTGCCTAACGGCTAAATCACATAAATGTGGTGGTATAACAAAATGTATAACCCTAAAATGCAAAATACATTGAACGCGACACTGGGTGTAAAAAAATGTACATCTATTATTTTTCAAGTTAAAACACATGTTGATATTATTGAAGAGACTGACATGGAAGCTTCACTTAAACTACTCTTACTCTATTTGAATGCATCAAAGGTAAAATCGAAATCCTATGATAGAAAGCTTATATACTTCTTTGTGTAGCCTTCCAAAGAATTAAAAACTCTTTTTGTTAATCATTACGTCTATTGATCATCCCCAGAAATCGTATGCTTTTATGTCACCGTGATAATGCCATGTTTCAATATTCATAATGACGTATTCACCCTACTCTAAAAATGAGGATACGCTAGATCAGAAAGGGAGATCCTTTCAGTTAAAACATAGTATTTTGCTATATCGATAAGTGTAGCATTGTTGAAGCTAATAATTTGATACTTCCACAGTTTCTTTTCCAGCAAAAAAAAATCCATAATCAATTATAAAGTTTTAATCAATCCCCATAATTACACTAATCAACCTGAAAGCGTGTTAAAAATTAATAAAATTGAAACAAAATGCATGCACCACCATCAAGCTACTTATTAATTATGTGTTTCATAAATGTATGAAGGTTATGTGGTTTGAAGCTTATAAGTGTTACGTACACGAAAATGTTACCTCACACATGACATACGAGAACACAAGAATTATATACAAATAATTTCCTCGATGTATCGATGTTTCAGACCGTATTCAGGTGTATAATTAAATTAAATCAATAATTTGACAACCAAAAATAACTTTACGAAAAGCCTCCATTTTGAATATGAGCTTTTTCTCCTACAAAAAAGTTTCAGCCATATTTACTCGCAGCCAATATACCCCATCCACATAATGGAGACATTGTGGACATTCTTTAGCTGAATTGCATCTACATAATTTGCGATGGAATTACGACAAAACGATTAGCGAATGACATAAAATTATACGAACGGCTATATAATTTTGATCTCGTGATGGTGAGCTTTTCGGAACAGCATTAAATACAATCACATATCTATAAAATTTAATGACGTCACATTAAGCAAAATACAATAAATATTTTCTAACCAATTGGAATAATTTTCCAAATTGATGCATGCGCATTTCTTATATATAAGAAAAAAGGACGAAACTAACAAATTGCTATCGATGTGTGTGTATCATAAATGAAAAAGGGGATAAAAATTTCAATGTATAAAATATTTGAGAGAGAGGGGGAAAGGGAAACGTTGAGGTAAAATTTTAACCCAGCAGATCAAAGCTACCTTTACAACAGCTAAGTCGAGTGATACAAAGCTCGAGAATAGAAAAAAAATATTTTTCTTTTCTTTTTCTTTTTTGTTCAATTTAATTAACAAACAAAAATTTTAATTTAATTAAATAAATATTTAATTTGGTCAGCTCTCCGGGAAATAAAGATAAAATTGTGTACGCTTACGTGAATCTTCTGAACACAAAAGCCTCCGAAAAAGTTCATGGAATAATAAAATTATTTATTTGTGAATTATTTGTGATAAAAAAAATATTTTCAAAAAAAGTGTGATAAAAGTGAAAAATATTAGTGAACGAGTGGAAACAAAAAATATTTATATAAAATATAAATTTTAAAAGAAAAATTTATTAAAAATATTTAAAAAATAAGAGACCGTGGCTTCTTCGGAGGAACAAACTGGTGGCGAACCCACCCTGTTTTCAAAACTTGGTGGTGCTTTCTTTGGCGGCCAAAATTCGCCCCAAAGAGTCGTAACTAATATCCGTGGATTTTTAGCTAATCGTCTACCTGCTTCAATTCCTGATACAGGTAAGAACACTTTTTTTTTATTATTTCAAAAATGGCGGCGCTTAAAACCATAATTAATTATTACGTAATATCAAACTAATCGTATGGCGAAAAGCTTTTAAATAAAAAACCCAAAAAAAAAATTAGAACGTCTCATGCATAATTCATTACAAAAAAAAACAAAATAATTATTTTAATTTATTCATAATTCATAAATCGCTCAAAATAATTATATTAAGTTAATAAATATATTATTTATTGGTTTTTAATTAGAATACTATTTAGTACAGCCTAATGATGAATTAACTTAAATTATAACTCAAATCATAATGTATTATATATATGATTGGAAAAATGGGGTGGATTAATTTTCACGACAGTACCAGGCAAATGTGTTACAATATTTTTTTTTTGTTTTTTTAAGTGGATATTATTATTTTAGGGTTCTCGAATTAAATTTGTTCCGTCGGATAATATTTGGTGGTTTATTGTAGTTTTGTGTTTTATTATTGTATAAGGGTGCTGGTATAAGTTTTAATTTGTTTCGGTTTGAATACTTAAAGGAATATTAAACTAAGCTTAGTATTTAATTGATTAGTAATTATTTTTAAAATTCGTAGTTAATTGTTGAAAGAGGTCAAAGATGTTTTATGTTTGAGAAAAGGTTATGTCATTTAAATGAGCCGCAAAGAGTATAAAAGTTTAAATATATCTTAAGAAATACTAATCGACGGTACAGTATTCTCAACAATTTGTGTTTGACGGGCAACTAACTTCAAACTTATTTTTAATGATACTGATATCCATTACTTAATATTAACAATTTTTAGTAATGAAAATCGACTGTGAGGTTCATTGAAACATTTTTTTAAATTTAGTACAAGTACTACAAATAATTTATCTCCAGGAGATTGTGGATTTGAACGTTTGGAGGTATTTTGATGATGAATATCAAATTCCAAATAATGCAACGTGCCAAAAATTCACCTTTATCCATAATACTTTGTTAGAACCCTTAATGATTGTGAGTACTAAAAATATTTAATTTATTTATTTACATTTATTCGTATTAATATATTTTTCAGTTGGTTACGGAATGGTGTAATAAACAGTATCTGAAACGCGTAATAAATATTTTTAGTACATAGTTGAGGTTAAGTTTTTATAAAAATAGAATAACTGTGTGTCGGTAACGAAATATTATAATAGTGTAAAAATAAGAATCGAAAATATATATCAAAAAATCAGAAATCTAAATGATCAAAAATCAACAACTAACTATAGTCTAAACTTAATTTGGCCAAACTTAAAATCCAGCATTGATTGAATAATATGATCTTGGTAGATAAATAAATGCACTTACTATCCTGAACCACTTTTTTGTCTGGCTTTCGCAGGTTATGTTGTTCCTGTTGTACAATTGATCAACATCATTTAGTGTTGAACCGTTACCGAAAAGATTGAGGCTATGAAACTTCAATCTTTCCGGTTTTGGTGCACATTGTAGGTAGTTCTAACGAATGCTTTTTACACACAATCGCTTTTTTGTCATCCGGTGCATTTTAATTTTTGGTCAACGGCGAGAATTGACCTCTTCACTGCGGCGTGATGGGAAACTCTTAACCATTAAACTGCTTCAAAAAAGTTGTGTACTAAAAAGTTTAAATCTCATTATTTAATCTTAGTACTCACATAATTTTGGAACTCTAAAGTAAGAAGCCATTATATTATAAGTAACGATGATTTATTTCTTATAATTATGGTAGTTTAAGTTTTAGTACACTTTTAGACCGATAGTTTACTATTTGATTATCTCAACCATGACCATCAATACCTTTCAAACACCCACTTGTTGATGTTATGGGAGATGTTTAGGAGTCTTTAAAGATATTAAATTGCAAAATAGTTTTATAAAAGAGCTAATGACTAAGTTTTACTTATATAAATAAATACGTTAGCTTAAGCTGCCTGAATTGACATTCAATCCACAATTCTAATGGGCACATTACTTTTTGGGTTCAATTGTTTGTGTAAACGTAAAGCTTTACCGTAAATGACTGGGATACTTTTAAATAATATATTTAATGAACGTAGGTGGTAACCTTCAGGTTCTAAAGGATTTGGTTATCACTGCCACTGGCGCTAAAGCAGAAATAGTTGTGCTAATAAATTATTTGTAGTGACCAAATTATCATTGACAATTGAAAATCTTAGTAAATTTAATAATGGCTAATACTAAAAACACATATCTGGTTTCGTAACTACAATTTCGAATTAACCATGATATCGTAGTAATGTGTCACTACTAACCATGGTTTGCAACTTGGTTTAAACATGGTTTCGGAATGAGCTATTTTTTCTCATCCTATGGCATTTTAGTGACGGCAGTGCCAAGTTATACAGTTATATAAAAATTGAAGTTTTAAAAAAAAAATACATAATTTGATAAGGTAACGGAAAATAAAACTAAAATTAGAAATAGGAAAATTTGGGTGGAGGGCGAAACAAAAATAATTTGTAAACCACACAGTTAACGTAAGTATTTTAATAAATTATGATAAACTGTCAAATGAAATGAGAACTGTAGTGTGTCATATATTCTCATGTCGAAAATCATAGTTTCATAATCATGGTTACGAAACTAGCACCCTTATTCCCATAGTCGAGTCGTTTAATTCGCCGTGACAGTTGTCGCGTCACTTAAATTTAAAATCAGTATTCCCTTAGTCGACTGTGATGCCGTGACGTGACAAATATTAAAATCTGAACTGATCGGGCAACACAAATAATTTCCTCAATATTTGACAATTATTTTAGTTGTAAATTTTGTTTGTTGTTTATGATTTTTAAGCAAATTTATTTATTTAAATTATTTTCGCTGCGTTTCTTTGAAATATATACATAGACCGACCAACGAAAATTACAGACGAAAATAATATGGATGCCGGACAAAGAATTCGAATGCAATTAATGAATTCAATATTCAAATCTTTTATTAAAAATAAACATTATAATTGTATTAAAAAGCATATTTCATTATTCTATCTCGTATTGGACGTCCCAATGAATTTAAATTTTCAGTATTCCATTTATTTGTAAATTCTAATTTTTAACTACCAAAATACACTTTTTCTACCCTTACGATCTTCTCCATGCACTGCCTTACATTTGTGATTTTACTACTAATAAATATATAATAATTTAAACAATGTTTTAATATAAATATTTCAAAATAAATGTAACTAAAAACTAACGTTTTTTCTTTTTCTGTATTGATATCACTTCACAAAACTGCACGTCTAAAAATGTCGCCTATGTCGACAAGAAACTTTTCTAATGACTACTAGAATATCATGTTTGTCGCTAGATTCGCCGACAGTCGTCACATTCGCTTAAGAGAATACAAAAAATCTATTGTCGTAATAAACGTCAGGTGACTCGACTAAGAGAATAAGGGTGTAAGAGAATAAGGGTGTAGATGTGTCTATTACCATGTTTCCATGTAGAGTATAGAGTAAGGTTGAGTTGAAATTAGGATTACGTTAAATTTAATACGGCGTCGAACGTTTCCATGAAAAAAAACAGAGTTAGGTTGACTTGACAGCTTTATATTGTTTATTTGTAATTTTTTGTGTTTTTCATCTTAAGATCAGTGAAGTTAGTAATTTTAATCGTGAGTTAATACTTAATAATTGTATTTTTGTAAATAATGGGGAAAATCACAGTAAATAAGAAAGTTAAAATACTGTGTTTAGTGCATAGGAAAAAACCTTCGGTCACAAATGCACAACCAAAGTTACTATCGCCAATTTAAATTTCAACTCTACTCAACTTCACTAGTTTCGTTGAGTTAAAAACATTTATCGAATCTCGACCCTAAACTCTGTTTCCATGAACGCCAACCCTAACTCTACTTTGTTTCAACCTAGCAGGGAAACATAGTATATGTGTCTATGGTATAAGGCTATATAATAGATATTCAAAAATTATTCTTTCCTGAAATAGTGACGATAAACTGTCAATTTGATAAGAAAACTTGGCACATCATTTTGACCGAAGTTTTAGCAACCTATAAATCATTTCCAGAGGAATATATTGAATATATTGAGTCCACCGCATAACTACCGAAAGCTGACTAGTATAAATGTTGATGTACATTTCACATGTGAAAAGTTTTACACGATGTGACAAATAAAATAATTTTCGTAACATTTTGTACTCATCACTCGCCGTGTAAAGCCGCTTTTTTAAAATGTTTTGTAAAAAACTTTGCTATGATGATAATAGCAATCTGGTTCTATGGAAAGTCGAAATGAATTTGCTGGCACTTAAGTCCAGAAATATCTGACCATTAAAAACTAACTTCACTACAAAGATGAGTAGTTCTATAGAGTATTTGCGAAACCACTCCGAAAAAGAGAGCTACTCAATTTTTAAATTAGTTGTCGATTTCTGAAAGTGGCGTATTGTAAACTAGGCATGTCAATTCATTTAAGAGTGAGTAAAAAAGTAACAGATTTTAATCCGAATATATTTCAGTTTTTAGTTTGACATTTGGAAAGAATGTTAGGATTGTTTACACTATGATTTTTAACGGCTGTCATAATCACAAAGTGTCATAAGAATGTAATGTTTTTGAATCTATCGGCTCGAGTTTGTTTTATTTTCTCTATGTTTGACATTTGCAAAGAAACCGAGTTCCTTATCTCTGATCCAAGCAATTTATTAAGCAAGTGTGATAGAGCTGCAGCTCTCTTCGGAAATCTCTAATATCACAAACAATAAATTTCAAATAAAATATGTCCAAACACAAGGATAAACCTTGAAGTAGCCAAGTAAATATAATTTATCAAGTTTGAAAGGGGTTCACTTTCACCTTACTCATTTCTATCGTATACAGGTTGTCAATCCTAAATTTTTTTGTATAACAAACAATTTCTGGCAAGAATCCGCCACTTTCGGCCTTATACCATAGCCCTCTGCTGCTACGCATGCGGTTCTCTTGATAACTTTTTTCATCACTTTTTTACTCATTTCATCCTATATAATGATCGTATAAGTTTATCCACATCTTCAAATTTCAATATTAACAGTTGTAGAAAACCATGCTCTGGTAACCACAATTCATCAAACAATTGGCATGCTATTCTGGTCTTAAAAACATATCAGAATCGCCAGTGATTGTAACAGCTGATCCATTTTTGTTTTGTAAACATATGATTCAATAACCCATTCAGTCCAAATTCCATACCATATGCCGTCATTTTCATAAAGTCTGCGTTCGGAATCATGTCATTATATGTATATATTGTAACGATTTAGCCGAGTGTTTATTATTGTGAATATTAAACTCGCAAACTTTAAATTTTTACAACAAATTTATTTGGCAATAAATTCCACAAATAATTATTACAACACTAATTTTCCACAATAATTATCACTACAATTGTTTTAACACTTTACTTTCAGTTTTTATCACTTTCCGATATTAACACTTTACAATTCCCAATTGAACTGATTCCTAGCTCAAAAGTCTACACCAATTTATACGACATAAATCCTTGTGGAAATTTTCCATTAACGTTTGCATCTCTACACTTCGCGAAGGTTCGTTGCGTCGTATTTGATTCGTTCCGCCTATTTCACTATTTATTTTGATTTTGTTCTACAAAAAATTTTGGTTACAGGGTAACCCCAAACCTACTGCTATAATGTTTACTCGTTTTAATTATCACAGGTGGCGTCTATGATTCGTCACAATATTATCACGTACACTTTCGATTGTAAGATGTTGCAGACACTGCGTTTATATTAAAATTCGCCTGAATATAAACAAAGTAGATTAATTCCAGAAATCATCGTATCTGCAAACTTTCTGATAGCCAGACTACACTAACGGTGAACAACTTCAGTCATGGTTCAAAGAAGCTAGAGACAGTAATTGCCTTGAATCGACTAGGTAGTCTGAATGTAATTAGACTTTACTGGATACCCAGCACATGGATTTCAAAGCAAACATATTAACTGAAAATTCAAAACAACGCAAACTGCGAACAGTGGAAGCAAATTAAGAAACTGTTCCGCACTTCTTGTCCTTCATACTCTTCCCATAGACTACACTGCTTTGAGATTTCTTTTTGACAATCAACTGACGACTTTGACGATACTGGATACTTTGGGTTTTATTCGAAGAACAAACAGATTTTGAGATTGAGAGTATTCGTTTGAGTGGGGTATGTCACAATAGGTAAATTGAGCCTGAATTAACGATTGCAAATCGTCCATAGTCATAATTCAATTTACTGGCAGTATATATTCTATAAAAAAAATATTCAATCAATAAAATTTACCTTCATCATTTTAAGCACCCTGTGTGTGTGTGTGTGTGTTTGTGCAGAACACCAATCCTTAAAAAAACAGAAAATAATATTTTCTAAAATAAACAAACGAATGTAAGTTTTATTCTATATAATATTTCCATTCGATTTCCATATTTCGATTTATACATTTATATTACTGGAAAACCGGTAATTTTAATGGAAATGGATTTTTCATGTTGGTGTATAAATTATTAAATTTGAGGGACTATTTTCGTTAAAATATAGTCCCGCTTGTTTTACTTTATAGTTGCCCTTAGTATTTATATGTTTGAGGAGCGAGAGGTACGAGTACTAAAAGCAAATCACATGAATAATAAATGAAATAATTTTCTTGTATAACGAGAAAATTTTTTGGGTTTAGATGGGGAAAATAAAATATTAAATTGAAAATCCATATTGAGTAGATATGGGTGGTGGTTGAGAAGGTATATATAACCATTGATTCGCAGATACTTAATCCACCGAACATTTTCTACAACTATTTACACCGAATTGGATTTCCATTAGGCTCACTCTTGGTAAAAAAAAAGTTAAAACTCTTAATTATATTTTGGTTCGTGTGTTTGTGTTTCTTCTACATTTTCCCAATCACGAAAAATAATATTTTTTCATAAAAGTTTGTGCAAAACAAAAGAAAATCATTAAATTTACTTGTTTCGTATTCGTACATCTCGTACCAAGGGAGAGAGACAAAACACACTCGGGTAAACAATTTTCTTTATTTACATCTCTAGTTTACCTGGTATACTATAACAAAACAACAACCTGAACCTAACAAGGAGTGGTTTTTCTTTTCTTGTTTGGTATAAAAGAAAAAAATTATATTATTTCGTCTGTGTGCAGGATAATAATTATTATTAAAGTAAATGAGAGGGAGACAGTATAATAATATGACATGGAAAGGATATACACAATATAAATAAAATAAGGGAATTGAAAAGGATGAATCATTCATACATACATAGCACAGTAAAAGCTTTCTTTATGTTGCCGCTATATATACACTGTGATGAATACATTTTCCATCTGTTATCTTATAAAATATTCACACGAAATTTTTACTTTTAAATAATTCATAAATTTATGGATTTTTATTCAGAAGGGATGACGGATGAAATTGGAAAAATGTTTCAGTATTTTCTCTTATTCACGTATATAGCGATATACAGTAAGAAAATTTAAAGCAACAATTTGTCTTATTGTGCGGTTGATAATATGATGTGTAGGATGTGGTTGTTGGGTTAAATAGCAAGCGGTATGAATTCGTTAAGAATGTGATGAATTTGTTAATATATGTATAAGATGAAACTCATTAACGCGAGAAGCTGCAATAAAGTTAAATTCAGATTCCTACTCAACGGCAACATAGGTAAAAATTAAGTTTTTTTACAAAAAGGTCTTGTGCTTTATGCGTATTATCGAATCAATGATTAATTCTAGGTACTTGATCATAGATGGCACTACTAACTATGTACGTACGTAAAAGGCAACTGAAACTTCTTCACACCGAACATATGAATTTCATTCGATTTCGATCTTAATTGAGTTTAAAGTTATCCCCATTAGTCAAGATCGATTTTCCAACTGCAAGCATTTTCAATAATTAAATACCCATAAGTATTGTTTAAGCGATGGTACAGTTTGTTTTGCAACCCTAAAATGTACAAAAAAGTATCAGCCACTGCGTTTTCTGCGTTCGAAGAATTCTTCTAGATCATCCCAGAAAATTCTTCTCAAAATTTTATTTTGCTATAGATTCTGATTCGTAGATTTATATTCATGTGAAATACGACGATCAATGTAAGTACATATACTCAAAATAATCCACAGTCATTCATTCCATCTAAATTAAGGTATTTACAAGTCATTTGAAGTATTCAACATCATACCTACCACTTAAACATAATTTGAAATCCGTTAATTTAACATAATCTTATGTAGGTTTGAAATTGTTCATCTTCAATCAAATCATATATGAGAAATTGGCCATTTTGTGAAGTTTTACTTTTTATGGGAAACATCGAACATCATTCGCTTTGGGACCTCAAACCTATTCCCCTGCACATGATTTAAGATCGTCCACCTGCTTAGTTTCATTCTGCACAAACTGTGCTCTATTCGTCGTAAAATTTACCAACCGCAGTATCAAACTAGTCAAGGACTAAACAAATGATTTAGAAGTCCTATATTTGTTCCAACAACAGTGAAACCAGATCGCATCGTTGACCAAAGCGGGGGTTTCATTGAAACTGAGTAAACCTAATCTGAGGTTGACTAAATAAGTTCTGTTCTAGAAGAGAGATCATCTGAAAATTCCGATCGATATTCTTACCATTTCTTAACGGTCAACTGGTTTAAGAGCCCTTGTTTGAACAATGTCTCGAAGAAAATGATCACTGTGTTCATTTTGTTCGCAGATCTCTAAATTCAATGTGGTTCGATCAAATACACTAAAGTTTAATGCATTTGTTCCAAAGATATAGAGTCAAATGTGATCTTGGTCTTTCATACATAGTATTCGAATATGTTGCTTTCCCAGTTCCGTACCGTTTGACCTACTTCGTTCATCACGGTAGTAGAAGTGGGAGGAACCGTGCGATATTTCACCATCTCAAAGTGGTGTGAATGAACACATCTATGACCCCCTGTTGGAGTGTAGAATTTTTGGGGCGACTCATGTCAATACTATAAGTTGACATGGAGCTATTCAAGGTATAGTGGATTCTAAACCAGATATAAATCGACCTATAGCCATACTTTTTCGATTTGGTTGGCCATAACCTGAAGTAGTAAAATTGAACTGCAGAATTATATTTTATACTGGTCGAATGCATGCTAATGTTTTGCTTACCGGCGAGAATCGAACTTAAAACTGCGGTGTGATGTGCAACTGATTTAAACCACTATTATACGTTACGTCATATTACAGAAAAATTAAGATTTCACTTCGATACGACGTATATACTCAAAACGTTAGCATGCCAATTGTGATAATATAAGAGGGTCGGGTTAAAATCCTCAATGAACGTCCCAATATAATAACATTCCAAAATAAGGATACGTAACGAAAACAACACACCTCAAGCATAAAAATATATATATCTTAAGTCACCGTGACAAAAAAAAACTTATCTGTTTACCCTAAATCCTCTGACAACACAAAAAAAAAATGTTTTTTTAGTTAATTAAAAATGCAAACAACAAACAAACACACGCACGCAACATTCATGCCCTGAGATATATCAGGTGTTTTTCACCCTTAAAATAAGTAAAAAAAAAACGAAACGCAACAAAGAGCAAAGCAATTTCATTAATAAAAAAAATTGTATACCTTTCATCTTTTCATGGAACGGATTCACCCCAGCATCATCATCATCAAAAATCATCTCGTTTATATCACCCAATTTAAAGTTGTTTTTTATACCAACCTCCGTGTTGTTGTGTATTTTCTTAATTCCATGAATAAATAGGATTTTCCAACCCTCGATATCATCATCGTATCGTTCGGTAACGTGTCTGTGTATATATATATGTGTGTGTGTGTGTATAAAGTATTGGAACCAGAAATAATTCCAAATTATTTTCCAAAATATAAATTAAACAATAAAATAATTGTTTAGATACGCGAAACGATGTTGTCAAAACATAGTTAGAAATCAGGAAATTACTACTCGTGATTGTGGGGGTGAGTTTCGATCGGGATGTTTATATATAATATGATATGTGCGCCTAACTCTTAAAATAGGGGTGGGACTATGTATAATGGGTAATAAGATTTATTGCAAATATATCACAATCTCGTCGATCGAACGTGATTATAAACAAAAAGCTTTTTGTGTTGTATCGCACAAAAAGTGGAAGTCAAATGGAAAAGGTTGGCGTATATATAGGGGTGTTGGATTGGGTGGATAAATAATAATTTACATTAAAAATTAAGATGAGTTCGGTTATGTTTGTTCAGCAGATTATCATTAACATTTATACCAATACAAGTCAGAAAATTGAGATTATATTTATTGCTTTACCATTTTTTGAGGTCTTGGCATTTCGAAAGAATCCCAAAACATTCTCCTCGGGGATGATTAATATTGATGCTTTTTGTTTTAATTTCATTATTAAGATATTAACAAAAATTTACATATTTTCTCTATTTCAAAGGCAAAAAAAAGCTTAAAAGCTATTTAAACCATGTCGATATGTTCGTATACACAAACACAGCTATAAAATACCCTCGTCTAAGATACGCATACATATATACGAACATAAAATATTCATTGGATTGAAATGGAACAAATCATACCCCAGGGATTATCTTTTATGTTTTATTTTTATTTTATGGATTTTCATCAAAAATAAAAATAGAGCATCCCACTGCCCTCTCATCCCCTCTCTATCCCAAAAATAAACTTAGTCCGGGGTGTTTTGTTTCTAAAAGTATATTTTGGTGTTTTTTGTATTTATATAAAATTTAATCGAAATTGAATGATTATATATTGATATTGATTGGCATAACGAGTGTATTGAGGGATTTGTCAAAGTATTCCAACAGCAGTTATTCAAATGGTGCAAAATCTCAAATTTTTATATAACCTAGCACCAGCCGAAATGATACCCGAGTAAGTGCACCACCCCAATAAAATCGTGTACGTAGATATATAGAAGTCACCCCTAATCAAAAAACAAAAGGGTATAGATAATTTTATAAAATTTTTAAACCTCTTGAGAATTTCAATTTTGATTGAACTTTACAATTCTGGTTTCTACCACCAACCTTGCTCATTTCATTACTTATATATATTTATTCCACTTTTAACAATTTAATCAAATTAAAAAAATATATATAGTGGACATTGGTATGTAACCTGATCATCGCGGATTAGTGTTTACAATAATTTTTCGGTATCGTTTTGTGGTGATATTTTGACACACACTCGACTCGACTTGGTGGGTCTTCCATATACTAGCAAACTATTACGAACAAATCGATATATCGATTAAAACATGTATATTCAACAATTTTT
The DNA here is from genome assembly GCA_963932295.1 of Tipula lateralis. Classification (NCBI taxonomy): domain Eukaryota; kingdom Metazoa; phylum Arthropoda; class Insecta; order Diptera; family Tipulidae; genus Tipula; species Tipula lateralis. The sequence continues at coordinate 65,170,525 of OZ010736.1, read as the reverse complement.
GGGTTGCAAACCATAATTTGTATTTTGGCAGGATCGTGTAACATAATACACAATATGTATCGCATTTCAAAGTAAAAAGCAAGTTCAAATCATGAGAAAGGGTAGTTTTGTGCAATTAAAATTTTTCACTTATATTTCATGTAATTATTTTCAATTAAAAGCAACACAAATGGAATATCATGTTACCTAGGATTGTCTAGAGTGGTTCTTCTTTTATTTCTAATTTACAATCTGTAATCAGACCGGTGTCTGATTTCACTTGTTTATCTATTACGAATAGAAGAATTTCTTGATTTTATATGATGGAGCATTACCTAATATTTTGTTTTGTATGCGGAAGGGGATATTTACCACAAAACTTGTAATCCATTAGATTTAAACACAGTCACTGCAAATCTAATTGGAACAACCTACCTTTGTAAAAAACCTTAATTGTTCAAAATGTCCAAACGAGACACGAGGTTAAGCATCGACACGTATCACTTATAAAAGAATATCTAAGGAACTCATTGCTCTCCAAAAAACTTGATGGCATAAAAATGATAAAGAATACAAATGTCTTAAACCACCAGTCAACTGACATTCAGGTCGAGATTAGATTCGTTGATAATACATAGTGTGACAATATTTTAGATTTACAATATACCTAATGTTCCACATTTATTACAGACGAGAATTACGGGTAATACTGAATGTTAATTTTAGTAGAGTTATAAATAATCGAATGGGTCAGTTTTGGAACTGTTTTTTTACTTTTGAGAACGAAAAGTTGCCACTGTTATATGAAATATTTAGAAAAGTTACTATTTAATACAATTTTGGGAAGAATATTCAACAGATTGTTAATGGGGACTACCATAGAGGGTCGATCCAATTCAATCAGTACGACTCTTGATAATGGTCAGAAAATTTTCGAAACCATACCAAATAGGTGATCTCGGGTTTAAGAAACCACGACGCAATAGACAGCAGTAGTAGTGTGTAACAAGATTCTAGATTTATATTCTTGATAATAGAGTGAGAGGGTTTCGCCTTGCCAGCGGATCAAAGTATGATGTCTAGTTAGAATGATGGTAGTTCACCACCAGCATTAAACAAAATTGTAAACACAGATTGAAAATATCACTAAATTTTCAGTTCTTAATTGGTCACTGACTCCAGCTGTTCAAAACAATGTATAAATATATAGATGGGATTTAGCATGCTGATGTGATTATAAGTGGACATAGATATAGATGATTTAGCATGGTGATGTGATTTAGCATGCTTATGTGATCATATCATGCTTACATGCTTAATCACTGAAACATGATCACTTCCGTGGTAATGCTAACGCAACAAAGCTAACTGACCACAGTTTTAGATTCCAAAAAGGCGGACTCGATTTGTCGAAGACTTGAAAGCAATCACCATATACACTCCTGGACAAAATTAACGCATATTTTTTTTTTTGTAATAAAAAAAAATTCCGCTGGACAATTTCAGTGGAACTGGTATCAAATGATTCCAAATTTATAATTTTCTCAAAAGAAGCACAAATGTGGCGTTATGGAATCAATGCGGCTATTTTTCATTGCAAAATGTTAAAATATGTCGAACTATTTTTTTTAAAATTTTTAAAAGCGGTTTATAAACATTAAAACTAGCTTTATTACAATATAATTTGATTAATTTAATAATGAGTATTTCCTCCCTCCCCGTGCCCTTATTACAGCTTCCATCCTTCTGTGCATACTAAGTATAATGCTTCGTATCATTTCTTGCGGAATGAGATTCCACTCTTCTTGCGCTGCAACTCTGAGCTCTGCTGTCGAATCTGGTGCAGGATTTCTAGCTCTAATATGGCGTTTTAGAATGTCCCACACGTGTTCAATCGGATTAAGATCAGGACTCATTGTTGGCCACTTAAGTGCACGAATGCCAATATCTTTGAGATATTGTCGTACTGTACCAACAACGTGGACTGGAGCGTTATCATGCATTAACACAAAACTGTCATAACCTATGAAGCCCACTTATGGCAAAACGTGATTGCCAAGAATGTTCCGAGCATATCAGTCTGCATTCATCTTCAAACCAATCTCCACCTGCTCCGTACGGCTCTCCTAACTGATTTCACCCCAAAACATTATTGAACCTCCACCAAAGCTTACAGTTTGCAACATGTTACACGGTGCGTAGCGTTCTCCAACTCTTCTGTATACAAGATTACGCCCATCTGGTTATTAAATTAATCAAATTATATTGTAATAAAGCTAGTTTTAATGTTTGTAAACCGCTTTTAAAAATTAAAAATAAAAAAAAGTTCGACACATTTTAACATTTTGCAATGAAAAATAGCCACATTGATTCCATAACGCCACATTTGTGCCTCTTTTGAGAAAATTATAAATTTGGAATCGTTTGATACCAGTTCCACTGAAATTGTCCAGCGGGATTTTTTCTTATTACAAAAAAAAAATATGCGTTAATTTTGTCCGCGAGTGTATATATATATATATATATATATATATATATATATATATATATATATATATAAATATATATATATAATTATATATATATATATATATATATATATATATATTTATATATATATATATATATATATATATATATATATATATATATATATATATATATATATATATATATATATATATATATTATATATATATATATATATATATATATATATATATATATATATATATATATATATATATATATGTATATATATATATATGTGGCATTTACAGATCAAAAAAATCTGGAAACATAACAACCAGTTTTCCTGTGAAGGAAAATGAAGAAACGCAACGAAACTAGCAGTCGAAAAATGTATGAAAGGTGGAAGAAATATATCAAAGTATACATTTAAACCTAGGCTAGATGGAATACTTTATACCAATAGAATACATCTTTTTCAAACTTAATTTTACAAGCTAAAGTATACCTAAAGATACTACCAAATAGACGATGTAGTATGTAGACTACATCGTCTATATTTGGTAGTACACCAGCTATCATAGCCTTCATTGCATACTAAGCAGCTTTTGGGTAGAGTTAGTTCTTCGCCATAAAATATACTTAGCAGCTATGCTGATGTTATCACGGTCGCCAGTCTTTATGTTTAAGGTAAGTCACCTTTTGGTTGATGAAGAGAAGGCAGTGCTGTAGACAGCAATGTATTAGTTGACTGGCTTATACGCTGACCTATTTCTGTTAAGATTTTTCCTCAAAAATATATTGATTAGTTAAAACACTTACACAAATAGATTTAAACTTCACAACTAATCAAACCTTAAAACAAGGTAAATAGGTCGATGGTGACCATTCCAAACTTTATTCATACTTATAAGATCTAAACCACTAAAATTTTACTTCCTTTTATACATTCGAAATTAATACAAATATATAAAAGTCGAAATGATTTGTTTCTTGGATTAAGTGTTTTTAGTACTTATTAGTTTTAGTACTTCAGTGTTTGATCGAATGAATACGGAATATTTATCCTAATTGAACGAATACAATAAACACAATTCTTTCCTTGTTGACGTTAACTGTAATCAATATTGAGTGGAATTATAATATTCAACTTTTTCTAAAAAAAAAATTGTAATAGATTAAAAATACTTAAAAGTACATTTTGTTTATTTGTCAACGAGTGACCACATTTTCTATAATATTATAAACAAATTGTATATGAATTCGCCTAAATCTAGACTATTTTATTGAATTTTCACGTATACACGATCAAAATTATTTTTGGTTTGAATATATGATTAACATTCGTTGTAGGTGGTCAACAATGTGCACCAATCGTAAAATGGTTCGTAAGGTCTCAGTTGAAACGCGGAAAGGGCCGTTTACGGCCTCTAAGCCATAGATTATTTATATGATTAATATATAAATGACAGATCGTAAATTGTAATAAATTGTAAAGACGTACAGATAATTTTTAAAGCTACATTTTATTCCAGCTGCTGAAATAAGAGTCTGATTCCAGCTCATTACCGTGGTTTTAACTTTTTGATATTGGTAACTTGGTAGATTTAACAGGTGCATTTTTCATTAGAAGATTCGAGTTTATAACATATGTGATTAATTATAAAGCTTTTAATAATCGTTCATGGAGGGATGTTCTATACAGTCCCTATTCTGTGGTGAAATTTTACCTATATTATGTTAACACTATTTGATCGTTTATAAAGTCTCAAAATTGATCTAGAAGGGAAAATTAGATCACATAGTCAATTGGCCTATACAAATATAGAAAAAACGTGAATCTAAGCATTCATTTGTTTGTGAAATAAACACCTTATTCAAGTAATATTAACATATACAGTATAAGATCGGTTTACCCAACACATTAAAATCAGATCAATTGCAATTACCGAATAGGAGCAATTATTGAACCATTTAAATTAAATCATGTCTTCATTATTTGAATAAGTGTTACACGTGTTAGAATAGCAAGAACTTATATCATTTAAGAGGGTCATCCGCAGTACAAATTATGAATATTCTCTCTATTACTTTGCATCAGATTTGGAAGAATTTGGCATCAGTTTACCTTTTACTTCCAATCAACATGCCGATATCGACAATATACCTTGCAACGATAGAGCCCAACCTAACGATCTTTAATGTTAGACGTGATTACATATCAACATTTAATCTAACCGCCCATGTGGCACAGTGGTTAAAGCTGCGGCAGTTGGAGCGGGAGGTACCGGGTTCGAATCCCGATAGGGGCGGGATGCAAAACGGATTTTTCACCATTTGATTACGATCGGTGATGTGAATGAACACAACTATGACCCTCTATTGGAGTGCAGAATCCATGGGTCGACCCATCTTCCATGTCAGTACTATAGGCTGGCATAGCAATGTACTATGCAATGTGCAGATGACAAGGTAAATCGGACCTATAGCCGTACGTCCTCGATTTGGCTGCAAAGCGTAAGATAAGGACGTAAATAAGCGAACTGCGAAAGAGTTGGGAGTGCCCCAAAACAGATTGCTTAGTAATGAATGCAGATTGCTTAGTGAATCCCAAAACAGATTGCTTAGTAATAAAATATAAAAAAAATAAAAATAAAAACATTTAATCTATTAATTGCCAGTGTTTTAATGGAAGACCGCAGGAAACCAAGTCGATTACGTTGTGAAATTGAAGTAAAACTGACCATACAAAGAAGTCGACATAAACAGCGTTCCACTCTTTGTCTTTTTCAAGTAGAGTGCAAGAATTCAGTTGGTATACATGTTCAATTTTTATTCATGAATCTGAATAGATTATAAAAACACAAATGACTTGCGCAGTCATTGCGTTAATTTTAGGCGACTGTCTTATTTTATATGCTATATTTCCTCTAACAGATTGGACTGTTTGGAAATTTTTAATACTTAACTCCACAGGTTCTTGATTCTCGATTGCACACTTAGCACAAATTATAGATGTTTAATAGAAAAACGAACAAGAATACAACTAACATTCATTGATACAACTGCTTAGTTATTAATTAGATGTCAGGCACCAATACACAATCAGAGTTAATCTTAATTCAGCATTAAGCTTGCAGCACAAACCTCTCGATACTAAGCAAAAGATAGTGATTACGTAACAATTTGAATTAAAAAACACAGATTTCATGTAGCTAATGGAAGAGACCCGAACATAGAACTGGGAACAAAATACAAAATTTATGGGACTTTATTTTAAAAATTGTACTGATGAAGTTTCTCCTATTTGTGCTATTGTGCTTACAGATAAATTCCGACCGAATTTCTATATCGATTGAAAGATAGCGCTCGAGAAAATTTGGTTTCAACCCGGTGCTCTGCGTCGAGATTAGGTTAACTAGAATCAATATACCAAATTTCATATTTGATATTAAGTCAAACCCTTTGTTGCGCAGAAATTATATCACTCCTTCGTACTCGGTTTCCAATACCTGGACATAATCCCTAAATGACTTGGACTGAAAGTTTATAGATATGAACCAAAGTATAGTACTAACAACATCGAGGAACATTTAGGCACTGAGAGAGCGAATTGCTCTATGGCTAGATCACATCGAAAGATGAAGATCTCCGTGGAATTATAAACGGGTTTTGACCACATTCATCTATAGAGACGAATAACTCTGAAATGACGATATCGAACAAAATCGGCGGGATATAGATAGGAAGAATGCAGCGAGAGTAACGGAGCCGTGCATATAGGAACCAAACCCGTACAGTGGTGTAGGAAGCATGAAAGAAAAAGAGAGAGAGAGTGAGAGAGAGAGAAACCGAATTAAATTATATTGTGTACCCGATTTGTACAAATCTAAACCTATCACAATAATATTTATTGTTAATTAAATTAATGTAATTATCGTACAGTTAAAATACTGGCCCTTACATAATTCCATATATACGAAACCTCTCTGATTTACACTATCTACCTACATAAAAACGAGTATAAATTATGCTGAGACATTTTACATTATACCAAATTACCCTTTGACATGCAAATTTTGTTCCACAACATTTACTTCAACTTAATATATGCAAACGACTAAACAAAATGCCCGAATTCATTAGTTTTCAGATAACAACATTGTGATAAGGATAATGACGAATAAAATGTATATATGACGACTATATAACACACGTTACAATACTTAAAGGAACTGAAGTGCTATATACTTGCCTTGTATGACCCCAAACAATACTACTTACATCATATAACTCAAATCTAGTAATATGTATGTATATATCCTTTATTCTATAGTAAAAATAATAAAAAGAAAGGATATTTTTTTTTATTCCTTTTATGTTGAATTTCTAATTTTCATTTATACAAAATAATAAATTAGTTTCCAACACGCGATATCCCTCCATACAAAGCCGAGGTATATACACAAAGTGGGTACGTAGGTCGAATAATAGGGCAAATATAAAAACTATATCGATTTATTAATAAATAAATCGTTAAATTGAAAGAAAACTATGGTTGGTTAATATCCGTGCGGCAGGAATAACAATTCAGTTTGACAATCATTAACTTCCATCTCTCTATTATAAATATATCAATTTCGATATTGTCTTCGAATATGCTAGCATTCAAAACCAATAACAATAACTTCCGACTCATTTAACACCCTTCATTGTCGTTGTGCCAAGTGGTTGTTTTTCTATACAAATTTTTTCCAACAGATAATAATGCATATACAGTGTAATAGAGTGAAAATTGTGACAAGCGAGAAACAAAACAAAAAAAGGAAAAATATTTATGTGTCTTGCTCGTTTGCTTCGTGTTAATGATATCCTTCATTCGAAGAAATTCGTTAAAATAATATTTCGCTTTGTGGTGCAGTAACAAGGATTAGAAAAGGATAAGTTTTAATTGTTATGGTTTTCATGTTTGTCGGGATTATATCAATTATCTTAATTATTATGTCGGATTCGTCAGTATGTTGCTGAGAGTTCAGGATTGGTAGATCAAAAAAAAAATATATCCTAACTAGCTGTGTAGCATCAATTTTATAAGAGGTGATTTAGGCGCAAGAGATAAAAGGTAATTTAGGCGCAGCTGTTTCGTTTACAATGCATATAGTTAAAACCTATTTTGCAAGTTAAAACTGTTACTGCTCAATGGCCACATTTTAATTAATATACAACAGATATACAATCTTGATCCGGGCTATGTCTAATCATCTCATTCAATTACTGAAATCAAAATACTAAAATCTTAACTATAAGCTCACCGCCCAGGTTGCGTCGTGGTTAAAAAACTACGTTGAGGTACCGGGTTCGAATCCCGATATGGGCAGGGTGCGAAAAGGGATTTCAATATCGACCGTTTGGGCGGTGTGATCGGTGGTGCGAATGAACTCATCTGAGGCCCAGTTGAGGTCAGAATTCGTGTTCTGTCCCATCTTCCATGCCAGTAATATAAGCTGGCATGGAGCTATGCAATGTACAGATAGTTTCTACGTAAATCGGACCTATAGCCGGAACGTAAAGTAATATAGTGGGATGTCAGAATGGGCCAATATCTCCTGAGTGACGGATAACACTAGAAAAAATTTATAAACCCAAATGATCTGTATCTTAAACCTCATATTTATGGCACACATATAAGATATTGGCCCATGTTTGGCATTGCTACGACATAGATACATGCAAACTTCATTCTCTTCAGGATTTTTATCATTACATTGTTTGTTTGATTATAAAATCATGATTTCTTCTGTCATCATCCACTATCTTGGAAATTCTTTGATAGTACGCAGGTGGTTAATTCAAGTTTAGATTTGAATTTCCTCTTTCAAGCTCATCAGTTTGTTCAGCTGGATTAACACTTACATCTGCAGTTCACCTGAGTAAATGTTCAATCGTTTGTTCTAAGTGCTCTGCAAACAGGTCGGCCGTTTGTTTCTGCTAGAAAATTCACCATTCAGACAATTTCCAGAAAACATTTGATAGGTGGAGGCTGTTTCATTTTCTCTTTATTAATATATTCTCTCTGCACTGAGTTGTTAATTTACTCGATATCAATGTTTCCTTATATTGTACTCAAAGGGTTCTGCTGGCTACTCTTCTTTTATTATCAGCAAAGCACATAACTACAACGACTTTGTGGTTGTTTGCTCACTCTCGAAGGTCTCCAATACCGAGATTCCTACTCATGTTGAGTGTTTTGATCGAGGTATCCTTGCTCCTTCATTTAATACCTTTTATCCAGAACAAAATCAGCCACCCCTTATATGTGGAACACATTTTGTTTTCCTCCAGGTGTACAGACACTCAACTATATCAATTTTGGTAAGTGAGTGCTGTTCTACTAGTTTCTTACTCGCCGGTGGTTTTGCGCATCTCTCTATTTGCCCTCTAAGGGCGTGTCCAATAGAAGATCTGAACTTCTATGAGATTATTATTGCTATTACGACTTTCAATCTCTTTCTCGTTGTAACTGTGGACAGTTCCAGTCTTTACAACCTCTTTGGTGACCAAGCATTTCTAAATTTTCTCAGTTTGAGTTTCTATACACCTTAGGTCAACATCGTTTCCACAATATCTATAGTAGAACCACTGACGTATTTTTTATTAGCTCACTGATCACACTTATGGAACCATTCTGCTTTAACTGGCATCCACCACCATAGTATTTGAATAAAGTTCTGCAATTTATACATGTCCATCGGTTATTTTTCTTTACTTCTGCAAACTTAGCTTGCTTATCCATATTTATTATAAGTTCAGGTTCACTGTAATTTTTCCGGCCATCTCGACATAATTTTATATTTTTATCAGCAGTCTTTAAATTCATAATCTTCTAAGTTTTGGAGCGTTTTGCCGAGTAAGATAAGCTTCCAAGTAAGATAAAACTTCCTTTCACTGTCATTGGTATCACTTCTTCTATCGTTCATTTATTGTTCTTTATCAGCCACATAACACATATACACCAATCCGGTCGGTAACTGTTTCATACCGAAATTTTCAGATAGTACTTATTCAGGTTAATGTTATTACTTTTGGTTAGTTACCACTCTTACTTTGTATTTTTGTACTGCTTTGTCATATAAATGTGCTTCTATGCCGACTCATAGAGGTCACCCATATTCTTAATAACAGATGTAGTGGCCAGAAATGTAAACTAAAATTTAAAAAGAGACAACACATTTGCCTGCATAATATATTGTTGAAATGAAACCTCATCAATAATAAATTTTATATTAATTAAAAACCAATTCACAGAAATATTAATTTAATTTAATTTATGATTGAAATGTGTGTGTATAATTAAATAAAATTAAGAAATAATTTATAAACTTAAGATAAGCGAGGAACAAACCAAATTAAAATTAAAATAGAAAATGAAATCTTAATATTTCTATAAAATTTATAAAATTCTTAATTTCTAATTATTTTAATTTAATGTTTTCTTCTTTACATTTTATTTTTGTTTTCCAAAATGGGCAATCGAAAAACCGCACAGAAACAACATTTCAATCATAAATTAAATTTGTTTTTAATTTGTTCGATTTTCTTTTGTTGCATCAAATAAATTAAATTTTAAGTAAACGGTTTTTTTTGTGTTAATTATAAATAATTAACTTAGTTTGAAAATTTATAATTTTTGTTTCTCAATTAAATTAAATTTTTATTTTACTAAACCACCATGATACTAATCGGAAATATTGTTTCTGTGTGTTTTTGAATTATTTAAAGGTTGCCGAACGCTCAGCTAAGTTGGGATTTAAATTTATAAAGTAAATTTATAGCCGTAGAACGCTATATAAATCGTAATTATGGTGAAGGATGACCTAAACAGTAAACTATAATCGGAATCTACAAATATGACCTGGAGATAGACCAAACGAACACAAGATCAAATTTAAGACTTAAGTAAACGACTTAAATTAAACATATCGCTAAAACTAAATATAGCTTGAAATAGTGACGCAACGCTAAAATAATTGCGAATCAATAAAAATGGGTTTCACAGTGCCGGTAATCAATCTGGAGATTGGCGAAGTGAAAGAAATAGTATGGAACAAAATTCAGGAGCCATCGTCACAACGTAAATTAATTTTAGTCATTGTATCGATAGCACTATTATTAGATAATATGTTGTACATGGTAATCGTACCAATTATACCAGACTACTTGAGGTATATTGGCACATGGGGCGAAGAGCCGGCCAATATTACCGAGGGGCAACATACACCACACGCACGACATCAAGATTCAGCCACCGGCTTCTTGTTTGCATCCAAAGCTATTGTACAATTAATGGTGAATCCATTTTCGGGTGCTTTGATCGATCGCATCGGCTACGATGTCCCAATGATGATTGGACTATGTATTATGTTCTTGTCGACGGCTGTATTTGCATGTGGCCGCAGTTATGGTGTACTATTTTTTGCGCGCTCACTACAAGGTGTTGGCTCAGCATTTGCTGATACATCAGGTTTGGCGATGATTGCCGATCGATTTACCGAAGAAAATGAACGATCACAGGCGCTCGGCATTGCGCTAGCATTTATTAGTTTCGGATGCTTGGTGGCGCCACCATTTGGTGGCGCACTATATCAATTTGCCGGCAAAGAAGTACCATTTCTAGTACTATCGCTCGTGTGTTTACTCGACGGGCTAATGTTGCTGTTGGTGATGAAACCGTTTAAAGAGACATTGGCATTTAGTCGGATGGAGAAGAAAGAAACGATACCAATATGGCGGTTATTAATGGATCCATATATAGCCGTATGTGCGGGAGCTTTAATGATGTCCAATGTGGCACTTGCATTTTTAGAACCTACAATATCACTGTGGATGGAAGATAATTTGACGACAGATAATTGGAAAATTGGAATGATATGGCTGCCCGCTTTCTTTCCGCATGTGTTTGGTGTTATCATAACTGTTAAAATGGCTAGAAAATATCCACAGCATCAGTGGCTTATGGCCGCTGGTGGGCTAGCTCTAGAAGGACTATGTTGTTTTATAATACCGTTCTCGTCATCGTACAAAGTACTAATGATACCGATCTGTGGAATTTGTTTCGGGATCGCCCTGATCGATACAGCACTGTTACCAATGCTCGGATATTTAGTCGATGTGCGCTATGTTTCGGTGTACGGTAGTGTTTACGCCATTGCTGACATATCATACTCAGTGGCGTACGCCGTTGGACCAATTATAGCGGGTGGGGTTGTCGAAGCAATAGGATTTACAGCATTGAATTTCGGAATTGCATTTTCGAATTTACTTTATGCACCCGTGCTCGGCTATCTAAAACATATATATGATTTTAAGCCATTCGAAAACGAGGCAAATATATTGATGGCCGATCCGCCGAACAAAGAATATCAAACGTATACGTTACAAGATCAGCAACCTGTGAATGGTGAATATAAAAATCATTTAGAATATGGTCGTTATGAAAATGACGAGAATTCGACACAAATGGAAACGAATATTGATCAGGATCAACAAAATGTCGGGTATCAGCAACAGCAACAAGGTGGCTATCAACAAAGTTATCAACCCGGTTATCAAGAACAGGGTGGCGTTTATCAACGTCATGTTGCACAACCCGAACGTCCACCACCACCGCGTCAACTTCCACAACAACCGGTCGCTGCAAATCCATTTAGACAGGCGGAATTACAGCAGCAACAGCAACAACCGCAACAATATCAACAGCAACAGGCAACACCACAGCCTGGTAAAGTATCAAATCCGTTCCGCCAAGGATTTTAAAAGTATTTTTATCAAATTGTAAATTAATTTTATTTTTTGCTGTTATATCGAATATTAATTATATTATAGAATATTTAACCTACCCGTATATTTATATAATAATTATTGTATTATATATTTCATATATCCACTTCAATCTCACTCTCATCCTCCTTTTTCCTTCTTAATTATTATACGTATAACTATTATTAGATGTATACATGAACATATTTTCTAGTCTACATAATATAGAGATAACCAAAGATTAATTTTAATTAGGTAGTAATTGGGCACAATTCAATGATAAGGCTTTCAAAAAAGTGCAGCGACTCAAAATAAGATGTCGCCCTGAAATGATTATAAACTGCCATCTATGAACGCCCTATTACATACCATATTTTTAATTTATAATTTAGATCATTTTTAAAAGAGATTATTATATATACATACATATTTTAGATATATATTATTATCAAATTAAATTAACCATAATTAACCTAATTATCCAATTATGGTGAATCCATGTCATCAAGCAAAATATTACATCAATATCATAGACATATCATTATACTATAGCTATATACTATATATATACACAACGTCATTTTATTATCAGGTGTAGTACGAGCTAGGGGATGGTGACACCATATACAAATTGGAATAATTAATATTAAGATATTATTATTTTTATTAAATAAATTATATTATTTAAAAAAAACATTTTAACGATAAGACACAACCAAGGTAACGATACATATCAGAGTCGATCATGACTCGCCTGAAATTTTTACCAAAGTGATATTATAAATATATACATACATATAAATATAATTATAAGGTAAATATTATATTAAATATATATTTAAGTATTATATTATAAAATTAATTTTAAATTATAAATAAGAAAAAATTAAATACCGCCGTTCAATTAATGAATTATATACATTATAGTTATATATAAAAATATTTTTAACTTAAAAATTATTTCTTCTAAAATTATCACAAACATATCAAGAAAAAAAATATTTATCGTACAGTGGATTACTAAACTGTTCCAATGTAAATTTTTTTTTGAAAAACTAAATACTTACTCTATATATTAAGTTACGTAATTTTTAATATACAGAACACAATTATTGTACACAGAAAACCAATTTAATGATCGGTTGTTTCATATTTATAGGTTAGAATTGTCCCTACAAACAGTCAACGTAGTAAAAAATACACAAAACCCATAATACAGTATCAGCCTTATTTCCGAGTAGGGGAAATAACGTGTGTCAAACGATGTATTGTACATAGTTTGAAAAATCAACTTTCTCTTTCTATGTGTATACTAGATTGTTTAAAAAATAAAATCTTTTTTCTATATTTAGTAAAATATATGCATCAAAATAAACTCGAGTATGAGCATCTGTATAAATGTTATCTGTGATCAAACTATAAATTTCGTAAAACAAAAGAAATTTTTACTCGTATTATAATCAAAGATATCTAGATTGGATTTATTTAGGACACAAAAAAAATTTATAATAATCCTGGTAAATATTTTATATGTTAAAATATTTATAATATGGCATAGACACCGTTTTTACCAAACTATTGTGTAAGTAAACAATCTTTATTGATATATTTATATTATTTTAGAAAGTGGTCAGTAAAAAGTAAAATAGTTAAAAATAAAATAGTTTGATGTTGAAAAATTAACAAGATTCTATCTTTCGACATTTTTCGAGAATACACAAAGTGGCTATAACGCATGCATTCGTGTTTTGAATGACAGTTATATAAAAAATATTTTTCTTAGCAGGCCAGAAAAGTTTTGGCCAAAGACTGCTTCAAAATAAGTCAAATCGTTATGATCATCGGTTTTATTCCGAGTTATTTATGGCAAAGCTTTCATTCGAATGGTTACTGAGGTAGGTCTCATTTGATCAAAATTACTCATTGGGCAGACAAAAAATATCCCAATCGTATTCACATATTAACAAGTTTTATCAGGTACGATAGATTGAAATTGACTTATGAGATAAGATTTATGAACAAGTTGTTAAAGAAGAATCATTTTTATTAAACTCCAAGGAGTATCGTCTGATTAATCTCTACCCATTGACCGCTATTACATCTCCAATTATATTCAGACCAAATTCGACTATTTTGCTTAGCTAAGTAATCAAAATTTTTTAATGCTTCTATGTTAAAATGAGTTTTTTTGACAGTTGACATTTATCATCTGAATCTTACTTTATCTCTTTTATCAACTGATTTTTGTCAAATAGAAAGACTTAAATCTTGAGGCTTAAATCAAAGAGCAGCATATAAGTTTAACAAAAAAAAAATGTTATTACGGCTTTATTTCATCTAGATGGCTTTAACATATCAGACTCATTATCTGTTTAATTGAACTGGTTTAGCTCTTAAATATGAAACAACCTGTTATAACAAACTGTGCGACTGTTTTCAATTTAATTATATACACATATATGAAGATAACTACTTAAGAACTGTCAACTTATTAGTATTTTGACCTTTAATTAAGAGCCTTAATTATCACAAACATATCATATACACATATTAATTGAAATCTGTCGCATTCTTCAACACAATATACACACAGAATTACACAAAAATTTCATTTATTTTAATTTGATAGAAATAGAAACGAATTTACAAAAAAAATAAAATTATCAAAAGCAATAAAAAATTAATTATATAAATTAAAATATTGTAATCAAATTAATTATATATAATTTAAAATTATCATTATATTTAATTATGTATTATTATTATATTATTATTAAATTAGAATCTTATTTTTTTTAAATATAATTTTCAAATTAATTAATCATCGTAATTAATTTAAGATTATATACATTAAAAATAAGTTCTAAGGACTCACACTAACAGACACAATTAATTAAAAAAAAACACTTAGTGGTTAGAAATTAAAAAAAGAAGATATATATATTTATAAATTATATAATATTTTTAATTTTGTATATTAATATAATTAATTAATTTTAATTTAGTTTTCACTATTTAGTTACGTATGAGTGTGTGTGTGCTTAATCGCTAGAATTAGCGCACGCACCCTATTTTCGTGTAAATATTACAACACTATTATTTATTTCGATAGTAAATTTAATTTTAAAAATGAATGTAAAAAAAATTAACAAATCAAACAACTACAATTCAATTAATTATGTAAACAAAAAAAATAATTATATATTTAAAAAGAACGATTAACTATGTTAATAAGTCGCTAAAATACAATGTACTAAATTTATCTATCTAATTATTATAATTATATTATTTACTATAATTTATTATTAGTTGATATTAAATTACATTTACTTAATTATTAATTTTCACGTGCGCTATTAAACCAAATAATAAAAAATATTAAATGATATAAAAACATAATATTGTAAATATATAATAAATATTTAAAAAAAAATAAATTTATAAAAATAAAACACTGTGCCTAGTAATTTATATTTTATTTATAATTTTATCGCTTCATTACATTATTTTATTGATTTATATAGTTTATTTTATTTCAAAAAAAAAATATATGTAAAATAATTAATATTATTAAATGTAAATTTATAAAATTAAAACAAATATCCGAAATCTATAATTAAATTCACACTCGTTGACCATTCACACTTATTTAATTTAATTATTATTATTGTTTATTTTTAATTACATTTTATTATTATGGCCTACATATAACTAACTTAATAAAATAAATATATATTCTATATTGAAATTATTGTTATATAAAAATGAATATATAAATTAAATGTGGAGTATGCATTAGGGCGAAATCATCGCCGTAATGTAGCTTCACTATCTTAAAAACATTCAAATAAAATTTATGTTTATCTTCCCGAAAATTATATAAAACCATAATACAAAAATATAAATAATAAATAAATAAATCTGTTGTCTAGTCTGTATTATTATATTATTATTAATTAAAAAAAATTATAAAACTAAATGTTTTTAATTTTGTTTTTTATTTTGTAAATAAAAGTAACAATTTAGAGAAAAAGCAAAAAATTAGTTATCTAAAAAGTATATAAATAATTAAATATATATTATATATAAAATTATATAATTATATGGTGCCGGCATGTGTAATACTAAAAAATTTACTTTAAATATAAAAATTATATATTATAAAATAAATAATTAAATTTTTATGTTATGCTTATTTAAATAATATATATATATATATATATATATATATATATATATATATATATATATATATATATATATATATATATATATATATATATATATATATATATATATATATATATATATATATATATATATATATATTAAATATAAAATTTAAATTTGCTCATTAGACAAAACAAAATATTATAATTTTATTATTAAAAAATATATAAAAAAAAACTATAAATAATTAATAAACAAAAAAATAAATAGTAATTCGGTGTAGTTTCCCCGCCCTTATTAATAAAATATTATACTATATATATACTATTATTATTAATTAATAATTATACATACACATACATAAAAATAATTAAATAAATAGATATTACGATGTGAACATTATAAAAATATAAAATTAATTAACTGAAAATATAATTAATTATGTGTTCGCATTGAGATTATTATTATTAAATTATAAAACAAAAAAAAGAACATATATTAAATTAAAAATAATAATGTTTATGCTATAAAAGTAATTAATTAAAACAAAATAATAAATAAAAATGAATAAAATAAAATCTTTGAGATTGGTTTATGATTAAAACAAAAATAAGACAAACTTTGATTGTTATCCAAAAAAAAATTTTGGTGTTTCATTTAAATATCGTAAAACGAGAAAGAGACAGATGATATCGAGAAAGTGAAAAACAAGATAAAAAAATTAATAATAATTTATTTTTATTTTAGGTAAGCTCGAGAAATTGAATTTTGAAAGATTGTGCCATCATCTTTAACCGTAAGTACGTTTGGTGTAAGTATTTTACTACTAGATCCAGTCCAGGGATTTACTAGTATCCCACTCTTTCTTGTATTTCTAAATGTGTATATTAAACATAAACATTTTCGTTTGGTGGTTTCTCTTTTCATGATATTTTGCATCTGTTTTCGTTACTATATACCAGGGAGTAGATTAAATTTCAAATTGACAAATGTTATAAAAAATTAGTACTAAGCTAAGCACCATATTTAATGTAATTGACAGTTTATATATATAATATTTTTATGTATATAAATTTATACAAAATTGTTATTTCATCCAATTATAAGTTCGTAATCTACTTAGATTAAATTAGCGTGTCGTCCTGAGAACGATTCATAGAATTATGCGCTCTGTATTCATACCATATACTTTTTAGTACTTCATCATTAGAACCACCTTGAACTTTTGAAGAAGCTTGCAGAGGTTCACAGGTTTTACAGGAAATATACAGCCTAAAATTTCCGTCTATTGTTTTAAATTTGACAAATTTGAGGACAAATGCAAAGCAATTAGTTTGTTAATGTTAATAATAAAGTTACTCACAAAAATTAGACAACATTTTGACAAAAATAGTAAATTTTCTCTTTAAAGTTCGCTAATTTGATTTTTTTATTAAATGAAACGTTTAAACATATACCTTTACCCTTAAAGATCCCTTTTATTTGTTTTATTTCTTAAACAGAAAAATATGAGCAAACGAATGAATGAAGAAAATGTGTACTAAAATGTACTCAAAATTAAATTTAGTAAAATTGCAATTTATATGTAAGTTCTAAACTTGCTAAGTCACAAAATTCTATAGTGACCTGTAAAAAAGTCACTTGATCAGAATATTTCTACAATTCACTTAAAAATTGACGTTTTACCAAAGTAACATTTTAGTACAAAAAAAAACATGTCATTTGTTACTTGATCAAAATCTACTGAGGTAGATGATACACATAATTTTATGAATGTTACGAAGATACCTATATATTACCGAAGTGAAATATTTCCCAAATAACAAAAATGAACATGTGTGAGTGTTCAAATCAAAATGCATTTATTTAGGCAAAAAATTGTACCATAAAAGTTGCGTAGAATTAACAAAAATACAAAATACTAAAGAAAATTAAAAAAAAAAGATTGAACAACAATTTGAAACTGAGTAAATTTTCAGAAAAAATTGTTAAAACTTTATAAAATAATTGCCATGAGGTCAATCCCAGGTGTCCACAGTATAGAAAACTGACGTCATATCTGTGGCATGTTGTACCAAATTATAATGAACAAATCTGTTAAACGAAAATCAAAAAGTTTTTGCTTTTTTGTTCCAACCTTCTTCGTTTTTTATATCGTCTGGGTCCAATTTATAAGGTACGTCTAAAGATTTAGGCCATCTTTGCTTCTCTTTAGTAAATATTGGTTGAAATTTGATACGTTTTCGTATATGTGTGGTTTTCTCTTCGAGGATACTAATAAATCTTCCAACCTTAAAAAATAGTTTATCCATGTATTGGTTTTTAACTAAGTTAAACCAATTTTCTGCTACTGCATTGGACAGCCTGCCATGATGCAGGTATGAATGGAAGGTATGAAAAAAATCTTTTAATACAAAAAAATACCAAATCGTTTTGGAAATATGAATTTGGCTTGCCATATTTATCTTCATTTTCAATTTTTTGTATAATTGAATTGTATTTTTCCGAATATCTTTTATAAAACGGACTAGAAGTATAGTCAGATTTATAATTTTCTCTATGATCATCATCGGTAATTTCTTCCTCTTGACTAATATTGCTTGTATTGTCACTGTGGTTGTATAATTTTATAATCGAATTTTGAAAAATAACAAAGTTCTCATCTAACTTTTCATTTATAAATTTGGAACAAAATATAAAAACAAAAGTCAAAACATAGAAATGGCTACCACGTCATGATGTGATGAAACCATTTCCGCAATTGGAATTATTATATTATTTATTTTTATAACACAGGCATAATACAATATTCGGGAGTAATTATGGTTGTGACATGTTGGTTTTCTTACAACACTTCCTGTGGCATCGAAATAAATAATCTTGTTGGGATATTCTAATTATATTTCGATTTGAGATTTTCGTATCATAAAAACTTGAAACAGATCAGATACAAGATAAATATATTTATTTTCAACTGGCTGCTGTAATTTTTTATAAATTAAATCTACAACATCGCAATCTACAAAACAATCGTAAAATTTAAGTTTCTCGGATCGAATACGCCTTAAAACATCATTAGTTGTTAAGTTTTGTGGGTTACCTTTCGTGGCTAGCTCGTAGTCAGTTTCAGAAATGATTTCCATTTGTAAATTATGAGCAGATTTTTGCAATAAAGCAATACAACAAACGAAATACAACAAAACTGTTTTCTAATAAACTTACAAATTGAATATTAAGATCACACGTTTATAAATATTATCTAATATTTTAGATACTTAAATGCAAAAAGCAAAATTAACCATATATTATAACAAGGGAACTATATATTAATAAGGGATTGGCTTTTTGGCAATTATTTAACAAAGATCATACAATAAGCAATCTAGAAAACCAACTCACATAATTACTTTTTGGTGTTCGTTGAACAGATTTGTTCATTATAATTTGGTGTAACATGCCACAGATATGACGTCAGCTTCCTATATTTTCGACCCTGAGGATCTATAATTTGTTATGTAAATATATTTACTGTTGATTTTTTTGTGAGACATTATAGGACGTGTTCAAGCGGGAAGAAATGGTAAAAAAAACATGGTATTTTATCCTATCCTACCTTCATTCTATGGTATTTAACGTCAAACCCGCTTGAACAACCAAAATTCGTAATAGTGGTTACAAATGTCATTCAATATTGTTTTTATGCGCTTCATAATATAAACATAAATATAATTGTCCAAATAATATCTCACATAATAATAAATTTAATTTCTTTACATTCACTAAAATAAGTTTTTTTTCTTCAATACAATTAGTTTGTTTTTTGTTGTTTTAAATTATTAGTATAGTATTAATTTTTAAATTTTTTTAAGGTTAGAATAAATTTTGTTAATACGTGTACATATTTAAATAGTTTATATTTAAATTTATTTGTGAATTATGTTAGAGGGAAGTGACAGTGAAAGTGAAATGGACGATGAAATGGCGTTGTTGTTGTATAATGAGAAACATTCCAACATAGACAGTTTCGAAAATGTAATTGAAGCTTACTCTGAAATACAATTTCGAAGGAATTTCTTGTTGTCTTAACCCATTATTAAATTAGTTGTAGATAGTTATTCAAACCACTGTTTAGAAAATAATAAACATTTTCTACACTTTACTCCAAAAATGCAAATATATATGTTTGTTTGGTATTTAGCTAATACTGAAACTTTCCGTCAGCTAGGTGATCGTTTTGGAATAAGCCGTAGTTACGCTTTCTACGTGGTTTCCCAACATGCAGTGTTTATGGCCAACTATGCTAAAACCGTTGTCAAGTGGCCATCTCTAAGTGAACAAAAGAATATTGCTCTAGGATTTAAATCGATTAGCAAACATCAATAATGTCATCGGAGCAATAGATTGCACTCACATAGAGATACCTAAACCTAAAGAACATCAAGAGGACTACTTACAACAACAAAAAAAAATTCATAGCATACAAATGCAAGCAACGGTCGATCACCACAAAAAATGTACAAGTGTATTCGTGGGAGCGCCGGGTTCTATGCACGATGCACGCATTCTAAGGCGATCACATATATTTAAAAATTTATGTGAAAGGCAAGATTCATTTATATTGCCTAAATCGTTTTTAATAGGAGATTTAGCTTATCCGAAGACTTTTAAATGGCTCGTCCCCCCCTACAAAATCAATCAACAAACCATTAGTCAAAAAATACAATTTAATAAACTACACTCCTCAACAAGAATCATTGTTGAACAAGCATTTGGGCTTCTAAAAATGAGATTCCGGAGATGACAAAAATTTCACAATATAAATAAAAGATTGATCATCTTACTTGTGCTAAGTGTATGTGGGCTGCATAATTTATGTATTGATCGGCAAGATGAAATGGATGATGACACGAGCTTACCTCAGGAAGTAACCCAGAATATGAGTTCAAATGCAGAATCAGACGAAAGTAGCAGTAGACAGCATGAATTGTTGTCAGAATTAATTGCAAATGGTTTGATCAGAAATTAAAACAAATTGTAGAAATTAATAATAAAAATGTATATTTCAAGATCAAGTATTTTAGAATCTTGTATTATAATTAATTAAATAGATTACCTCGGGTGGGGTCTATTAATTATTACGGAGAACAAATAATACGATGTTGGCTTTTTCGTAGTTTAAATATTTTATTCTATTTTATATAAATTGCGTGGCACTTATATATTAAAAAATTGCTTACATTTAACCTTTTTTTTATAATTTGAATTCTACATTATTATTTTACTTCTTATATATGAAAATGGTCTATATTGCAAAACTGAACTATAGTAACAATTTTTTGTAGTAATCTAAAAATATAAAATATAAGTAATATAATATACGTGCGATAACCGCATTTTATAAATGCAATTTTATAACGATGCTATAAATGCTGATTAATAAGTAACTGTTGAGCTCGTCTTAACATATTCCCGGGCCACATTATTTGGAATGGTGTTGTTTTACACTTCGCTTAACGAACGAGGTAGTGCTGCTGGTATTGTAGATTGATTTTGTGTTTTAAATCTGAAATATGAGATGGCGAACAATACTATCAAGATTCCTATAGTAACGTAGGAAATCGTGTAATGATGAACATCATGATGATTCATCACTGATGGCAATCGTTCATTTTTCTTTATCATTTCTAGTTCTATTTCCTTTAGTTGCAACATTTCTAAGCTTAATCTCTGTTGGTCCTTTATCAGATTGTTCAATGATGTCATTGTGAGGTTTGAATTATGTTTCGTCAGTTTGATTGTGTTATCTATTATCGACGTCTGGTTTCTGATTAGCGCCATTAGATGATTCTCGTTGTTGTTGATGTTATCAAATTGGGCTTCATTGTGGTTAGCGTCGCGCTGGGACAGAATGCCAAACATATCCCCTAAGATAATACCGGTTGTGTCTCCTAATCCTCGCTTCATCCGTCGTCGTTCTTTGTTGCTTGTTAGTAGAAGATCATTGTCTGCGATTAGGTTGTTAAACTGCCACTGAAGTTGTTGTAGGATTACGTTGCAGTTTAAACTAGACAATCCTTTACAAGCTGTTATCAATTCGTTTTGTGCTTGCTTAAAGGTTTCAATTTCCTCCCAATAGCTGGTCATATTGTAATAAATCACTAAAGTCCACTTCATTGCTACCAGCTCGAGTTTGCCTAGATTCTCGAAATAAATTCCTGCCGAGTAGTTAAATTGGGTAATCTTGATCTGAGCTTGTGTTTGCCCAAGTAAGCAGCAAATTGAAAGTATCGCTAATGCCAGAGAATTTATATTACATCCACTCTTTGCTCGCCTGTGAGGTTGCTTTCTCGTACCGTGGTTGTCTTCTCCGGACGGAAGTAGCTTGGTTCCCATAGACTCTTGCTTGTCTATATGTGTGGTTTTTGTCAGCGTTTCTTCGGAACTTTCTGGTGGCTGCTGACCCGTGTTTTCATCGTTAGCAACCACTGAAGGGCCAGAATTATTCCTCTCGCAATGTATGTTGTTATTGGTCAAAGGTAAGCGGCATATTTTTGTGATATTCCTTTTGAGTGTGCTGTTTTTGTATTTAAGTGTCACTACTCTGACCAGTCCATCTTGTTCTGGGTGCAGCTCAACGACTCTTGCTAGAGGCCAATGCGTGGGTGGTTGTTGCTCATCTTTGAGAATAACTAGTTCTCCTAATTGGATGTTAGGGTGTTCTAGCAACCATTTCGGCCTTCGTTGTAATCGCGAAAGATAATCCGTGTGCCATTTTTTCCAAAATTCTTGGCTGAGTTTAGTTAGCAAGTTCCACCTTGTCACGACATTTATACTCGTGATATCAGGTTGTGGCGTTGAAGTGATTGTCCTCCCTATCAGGAAATGTGCTGGGCTCAAAAACCCATCATCGTCTGAGTCATTTGAGAGAGGTGCTAGTGGTCTAGAGTTCAAACATGCTTCAATTTGAGCTAAAAGTGTTGAGAGCTCTTCAAAGGTTAATGTATGAGTTCCAATCACTTTGCGGAGGTGATGTTTTGTTGACTTGACTCCGGCTTCCCATAATCCTCCAAAGTGGGGACTTCCCGGGGGCACGTAATGCCACTCAGTTCCAATTTGAGCTGTCTTACTTGTGATCGCAGCTTGCTGCTGTTTGGCTTCTCTTTGAAGTTGTTTGTCTGCTCCTACGAAGTTTGTGCCACAATCACTAAATATTCTCAGGCATATCCCTTTTCTCGATATGAATCGACGATATGCGGCTAGAAAGGAATCTGTTGACAGGTCACTCACAAGTTCGAGATGAATTGCTTTCGTGGCTAAGCATATGAATAAGGCTATATAACCCTTTGTTGTTTTATTGCAGCGGCCTTTCCACAACTTTATGGTGATTGGTCCTGCATAGTCTACTCCGCTGTTTGTAAACGCGGGGGCTGGTGTTACACGTTCTTTAGGTAACATACCCATTAGCTGGTGAGATGCTAGTTGCCTTGCTCTGGTACATGTTATGCACTTGTGTATGATATAGCGAATTGTATCTTTAGCATTTATTATCCAATACTGTGCTCTCAGGTGTGCTAACGTTGCTTGATTTCCACCATGTAGTGTTGAGAGATGTGCTTCTTGGATAAGCAATCTTGATAAGTTATGACTTCTGGGCATTATTATTGGATGTTTTTCTTCAAATGAGAGATTAGAATTTTTTAGCCTCCCACCGACTCTTAGTAGACCGTCTCCATCGATAAATGGAGTAAGCGATCTGATTGTGCTGCCTTGGGGTAAGTTTTTATTAGCTTTTAACTTTTCTAACTCTGGTGCAAAGGCTTCCTGCTGTGCTAGTCGAACTAGTGCTCTTAACGATCTGTTAAGTTCTTCTGGTTGAAAGGGGGAGATGTTTCTAGTCTTAAATTTTGTATTTGATGAAAATCGTAAACAGTATGCAATGCTGCGAACAAGCCGTTTCAATGATGAGAAACGATCGAATTCAACCATTGCCTTTCGCTCTGTTGTTGTAAATGTTCTTATCGACCTTCGTTCCAAGCTGATTACTTCTTGCATCTCCCCATTTTCGAGTTTAGTGTTTGGATACTTTTGATTCTTTAGCCAGACTGGTCCCTCCCACCAAATACTGTGTGTTAATAATTTCCCTGGGTTTAGTCCTCGAGAAGCACAGTCTGCAGGATTCTCTTCAGACACCACGTGATGCCATTGGCTAGGATCGGTGTTTGTTTGTATTTCTGTTATTCTGTTGGACACAAAAGTTTTATGTTGTTGTGGCTTTCCTCTAATCCAGCCTAAAACTGCTGTAGAATCACTCCAGCAAAATGTTGATAGATTGTCGTTGATGCTCAGTGCTTGAAGAACATTTTTAAGCAGTTTTGAAAGTAGTAGTGCGGCATTAAGTTCTAATCTCGGTAGTGATATTGATTGGTTTAAGGGTGCAACCTTTGTTTTGGCTGCAATTAGTGTAATCTTGTTGTTAATTTTGCTGTATATCACTGCAGCATATGCTTGATTAGAAGCGTCGCAGAAACCATGTAATTCAATTTTGGCACCGGTAATGTAATTTATCCAACGATGAGTTCTGATTTCCTCTAATTGTGGTAATTCCGTTTTGTAGGTTAGCCATCTGTTTTCATAAGTGATATCGAGTTTATCGTCCCGCCCAACGCCGGAAGCCCATAAATCTTGAAGCAGAATTTTTGCTTGGACGACTACTGGTGCTAGCCATCCTAGTGGATCGAAAAGTTTTGATGCCTCTGATAAAATTGTTCGTTTGGTTACAGTTGGTTTTGAATCTGGCAAGGACACCTTGAATTGAAAGGTATCTGTTGAAGAATTCCAGAATAATCCAAGTGTTTTTACTGTATCATTAAATTCTATTGCATGAAGTCCAGGTTCTCTCAGATTTTCGGGAAGCTCTTCTAGTATCGCCTTTTCGTTGCTAGTCCACTTTCGCAGATTAAAGCCTCCACCGGAGAGAAGGTTTAGTAATTCCTTCTGCGCAGCTATTGCTTCTACTATTGTGTTAGCTCCAGAAAGAAGATCATCGACATAGAAGTCGTTTTGAACGATCTTCGACGCAATTGGATATTTTGAGGCATCATCAATAGCTAATTGTTGCAATGTTTTGGTAGCCAAATAAGTAGCAGAAGCTGTCCCATAGGTGACGGTTTTTAATCTGTAGCTGTTCATTGATTTATTTGGATCTGACCTCCAGAGGATTCGTTGAAAGTCTTGATCTTTCCTTTCCATTTTGATCTGTCTGAACATTTTCTCAATGTCTGATGCAATCACATAACGATGTTTCTTCCATCTGACTAGTATTGCGGTTAGATTGTTTTGTAGCGTTGGGCCTACATGCATAATTTCATTAAGTGATATGCCTGTTGTTGTTTTGCAGGACGCGTCGAAAACTACTCTCAATCTCGTTGTGGTGCTATCCTCTTTTATAACAGAATGATGTGGCATGTAGTAGATTTGGGAAGCATCTGTTTTACGATCATCCTTAATAAGCTCCATATGGTTAAGCTGGATGTACTCGTTCATGAATTTGTGGTATTGAATTTTGAAATTCTCATCTTTTTTGAATCTCTTTTCCATCTGGAGTAATCTAGCTGCTGCCTTTCCCTTAGATTCTCCAATTCCTACTTCTTTGAATTTGTTATTGTTAAATGGAATCCGAACCTCATATTGTCCATTTTCTAAACGTTTGTGTGTTGCTTTATAGTGCTCTTCACATTCGATTTCTTCAGTTGTTAAGTTTCGTTCCGGATGTAGTTCTTCGGTTTCCCAAAACTGTTTTAATTGTTTGTCTATATCTGCTAACGTGACGTGGCTGTATAATCGAGTAATTGGTGTGCTGTCGTTTTGAGTTAGGCGACCAGATATGATCCATCCTAATTCTGACCTTTGGGCTATACACTTATGGTATGAATCCCTTTTTATTCCTTCCAACATAATTTCTCCATATATATCAGCGCCTATTAGAAGGTCAATAGGACCAGGAGTGTCAAAGGTAGGGTCAGCTAGGATTATATCCTTCTGTAGATCGCTGTCCAATCCTAATAGGTTTTTGTCTGGAAGCGGTTTAGTAATGGTTCTTAGAACCAAAGCATTAGCTTGAATCTTGAAGATTGATGGAAATCTTGGACCTATCTCTAAAGCTATTTGTTGATGTGATCGTCCTTTTGTTGCAGAAATTCCGGATACTTCAGTTAGAACCCTCGTTCTCGGGAGGCCTAGTTGTTGTGCTGCTTGTTCTGTGACGAAAGTAGCCTGCGAGCCCGGATCGATTAGTGCCCGTAATATGTTGCAATTGCCGTAAATATTCTGTACGTTTACCAAGGCTGTTGCTAAAAGTACCTGGCCACAATCGTTGTCGAATGTTGATACATTTAGCTTCGCAATATGCATCTCTGGACCCTTATTCTTGACGTGTAGAAATGTGTGGTGTCTTCCTTTGCAGGTAAAACAATTTATTTTACTGCCACAACTTGTTGTCGTATGGTTTTGGCTGAGACAATTTCTGCACAGATTATGAAGCATAACCATCTGATTCCTTTCGGAGATGCTTAAATCTTTGAAACGTGGGCATGAGTCGATTCTGTGGCCTTTTTGACAACATATGCAAATATAATTTGGTTGCGTAGCAGCTATGAACGCATGTTTCAGTGGTTGTGGTTGAATTTTCACTTGTTGAGTTGGTATTGTCTTGTTACCCATTGCTTCCAAAGATTGGAAGCGCTTTTCTAGGAATTTCAAAAATTGGCTTGTTTCTTGAAATTCTCTTGTGTTTTCTAACGAGCTTTCGTATAGCCGCCGGGATTCGTTATCTAATTTTTTCAATAACGTGAATATTATGAAAGGATTCCACGTTTCAATTCTAATTCCTGTGTTCCTAATGGCGTATAGGCACTCGGTTGTTGTATCGTGTAGACCTTTTATTGCAGCAGCGGATTCTGTGTTACTGGTGTGTTGATTCAACAAGGTGTTTAACAGATTAGATACAAGTAACCTCTTGTTATTGAAACGGTTTTCTAGAATCTCCCAAGCTGTATCGTAGTTGTCTCCAGTGGGTTCCAAATGGTTTAGTAATTTTCCAGCTGATCCTCCCACGTGACTTTTAAGGTAGTTTATTTTGTGCGTCTTGGTTAGCTTGTCGTTCTTCGGAGATTTCTATGCAAATTTGTTCATGAAGGTCTATGATCTGCATCATCATCCTCTCCATGTTTTTTAGTTTAATTTTTAATGCTGGTCTGGATCTGTTGCTGTTTTCCAGTATCTCCTCAGCCAGTCGCATTTCCCTGTATAACGATCGCATTCGAATGTCTTGTTGTTTCAATCGTTGGGTAGTTTTTAGAGTTTCGCTGAATTCACTGTTTGATCCAACTTTTGTTGCCTCTAGTATTTGGCTTGACCGAAAAGCGCTTGTTGTTGCCTCTTGATTTTCTATGCCATTGTTACTGGCTTCCTCATCGATTTTTTTTATTTCATCTGATGTTGGAGTTGGTGAAGGTGTCGATAACGGTCCGTTTAGACGTTGGCGCATATCTTCAATGTTTTTCGTGAAGATTTCGAACACCTTTAGTCTGTCCTTGAAGTACTGGTTTGTCAATTTGAGTGGTGGATGGAACTCTCTGATTTGATTATCGACATCCACATACTCATTGTATAACTTCTTGAACAACGCTATTTTATTTTCCAAATAGCTCTTGGTTTTCCGTGCTGTTCCATCTTTCTTGTAGTTAGAGATGAACTGTTCGATCTCTTCCGCCTTTTGTGTTTGTTGTTGTATGAGTTCTTCCATGTTGTTACTGATGAGTTACTCGGTGCGGAATCTGACTGTTGATTTTAGTTAAGCCGGTTGTTGTTTGGCGTTTGACTTTGCCGGTTGTTGTTTGGCGTATGTTTTTATATATGTACCAATTGTTTTTTAATGGCTCGAAGGACCATGTATATTTCAAGATCAAGTATTTTAGAATCTTGTATTATAATTAATTAAATAGATTACCTCGGGTGGGGTCTATTAATTATTACGGAGAACAAATAATACGATGTTGGCTTTTTCGTAGTTTAAATATTTTATTCTATTTTATATAAATTGCGTGGCACTTATATATTAAAAAATTGCTTACATTTAACCTTTTTTTTATAATTTGAATTCTACATTATTATTTTACTTCTTATATATGAAAATGGTCTATATTGCAAAACTGAACTATAGTAACAATTTTTTGTAGTAATCTAAAAATATAAAATATAAGTAATATAATATACGTGCGATAACCGCATTTTATAAATGCAATTTTATAACGATGCTATAAATGCTGATTAATAAGTAACTGTTGAGCTCGTCTTAACAACTAGAATTTCTTACAATTAAACTATATATATTCAATTATTTTCCCTAGTTCGGGATAGTTGCTGTATAGCCGTTGCAATGTTATTAAACGCGCTTGCCACGTTGTCTAGTCGCTCCATGTATTGATCGTGGTGCCGTTGAATGATCGCTCTATTAGACAACCTAAACTCTAAGAGACGATCAATACTACTACGCGAGCGTCTATTATGACGCCGCGAAGGTCTTGGCTCTTCCACTTGGATGATAGGCTCAACATTTGCCTCTTCAACCAGCACGTTCCTATTTAGACTATAGGGTTCCGAGGAATAGGATCCCGAATTGT
The DNA here is from genome assembly GCA_963932295.1 of Tipula lateralis. Lineage (NCBI taxonomy): Eukaryota > Metazoa > Arthropoda > Insecta > Diptera > Tipulidae > Tipula > Tipula lateralis. The sequence goes on along the minus strand of OZ010736.1, from coordinate 65,141,411 downwards.
GTCCGAGAATAGCCACTCTTCCGTAAACTCGGGTTCATCAAAATCTAAATTGACAGCATCAGAGCTGGCTTGGGCTGGTCTATCACCAAAAATATTGTCCATTTCATTGAAATATTCAAATGTTGAATGGGATTGCCCACTTGTCCGCATTCTATCTTTCGCCAACTTATACATTTTTAATAAATTTCGCCATTTGTCTTTGATTTGCACAAAGAATAATCCTATTTAAAATAATTACATAAATACAATTTTCATTTTTAAACGCTAATAATTAATTAAGAACTTACAACATCTTTCGTATTTAAATAATTTTTCACATTCCTCCACATGTCTCGAACCCCACGAGGAGTACATCGCATATCTTTGTACTCCTCGTAGGCTTCGATGAGCATTTTTGTTGCATGTCTGTTCCACATTTTTCAAATAAAACAAATTTCAAACATTTTTCAAATAAATGAAATTTCAAAAAAATTTAAATCAATTTTGACAGCTACAACTCAAAAAATCGGAAAAAAGTTTGGTTTTTTTTTGGGAAATGAGTGCGTTTTATGCCAAAATTTGGTAAAATTTACCATGTTTTTTTTTACCATTTTTGCCCGATTGAACATAAGGATTATATGCATTTTGATAAATTTTTAATTTGCCAAAATGAATATTTTATTGGTACATTTTGTTAGATATCGTGATTTAGGCGAATAAAATACCAATACATGCATAACATGTGTACGCATACGAAAAATTTGTGATTTTTTTTGGGAAGTATTTCACGGTCATTAGATATTAGCTTATCAAGTGGTTTTCGTGTAGCAACGGAAAAGAAATTTTTGATTATTTTCGTCGTGATTAAACCAAATTTAAGAATATAAATTACAGACGAATATAGCCTCGGTAAACGTACTCTAAGTATTTTCCGTCTTGCTAAGATACAATGAGTGCGGTTTAACATGAAAGCTTAAATGTTCAGCTCAAAAGTCCATCACGAGTATATACTAACAGGCATATAGTTAATGGATCGTTGGTATAGTTCATTAAAGTACTCCGATTGCGTGCCACTGATTATATCGATATTATCATCTGAGATTTTACCTCTTTCAGGTACGCATCATTTTATTTCTTAGATGGTTTCATATCTATAAGAATGTCTCTTGTGCTTTTAACAATCATACCTTATAATTTATTCAACTTTTTCCACTTACATTTATTTGGATACTGCGACTCCAATTTGGATTTCTACTATCTTTCTCTCTTACCGGTTTCTGATATTTTATTCTAATAACACACCGAGTTGATTACGCATTCGTCAGAAACGCAATCCGATTATATGATCGTACTTTAGAAAAGAACAAATTGTAAAAATCATATGTTACCCGGTTTATGAGACATATCATAGGGGTGGGTCCTCCCCATTACTGTATTCAATTGTTTAAACTATTTATATCAAACTATCTAAACTAATGTCTAGAATCAAATCCTTCATGATATATATCGAAATTAATGCAAGCTATCCTATTATATGGAGCCCTGTCCAACATCAATGGTAGAAATTGAACAGTTCTTGAGGACAAATATAATGTAGAAATACTGGTCTGAACTCTCCTCTATAAAATTTTTGCAAGGATAGCTCAATGACATAACCATAAAATACCAATCAAATAGCCTCCTTTTGTTTTTCGTTATATTATATTCGTTATATTGTCGTTATATTGCTATTTTCGTTATATTGTCTATATACATCCAACAACCCTCTTAAAAACAATTGCTGTTTCTTTATATCCTTTTTCTTATCCTAACATCATCACTAAACTTACCCAAAAAAATAAATTCTGTAAAAAATAATTGAACGTAATAATCCTATTTTCTGGATAGGAAAATTAGGGAAAAACCTCAAGATAACAATTTGGTGTGTGTATGATAAAAAATGTACAGTGTAACAAAAAACAACAATTAATAATACAAGATCTGGAAAAGGATAGGAAAAAGACAGAATATAACCTCCCAACTCCTTCCGTACATAATTACATAATTTCCATACCATATAATGTTTTCCTCCAATTATGCTTAACAAAATAATTCGAACACTGTATCCTCTTTAATATGCCACGTGACCATTGTTATCCTTTTTCTTCTATTGTTTAATTATGAATTTTTTTTTAATTGTCCTGAAAAATTTCGGTTGACTTTATGTATAGATTATCACTATAGTCAGTCGTTTTGTTATGTAAATTACGTGGCACGGGTCTGTGATGATATCAGTCTATATATAGAATTCCGTCCAATTGGACATGCCAATAAAATAATAATGAGTTATGCTATTTATATCTTATGTGTACGAATTTCGAGTGACATCTAAATCCTGTTTGATTATGAATGTGTTTTTGGTTCATAAACGTGTACTTCGATTATGTATTCGGCACGCGTCCTTCTTATTTTACTTTTCTGATTATAAAACAACAAATAAAACAGTTTTTCATCTTATCTTCGATTTTCATCATCGTCTAACTCCTCCAGTGTGTGTATATACATATAAATAAGGAACAAAATACAAACATTTTGATTTCTCTATCACATACCCAGCCACCACCAAATCTTTATCCCAAAATCTTGAAAGATTAATTTTTTTTTTTTGGTGTTCTATATACCCTTGGCTTTAACTTTTCATTGTTGGATATTAAACGATTTTCATTTCGTTTCTTCTATTTTATGTTACATACATAAATCAGCATCCCTACAATTTCATCATTCTATATGTATGCGTACAGTTTATACCCTTCAAGAAAAAAAAAATCGAAGACGACGAGAAAATTAAGATTTTCATGTCTTTGTTAAATTCGAATAAGAAAATTAATAAAAATTCTTGGTACATCGTACATGTATGTTTACTATATAGACGGGGGTTGAAATTGGTATCCAACTTAATTGGGTAAGTAAATGATTGGAGTTTATTGTGTTTGGTTTGAAATGAAATTTACACATGTATGTCCTAAAAGAAATTCATTTCAATTTTGTTCATCGAGATTCATTCATTCCTCCCTCGCAGGAAATGAAATAGAAAATATTTTTTTAAAAAAATATTTTTATTTATATCATTAATAACGAACAACAACAAAAATCATGTCAAATTGTTTCCGGGATTAAAACGGAAATTCTGAGTTAATTAAAATTGATTGATGATGGCAGACAAAGGAGCAGCATAATATAAATCCAACAGCAATAAAAAACATAATCAACTATCTCTCTAGTCTCTATTTATATTCCATATCTATTCCCCTTTAATTTTTCATAACACTTATACATACAGCATAACAATGAACCGACCACCGCATCACCGCACCACCTTGAACTCATTCATCTAATTTATATACCGTCATCGTCGCATAGAAACAAATTAAATTAAATATGTAAATTTATTGAGAAAACTCAATTAAAAATTTATATTTTTTATAATTTAATATTATATATGATTAAAGCTAATTATATGACAGTTCCAAAAGGATGGCGAGGAATAAATAGGAACGAGAATAGTGTTTTGTAAAATTAATACTCAGGAATCGTGTTGCAAATATTATTATCTACTTTCTTTCACTCCCTCTCGCTCGCTGGTTTTTACACTCTCTCTCTCCCAATTTCCTCTCTCTCTCTTTCTCGTTTTCTCTCCTTTTCTTTCTCTCGCTCTCTCTCTCTCTCTGTCTCTACTCAACACATACTGAGCTGTTGAGCAACCGTTGAAAATCTGCCACTTACACAAATGTCGGTCAGGAAGGGCAAGATGAGCTCAATTATTTTTTCTGTCTTTGTTCTTAGTTTATTCTCTCTTTCTTTGTTCTTTAAAGCTATAACAGTATTAATATGAGTAGAATCCAAGTCTGCTTGATTATTTGAAGCGAATCGAAATTAGCTTTCTAATAGTAAGCAAGTGAGCAAATCTTTACTGAAAAATCTTTACAGAATCTTTCATAAAGTCAGGTAATCATTCGTAATTCAAGAAATATTGAAGAGAGAATACTATCCTATCGGCTGCAGCACATTTTTCTGTCGTTATCTTCCATTCGAGGTTAAATAAGTAAGCCAGTTCACGACAGTGTTATAATTCGAATTGCGCTCATTGACTAGCGAAAATGGATTCTGGTAGACCAAATCAAGCTATTCAATGAGATTAAACAGAAATAAACAACAGTAGAAGCGGTAACAGTAGGAACTGGAAACTATCTATAACGGACTTTCTTCAATCTGTAACGAGTAAATGATATCAAAGTGAATTACCGAAAAGCGTTAGTAAGTTAATCTATACGCGCCATACATAAACCAGAATCCCTACATTTTTTGAGTTAAAATCTAAAAGTCTAATGAGAGAGATTATCTGGGACGATATATATGCATACCAGAGAAATGCTGAGGATATCGGATGTGAATTAACCTATAAAATCTTAGAGTCTGAATTGACGAACATAATTGCATTTTCCGGGTTCCAATGAAACCGAGTAGTTGGCAAGTATTTAAAACGTAAACCATTGCTCCAACCATTATAGCCACTGACGATTACGGATGAATTGCTCTTTACCGTAGAACTATTTTTACTAAATAATCTGAATAATGGGTCGATTGTAGGTTCCAGGCAACAATGAGAAAATGAGTTAGTAAAACAGTTTTCAAATACTAAAAGACAACTGAACTGAGCTAAGTTATTGCATGCCGCCAACTGCAACTTATTTTTTGAAGCATTGCTATCAGAATTTTTGGATAAATATTGACAGTCAGGCACAATCTCTAGTGTACTTGTGCAGAAATATTTATAACAATAGCAAGTGAAGTATTTGGAGTGTCACCTGAATTTAGTATAAAATTTGAGTCGGAAAGGAATAATTTGAGAACTGATCAAGGCGTGGACTCAACTGTATTTATTTAAGGTCGCGTGATCGTCTCATGAATACAGTCGACACGTTCCACCAAAACTGACAGGCTGACATCACACTCAAAGTGGATCTTCATCGCAAATAATTGTTTGTGCCAAGTTATCACAAAGACGTACGAGGGGCTCGATCGTATATGTGTACCTAGTAGTTTAGGAGTTAATGCCAACAACTTTAAACTGATTTTCTAGAATTTTCAACGATTCTGGTTTGCATTGATGGTTTTGAAAACGTGAGCAATCGCGTTACTACTAAACTAGAAGATAGAACAAACGATGGATAGAAACCCAGTTGAGAAATATATATACTTCAAAAGGCAACGGTTGAAAGTTATGGCTTTGAGAGTACAACAAATATGATCTACTTAAGGCAAGCCAAAACAGCACAAGCCCCTCCTTGAGATGAGAGTTCAAAAAGCTATAAACCAATATTAAGATTGTGCCGAAACATAAATTTAACACGAGCAGTCTTGAAATCCTCAAACAATCATAATAATAATTGGTATTTTACTGCTTTTTTTATAAATATAAAACATCTCATCTGGATTGTCTCAACATTTTTAAAGTGTTAAATAAACATGACACAATATTTATCCCACACATACATAAAAAATTGGATCAACATAAAAAAAAGGATACATGTTTTTATTTTGTATGCGAAAAGGGTGAAATTATGTTGCTTTACAATGGTAATCATATTACGCATATTTATGTATGTATATGTACATAGCAACATCCATAAATACATATATACAGCAGCATTATGTTATCTAATTCGTAAAATTATTAGGGAAGGATTTGGTGTTTGTCATGCACATAGAATTGATTGGCATTAATTATTAAGACGAAATGTAAATGTTATGTTAAGGATTTTACCAGCATTGTCGTACATTATGTTATTGATTGGCGAGCCAATGAAAATCATTATATTGGTTAGACAGTCTTCCATAAATTGTATGAATGTACCAAGATCTAATTACGAATAAGCTAAACCATCATTTCCAAGCCAAATTGAAGAAAAGATATAATAAATTGACAGTCACCAACTTCTTATTTAAAGAGAAATATTTGAACTGAAGTTTGATGCAACAATATAAATGCATATTGCTTCTTAGTTATATTGCCCACCGAAACTACTGACTGAGGCAAAATTTAGGTTTTTCGCAATTCAAATAGGCTTCAAATACGATTTTGACGCACGTCTTGTTTAGTTGGATATTATGCAATTACATGCCTCATTTGCTGCACAGCACTTCGCCTAAATGTATACTTTTTGAATATTATGTAAATCACAACCTGTTGGGTATACCGTTATGTTGTCTCTACTGTTGTTCCCTTGTTGTAAACACTAGCTCCTATTCTCATCTTGGTACTGATTAAAAAGCATTAAATACTGGAGAGACTTGCTATCGACTCTGATTGTTGCATCAACTCGGTCTGAAAATGCTACTCGATAGCCAAATGCATTTAGGTTACAAGCAAGCTCGCAATTGGCTTTTAAGATTAATTGACTAGTAATTTTTTAGGATGAGTAAGATCTCTACTCTTTATCATGAGTTGTTTTCCTAACCTAATCAGTAAAAACTTAATTAAATAATTCCAATTCTAAAACATAAACCCCAGAAGGCTACTTTTGATTAAGAGATCTTCTCCCTGTATCACAAACTTATCTCCAAAATAATTTCTTACTGCCCAAAATGGATGAGTGTATTAAATTATTACAGTCTCATGGATTTCAGTCTCATGGCTGTGCGCACTTTCATCTATTTATCTAAATTACCAAGGAGAATAAAAAGAAACATAGTCTCAACCGATTGAGTGGTTGACTCCCAAAAGCACCACTAAATCGCAAATGGAAGCTATTCTCTGAAGTTTCATCAAGATCTTTTGTACGGTGTGATTATAATCTTAACATTCAGACTCATAAACTCAGACCACTCACAAAAATTATTCAGTACTCCCAAATGGCTACCGTTGGTAACGCTTAAAACCTTTGGAGGTTCGATACGAACAGGTATAATGTCACAGGTAATTTAGCTGATTTTGTTCACTATAAACTATGATTTTAGTTCAACCATTTGGTTAATCGTTAAGACTACATTAATTATATTTTTACTATTACAGTTGGGTTAAACCTCAATAAGTTTAACTCTACGGATCGGATTAATAACTGACTAATTCTGTCTGATTGTAATTTACAGAAATCATTTAAGGGGTTTATCTATCCAGCGGTAAGTGTTTTCATCAGACTTTCTAAATCAGATACCAGAAACACTTTTAACAAGGTGCTGACTTTGGTGTATATTGTCCCTCGTTTATATAGTCTAAGAACCTCTGACAGTTTGAGAGATACTGTACTTACTATCAAGTGGAATAAATTGCAGTTACTCGCTGCATGGTTGCAGCTTTTTCTTTCATTGTCGACGAAAATTGTAAATTTGTCTTCAACTCCTTGAATATCTTTTAACAAGCTCTAAACTCTGATAAGAGATTGTAAAAAATATTTGAATCTTCGGTTGCAATAACTAAAAGAAACATTCAGGTGGGTACTGTGTCATTTAAGGCAATGAAAGTAGAGACAGTATGACCAAAACTGGTGTGTCGCGTGCATCTCATAGAGCATGAACCAGCTAAACAGTACTGGTTTCTATATAATTACTCGCCATGGAAGTTTAAAAGTTACCTTCATCTCATTAGGCTTGTCATTGTAACGAAAGCCTTAAAGATGTTGATAATATAGTATACTCTTCCTCATAGCAGCTATCTAATTCCTCGTGTTTAATTTCAGGAGTATGGTTTAAACTACTACAGTTTGCTAATGATACAGAATGTGTTATTGCGAGATTTGATGAAATCCAAGATTTGAACCATGGGCCTTTTGTCATAATAATATAAAAACTCGAGAAAGCAGGGTTGAAGCTATTGTAAGGAGACGTTCACTAAGTAGTCGTTCAATATCCTTAAACAGCTGTTCAATTAACCACTACCCATCGTGTGCCTGCATTCTTCGAAAATGTTTACCAGTCCGTCACTATACTATAGATACCATACCAGACTTTACCATAGACGACGTTTTCATAGAACCTTCACTTCAAAACAACAAATTTTGATTTTCACCTTCTAAGGAGTGATTTGTTTTATATACATTTAACTTAGTACCTCAAATGATGTGGAGAGGGTTGCTGTACCGTAATAGGTATAATCAAGATTGCACGTAACGTGGCCATATTCCATTGAACAAACATAACATCGTTTGAAAACACCAGTAGAATAAGGTCAAAATAATAGTTCCACAAATAAGCTTTCATTTTATCAAAAGCTCTGAATTAATTTTATCAACTCCATATTTTCTTTGATCTCTGCATCAGTGAACTTATATACTGTCTGTCTTTGAAGGTATTACATCACATAATGTTACACATGAACATTAAGTAGAATAATGTTCACGTTATGTATTGAATAGCACATCGATATTTAAACACAAAGGTATCGATCCAGGTCCCGTGACAGTGGACCCTTAAGCGACAATCAACATTATCAACACTTTCCAACAAGAATTAAACTAGATAGACAGGTAAGGAAGTGTATTAGGGTTTTGCTTCGCTCATAAATCAGGTTTTATTAGTTGTTATATAAAGAATACTCGTAGTGTAACATCGTTTCAATTTAGTCTGAAAATTTAAAGGATCAAAAATACAAAAAATATCAACATTAATTTCTTACAAAATGTATGAAAGTTAGGACTCTACTATAACGTAAATATTTGAATGAAAAGTAGTTCGAATTTTAATTAGGTTATGTTCAATTGAAAACAGAAATTCCAGTTTTCAGCATGAACTTGGTCATTTTTCTATTTATTTTTCCATTTTACTCTATTAATTAAATGAAAATATGGTATTTTAATAATTTAAAACGCAAACAGAGACAGATACATACATATGATATGAGTATTATATTTTATTCCAAGTATGCTCACAAAGAGAGTAAATACAAACGACCCTTGTTGTATTGTGATTTGTGTTGCATTTATTTATAAAATCAATACCATTACATCTCAGACCAACTCTTCACATTTATGAGTTAGTATGAGTAATTGAATTGAAAACAAAAAAATGTGTACAATTCGTTTGTAAACTGTCGATTTCACTCACTTTTTTGACTTTGCTTTGTTATATCTTACAATACAGACCTTAACATCAATTTTTGTTTATGAGGCATCTAAATATGATTATTTATCAAGACTATCGTAAAATAATTTTCCCAATTATTGATACATACTCAACATTTTCATTCATAAGAAATTTTCCCGATTTTTATTTTTATTATCGGCTAATATGTACGTTCGATTATATTTCGGGTATCGCATATGATCAAAATGATTCAATGTGATTCGATAAAATTTATAAAACGTGATTATATTACTAACTCCTCTTTTGCATATAATTCTTGTATAGGAAAAACACTCTAGCCCACAAAGAATACACAAAGTCACAAAAATATATGTAATTTTTTTGGTAAATTTAAAATATAAATATAAATAAATTTGATATTATTTAATTCATAATTTCATTGACTACGTCGGGTGTCACTCTCGTGGCGGAGAAGATAGCGTACTTGCTCTGTAATTCGGGGGTCTCGGGTTCGATTCCCGGTTCGGGTTCGGGGTGGTGACGATTCATCAATCACGATTGGGTGTTTTTAATCTGTATGTGTATGTGGGTTTTGAACCGTGGGCCTCTAGTGGCATTGAGTTCTGGAATTATTTCCGCCTTCTTTAATTAAATTTAACATCGGGTGACAAAATTTGAATAAAGGTTTATAAAATTGATAAATACCTATAAAAAGAAAATTCCGCAAAGAAGAAATGTTATGTATATTGAAAATAAATTACGAAAACATAAAATTTATAATGAAATCAAGCACATCCTCCCGTCGTGAATGCTGGCAACAAACTAAAACAATGCAACAAAATCAAAAATAAAATAAAAACGAAACGAAATGCACTAAAAGGCAACGAAGAACAAAACTGTTTGCATTATTTCTAAAAAAAATTGAAACGAAGAAATAATGAAAAAAGAGTGGGATGCAAAATAAAATCATAACAGAACTTGTATGCGGGAAACAAAGCACAATCTAACAAACAATTTGCATTTAAACTCGATATTACAAATTCATTTCGTTTTATTTTTCTATTTGCGATTCAAAATATGAAAATCTAGATTCTTAAATCTTCAAAAACATTAATTAAAATATTCGTTTAAATGAAAATTTTTAAACCAGGATTGTTGATAAATAATTGTATTCTAAATTCTGGGAAGTAAGTAATTGGTTTTGAGGCCTGATTACCAAGTTATAGGACAAGAAATACGTAAAAATTAACTTCTTCATACGATTGTTGATGTAGTTACCACTTTCTATTCCATTACACATACATAGGACTGGCCATGTTTTTTAAAAAAAAGCGGCCGTATACGTATGCAGGCAAATAATTTAACATAACTTTAAGAGAAATCGCATCGATATTATGTGCCAACATGATATAATTCCGGAGAAGATTAAAAGAAGGCACTAGAAGAAGTTGAACGAAATGTTTTCATTTTTTAACAGCAGTTTTTTATATTCAAAGAATTATTAACGAAACCAAAATTTATATTTTCTGATCGAAATTGGAAATTTTTAAAGTAAATGGGCTTATATTTGTTTTTTTTAAAGTTATGTCATTTCATTAAAAAATTTTGAGTGACATCTATTGTTCTCGTTAAAACGTATTGGTATACCATCTAGAAATCTTCTCCGAAACTTTTATTTAACGAAATCATGCTGTCGTTGGTATTTACTTAGAAAATTGACACGATTTCCCTTATAGTATTATAAGTTATCTGTATACAGGCAATTATATAATTAACAATGCCAATGCACATAATTACATATACATATTTAACTTGATTTTAATGTTACATAGCACACGTATGTTCTTAAAACTATCGCCTTGCAAAAATTTTATAATATAGTAACGCTAGCAATGGCATTAAATCGAACTATCACACAATATAGAAAAATATTGTCTTGCTCTCATTTTTGACATTTATTCATAACATTTATGACATTTATTTATTTGTTTTGTATCAATGCATAATTCTGCAATCAAATATTAATCTTATGATGATAAAGTATAAATAAACCTTTTATAATGATTGTTTGTATATCAGGATTGAGAATATAGTTAAGTGTTGTGATTGTGAATACATGGGAAGCAAAATAGAAATTGTGATTACGTTTTGTGATCAATTATGAAATGTAAACATTGATGCTGATTATTCGGTTTTAGTTGATTTTTTTCGCAAACAAAATATCATTTAAATAAATTAATAATTCTCGTTCAATTTTATGTATTTTCGTCAATATTATTTTTGTAAATTTATTTAGAAATGAGTTTCACTTTCACCATTTGTACGTTTCGTATGAGTTTCTTTATAAAACGTACATTATTGATACACTAAGGCTGCGTGCCATACTCAAGGTAAATTGCAAAATTCGGTAAATCGCATTTTGAGTACAAATTTACTTCTCATGGTGTGCCAAACTATGCAAGTAAATTTTTTAGTGAAAATGGTATTAAGGGTTAAAATCACTGGTTTATAGGTAATGAATGCAACGTCAAAATTTCGTATTTTTTTTCATACGCAGCTTTAATAAAGCTCATTTGAAAAAACAAGTATTCATTTAATAAAGTTTGCTTTTGATTATAGAGTGCGCACTATAACAAAGCGATCTTGATTGATTCAAGCCTGAATGTTCAAAACGAGCTTTATTTACTGTAACAAAAATACAAAAACGTTGAGTCAATTTCATACAAAATGTATACGAGAACTATATTTTATATCAATATACGAGAACTATATTTTATATCAAGTATGCTCAAAAAGAGAATACACAAAAATTACACAACACCAAGCCAAATCAATTTTATTAAAACTTAAGTTGTATTACGATGTGTGTTGCATTTACGCAAAATCTCGTGTCAGGCCGAAATACATTAAAAGGTTTATGCCAGACGCAAGGTAGTATTGGCGTATATATACGCCAAAATAGAATAACGTAATCGTGTAAAATATAAGACTGTATAAAAACTAACAAACACAAATAAATAAATGTTAAGGGGAACAACAAAGCCCACTGTAGTGTCTGCTTATTTTGTTTTGCACGATCATAATCAAACGAAAATATCAACCTTAGAATGTGTTAGTAAACGAAAAAATCCATATAAAAAAAATCAAAATTACTCGTTTATCACTAACACTACTTAAGGTCTGTTTCACACCGGAAAAGGTTTAGTACCATTTGAGCATTTTTATTCATTTTTTCATCTCTACTAAAGAGCGTTTAAATTGTGTCAAATTGACAATATTGCATTTGGTTATGTACATTTTTTGTTTCATATTCACATTCGGTTTTTTACTATGCATTTTTACTCAATAATACTTAAGTGGTGTACGTTTGTTTATTTTTTCTATACTGTATTCGCAATCGTGTATGAAAAGAAGAATATTCACCAATACCGCTAAAGGTTAATATTCTGCTACAACATATGTATGTATAGAGTTTGGCTTGTGTAAACACACACTTTTGTCGGTTTTGAGCACGCTAGTAATGGCATTTCATCGAACTGTCATTCAATATAAAACAATAATCTTTTGCTCCCATTGTTATGACATTTATGTCATTATGACAACTCGTTTTTGTTTAAATATTATTCATATGTTGATACAGCATCAATCAACCTTTTTTAATGATTCGATGTATTGCAGGATTGAGAATATAGTGAAGTGTTGTGTTATGATTGTGAATAAATAGGTAGCTTAATAGAAATTGCGATTACGTTTTGTTGTCAATTTTGAAATGTAAACATTGATCAGCTGATTATATTATTTATTGACAACTGCATGCTAGAAATTTCTTTTCAAGCTGTTTATACATTCGGTTTTAGTTAATTTTTTCGAATTCATAATTTCAGTTAAGTAAATTAATAATTAACTTTTTAAGTTATCGCGTTCAATTTTATATATTTTCGTCAGTATTATTTTTCTAAATTTATTTAGAAATGAGTTTGACTTTCGTTGTGCAACCTAACTTGCAATAGCTAACTTGCAATAACTAACTTGCAATAGCTAAAACTCTAACTTGCAATAGCTAAACATTTAAAAGGAAATGTGTACGTTTCGTATGAGTTTCGTGATAAAACGTAAATTATTGATACACTAAATAAAGCTCATTTCAAAAACTGAGTATGCATTCAGGCTTTATATCAAGAGAGTAAATTGTGTAACGGAAGTAGTAAACATTGGGCTGAGGACGGTTGAATTTACGTTGAATCACCTCCCTTATGCTTCCCCTCCCTCTTAAATTACAATATTGCATACCGTTACAAAGAGAAACTCAAAAAAAAATTCCAAGCTAATTTTTTTCCCAAATTTGAGTAGTAGGGGTGAGATGACTCAAACTAGGGTTCTTTTTTCTGCAACTCGATTTCTTTTGTCTTTTGGCTGGTTTATTATTCTAAATAAATTATCAGGATTTTCATCTTTAACGTAACACTAGTTGTTATAGTGTGAGATAGAAGTTGTAAATTCTGTATTTCATTTAGTTAATTCTGTATCTCGAAGTTGTAAATTCTGTAGAATAGAAGTTGTAAGTTCTGTATCTCGAAGCCTGATCCAATAATTTAATTTGTCTCCTAAGCTATAAAGTATAATTGTCTTTCTTTAGTGGTATCGCGATTTGCTTAGGGCAATATATTTATTATGCAATATATAAAAAAACATCTAGCTTTTAGGAAATTTTATGCAAATAGATTTCTTTAATTTCATCGAAGAATACCCAATTGTTTCTGGATACAAATATCGAATATAAGAGCTCCAGCATCATGTTGTTATGCAATAAACAACGTTTCATAGTGACAAAAACCATTCTAAAATGATCAGTTACCTGGATTTTAATACTTATTTACAAATTGGAAATACAAAAGACAGAATACTCTCATTTCCTTTCAATTCCATATATGTCTACCTATATAGGATATACCCTAGGATGGTAAATTTATTTTATTTATTTCTCGTTATACACCCAAAGTGTATGTACAATTTTTTGTTTTATTTTTCTTTATTAAATTTTCCTTTTGGAAATTTTTATTTGATGCGGAAATTATTTTTCCCATTATGTAACTGTACTACTGTCGTTTATACATACATGAATATATATATTTTATTACTTATTTGACATACTGTATTTGATTAGTCCAGCTTTGTTTGTTTAGTTTGTGTATAAATTGGCTAGATTTCAAAATGGATGTTACCTGAAGGTTGGGGGTCGAAAGGGAGTTAAACGATATTTTTCTATAAAGTTATTTCGAAATTAGTTATTTGTGTATATCTTGATACCTGCTATGTACACAATTGTGTCAACATGTATCAAACAGTTTTTATATAAATCAAACAATGTATGGTGTATAGCGTAAAACCACCCTACATAACACCACCCACAAATTTTATTATCTTTTATATATAGTATTATAACTTTTTTTATATATGGTATATAAATTGGATAAAAGTATTTACTTTATCTACAGAGATACATGTCTAGATAATTATCCTGAAAGCTTAAATATATGATAAAGTACAAACTTTTCGACACACACATCCATACACATAATGCTCAAGTATCAAAATTTTAAACTTAACTAACATAACTCCAAATGTAACTTTTATCTAACAACAATTCTTTTTACAAACCAGATCTAACAAAGTATAATATAAAGGGTTTTACAATAAGAGGTTTCATTTTAAAAAACGAAACTTTTTATGAATATTTATTTCATTGTAAAGATAAAGGTATGTCATAAACATTTGAAAACGATGTCAGCCAAATGGCCACTACGACTACGCTTGCAGCACCTGATATATTTCATGAAATTATCCATGACCAAGTCACAAATCTGCGGCTGTATGTCCGCGTTAACATAACGAATTCCACCGATCTAAGATCTTAAATCGATTATGGAGTGTTGGCAACTTATCTTTCACGTGGCCCCAAAGAAAAAAATCTAAAGGTGTTAAATCACAAGATCTCCGTAGCCAATTTTGATCACCTCTTCGAGAAATTATATACGGTCATGACACTTTTCTTGCCAAATTGCGATTATTTTGATCCTTGAGTGGTACCTAGCGCCCTTTTTCTGGAAACAAACGTCATCCACATAATACCTTCCAACTCCGGACATAAAAAATCAATAATCATCTCGATAGTGCAATCCATTAAGCCGGATGTAGCTTAATGGTTAAGAGAGTTCGATTCCCGCCGTTGACCAAAAATTAACATGCAACCGGATGACATAAAAACGCGTTTGTGTGTAAAAACATTCGTTGGACTGACCACCTACAATGTGCAGCAATCGTTAAAATGGTTCATAAGGTCTCAGTTGAGACGCGGTAAGAGCAGTTTACGGCCTCTAAGCCATAGATTAGTGCAATCTATTTACAGTAACAGTTGCACCAGTCTCATTTTTTAAAATAAGCAAGGTCTAATCACACCGCCAGCCCAAAAACGCACAAATTGGGTTTTTTTAGCCTCAAATGCGACAGTTCTGCTTATTAACGTAGCCTCCGAGGTGAAAATGGGCCTCATCACAACTGTTGAAATTTTACATGTAAAAACTTTTTTTCAACGTCAGTTAGTTGTCAAGTCTACGTTATAAGTTATAAAAACGATTTTTCACCTTCACCCGAGCCAGTTAAATCGATTTTTAACGAAATTAACCAGTTAATAATTTTAATTTCAATCAAAAATCATTCTAGTCGACAAAAATTGTACAAATTTAATTATTTAACAAATTCTATTCATAAAATAGTAAAACGATTTTTTAACAGATGGTGCTTTAGTAACAATTAGATTTAATAAGAGATGTCGCATCAATTTTTTTTACATAAAACCGGTTTTTACGTTTTTAAGATATAGAATGTAAAAAATAACCTTAAGTAAATAACACGTACATGTAAAAATCCGTGTAAATTACATCGTGTAATTTACACGCCCAACAGTGAATTCACTGAAGATGATTTTTCGATGCATTTGAATAACCCCATCAGTAATATTCTCTGTTGTTTTAACGTGCATCGAACAATTTTTAGAAATGGCGTATTTTTTACTTGCCAAATGTCTAAAGATGACATCTTTAAAATTGACAGCTGTCATAGCAGGCTATTCAAATGATACCTCTTATTGGAAAATACTTCATAAAAGTTTTTGCTCGTAAAGTTAACCGATAGAAAAGCTCTTCCTCGTTTTTCTTTCTTTTGTTTGGCAAATTCATTAAATTAAATTATTTTAATTAAGAAATTATATATTTTCATTCCATTTCGAAACGATTTTACTTTTTATACATCTTTTCTCGATCAGAATGCTGGAAACAACAACATACCATATAGCATAAGAATACACAACCCGGGTGAGGCAAAATGAAGGGAAAACTTTTGCAGTTCTTCACCATTAAGAGATATATGTATGTGTGTGTGTATAGATTAAAGATGTAAAACATGAATTTTTGGAGTTAATTTGATTATAGCAAATTAACATTCATTCGGATTTTGTGGGGTGGAAGATTTTATCGCATTCTTTTGTCGAATAGAATCTCCCTTTTTCGTCTACCTGTACCATATACAAAACTATATTAAGATTCATGACATTTTCGAAGTAGCTGTAATAAATAAAATTATTATAAAACTGATGAAAATCTATACTATTTAGATCGTTGTTGTGTGTGTGTGTCATATTGCATCCCCAATAAATTTTCATATTTTCTTTTTTTTTTTTTGTTTTGTTTTGAGGGAAAACAGAGTTGTTTTCGGTTTTGTTTCGATATAATAAATGTGATAATGATGATAGTAATGATAATAAAGATAATAAATGGATGGAACATAGGGAGGATGTATAAATATATAGGAGATGCAGTGCTGTTGATAAGGGTGAGTTTGTAAATATATATATGGTATATGTATGTACGACACGTTTGCGGATGGTGAAAATGCTATAATAAATTTATTATGATTATTACTATTATTTAAAATTTCGGTTGCCGGTTATTATAAACCATTAAGATTTTATTGTTATATTTGTGAAGAAAATGAAATATCTATAAACAGAGGGGGTGAACACAAAATTACAAAATATATGTTGTGTAATCATTTAACGGGGATTACATACGGATTGTGTATCAACACAAATGAAAATTCTAAATTGACATTTTTATTGGTTCTTAAATGGTTTCAATATTGACTTGACACTTCTCGACAATCCTATATATAATTTCAATAAATTTGTCCGCTGTGGACAATTTATGTTAATGTTCTTCGGGACAAAAATATTGAATATATTACTCACGTTTCATTCACAACCCATTTTCACAATTTTGTGCTTTTGCTACATAATAAGCTCTGAATTCGTGGCATATACATCACATATGTAGTTCTCCTTTAAACAAGCACAAATATGGAGGATGGAGTACAAAATGTACGTCTTCGTCTCGATATGATATCATGAAGCATACTCTGGGATTTTCAAGAACTAAGATCACAATTTGGACCATTGGTTTTTACAGTTTGCAGCGATGAACTGTAAGACGACTTTAATAAACTAGTTGATCAAGCTCATTACAATAAACAAGAACCAAAGTTAAGCCGTTGCACCGTAACCGGAATTCAATAGCTACATAATCTCTTATATATAGTGTAAATGTCTTTCTATAAAAACATTGTCGCTTGAACTTCCGAGTGTTTAAGTGAAAGTAACTTTTCTAAACCCTTGGATATTTATTCGATTATACAGTTCTCTCAAAAATGTGGTAACTTTTTAAGGCTCCAACAATACTTACCAAAGTACGGTGGTTTTTGTCCACATTACTTACATCGACAGTCGACTCGAGTTCAAATCTTCAACCATCTCTTAAAACAATTAACATTACTCTGTGTTGTTTCATATATGGCACTATTGTAAACCCTTCAAGGTGTTCAAACTTTATTTCATCGTTCGATCCAGTCTGATGATATCGAGGAAGATTAGACAAAACTGTTTTAGACCATACAAATCACAATTTCGCAAATAACTGGAGTATAATATAGTCCAAATATTATTATCTTGAATAGAACAAGAATAGTTTTTCTGAGGCTGTAATGGACGCTACTTCCGATACTGCGGATCGATTTAAATTTCCTTGTAGCCATCATTATAATCTTAGCCACTGCCTCATTATACATATGTGCCGCACGAATTGCCATTGTAATGACTACCTTAGATTATATACGTTCACATAGACTATACCTGGTGTTGGTCTTCTCAGCGACTGTTTCATTCTAAAAGTTTTCCAGGTGTAAATGTTATGTCCACGATATTCGTTCTTTCCAAATTCTCATATATGGCTGGCTTCATTTTTTATATTCTGTTGGCTGCAGTCCACTTTTCTGGAGAACAACTGGTTCCTTCACCGGACTGTCTGTTTTTCCAATATAATACTTTTCTTAATGCCAACTTATAAGCTATTACGTATAGACGGACACTAGACAACTCTCGAACGGTTCGTATTTGGACTACTGATAACATAGTTTTGTCAGAGTTTCATTATTTTGAGATTTATTCTAACCATGGACTTCTTTTGACTTCTGACTTTACTCTAACCCTTCCCTGGTTCAATCAATAGGAACTATAAACGATTTACATCACGATGACTTTCATGATATCTGGTTGCTACCTTAGCTCGATTTAGAAATTAACATGTGTTTTTAATCATAAGTGCTAAAAAATTCACCGCTTCAGTATATAATTGCAATCGATATTCTCATATTTACTCCTATAAAAATGAACACCATGCACATCCAAATCCGTAACGGTAGGAAACCCTTACTTAATAATATTAATCCACCAAGCTTATAGTTCGAAAGTCTGTCCTACAAAGATTATCAATTGGAAAATCCTTGTGACCTACACATTACATATTATTAAATTTTACGTGCAACATGTTGCAACTAACAATGAAGTTTCTGTGCAACATTGGTTATATTTTTACAATATGCTTCACACAATAGTTACAAAACGTCGTCATTTAGGCAATATAAATCAAAAATGCAAAAATTGTTAAACATTTCACTTCAGAGTAGAAATTGAGGTTCATGAATTACCTTCGAAAAATTGAAATTTTTAATTAAAGAAAATACGATTTATTTCTTCTTTTAGTCAGCAACATCAAACCTTCGTTACAAATGGTACTGTTGGACTGTAAATTAAGAAGCATGGGATTCGAACAGTATTTTGATTACGTCATCCATCTACCTGGATCTCTGTTGGTCAGCATACGAAGCATATCATTATTTTAAGGTTGATCGAACCGCTGTACGTGTTTCCTTGCACGATTCTTGATTTCCTTACTGCGGTATTTCATCTTAAGATCCTGATGTGGATTGTCGTATTGAACAATTTAAATTATTTTAACATTGCTCTTCTTGTATGCTCTCGCCATACATTATTCTATATTTAATACTTAGCTCCCACTTGAGCTTAGTGTCAAGAGTCATGCCTATTTGGTTGCGAGTTCATAGTTGAACACGTACGGATTTCCCTTGTTACTCTTACTGTAGCAACTCTTGTATCTCCAATAGCTAAAATTACAGTATTTGTTCCCGTTGTAATTGGCAAATCTTTTGTAAAAAGTATAAATACAAGATCGTCCCAAGGCGAGCATTGGTATTTTTTTAAGCTGGATCACTCTAAGTCATATGTCTAAAGCGAGAGTGTCGGTCAGCTAGATAATTTTTTTTTTTAATTTGTTGACAGTTTTAACAGTAATTGTTGTTTACGGATGCGGGTCATCAGCCCAGCGATCCAACCAGATTTATGATCCATCTAATGAATTTTGCTCTACCATTTTAACTCTATAACTCAATATTTGTAATTAGTCATCAAGTTGTGTCGGGGGATTACTTAGTACATATACTTGTAAGTCCGTATTATCATAGTGTTAGATATTTTCCTTGACGAATGTGGTTAACCCTCCCCTAGTTTTGGCAACTGGATTGATAGTGAGGTAGCAGTGATATCCACCTATTACGATGTAAAGTATATGTATATCTATCTTTGGAGTTACAATCAGTAGATGATCCAAGCACATCGAATGTTTAAGTCTACACTTTCTCAATTTGGCTTCGACGTGATGGAGTTCTATTAGAAAGAGCTTCGAAACAGTTAGGTATGCTTCGTCCCCAAAACATATTGTAAAAATTAGAACAAGTAAACTGGAAGGCTTCAAGCTATGCTTATAATTTATGTGTATGTACATTAAATTGTCATCTTGTATTGCGCGAAGTTAAAAATGCCATTGAAAATAGAAAGAATGATAAGGCTGCTAAACCAGATAGTATAACCACCCACCGAAATCTTCAAAAGATATTCATTAACAGCATACTAACACGAATAATCATAGAAGTGAGGAATTTTGGTATAATCCCACTTAAATGAAACTAAGACTTGACAATTACAACCCCTAAGAAAGGTGACGTAAGAAAATGCAAAAATTGGCCAAATTTCACCTACGAAGATCCCACATGCGATCAATGTAAAATACAGAAACGAACAAGCTGGTAAAAACTTGCACTGATCAAATCAATTCAATCCATATCATAACTGAACAATCCACTGAGCGGCATTTACAACTGTGCCTAGTGAAAATTTATCGAGATGCTGGGAACCGAATAAAAAGCCAAACAAACTGAAAACTGCAATAACTCTTACGAAGTCAGGCAACAATGTGTATACTCTTACCAATGCTGTGCCTGATCGTATTGGATAGTGTATGTCTCCTAATGTCATACAAAGTGGATTAACAGGTAAATTTAATGATCTATAGTCCAGATAACATACGCTTGCTCACACACAAATAATCTGACATCCAGCAGAAAATACAACAGCTATCAGCTATACCTAACAAAGTTGATCTCGACACAAGACTCAAAACAAATAGAACCATATCGTCACACATCAACAATATGTATACTAATTGAAGATATAATGATAAATACAAGACCAAGATACGAATGTTCAACTTGTGTGTAAAATCAACACTACTGTAAGGGTGCTAGACATGAAAACTCACAGAAAAAGAGAGACCGAAACAACAGGCGTTCGTAAACAAGACGAGTTCTGCTCTAACACCATAAATAACATTGAACTAGAAAGAGATGAAAGCGGAAATCGATGGGCCAAACGCTTAGGGAATCATCAAGTGATATAACGAGGGTGTCATTGGACTGAAACTAGCAAGAAAAAAGGAAGTAGGAAGACCAACGATGGCGTGAAAGACAAACAATGTTAGCTGAAACGAAACAACTTTGTAAATAATTGGAAGAGATCAAAGCTGTAGCCCCCAACAGCCCTACAAAATGATACTTCTGACGCCCTTTGTAACCTGTATAGCACAATATTTATACTACAGTTTATTACACACACCGTGGAACGTGCAGTCACTACGAAAACCTGGCCTTATCACATGTATGAAACAATATCAGTTGGAACTCGTAGCGCTCCAAGAAACTCGATGGCCTAAAAGTGGAGACCATGTATCCCAAGGCTATACGTCGCTACAAAGTGAAGATGACCTCGAAAATCTTGGAGTTGGATTTCTCATTGGGTAAAAAAGGTTGGACTGGGTTTTCAGGCCGCCGATAGTTAAATGTGTAAGCTTCGCTTGCACATGAGATTAGACACCTGTCAATTGTCTGTGTACATGCGCCCACTGATGTAAGCCAACCCCAAGATAAAAACTCATTTTACAGTAATTTGGATAATCTGATAGGATCTATACCTGAGCACGATGTTAGATTGGTGATTGGTGACTTTAATGCTAGAGCTCGACACAAAACTGCGATTGAAAATGTGGAAAGAATGATGTGATCGCTAATGTGGCAAGAATATTCTTTTCTCATAAAAATTTCCATTTGGAAACATGGACACATCCACGCAAAATATCCCGAAGCCAAATTGACCATGTGTTGATCTCTAAAGGGCGGGCACGGCTTGTCCAAGACGTGAGATGTTATCTACAGCGACGATTGAAGTTTTCGTACAAGTCAGGAAGAACAGAGAAATATACAACGGGATTTTCCTGTGAATGTCTGATAAATGAAGAAACGCAACGAAAATATAAAGATCTTGTCAGCAATAGCATTTTGCGATCCAATTACCAATCTGATTAAGTGAACAGTGCCTGAGAAAGTATGGCAAACCTCGGTTGTCGATGCTGCCCAACACATTCTCAGTATAGTGAAAACTAAGCCCAAAATGGATTGGTTTGATGGGCAGTGTCGTCTTGCTGTTGAGCAACCAACTATAGACCACAATGAAGCGCAGACTCAACCGAGTTCTAATGCAAGAAAAAAGAAATCGGTTCTTGCTAGGAGGCAAACCTCTGTATTAACGTCGATGCGGTACTCGACACATGGCGTGAACATTTTTCTGACTTACTTAATGTTTCACATGTATCACCAGCTGTATTTAAATACCCTCCAATACAGACCGCAGTGATGTTCATTGAGGATCTATCCTATGATGAATTCACAATGGCCATGCAGTTGATTGCATTAATTCAGAGCTCTTGATATTCGGAGGGCTAACTTTGTGGAACTGTCTTAAAGACCTTGTTCGATTGGTATGGCGAAATGAAGTGATGCCTGAAGAATGAATGGAAAGTGGCCGCGTTATGCCCAATATTCAAAAAGGGTGATCTCATGAAGTGCGAGAACTATTGCGGTATAGCTCTCCTTTGCTTTGCACATTTATAATTTACTGTCTTACATAATCTTGGGAAGAATTATCCCTCTGGCGGGGGAAATTGTTGGTGACTACCAAGGAGGATTTTGTCCAAATCGGTCAGTCACTGATCAAGTTTTTTCGCTACGGATGATTCTTTCCAAGTACTACGAAACATCTCGCGATGTACACCAGGTATTCCTAGATTTCAAGCAAGCCTATGACTCGATCAATCGAGAGAGGCTATGGTATGCGCTTGAATATTTAGGAATACCAAAAACATATGTACATCTGTGTAAAATGACAGTAACGCAGTCACAATGCTGTGTCAAAGTTGAGAACAGGCTACCGAAAACTTTTGCAATTACTTCTGGTGTTCGACAAGAAGATGCGCTGTCCCCGATTCTTTTTAATCTCATGTTGGAATACATCCTTCATAAAAGTGAAACACCTTAGGACAACATCTGATTCCGACAATCCAATCAACTTCTTGCATATGCAGATGATATCTGTGTGATTGGATTAAATGGCAACGGAGTAAAAGAGATACTTGATCCACTGAAACAGTTTTCAGCTTCCGTTGGTCTCAAAATCAATGAGTCCAAAACAAAATATATGATCTCTGGTTTTCGAGACCAAGACGCAAGTGATTTCAGTAGTGGTAACCACACGTTTGAAGGAGTAATGAGATTCAAGTATCTTGCATCTCTCATTACTCACGATAATAGTGTGGGAGAGAATATCAAGGTTCTTTTTGCCACTGGTAATCCGGCTTTATAACCTCTACATCCACTTCCGAAATCAAAATATCTTGCAAATGCGGATAAGCCGTTGTCATGTATGGATGTGAGAGTTGGACCTTGACGGATGAGTTCGAGAGATGGTTTCTAACATTCGAGAGAAGATTCATGCGTGTAGTATATGGCTCAAAACGTGACGATGATGGCACATACCGAGTTCGTTTCCGCCACGAGATCAGGAATTTAATGCAAATTCCTGATATCGTGCATGAAATCAAATCAGCGAGTACACCGTCTCAGTTTTGTATGCTAATCCAAACCGTATGATACAGCGATCTCTGACGGGAGATCCACTTTTCGGTAGGAGAAGAGGTCGCTGTCGGTGACTATGGCCCATGGCGTAGAGATCGATCAAGCACCTTCTGGTTGCTTACAACAATATGAAGAGCTAGCTCATGATCGAAACCGATGGAGTTAGATTGTTGACACCGCCAATAATGGCCCGAAAAAACCAAAAAAAAACTTTGATCGATTTATAAAGACATCATTCACCATTCTTTTGAAATCTAATACTTCATCATAATATTATATTCGTATACCACTCTAAAGTTTAAATGACATTACCCAAGAAACATTAGACAAAACAATATTAAATAATCATTCTATTAGATTATACTATAAGAAAATATACTTACGGTTGATTGATATAAACCCTTCTTACCACAATATAATCCAATCGAAATGAAAAGCTCACTTTAAAAATGAAAACGTTTCGCACATATCAATGTCATTTTGTCAATTTTAATTATCCAGCATTTTTAGAAAGTCGGTTCAACTACACATCTTTCAAAATACTATTAAAATGCTGCTTCAAGGGTTGGAATGAGAATGATATATCAATTTTCATAAAAAATAAAATTTCAATTTTCATAAAAACTTTCCCGGAAGCCAAATATGAACGAGATAAACGTAAAAGTTCTAACGCAAAATTAAATTGAAATTAAACTTTTACTTTAGCTGTACATTATATAGTGTATAGTGGTTTGCTAGTGATTCAGTCATCCAGGTATACTTCCATCCATCAAACAGACATAAATTAATTAAAAAATCCAACTGTGTTCCATATAAATCCAACAAACACTAACCATTTAAAAACCATTAAACAGAAAGTGTTGTAAGCTCAAGCTTAAGGTCGATTCACCGCAAATTATTATACAGGATAAAATTCCACCCCACACAACATAACCGCACAAAACTAAAACAATCGTTGTTGTTGAATGAGTCAATCTTGTGTGTTGTGTTGTGTGTGTTACGCGAGAAAATTGAGGTGTGGGTGGTGTATGTAGATGCACGACTGTATATATATTCACATACAGAGATGTATGTAGACAAAATAATAATGATAGAACATGTACACATATAGAACTAGATAAAAGCTGAAATTACATTTAGGGTGGAATATGAAAATTTTTACCGGTTTTTCATTTCACCCTCATTTTTTTTCCTATCTCGCACAGTTGTATTTTGTTATGTTATCATTACAGTTATTTTTCCTACATTTTCTACCTCGAAAATTTTATGTTAATATGGATGTGAAATTGTACATACATACATGGCACATAATGACGGGAATTTTTTTTATTACATTTCTAGTTTGGGAAAATCAACATTCACGAACATATATACCGAGATAGGGAATCACATCATCGACCCCCAGTTTAAAAAAAAAGTTTCTTGTATATATAAACTAACGAACTAACTATATTTATATGTTATAACTAAATAGAGGTAAGATTTGAGTTTTATAGCCGGGATACGGTGAAACGACGTTGTACAAAACCCCCTCAAGAAAAAAAATTCAAACACACAAAACCAACGTTGTATATAAGCCATCACACACAAACACACACACACACACACAAATATATAAATTTTCTTCTGGTGTTTTGTGGCGAAGGCAAAATTTTCCCTCATCCTGTTGTTGGTTTTGTATATATGCTGTACCATCGCAATAAAGTCGTTAGTTCTACTTTTGTACAAATTTTCCTCGTTACAACTTGTTTTATGTTCTTGCGAAAATTAAAAAAAAAACTTTTAAGAAAACACAAGAATGGACCAAAAATGATTAATTTAAAGTTTATGTGTACTTAAAGTTCCGTTCTGCACAATTTATACTCGTCTCTTGCATTCGAGTTGTTTTAGATCGATTCATCACATGGAAAAGGTGGATTATACTCGTATATAAAGAAAACAACTTGGAAAACGGAAATATATTTTAAAAGAAAATTGTAATCGAAAAGCGGAACAGGATGAAATCATTCGATTGGAAATTTTTAAGGATTTTCCGTTAAGTACAAAAACAAAAACCGATTTAATTAATTTACAATGATTTGTTTTGTTTCCTTAATTGATTCGTGCTAACATGTAGGGATCATTAAACTTTCGACAAATATAATGTACTACCAGAAGGTATATGTCTGTTTGATCTCCATTCTCCTTTTATTAATAATTGTTAGCAAATTTGTGGGACGAATGATTTTATATAAGATAAGGATTAATGTTGTGAATCTCATTTCTGAGATGGCCGAGATGGTCTTCCTAAAGTTTTTATTTACATCTATGTCCGATCTTCTGAGGATTTTACATACTAGGTAGCTGGTGTAAGGCTAAAAATATTCCTCTGATAGCTGGTTGTGATGCTAATGCACATCACTCTCTGTGTAATTGACATTAGTTTGTGCTCCATGTCTTTCACTAAATTTATTTTAAATTGGAGAGTGACGAATGATATTCTCACCTCCGATCAAAGGTGTATTTCTTTTAATATTAATCTTAAAAGAATTGCGCCTGTATTTACCTTACCGTAATCGGAAGCTTACCAACTGGGAAACATTCACTCAAGAGCTTGTTTACTTACTCGAACCACCTATGAAGATTTGTTCGTCTGTGGACTTAGAACTGTAGGCTTTTGGTCTGTCTAAAGCTAATACAACAGCGTTTGAGACGTCGTGTCCACTTGTATCGAACAAAAAAACTCAGAATAAACCTTTCTGGTGCTCCACTCTAAAAAGGTTAAGGACGACTACAATAAAGCTGAAGAATAAGGCAAGAAGATCTAATCTTCAGTCTGATTGGGATAGCTTCCTAGCTGAACAAAAGGTGTACAAAAATGAGCATCGCAAAGATCTGCCTGGGTAATCTTGTGTGAGGAGCTTAATAGCTTATCTGCTGTAGTTAGACTTCACAATTCACTGAGCAGGAATAGTACCTGTAGACTTGATTCACTTCGTCTACCTAATGGCAAGCTTACTTCCTCGAAAAAGGAAGTAGGTTATTTACTTCTCACTACCCATTTCCCGGAATGTAAAACCATTACTACCGACAATTCTGGTGTACTCATTAACAATTTGGATGTAAGTCTCAATTGGGACTTAGCCTGTAAATTAATCAATTATGAGGTCCTACGTTGGAGCGTGTTCTCTTTCGAATCCTTCAAATCTGCCGGTCCTGACGGTGTATTTCCTGCTGTAATACAGCATGCTGTAATGGATTTCTTCTCATTAAGGAACATATACTACATTCTGTTCCACAATCTTGTAGCAGAAGTAAAGTAATTATTATTCCTAAAATTTCTTTACTTCTGCTCCAAGATTGTGGATGAATTATTAGAGACCAACATTTAGGTACCGCTCCGCTCAGTAATAGGCAACATGCTTACAGAGTTGGCAAATCCTGTGAGACTACCTTACATGAACTCGTAACTAGGATTAAGAGATCTATGCACAGCAACGAGCTTCTTGTGGGCACTTTTCTAGATATTGCAGGAGCGTTTGATAATACTTCATTCGTCTCGATTACGAATGCATGTACTAAATTTGGTATCGAACCCTACATTATCAGGTGGATTAAATGCATGCTTTAAGTCAAGGCTTCCAAAAGACGCCCGCAGGGAGGTGTGCTTTCACCCTTGCTGTGACTTCTGGTCATTGACAAACTTCTTGTGAATCTTCGTGATTCCGGTTTTGTCACCCAAAGTTATGCTGATGATCTGGTTCTGACAGTTTCAGGCAAGCATCTGAATATCTTATCAGATTTAACTCAGCACGCTCTTCTCATTATAGAACAGTGGTGTCTGGATAAGGGTTTACATATGAACCCATCTAAGACCGACTTGGTTATATTTACAAGGCGTAGGAACACTGCAGCTTTTTCTGTACCATCACTTTTTGGTGTTCAGATTAATAGCTCAGCCTACGTCAAACACCTTGGAGTTTTTGTGGATAACAAACTTTCTTGGAAGTTTCATCTGGACTTTAAATTAAAAAAAGCCACTGCTATTTTTTGTCAATGCCGTAGAGCTTTTGGTAAATCTTGAGGACTATCCGCCTACAATACATATTTTATTTACAAATCACTGGTTCTCCCAATGCTAACTTATGCGTCTGTTGTTTGGTGGCCAGTGGTTAAAGTTAAATCTTCAACTCCGCTTCTAGCTGTGGAGCTGATTCTCTCCATACCCCAGTTACACCCTTCATTTTAGGTACAGCTTGTTCGGCTGCCTTTCGCTTGAGGAGTGTTGGGGCGTGGAATGCTCTCGGCACTATTTCAGGCCATAGATCTATTCTTAATGAATTTAAACTGGCTATGCCAGAACTTGACATGCTTCTGCCTGTCTTTCATTTCCATAGATCATTTGAGGTGTTTCATCCATCCAGGGATA
This sequence comes from Tipula lateralis, assembly GCA_963932295.1. Lineage (NCBI taxonomy): Eukaryota > Metazoa > Arthropoda > Insecta > Diptera > Tipulidae > Tipula > Tipula lateralis. The sequence continues at coordinate 65,113,204 of OZ010736.1, read as the reverse complement.
TGTGGTTCTCACCAGATTTTCTCAAACAGATATCCGAATCGCTTGTATTCTTTTTTGATGGCTCTGTCACTGAACAGGGTACGGGCTTTGGTTACTACTGTCCTTCGCATGATCTGAGGATCTCTGGAAGTCTGGAGATCTACTGTACTATTCATCAAGCGGAATTAACTGCGATTACTCACTGCGTGATGTCAGCTTTTAATCTCGTGGCCGACGACAAAGAGATTATATTTTGTACGGATAGTAAAACTGTCCTTAACTCATTGAACAACCCTCAAACCAGCTCTAAACTGGTACTGGATTGTAAGAAATTTCTGAATCTCCTTGGACGTAACAACAAGGTAACAGTCATGTGGGTTCCTGCCACAATTGTGATATTGAGGGCAACGAAATTGCAGACTGTTTGGCTAAAACTGGTTCTCACCTATATTTCGTAGGTCCTGAACCAGCTGCACCTTTACCTACTTATATAGTGAAAAAAAATTAACAGTTACCATATCGAATCTAAAGCGGACGTGATCAGCAACCGCTACTTGTTGTAAGGCGAAATACTTTGTCAGAGGGATTAACTCTAACCTGACGAATTGCGTTCTTTCATTGAAAAAGGACAACTTGAGAATTTTAGTCTCTATACTTACTCGCCATGGCCGTTTTAAAAGTCAGCTTCATCGCATGGGACTGGCCAGTGATGCCGTATGCGACGAATGTCTGGAAGATGTTGATGATAGTTTACACTTCACCATGAGCCCTTTGTGACATTGAGTGCGGAACCTTATAGGGTTCCAACCAACTTTTAAAATAATAATAATGTCCGATCTGAATATCTTAATCCGTTTTCTTAATCCGACAGACAGAAGCCCATAAGTGCGACCGAATGTTATCGGTTTTGTGAATTGGAAATGAAATCTATGGAACATGTCATAGGCAAGTTACTGTCCGTTTACGATTATACACCATCCTACGGGTAGAACAATAAGTCCTTATTGATTATTGTCAACATCGGTTTCATTGAAAGCCGTAACATAAATTCCACTCTTTAGGGTAGGGTATGTAAGGAAACATATCTCAAAAGATCTAGTAAGTCGCGATGCTATAAATGTAATACGTCGTAAAATTTATAATCCGTGTAGGAGTTAAACAAAATTGAGACTCTAGACTGCACTATTGAGTGTCCACCGTCCAAATAACACCAAACAAGAGTTTCTGATTGTCGCGACACCTGTGTTCCGAAAATTGGATGAATTTCATCGTTCGTCGAATTCATCCGCATATTTGTCCGAGTTAGTTATGTATATCGATCACCACCTGTTGCCAATCGGGAAATGGAGAAAGCATACGAAGCATTTGATGGTACAAATATTTGTCCTTGTTTGTTTCGGAAAATCTGTCTCAAATCAAATTCGATCTATCTCTAAAAGTGATTTGCTTTCCGAGATCTGATTGTCAAATACCATCTGTAAATCTATCTTTTTTGATCAGCTCGGTGTATCCAAAAGTCGTTTAGTGGTGTGAGAGATTTAATAATCTCTTTTTGGCCAGTGCGATTGTGATCGGTTCCTTACTAAAGTTCTAACGACAGCATATCCCCATACCATGGCAACTATATTGTATGGCGGCTATACCAACTGCTCACATTGAAATATGTAGATTCTATCCATTATGTTGTACATCACATTTCAGATACATCGGTTGTTCCAGTATTACAAAAATCAGAGATTATGCAGGACATACATTCTATTATATGAAATCAGGTAAATTGGCACGACTCCAGTTTTTTTAGTATTGCTTTATGTGAACGAGCACTATCAATGCCAGAAGTCTGAATTAATACCAATCATGTTTCGAATACCTTACAGGGTAACCTCCTCTTTCATGTTAAACGTTTGACCCAATTATCCTACCTCTCCGGTGACGGTATGATGATCTTTACTGATGTAGCAGTTTGCTGTAATCTGACAGATGACAGTTTATACATGCTACATGCGTAGTTGATACGCTACTGTGTTTCACGCGAAAATTGCTGCAATTTTGAGAACAGCAGCAGAGATCGTCGTATCTGCATTCTTTTTGACAACCACGCTGTTCTTAAGGCGATTGCCTCCTATAATCTTTCATCGAAACTTGCTTTGGAGGCGTTAGAAGTTAGACTTCATTAGATACCCAGTCATATGTATATCAAAGAAAACGTATTGGCTTACATTTATATGGATTATATTTTGGCTGTTTGGATGCAGCTTCCTCTTTTATGGGGTCTGAGCCCGTTTTGAGCGTGACGTTGTTATCTGTTCAAAGTGAAATCGACTCACTTTGATAGTCTGCACCAGAAGAGATGAAACAACTTCGTCTCTTGTCACCTACCCAAAATTTTCTTTGGAACAAAAAATCAGCAAAGATCACAGTCCTTAGAAGCTGAGAGACGTACTTTGAGGAATTGGCCGGGTATTCTCACGAGACAATTTTCTCGTTCCAAATGAAAATTCGGAACAACTTAAACTTGAACAGTGCGAAGAGGAAAAGAAGAAACTGTAGATATCTTGTTGTACTCCTGTCCTTTATACTGTCCCTGACCTTGAAGATACCAGATAACTTGGGCTTTTTACGAAGAGGAATCAAAGAATCAACAGATTTTGCGACAGAGTGAATTTAAAATTTCCCGGCACTTTTACGCCGAACAAAAGAAACATCGACTATTGTGCTTTACTTTGAACCGTTTTGTTCCGGGTAGGTGAAAAGAAAGTTCGTGGACGATGAGTCAGCAATATAAAAATTCCATTCTTTGTGGAGGACATTCGATCTAAGATTTCAATAGCTCCTTGTCAACCTATCATAACACTGTAACACGGGCTCATAAATCGTATGTGATCGGAACCCGGTATATTCCACACCAACATGATGTTGCATATCTATAAACAATAAGAAAAGTCTATAAAACCAAACTAATTTGAGATGCATAAATTCATGCACATTATTATATAGCAAGTGAGCAAAATCCCACAGCTACATTTCATGTAGCAGTATACGACACCCCTATATCCACATTCATGAAAAATTTTATCCCATTTTTATCATAACTAATCGCAATCCAATATGAATTCATTCAACCATAAATTGAATGATATAATGATGGGAAAATATGGCCTGAAGCTCATCTGTCTGTTCGGGTTTTATTTATCCTATATATACGAGTATGTGTACATCACATACATGCTACGTTTATAATTAGATTTTTCTTAATTTAAGTTTCCGATCTTTTTTGCATTTTTTAAGCAAACCAATTTGAAAGAAAGGTTTAGATAAGAGATATTGTACGTAGGTATATTTTTGTTATTTTATTTTATTCCAAACGTGTCTTTATATACAGGGTGATTATACGTACTCAAAAAGTTCCACAAAAACATGAAATGTGGAAACCCAGAACTTCTGACGCATTAGTCTCATCTGATCAATGTTGTTTCAAAAATACTAGATTCTACTAAGGCCTATATACTGGAAAGGACTGTTTTTTCTCTGGGAGAGTAAAACGTGTTTGTTTTTCTTTATCTCCATTCTTAGGAGCATAGGGGGTCTACTAGACTGGAGCATCGAACTCTGTTTGGGATTATTCTCTTTAGTACCCCCATGTTTTCCTAGATGTTTGCTTCAGCCTCCTTTTCAAGTCACTCTTGGTCATCCAACTTCCCGTTTTCCTTGCGGATTCCATTCCAGTGACATCCTGGTTATGTCATTTGGTGTCTTTCTCAGCGAGCGTCCTATCCATCTCTATTTCCGCTTCCTGATCTCCTTTTCGATGTCCACTTGGTTTGTTTGTCGCAGTAATTTTTCATTTGTGATCGTATTTGGCCAGAAGCATTTGATCAATCACCTAAGGCATTTATTCACAAACACTTGGAGTCTTCTTGTGATTTTCTGCGTATGTTTTCACATTTCACATCCATACAGCAGTACTGATTTTACAGTACAGGAATTGAACATTCGAATCTTGATATTTCTTTACAGGACGGATGCATTCCAGATCTTTTGGAACATGTTGAAAGTATTTCTTGCTTTGTTGATGCGTAGGTTAATGTCTTCTTCCGTTCCGTCTTCGTCTTTTATGTTTATTTTAAGCCCGACATCTTGTGCTATTTCTGATTACTTTTGTAGCTTTTGCTGCATGTTTGTGCGTAGTCGAGATCATTGAGTTTTCTAATTGGATCCCACTGAATTCCGTTTGGTGATGCGACTTGCGCATGACATTATCCAGTACTATGAGGAACAGTAGTGAAGAAAGTACTCATCCTTATTTCCAGCGTCCCAGTTAATTTCTCGGATGAGTTCCGTTATTTTCCCTGCAATGCCTATTTTATAAAATGCTTTCCAGATTGCGCTTCTATTGGTGGAATCAAATGCGCGTTCGAAGTCCACGAAAAGTAGATATAGTGGTGAGTTCCATTCATTGGATTGTTCGTCGATGATTCGGACTGTGTTGATGTGATCTGTAGCTTTTTCCTGGTCTGAACCAGCCAACTTATGTATTGCTTCATAGTTGGTGAGATTCTCTCTAGGATGACCATTGCTAATACTTTCATTGTACTGTTGAGTAGGGAGATGTCTCATCAGTTATGGCATTCTCTTAAGTCGCCTTTCCTTGGGATCGTTATGGTTAAGTCCTCTTTCCATTTTTGCGGAATCCACCCAGTATTCCACACTTCTACTAATAGTAGTGTTAGTGCTCCTGCAGTTGTAAATGCGTCTCTTTTGAGTAGTTCAGCTGGTATGTTGTCGGTTCCAGCGGCTTTGTTATTTTTCAACTTCATTATGGGACTTGTAACTTCCCGCTTCATTGGTGTTGGGTATTTATGGTGCCGTCATAGTTTCCATCTGGAAGCTCCTCAATTGGTTCGCTATTTATGTCATTGTTCTCGAAGAACTCATTCCATCTATGTAGTTGTTGGTCGTATGTAGCTAGGAATTGTCCATATGAATCCTTTATCGGCGGCTGACTCGGCAGTCGTGAGAATGTCTTTTGTGTATTGTCTACGATCACACCCTGCCATTTTCTTTACTTCTCGAACTGTATCTTCATATCGTCTTCGAATTTACGTCGTATTTTGATTGCCTAGTTGTATTTTAAGTTGGCGACGTTCCTCAATTTTCTTCCACATTTGATCTCTAATCCACGGTTTGGATATAAACTTCTTATTTATCAGCACATGGTCAATTTGATTTCTTGTTCTGCTATCTGGTGGTGTCCAGGTGAATTTATGGATATTCTTGTGTGGGAATTTGCTGCTGCCTATGAATGACTAATTTGGGACACAATATTCGATGAGCCTTTCTCCGTTGTTGTTTCTTGCAGAGTTTAGCGCGAGTTTACCCATGATTGTCGCCATTCCGGTGTTGTCAATTCCAATTTTTGCATTGAAATCACTTTGGATAGTTTTGGTGTCATTACTGTGTGGTCACCGTCCCAACGATTAATTCAATTCAATTCAATTAATGGCGTTCACTTGCAATTAAAAAGGTTTAAACTACTATCTCGATCATATATATGGTATATGTGTACGGTACCATTAAGACATTGATAATCTCCACATGGATGCCAATCCAGGCTGCATGGTTATGTATATAATTTTGGTTAAGTATATGTCAAACCTTGTTGTGTTTAACTGGGACATTATAATATGATCATTTCGGGTTCACCAATTTACAAGGTCTATTAGTATTTTGATTAGCAACGTTAAAGAATGATCGTTTGACCGGAACAATCAAATAAGCACAAGACTTGATACATCCAGCAGTCTCGTCCAATGCCTTGTTTCTGTTGAGGGGTTTTTATCGTGCCGTGCTCATTTATTGGACATAGAAAATATATGCTTTGATGATCAAGTTCATAAGACTGTTTGCTAATGCTTTCACCCCAACTAAGCCTAATGTCACAAAAACAAAATACAATGTACTCGAGCGATTGGAACTCGTAGCAAAATAAGCTGAATCATCCTTTAAATTGTTATATCGATTTGATAGATGCATTTTACATTGAATAGTTGATTGAATAATTAATCAAACTTTTTTGTTTTCTTGTTTCTGTCGCTATGTATATATTAATCTATTTAGGACCCGACGTAAGCACTCTCTCCTTCCAATTCAACTCTTTCGCAGCAATACACTTCTTCTCTTCTTCATTTCTTCTACTCTTCTTCTCTTCTTCTCTGTTTCCCTTTTCCTCTTTTTCTCTTCTTCTCTTCTTCTCTTCTTCTCTTCTTCTCTTCTTCTCTTCTTCTCTTCTTCTCTTCTTCTCTTCTTCTCTTCTTCTCTTCTTCTCTTCTTCTCTTCTTCTCTTCTTCTCTTCTTCTCTTCTTCTCTTCTTCTCTTCTTCTCTTCTTCTCTTCTTCTCTTCTTCTCTTCTTCTCTTCTTCTCTTCTTCTCTTCTTCTCTTCTTCTCTTCTTCTCTTCTTCTCTTCTTCTCTTCTTCTCTTCTTCTCTTCTTCTCTTCTTCTCTTCTTCTCTTCTTCTCTTCTTCTCTTCTTCTCTTCTTCTCTTCTTCTCTTCTTCTCTTCTTCTCTTCTTCTCTTCTTCTCTTCTTCTCTTCTTCTCTTCTTCTCTTCTTCTCTTCTTCTCTTCTTCTCTTCTTCTCTTCTTCTCTTCTTCTCTTCTTCTCTTCTTCTCTTCTTCTCTTCTTCTCTTCTTCTCTTCTTCTCTTTTTCTCTTCTTCTCTTCTTCTCATCTTTTCTTCTTCTCTTCTTCTCTTCTTCTCTCCTTCTCTTCTTCTCTTCTTCTCTTCTTTTCGATTGTATTTATGAGCAGTGGTAAAATCGTATTTCATATTACGCCACACACTTATGGATAAAACATTAAGATCTGATTGACGAATGAGAATACGACATTCGATTCAATCACTAGAGTTAACGAAAAATCAATCAACCTGCACATATAAAGAAAGTTTTTATACAGATTCATCTTAAATTATCTAACGTCTTACTTTATATGTACGATGTACGAGTATATTGTTTGCAAAGTAATTAAATGAATCCGATTTTTGTTTAAAAGAAATAAATTGCATTTACGTGTCTTATACGTTGGGTTCAACATATAATAAAATTCACATATAAGACTTCACGTGGAAGGATATTGAATTTATTACTTTATCTTGTGTTACTCATATGTAGGAGTATATGTGAGAATCTTAAATTTAATAAATTTATAAAACTATATATGTACGTTCTAAGAAAAACCTATAAGATGCTGCACTGAAAATAGATTTTTCTTTTTTATTTAGAATTTCACTCTTGTGAGATGCCTTTCACAAACATAATATAAAAAAATATATGTGCGAGTAAATCTAAACAGCAGGATATCGAATCTGTCTTTGATGTGATAGAACAGCGTTTATATACGAAACAGGTAGTTTTTATGGGGGAAAGAAAAATGAGTTTTCTGCATTGGCGCGTATTGCACAGTTGGTACCACTTTTAATAACTAACCATCGTGTAATGATGGATTGAGTATATTATATATTTAGGAGGGGTTAACATAACATATAATATATAGAATTTATGTTTCGAAATTTATAAAATCAAAAATTGCCACTTCCTGCACCCTCTCTACTATTTACACTCGTCTATGTATCTTATTATCAAATCTCATGCGGATTGTTTCAGTCAAACAATCAAAGCATTTTATAATTTTGTATTTTAAATTCATCTCCCACTGGGCCCATATTTTTAGAATATTTTTTTTTTGGAGAGAAGCATTTTACATAGCAACAACAAATGTGAGGTGAGCTTTCCGTTAGAAATTGTTGTGAGGTTGCTTGGAGATGTATATATACTATATACTTATATAGTGGAAATGGTGATGACACACCATCATATTTTTATTTTAATAAATTAATACTAAAATAAATGAATGAATGTACATTAATTTTCATTCTAGATTTATATATGTACACGTAAATGTATCTCGAACAATGAGATGGAAATTGTTTTTTTGTCTCGTCCTGAAAAATTATAAATGAAGGGTCAGACATCATATAACATTTAGACAAAAATGAAATTTAAATAATTTATCTTTTGTAATTAGATGATTTATTGTTATGAGTCTCGATATGATATTTTGAGTTATATTAAAAAATTTGCCTGGATGTTCACTACATATATATACAGAGCGGGAATCGTACAATAAAGTATTAAAGGTGTTCAATCTCAAACACTTTGTTTATTTCTTAGAATTATATATGTATGTATTTGGTTGGCAGCATTTTTTATTTTTATAAAAATACCAGATCTTACAGCTTTCGTGATACTGCGGATAAAATGAGAAACAACTTGTTTGAAAATAAAACTTATAATGTTTGTTGAATTGTGTTGCCGCGCAACATGATTGATGCACCACTTTAAAATTTAAAGTATAAACCTTTAAATAACTGATTTTGATTTTTTGGGATGATATTAGTAAGATTAACAGAACAAACGATAAAGTTCTATAGTGAAAATAACCATAATCGGTTTGACTTGTCTGCCCCAAAAACTGTTTATTTCTAATGGTGTTCGGTCGGCCGTAAGCATTTCAGTCTCGCCATGAGAAATGTTTGTCACATGCTACATCTCTATGCAACGTTCCAGTTATTATACCAGTTATTTAGATAAACATTGTGATCCCGAATCAAGAAGTGCTCGAAATTTTTGTTATCGTCTAACTATATCTGTGGTTAAAACGCGTGTCGTTGGTAGACTTGCTTGCCATTATTTAATTTATGGATATAATTCATTTAATATTGTATTACAGAGTCTGCATGTAGTAGGAAATGATGGCTTCTTCTACAACAAGATCCATACCGATACACAGTAGATTAATGAATCGACGACAAACGAATTTGTCTTCTATCTGCATGGCCTTGATCCAGATATATTTCTAATCGCTTGACATCACCAAAAAAATTACTACCTTAGATTTACTTGCTTGGTCTTAGTTTTTTCTTAGTTCATTCAGGAATTTTATGAAATTAATCAATCGTTGGAAAATCAATGTTCTGTAAAATCGACGTCACATTTGTTATTAACATATTTGTTTATGGTTATAAATAATAACAAATAATAGCTGTTCACCACAGGAAAGCTGCACCATAGGTTAGTAATGATTAACAACTGTTTAACAAATCAAGCAACTTCTGCAGAAAAATTTAACACTTATTAAGACAACTAGTGCCAATTAAAGCGGATCTTTTGATAATTAGGCCAAAACGGACGAATGATGGAGGTAGTTTATACTATGATAGATATAGCTAGGGTGCCAGGATACATATTGAAGAAATAGACTTTGGACAGTAAACTTTATTTAAAGGATTGGTTATGCACCAAACTCTCAATGATCAATGGATGTCTCGGGAAATTACAAACGCAATCAGATTTAAGATAGATAAATCTAACTCATGACAAGGAAGTAAGGAAGGAGGCAATTCTGGAGGGATTGTCGCTACTAGGTGTGGATTACCCTATAAGTAGGTTAATCAATCATATGCTTGGGTGCAGGATGATTAACTCAGAGCTGGGGGAATCCACCATCAGGAGACGGGTGACTAGGGGAACCCCACAGGGAGGTGTTCTGTCTCCTCTGCTCTGGAACATAGCAATCAATGAGCTGCTATTAAAGCTGGAGAGAGAAGGGATCGGAGTGATTGCTTATGCAGATGATGTAGCGATAGCTGTCTCTGGGAAATACATAAGCACAGTGGCGGAGGTAATCCAAAATGCCCTCCTAATTATAACGAGGTGGGCCACCAAATGTGGACTGGCAATTAGCGCGTCTAAAACTGAATTGGTACTATTTACGAGGAAATATAAAATCCCTGTAGTAGATCCACCTCTCCTAAATGGTAACAGACTAGCTTTTACGGACAAGGCAAGATTTCTAGGCGTAATCTTGGACAGTAAGCTAAGCTGGAAGCCCAACATTCTGGAAAGAGTAAACAAGGCCAATATAGCTTTGTACTCGTGTAGGAACGCCATCGGAAAGAGATGGGGCCTGACGCCGGAGCTGGTACACTGGCTATACACTTCCGTAGTAAGACCTGTACTTATGTATGGGGTGAGCGTGTGGTGGCCAGCTCTTGATAAAATAACATACAGGAAAAGGATTGAGAAGGTGCAAAGAACGGCCTGCATGCTTATAAGCGGGGCACTGAGGACAACACTTACAAGTGCCTTAGAGGTCTTGTTTCACCTTCTCCCCGTGGACATTTATGGTAAGCAGATGGCGTCGATTACGGCCACTCGACTATCAGCCATATCTCAGTGGAAATGTCTTCAAATAGGACACTCGACGATAGTCAGATCGCTGAGGAAAGAACTGGCGAATATTGACTATGTTACACCGACTCTGTGCTTCGAGAAAAGGTTCAAAACCACCTGCCCTTCAAGGGAATCCTGGAGGAGCGGGTTGGCAGCTGAAACGGGAGCATTGCAGTTCTTTACGGATGGCTCCAAGCTAGACGGTAAAGTAGGAGCTGGAGTCTTCTGTGATAAACTAGAGGTAGATATAGCAGTTCGCCTCCCTGATCACTGCAGTGTGTACCAGGCAGAAGTGATAGCGATTGAAGAGGTCCTGAACTGGTTGAAACATAATGTGGTATCCTCGACTGATATCGCAATTTATGTGGACAGTCAGGCGGCAATCAAGTCGCTGGGTTCTGTTTCTCTAACGTCTAGAGTGGCGTTGGGTTGCCGCTCGTCTCTTAATGAGATGAGTGAGCATTTCAACATCCAGGTAGTCTGGGTCCCCGGCCACTCGGACGTTATGGGAAGCTGCAGGGCGGACGAACTAGCGAGGCACGGTACAACTCTCCAACTGCTACCGGAAAGGGCGAAGTTGGGGAGACCCATTAACGCACTAAGGACTGTGCTTAAAAAAGAGGCGGAAGCCTCTGCGAACAATAGGTGGACGAACACCCTCTCATGTAGAGTGGCAAGACAAGTCTGGCCAAAGCTGAACTTGAAACGCTCAAAGGCACTTATCTCCCTGCGAAGACGTGAACTTAAAACGGTCGTGGGGATACTCACAGGACACTGCCTTCTTGGAGAACATGCGAGAAGGCTGGGTCTGGAAGTAAATGACTTTTGCAGAAGCTGTAGGGACGAGGAGGAGGAAGAGACGTTAGTCCACCTCCTATGCTCATGCCCGGCTTTGGCACACAAAAGACATGAATATCTGGGTATGTTTTTAATGGACTGCCTTTCCGATCTCGAGAACTGTAATGTGCGAGACTTATTACGCTACGTAAGCAGCTCTAACTGGTTCTCATAGGGGTAAAAGGGGAGTAAGATCCTGTGGTATCACAACGGACCGTTTCCGGTCTAAGTGTGTTGTAGCAGCCACTCAACCTAACCTAACCTAACTCATGACAAGGTGCGGCGATAATCAGTAATATTAAGCTCACAAACAAGTTCACAACAGGGTAATACGATTGACAAGAGCAGCTTATAGTAGTTTTGTATAGGTCTTATGTCTGGAGATGTTCTAATCAATTTTTATTTTCAAATATATTCTTAACAAGTAACAGTTTACTATTTGGAAAGTTACGTTGGAATCTCCTGGTACATCATCCACCTTGATCAAAAAGTTCCCGGAATTTATTCAGAAAATTAAAAATACAATTTTCCTAATCTAAATCTATATTGTCCCCTTCAAATTAATCCCATCGACTACAACACACTTATGCCAGCGCTTGATTCGATCCTCGAAACATTTTTTATTTTCGGTTTTCGGTATGTCCATCAGTGGTTGCCGCGATTTTCCCATTATTTCCTCTCGGCTGCCTCCTCTGTTCCCCGTAATGGTTATTTAACTCGATTGAACAGAAAGAAGCCACAGGGAGCCAAATCAAGTGAATACGGTGCATCCAAAAGGTATTTGATGCATTTTTCTCCAAAAAAAATTACAAATAATGATGGCACTGTGCGACGGTGCGTTATCAGGGTGCAAAATCCACAAGTTTTCTGCCCACAATTCTGGACCCTTTCGGCGAATTGCTTCACGCAAACGTCTAATAACGCCAAAAAATAATTGGTTTACGGTCTGGCCTTCTGGCAAAAATTCATGATGCACTATACACTGTTGTAATCCATGAATACCGTGAGTATTGCCCTCTTTTTTGACTTCAAACGACATGGTTTTTTGGTTTCGACTCATTTGGTGTACACCATTCATTTGCCTGACATCTGGATTGCATGTCGTACTCAAGCCCACGTCTTGTTTCCAGTAATGATTCTTTTGATGAAGGTTTGATCGAATTTAGCCTAGCAAATCATGTCTTTTGCGACGTCAACACGGTCTCTTTTTTGCATATAATTGAGGTCTTTTGGCACCAATTTAGCTGCTACACGACGGAAACCCAAATCATTAACCAAAATGTCTCAGACGGATCCATAGGCAATGTTCAACACCTCCGCTATCTCTCTGCTGGTTAATTTGCGGTTATTGACCATCATTCGTCTGTTCAGGATATCGATGGTCTGCTACTGCGTTTATAATCTCCGATTGACTCACGACCACTTTAAAACCGCACGTGCCACTAAAATTGTTAATGATCACCAACACACATAGAGATAAATGTACTCTTGACTACGTAACTTTAGCAAATGTGCTGGAATTCTGACGATTTCATCACTTCCGGCATGGACGCACCTGTTATTCTGGCAAGTACCTATTGATTGCTGTTCCAAAACCCTTGAAGTAGTTGCTAAATGTTTTGCCATTTCGACAATTTGTTCGATAATACTTCAATTAATACTGGTTCCGGAATTATTGTCAAAGACTCTCTGATTAGAAAGTGAGCCGGTGTGAGGGTTTCCAAATCGTCTGGAAAACCACCTCGAATTTAATAATGATGTGGTATCGAGTTCTGGTTTGAATGTAATAATGTATGATGAGGGCGTTGACAAATCATAAATGTTAATTTTAAATAGCATTTTGAGCTGAAATAACTACCTTTTAGGCAGTTCTGACAGAGATTCCTTTTATAAACAAACTTTATACGAGCATAAATATCGTGGTTCTTAAAAATTGGACCTTTAAACATCTAAACACTGTTTGAGAGGAGTTAGTGTTACAATTAGAAATAAATGTCTTTGCAGTAGGCCTTGGAATGATTTTCTTGGTTACACAAAGATTTCTAGTGCATCACATCATCTAATTAAAAATTCCAAAACTATTTAAAATTCTGGAAAGTTGTAACCGACATTTGCTTTGATTCACCATCCACTTTTGTCAATCAAATGTATATAAGCCAAGGATCTCTTTCTTATACATTTGGCCCCACTAACCGAAAACCACGAATTATTTCATCAGCTGCTTCTGTAACGCAACGTAATTCCTTGCCAATGATTAGAGAACATGGTTTTTGAATGTATTAATGATGAGATTATAGGAATGAGGTTATTATATCGGCTACAGATTTTATCCTATGCTTCTGAGGAATTGTTTTGTGTAACTGGAATATGTCTTATCAACTTGAATATGTTTTACAAATGTTAAATTTTTGGCTTCTCCCGATAGTTTAACATTTATAGTGTATGTACCTCACTAATATTGTGGTTATGATGTATCGTTGTCTGGTATAAATCGTGAAAAGAGACGTATTAACGCCTTCGTAAAACGTCCTCTGCTGATTGATGAACTTTCTTAAGGTAGTGTTTAATTCCTGGGTTTCTCAACTAAAAGTAAAAAGACCATATTTTTCTCGATGAAGTGAAATTAAATTTTAAAAAATATGTGCAAACCATATAAAAATGGGAAAACAGGAAGTGTAGTGTAGCCACGAGAGGAGGAACAATCAAATTCAGCATAGGAATAATCACTAAAGTGGAATCAAAAAAGTGGAAAAAAGAAATAAAATTTTTGATGTAGTGGAAAAAATTATAACAAAACAAAATTGCGGTATGCAACACAATGCGAGTCAAATAAAAATGAAATACAAAGAAAACCGTGATCATCACTTAATAGATAAGTATAAATTCATTCAGAGTGAAAGTGATAATTAGACCTGGCTTGGTTTGAGCCGTGTTGGTAGATTGGATAGATTTTGTGCGGCAGATGATCTCTTGCAGATGATCTCTTTTATATTTGCAATGCATTGCAAATATTTGCATTCTGTTTTAATTTTTTTCACACGTATAGTATACATTCAAAAGAAATTCGTATCGATACACAAATTTTTTACTCACACATACAAAAATTTACAGAACGATTTGCAATGCGCATAGTACTTTTTGCTTTGCAAATATTTCATATTCAACAAAATCGAAAAATTTCCCTTTTGTTCAACCCTGCATTAAATACTATCAAAAAAAATTGTTTTCATTTTAAAAATATTGGTCAAGCGGTAAATATCATTAGAATACATATTTAGATTATTTACGCTGTGCAATTGTATTTAATGAAATTATGTGAAATAAAACAGATAAATAAATATTTAGTCTTTTATTTTCAAATATTAACTATCTTACTGCCGTTGTACTGATCCGTCTGTCATAAAATATTCTACTAGAACAAATTTAATTCTTCTTCAATGAACATTCCTTCACAAACACAAACGGTTGTTTAAAAAATTTTATTAAAGCACTATATTTATTTTAGTTAATAAATCGCCAAATACACTTTTCAAAAAACACAATTAGATCGCACTTTTAAGATATGTCAAAAATATACACGCATACAAAAATATTATATACTAATAGAGTTACAGAAACCAACAAAAAAAACAAAATTTCTCTTTGCAAATATTTGCAACGCATGCCAAGCGGGAACCATAGGTTACCTGTTATTATAAATGTCGATAAAGTAGTGTGCGGAATTCTGTAGCCATGGTATTCCATTTATATTAATATATCTCAGTAGTTAGTAGCCGTGTTTTAATATTCGCTCTGGATAGCGGCTCCGGATAGCGATGCGGAGCAAGCATTTTTTTCTATTAAAAATTCAATTTAATACGCTATTTATAGGTAAACAGAATTTATTTAACAGCAAACAATAATATTCCATTCAATTAGATATCAAAATTTGTATAAATAAATTTGTAGCTCTACCAATTTTTATAGAGCACTATCTGGAGCCGCTATCCAAAGCAGTTATTATTTGATGGGAAATTTACGAAAAATTTGGATTTTTTAATGTTCATCCCTGAAAACGAAAAATTCCTTTGCATTTAATGTCAAAATTTAAGTTTTTTATGTATTTATTTTTTGATTAACAGTGACACTGGCGGATAATAGAATAAGTTTGTATAGAAATTTCCCTTGCTCCGGATAGCGAGCTATGGATAGCGCGAATATTAAAACACGGCTCTAATAACGTCGAGAGTGGAATAAATATGTATGTTTATATGTATTTGTAAGAGTCTATGTGAATAGTTGTATGACTGTGCGTAGGTGTATGTCTGCACATGTGTGTGAATATGTGTATGTGTGTATGTATGTGTGTTTTTTTTGTTTAATTTGTTAAAGTAAGGAAATCTTCAATAAAATGAAGCTGCGATGGGCAAATCTATCAGCCAGTGCCGGATTTTTACCATCTAAAACCACACACCCTCATTCATCCTCCATGCGGAACTATTGTAAGACATTACTTCGCATGGAAGTGACTAGTTATTAAACTACTCTTTATTTTCCTCAACCTAAGATTGAGATTGCCATTGCTATCTAGTCATAGTATGATGTTCCTCTCTAGCACACTCTAAGCGCCTCAGCTCCTTCAGTACTACTGCTGCCGTGTGAGTTACAGCATTCCACTTTTTTCAGACACAATCATCAGTTCAACTATGTTGTTAGGTGTGGTCGCTGCCCTACGACAACCGAAAGCTCTCTCCGAGTTGTATCGAACCGTGGGCATTGAAAGAAAATATGTTTATGGCATGTTTAAATCTGTAAAGGTATGTATGTATGTATGTATAAATGCATGTATGTATGGATGTATGTGTATATATGGGTGGATGTATTTATGTATATATATACATGTATATATATATATTATATATATATATATATATATATATATATATATATATATATATATATATATATATATATATATATATATATATATATATATATATATATATATATATATATATATATATATATATATATATATATATATATATATATATACTCGTATATGAATTCTTACAAAGTATACAGGATTAGGACTGTAGATTCTTTAGGTTTAATATAAATAAACTTAAGGTTCCATTGGAATGATGACATTACCTATAGATTTTGGGATAATTAACATAAGCACAAAAATGGGAATTAACAAGGAGGTGGCTCGGTAGATTAGAAATATATGGGATTTTTCAGTAGTTACACTATAGTGCTGCATGTTAGTAGCTTATGATTTATATTAACAATTTAAATTGTAATCTATAAACGGAATAAAATATCTCTTTAGTTAAGAACCACATATATTTATTAAGTTAAGGTAATGGAAGACTCTTACAGAATAAATTAATTATGTGTGCGGACTGCAGTTATATAAATAATATATAGGTGTTGCGGAATGGAGAATGTTTATTAACGATTGATTAGTAGATTAGAACTGTGATTGTCTGCTAACAGTAGTTTAGTAACGATTTGCAAGGTGTCTGTAACTGGGTTGTTCTCTCCTTACTAACATGCCTTCCTATTCTTACTTATCGTTTAATGTAAACGGCTATATAAGTAAGCCCAGCGTTATCCAGGAATCTTGACAAAGCGCTATACAGTCCTATCAATCAATCAACGTCCTAAGGTAGTGTTTAATTCCTGGTTGTCCTTGACTCCACCATGAGTAGTAGCAGCTTTGGTTAACAGTGCATGCACTCTGTAATAAATATCATCAGTTTCGTTGGTGATTGGTTCATATTTTGGGTCTTCGCATAATTGGTTTTCAAGCTCGTTCACCGTTTGGTATCGAGACTCAAATGTTTCCAGTTTGACCTTTATATCTTCAACGGCGGTATTTTCATTGATCGATTCACTAAATTGCTTAATGTACTATTTGATTAAGCGCTCGATCATCGCTCGTCACTAAATCACTTTATCACTTGTTGCATATGCGGTTTTGGTTAGCTCGACGGCTAATAATTATCACCCAAATTTTAGGTAGTTAATTTTGAAAATTAATAAGTAAGATAAGTTCTTAAATGTATCTATCTAGTATGTGGTAAATTCCCGGAATTTGGACCCAAAAATTTATGTGAATCTGGTTAAAAACATCGATTGGTGTAATTTTAATTTATTAATATTTAATTTATGTTATCTTTGTTTTATATTTAAGTTTGAGACGTAACAATATTTTATTATTCAGATAATTAACAATTTTATAATTTATCACTATCGCCGCAGTTTGATTAAGGAGAGCGTCGCTTTTCGCAAAATGAGTTCGCAAAATTTTCAGGTTTTAAGATTACCCGGTAGTGTACTAAAAGCACACTTAAGCTATAAGATATATATTTAAATCAATATCATAAGGTTAATATTTAAATCAATATCATAAGGTATCCTCTACGTCCACTGCTGAAATCAAAATATCTTGCAAATACGGATAAGCTGAAACTGTACAGAGTGTTGATCAGACCCGTTGTCATGTATGGATGTGAGAGTTGGACCTTGAAGGATGAGTACGAAAGATGGCTTCTAACATTCGAGAGAAGAATCATGCGTGTGATATATGGTCCAAAACGCGACGTCGATGGCACTTACCGAGTTCTTTTCAATCACGAGATCAGGAATTTAATGCAAATTCCTGATATCGTGCATGAAATCAAAGGACAGCGAATACGCTGGCTCGGTCACGTTCTGCGTGCTGATCCGAACCGAATGATACAGCGATCTTTAAAGGGAGAACCGCCTTTCGGTAGGCGAAGAGGTCGCTGTCGGCGACGATGGCTCCACGGCGTAGAGAGCGATCTGGCATCTTCCAACTGCTTGCAACAGTATGAAGATCTGGCTCGTGATCGAAACCGTTGGAGTCAGATTGTTGACACGGTACGGGCCAATAATGGCCTGTAAAAACCGCAAAAAAAAAAAAAAAAAAAAAAAAAAAAAAATCATAAGGTTAATCTATTTGACTATAGATGGCTAAATAGTTAAGCTTTAACCGCAAATATATATAAACACAGATTTTATCTGTTAAATGAACCGAGACCTTAAGAACCATGACCTTTTCAGTCGAAAAAGAAGTTAATGCTCACGGTTTTCATGGATTAAAACGGTGTAGTGCATCATGAATTTTTGCCAAAAGGCCAGACCGTAAATCAATTATTACTTGGGCGATATGAGACGTTTGTGTGAAGCAATTCGTCGAAAGAGACCAGAATTGTGGGCAGAAAACTTGTAGATTTTGCACCATATGATAACGCACCGTCACACAGTGCCATTACAATTCGTAATTTTTTGGCGAAAAGTGCAACAAATACCATTCAACAGCCACCGAATACACCTGATTTGGCTCCCTGTGACTTCTTTCTGTTCAATCGAGTTAAAAAACCATTACGGGGAACGCATTCAGCAGTCGAGAGGAAATAATCGAAAAATTGCAGGAAGCACTGATGGACACATACCAAAAACCGAATATAAAAATGTTTCGAGGATTGGATCAAGCGCTGGCATAAGTGTGTTGTAGTCGGTGGGGATTACTTTGAAGGATACAATATAGATTTCGATTAATAAACATGTATTTTGAATTTTCTGAATTAATTCCGAGAACTTTTTGATCAATATTAACGTTATGAATAAATTAATAAATTGCTCGTGTTATTATTGCGGTCGAATTCGCAAACAATATCAATATCTACCCTGTCACTTTTATATGCGGATACAAAACATATACCAAATGAATAATCATGCTCTACATCCGATATCGTTTCGCAGATATTTATATAAAACGTCATCTGCCATCGACACGTCATATTTTGTAACGACCAACAAATTTAATCGACCTCGTATTTAAGACACTTTCATAAGATATATATACATAGTTGTATATGTATATATATGTTTAAGAAAACGACATCGTCGTACAGTACAAAACGACCAAATTTTAATAATAATTTCGTTTCGATTTTTCTATTTTATAGGATGGAAGGATTCAATTTTATCTTTACCCAAGAAATGGTTATCTACAAGTGGAACAGACGATCATGGTTTCCCGGAGGTAAGTCGAAAACAATATAATAAAATATATAAACACTTCGATTGTACACATTTGCCATCTGGGTTCAACAATGCAACATACGAGTATGTATATACACAGTTCCAAGATTAAAGATAATTTTATTATATTTTCCCATTTTGTTAGTTTTTCCGAAAGCACACAAACACTCGTATATATATACGGGGAAAATTGGTTTATATACATGTTGAAGAGGAAAATTCTCTAGAGGAATGTGTATATGCAGTTATATACAAACAGCATAACTTTTGTATTGTTGGAAAAAATATAAAATGCCAACCGTTAACGGTTTGTTTGTTTTTTTTTTTGCCGTATTCCGGAAAATGGAATAAAATATCCATATTTAATGTCCCTGGAGGATTAAAAGTTTTTCATTTTATATTTTAGTTCGGGATTGAAGTCGTGTAAAAAAATGACGTGAATAAAATAGGGAATATATACGATTCTGTTATTAAAGTGGTGCAGAACAGCGAATTATATAAAAATACAATTGAAATTCTGTTCAAAACCGTAAAGATTAAGATTATGTTTAAGATCAAAATTTATCATTTTCACACCTATACAGTATATATGTCTTATACGTATGGTTAAAGTCGTTCGACCAGTTTGAATAAAGCTGATATAAATGTATATACAGATACACACGAGTATAAAGTTTCAAGATGACATTTTCTGCACATTAGTCGTCAATGAAATACGCTTTAAATTGGTATTCCAATCACGACTGTATATATACACACAGTATTACTATATAATAATCATGTGCAGTTTGTGAACTCATGTCGATGAAAAAGTACGACAGTGATACGCGCTACATAAAATTATTTTTTAAATCGAAAATAAGTTGAGATCTCTCTTAAGATTTTATTTGTTGAAAAGAAAAAAATATATAAAAAAAAGACACTCTGATGGATTATGCCATCGCCTCATTATACAGTGATAATAAAATATGTAAAGTGATGATACTGGTTTTATGGTTTTTCGGCAAGGTAAGCGCCAACATTTTTCTTATTTTTATCAAAATACAAACAAAAAAATTTTTTTTTTTTTACTTCATTCCGACTTCGAATCGACGCGAATCTTTAAATTTTTATAATTCTATAAATAAAATAAGCGTGCAAAACATTTAATAGATTTATTGAATGGCATAACATTGTGATGATGACCCAATCTACTATTCTGATACACAAGTGCGCGCCCCAACAATGTGTTGAATGAATTGATCATCCGAATTGGCACATATACAAAACTAACACTTGTTGGGTCTTCTTTAATACAGTGTAATCCCACTGTACGGTTTATCACAGTTCGTCGAAATAGTTGACACGATTCATATAAAGAAAGTCGCATCACTATAAAAAAACTTGCGTAAATGGTTTCTTCAGAAACACGTTATATTGTACAAAATTTGCATAAACACTGTTGAATGAACCTTGGTTTTACGCGATATATAAAATATATACAGTCTTTATGTGATGGATGCATGAACTTCGATTTGTCTCGTCTGAAGGGCGAATAACTGACCTAGTATAACTTTTGTTTTATTCATATTTTCCGAGAATTCTGAAGTGAATCAATATTAAAGATAATTGAGTACTGAGACACATATTTTTTTTGATGGTTTTTACAGGCCATCTCCCTTCAAAGAGCGCTGTATCATTCGGTTTGGATCAGCACGCAGAACGTGACCGAGCCAGCGTACTCGCTGCCGATTGATTTCATGCATGATATCAGGAATTTGCATTAAATTCCTGATCTCGTGGTTGAAACGAACTCGGTATGTGCTATCAACGTCGCGTTTTGGGCCGTATATATCACACGCATGATTCTTCTCTCGAATGTTAGAAGCCATCTCTCGTACTCATCCGTCAAGGTCCAACTCTCACATCCATACATGACAATGGGTCTGATCAACATTTCAGCTTGATCTTTGATTTCAGCAGTGGACGTAGAGGATATAAAGCCAGATTGCCCCAGCGGCAAGGCGAACTTTGATATCCTCTCCCAAACTATTATCGTGAGTAGTGAGAGATCAAAGATACTTGAACCTCATTACTCCTTCAAAAGTGGTTACAACTAATGAAATCAATAGGGTATTGGTTTCGAAAACCAGAGATCATATATTTGGTTATGGACTCATTGATTTTGAAACCAACGGAAGCTGAACACTATTCCAGTAGATCTATCCTCCTAGCTTTGAATCGCTTTGTTTTTTCTTACAATTGTAAACCGAGTCAGCGCTTCATTGTGGGCTATATTTCGTTGCTTAACAGCAAGACGACAGTCCACATCAAACCAATCATTTTTGGACTTCGGTTTCTCCATACAGAGAATGTGTCGGGCAGCATCGACAAACGAGGTTTTCAATACTTCCCAGACACTGTTCACTACATCAGAATGGTAATTGGATCGCATAATGCTATTGCTGACAAGATCTTGATGGTTTCGTTGCGTTTCTTCATTTATCAGAACTTGTATATTCTCCTGTCCTCCCTAACTTGTACAAACATTTCCATCATAGCTTTGCAGTGACCAGATAATGGTCCACAGTTTATGAGGAAAGAATGAGCTTGCCACTTTGAGATCATGAGCGATCGCAAAGTACATCATTCTTTACCCATTTTCGGTCACAGTTTCGTGTCTGAAGACTGTCATCGAGCTCAGGTTTAGAACTTATGAGATTAGCCAAATTTTTGTAAAATGAGTCTTTATCTTGGGGTTAGCTTACATCAGTAGGGCGCATGTACACAAACAATTGACAGGTTGGCTAATCTCATGTGCAAGCGATGCTAACACATTCGATTATCGACTGCCTTGAAGTTCAACACAGCCTTTTTTACCTGTGGCCCAATGAGAAATCCAACTCCAAGATTTCCGAGGTTATCTCTACTGTGCAGCAAATTATAGACATATGGTCTCCACTTTTAGGCCATCGAGTTTGTTGGAGCGCTACGAGTTCCAACCGATAATTTTTCATACATGTGATAAGGTCGTCCAACGCGCCAGGGTTTCGTTTATAATTCGCCAAATGTTGTGTTCTATGTGTTCAATCGTCTCTAGATCACACGATCTCAACGACCAATAAACTACGTCTTTCATCAAATATTTATTTGCCAATTGAGGAACAAAAATATGCATGTCTCTATACCGTACACTGTTGAGCATAAGCGTGCCAAACTACGATATTCTCTAGATGTAATGGCCTTTCGACAAAGGCTTGTGGATTATCTTCACTGCGCATATACGACAATTATGTCTTTTAACGTATACCCATTCAACCAAAAGGTAGCTTCATCGCTGAATAAAATTTTGTTCGGTAATTCAACATCATTTGGTTCTTCAGTCCATTGGCTGAATAGGCGTCGTGTGCGATGCTCGCATGTTTTACTTGTACAAGTTGAATTGTAAACACGTAAATCAAAATCCTTAGAAAAGCTCTTCCATAAAGTGAAGACCCACGGAGATGAAAACAACGTCAAATTAATTGATTTTGTTCCCTCCTCAATGCGCTACACTAGACGATTATGACGACCGTAACATTTGTCGAACAGAACCATTATATTAATAAAAATTTTCCTGAAATCCTTCTTGAAAAATAATTCAAATTTCCGACATCCGCGGTCCTTAAGGGTTAAAACCTGAAAAGGCATATGTTTTATAGATCTATAAATATATTTTAGGTTTGCCAGATATGGCCAGATGTACTTATTTTGGAAGTACTTGCGCATGTAATTTAAAACAATTTGGCACTGGCATAGTGCAACCATAGCATCCTAAATATACAAGCAGCAATGATTGACCCTTTAAATTTATCGAGCTTATTTATGGGGTCTAGATTTTCATACACTCCGTTTTTTCATTAAAATTCATTTATTTAGATACAATATTAATCATTAATTATAATATAAACGTTCTATTATAATAAATAATTTATTATTGTGTACGGGTATAACCTATAAAAATTTTGTAAACAATTTTTTACAGCAAAGAAAACCAAAAATAAAAAATATTTTTTTATTTTTTTCTTTGCTGTACACTGTCCGAAATTTTTTAGTAATAAATTTGAACTGTAGGGCGATTTTATTATTTTTTAATGACGTCACAACATATTGATGTGTTAGTAAATATGGCGTATAAACTTTTTAAGTTCGTTTTCGATGCTTGTTGCTTCTATATTTAGGATGCTTTGGTACAACTAAGACTTAACCGTTTGCCCATCGGACGGACAACTACCTATTCCGAGGCTAAAAAATCATTTCTTTAATTATTAACTGATCTCGAAATATGTGGTCGAGCTTTGTCATGCTCAAGAAGCACTTTGACGAGCCTTTCGCCTTATTTTGGCCATGTATCCTTCAGTGCTCATACTATATAATAAGAGTTGGAATAAAGTGTTTCCCAGTTATGGTTACATTGTGATGGAACAACCCTCTGTATATAATACTCAGCTGGCTCAACAATATAGGAAACATTAGCTTTTAGCTATATACGATAAACGACTTTGGTATCATTGCATAGAAATATGTTCGGACTTAGGCCAAATGAATTTTTTTCTTGCGTCAAAAAAGACATTCTTCGAAGGTAATGTATGACAGTAACTTGTATACTGTGCAAAGTAGAGTTATATGCCGCGATAATCCTCGCATCAAGTGATCACCCATCTTAAATATTGGGTATAACGCAGCGACTTTTCATTCTTCAGACTGTACTTCATTTCGCAATACCAATCAAACAAGGTCGGAAACACAGTGCCACAAAGCTGATTCTCCGAATATCAAGAGCTCTGAATTAATGCAATCAACTCTTTGTGAACGATTTTTCTTTGGTCTCTGCATGGCCATTGTGAATTCCTCATAGGATGGATCCTTAATGAACATCTCTGCGGTTTGTATTTGAGGGTAATCAAATACAGCTTGTGATACATGTGGAACATTAAGTAGGCCAGAAAAATGTTCACGCCATGTATCGAGTATTTCATCGACCTGAACACAGAGGTTTCCATTTTGGTCCCGAATCGCGCTCATTGCTGAACTGTTGTACTCTGAAAACCTTAACCTTCCACCATTCGCACTTCTTCTGTCTACAAATTCGGTTAGCTGTCCTTCTACCAAGAACTGATTTATTTCTTTTTGCTCGACAGCAAGACGATACTCCTCATTAAACCAATCATTTTTGGACTTAGTTTTCACTATACCAAGCGTTTACAACGCAGCATCGACAACCGAGATTTTCAATACTTTCCAGATAGTGTTCACTTCATCAGATTGGTAATAAGATCGCAAAATGCTATAGCTGACAAGATCATGATCTTTTCGTCGGCCTCCCTGACTTGTAAGGTTGTACGAAAATTTTCTTTGCAATGACCAGATAATGATCACTGCTTACGAATTTTATTGATCTCATGTCCCGACAACCCGAGACCGCTCTTATGAAATCAATACATTGTCAATTTGGTATCGGAATATTTTACGTGGATGTGTCCATGTTTCCAAATGAATGTTCTTATGGGGAAAGAATGTACTTGACACTTTGAGATCATGAGCGATCGCAAAGTACATCATTTTTTCCTCATTTTCGGTCGCAGTTTCGTGTCCGAAGTACGACCCTATGTTATCGCATAAGTCGGTCTGATTTCTGGCAGCTCTAGCATTAAAGTCACCAATCTGACATCGTGCTCAGGTATAGAGCCCATCAGATTATCTAAATTTTTGTAAAATGAGTCTTTATCTTGGGGTTGGCTTACGTCAGGCAATTGACAGGTAGCGTAGCTTACACATTCGATTATCGACTGCTTGGAAGTTCAACACAGCGTTGTTGTACCTGTGGTGCAATGAGAAATCCAACTGCAAGATTTCCGAAACCAATTCCACTGTGTAGCAATGTATGTACCTTTGGGACACATAATCTCCAATTTTAGCCCATCGAGTCTCTTGAAGAGCCACAAGTTCCAAACGATACTCTTTCGTTAATTTGAAGGACACCAAACGCGCCAGGCTTATATGACTACACGTTCCACCTTAATTTCGTGTGACAATCTTTAATCTCGAGTTCGGGTGTTTAAACGAGAGCTCGTTGTAATTTTTGCGGTATTCGAATTTGCTTGTTTATTTGACATGTTTTAAATTTCAATTTTTTTAACGGATGCGGGTCGTCCGCCCAACGAACAAACCAGATTAAGTCGCTCTGGTTAATGTGATGGTATTCCATGAGTTTTTTGTTTCGTTCGAAATATTTACGAAACATGGATGACCACAACCACAGGGCTAACATTTTTATCAATATCAAGCATAAATTCAGCCATATATTGTGACGTGACGAAAAATAGGTTACGATAACCCCAAACATCGAAAATCATGGGGATGTCTCGACCACTCTTCGACGCCGATGGCCAAATCTAATGTTCACGCCTCATGCTTCAAATCATGCTTCAAGTTCGCCCTCAGGTTACGGTATAGTTGTCAATATATACCTGGAAATGTTGACATATAGTAAGTCTTTTCACTCATTGTATCACCCAGTGATTATCACCCATTTGTGGTTGCAGTTTCTTGTCGCGAGTACGGACCTATAGTATTGCACAAGTCGGTCAGTTTTCTGCCAGCTCTTGCATTAAAGTCACCAATCACCAATTTGACATCGTGCTCAGGTAAAAAGCCCATCAGATTATCCAAATTGTTGTAAAATGAGTCTTTATCTTGGAGTTGGCGTGCATCAGTGGGCGCATGTACACCGATAATTGAGAAATTGGCTAATCTCATGAGCAAGCGAAGCTTACACATTCAATTATCGACTATTTTAGACCATCGAGCTTCTTGGAGCGCTACGAGTTCCAGCTGATACTCATTCATACATGTGATGACACCGTCTAACGCGCTAGGTTTTCAAAGTGACTGCACGTTCCACGTGTCGATCCTCAACTGCACGTTCCACGTGCCATTGTTGTTTTGGCACTTTTTGTTGTTTTTTTTTGTTTGTTGTATTTTTAACATTTGTTATTTTTTACGGGATCGGGTCATCAGCCGAGCGATCATCTCCAGACGTTGCTTACAGAAAACACATGGTCTGCGGTTGTCCAGCACTTCGGGTCTTATAAAAAAATCGAACATTAGATCGAAAAACAGGGAGAGTGTTGACTAGTTTTCTGTATAATGAGACAGCAAGTTTTTTGGAATGCAACCAGTTCCTATTTAAAAAAGGGGATAAGACCGGTAAACTTTCAAACCTAGCTTCGGTGTTATGTTTTCGGTGTCTGATTATATTTTTACATACAGTACTACCTTATACATCTCTAATTACATAAATGTACGTATATGTATAAGGCAGTCAAGAGACAATAATGGATAAGTTTTCCTTTTGCTAGATACAATATATAAAATGGCATAAATAAATAAATAAGGGATGTTAGTAATTCAAGAGGGCAAAAATACAAAGTTGTAATAAAAAAGTAAAAAACAATAACAAAGTAAGGCTATATAAGAATAAAAAACGCGACAGAGTACGGAAGGGATGGAGGGAGGGGGTTTATATAAAGTAGATTGGATATTCAGTTAATGGGATCATCTTCAAATGTCATGATTTTGATGTTTTTATTTTCTTTTTTTTTTTATTTCATTATTTCCTATTTGTTTTTTCAATTTAACCAGCAACAACAATACGACATAAAGACATAAAGTACAACAACAAAACATATAAAAAGAAAATGTGTATCAGCTTTTACTGTTCGTGCGAACGGATGCGGGGTTTACTGTGAGTGAGCAGATTTTTCCCTTATCGCTTTAATCTATGTATGTATGTGTACGTAGTTAGCGAACGGTACAGAGCGAACGTAAATTGCCATCCTCTCATTTTTTTTATTCGAGTGAATTTTATATGTCTTCAAGTAGAACGAATGATTAAACTTTATATGCTGCGAAAGATAAATTTTATCAGATGAGTCCTATTTTGAACATTGAAAATTGTCTTAAGTGTGGCTTAAAAAGCAACAATAACAAAAAATGTGTAGATGCCTGGATAAAACGAATTTTACAAAAATCTATAGATCAAGATATTAGATAAAACCTTGCACGTTCGGCGTTTCCTAAATTTTGCGGGAAAGTACTATAATCCACGCATCCAAGCGATATATATGGAGATGCTATACTAGATCCTATTTAATAGAAAAATCTTTGCCAACATAACAAAATTAACTGTCGTATATATTGAGATGGTGCGAGGTCCTATCCAATATTAAACCCGTTTTTATGTTTTAGAAATTGGACTAACTCTTGTACAACTAACTCGAATTTGGTATTAAACAAAACTCGATATATTTGTGCAGGCTCCCGTAAACATTAAAAGGTCAACGACAACTTCCCACCGAATTCCATTTCGAATAAATCCTTTGAAATTCATCTTATATACGTCCTACTAAAATATAGTCATTACTGCCAAAGCGAGAACGAATGGCAGTAGGTCCGACTAACCACCCGGGTTGCTCAGTAGTTAAAACGCTGCGACGAGGATTGGGAGGTACTGTGTTCGAATCCCAATAGGAGCAGGAAGCGAAAAAAGGATTTTCATCATCGATCGTTTTTTAGTGGTACGATCGGTGGTGCGGATGAACTATTCTGAGACCCTGTTGATGTTAGAATACGTGTCCCATCTTACATATGTCAGTACTATAAGCTGGCATGGAGCTATACATTGTGCAGATGATTTCTACGTAAATCGTACCAATAGCCGGAACGTAAAGAAATATAGTCACATTGGGCCAATATATGTAACATGAGTGTTAGGTAACACTGCAACAAAAAAAAGGTCCGACTTAAGTAGAACCATCTATACTCATGGAAAAAAGGTTAGATCAAGAATTCCGCACTCCGACAGAAAGGTTTGGTTGATTTATTAAACTGTATAAGGTCAAGCGCTAGGCAAGATTCCCGGATAACGCCGGGCCAATTCCTAATGCCGTGTACATAAAACAATAAGTAAGGGTAGGTAGGTATGTTAATTAGGAAAGAACGACCCATTTGTGGCTGCCCACATGGAAAATCGTAGCCACACCATATTGTTTACATTTCTAATCTGAAATCACCACCCCATAGTCTCCAGCCCGTAACACATCTGTAATAAAATATTATCCCAAAACATCACATTATTAATCTATTAAACGGGGAACCGCAATTTCTTAACAATAGTAAAGTATAACAAAATAATCGAAAAAAGATTTCGATTCAAAATTGTGTAATTCGCTAGAACTGTTGTAACATAGCCTCACAACATATATAGAAACGAAATGCAACATACATCATGTCCGGTCGCATATGCCTGATGAGATGGATTTGATCTCATCAGGCACATGTGACCATTATCATTAGCTGTCACGATTACGGCATCTAGCATCAATCACATATTCTACATTGGTGACTACCACCCCGACGTACCAAATTATTGAATGTAGATTTTGGTTTACGGTGACAATTTCCTCATATATTTACGATAGCGTCAGTAGACAGACCAATTATTGGTGCTGACGTCGACCTGCGTGGAAGACAATAACTTGATATTACGACAAATCAAGCTGTCAGTGCAATGACTGCTAAGGTCAATACACCTACACCAACACGCCCAACCCTCCCACTGCCTTTTTCGAGACCACACTGTCTGGACCCTGTCAGACAGAGGACAGCGCTTGACGAGTTTGAGCATATGGTTCAACTGGGCATATTGACATGGTAAGAGTTTATCATCTGATACCGATTGCGCCGGAAGACGTGCCTAAAAGGGCAATTACCACACCATTTGTGGTATTCGAATTTACGAGAATGCCCTTTGATCTTCGGGATGCTGCGGAAACATTTCAACGATTCATGAATGAAGTGGTCTAGGGGATAAATTTTGTATTCGTCTACATAGACGAAATTCTTGTGGCAAGTAAAAACGAGGCAGAGCACAAACTTCTTCTCAAACAGTTGTTTGAGAGGTTAGTCGATTTTGGAATAAACATCCATTTGGAATAAACATCTAGAGTTCCTCAGCCACCACATATCTGCAGATGGCACACTACCCTCGCCAAGGCGAGTTGACGCCATAAATGAATTTTCTGCTCCAACATCAATTAAACAAGTTCAGCGATTCATCAGAATGGTCAGTTATGATCATAGATTCATTCCAAAGTTAGCCGAATTACTGTCCCCTATTCACGCACAATTGGCATATCTATAAATAAGATGCCAAAGAACAACAAAAAGTTCTTGTGGCCTGTCGATTGTAAACAATCTTTCGTCCAAATTAAAAGTGCGCTTGCTAACATAACCATGTTAGCCCATCTTCTGAGCAACACCAGATTCAGTATCTCCACAATTAAATAATGGATGTTGCAAACCTTTAGGATTCTTTTCCCGAAAGTTATCGACAGCAGAAATGAAATATTCAGCCTTTGACAGAGAACTTTGCGCTATTTATTTAGCAATTAAACATTTTAGATATTTTGTAGAAGTCAGGCAATGTACCATCTACACAGATCAAAAGCCTCTTAGACTCGAAAATTTGACATATCGCTTAGACGTACAACATAGTACGACGGACGTACAACATATAACAGACAAGCACAACGTGGTCGCAGACACTTTGTCACGACCGTGTGATCACGTTGATAGTATAGACAAAACTTCTAGGCTAAATTTTAATGATTTAGACAAGGCTCAAGAGTCTGATGATAAATTGAGAGAACTTTTCGAGAATTCATCGCGCCCCGCGAGTTCTAAATTTAAACTGGAGCTTACCATCCTATCCGATACAAAATTATATTGCGAAACATCAACAGGAGAGTTCATCGACCATTCGTTCCATTGTCACAGAGACTAGTAGTTTTCAGCGCACTACATACTACATCAATAACTTTCTGATACAACCTCCCAGATAGCACACACACAGTGACACACACACACCTCTCCTGCCAAAAAACACGGATTCTAAAGTTACAGTGGCTTGTACCCCAATACATTAACAATCGCAGAAGGGAAGAAATCACTTTCGGGGGGTGGATGGAGGGGGTAATGTGGCGTTCACAAATACGACGAATAGTCACAACACAATAGTAAATTATAACAAAATAATCGAAAAAGAGATTCAAAATTCTGGAACTGTTGCAACATAGCCTCACAACATATAGAAACGAGTCCGGTCGCATATGCCTGATGAGATGAATTTGGTCTTTTCGATCACACAACGAGTCAATGGCGTCATCAGATCGAAACCGGCTTAGTCTTATATTTCATAAGACATACGTCTTTATCGGCTGATTGATTCAGCGCCCTAGCTGTCAATCAATGCCACTCTGTGGAGTTCGAGTTTAAATCCCATCATTATCATTAGCTGTCACGATTACGACACCTAACATCAATCATATTTTACAACCGTAAGATAAAATCTAGGCGGATATTTAGGAAAAGGTACAAAAGATTTATTGGAGATTAATGCAACCTATGCTTTTTAAAAGCTTAACCGGTCATCCAATACGCGCGATGAATTTTCGTTTGCATAACGACTCACTAACCATAGCTTTCAATATTGTATAGTGGCAAACGAAGTAATAGCTGCCTCACCGGTACACTAAAACTGTTGAAATCAAAGTATTCTATACATGTTACCCAATTAAGTGAAAATGTTCACCAGGACTATCTACGCAAAGGTATGTCTTTCGATTGTATGCCGACCAAAATTAAGTTTCACTAACCTTTTAATGCAGTATTTGCTGGCCGGTATAAATGGAATCAATGGAGGAGTTTTCTAAATCCCTGTGGAGAACGCAATTTTATTTATTTATAGCAGAGCTTAAAAAGCACTCACAGCCCCCAATTGTGAATCTAAACTGGCATAAATTCAATAAAGTATATCGAGAAAATAGGGAAGAATCTTGTAAAACTTGAAGCCACTTTCTCACTTGGTTTAACATGTCACTGACTCGAATAATTTCCGAATTTGCGATTCTGAAGTTGAATAGCGGGACACGTGCTTAATATAGATTGAACGGCTAGCTTATAAAGAAACAACTGACGAAATATATATTTGGTCCATGTGCTCTGAGACAACGCTCTGTAGTCCATTTTCTTAGGTATCTTCCATCTTCTAACAAAAGCTAAGAGTGGTAATCGAAACCGATATATCAAAATTTAAACTATACAAGTCGTAATAATGACCAAATAATAAGGGCTACATTCCAATCTGAGATTACCTGGTTAAATGATCACTTATGGTTATGTGCTGCCGGTTACTCAAAATTCATCCAGAATCACTGTCTGATTGGATAACGTTTTGAATCAAATGAGTTCATAACAATCCATTCATGTTGTCTATATCTGTGTCTTTCTATCTTTGCAATATTTGAGCTCAAGGCACTCACAACACTGTTGCGGTTCGCTTATTTACGTCCTACTTAACGACATTACATATTGCATATACCCAAATCAAAAACATACTGCTATAGGTCCGATTTACGTAACCATCTATCAGTCTAAGGTACTGACATGGAAGATGGATTGATTCTGCACCACAACAGTATTCATTTGCACCACCGATCGTAATCAGATGGTGAAAAATTCGTTTTCTATCCTGTCTTAATCGGGATTCGAAAACTGTATACCTCCCACTCTAACGCAGCTTTTACCACAGTGCTGTTTTGTCGGTTCAATTACCTTAAATAGAATTAGAACAAATTTCACTATTTGTCCTAACAATTAGTCCTATTTTATTTTAGGACAGTTTAAGATAACATTCACGCAAATGCACCAGTATATATTCATTATGTGTATATAAAAGCAACTTTTTCAATTTACTAATGAAAGATTGAACCCGATAAGAATTTTCCCCCTATTCATAGATCTGTCTAAATATTCACCTGTAACAAATACAAATTTCCAATTTGTTTTATGTTATGTTTCCATTTTCGTAATCACAAATAAAAATATCGATCTTATCTCAAATTACTACACCACAATACAAATATGTACATCTCCCTATATTTATGTACATACATATATACAAGTTAATCGAAAATCTTGTTGGGAAAAAGAGGGTTAGTATTCCACAAAAATTAAAATCAAATCAATCACAAACCCTGGACCGGGTTCATATCATTGGCATATTATAACACGTACCCAAGTCTCCCAAGCTATCTCGAATTCTATAAATAAAGATTAAATTTTACATAACACACATATGTACATGTGATGTATGTATATGTGTGCGTATGTGTATCAAATTTCGCTGAAATTGATAACGACCACCGTGATAACAGACTTGTTGTTGATATTCTAGATTAATATTCAATTCCAGGAACGCATACTATGGATTTAAAGGCATGATTTGAACTAAAAATATAATATTTAATCAATTTAATTTAATTAAGATATGAATTAAATTATCTTTAATTTAAATCCCAATTTCATTAATCAATTAGCATATATACATACGTTTACTATTTTTTGGACACTTAATTAGTTTTTAATTATAAGTCGACCACGCAGGAATTTTAATTCGTTTTTGTTTTTATCAAATGATTATCTTAAAGTAATTACTAACAGTATTTTACAGTTCGTATACGACTTAAGCGGGATTGCCAGAGGGATTGACACAAATAAGAGCATCGACCTTGTTAGCTACCAAACCGTTTGAATCCCGATAGGGGCATTCACATCCCCTGTTGGAGGGTAGAATCCATTAGGCTGCAAAGTGCACATGGTTCTATGTTAACCGAACCTTTAGCCGTAAATCCTCGATTTGGCTATGTACATAAAGAACGTAAATAAGCGAACCACAAAAGAGTTGGAAGAGTCTTGAGCCTCAAAACAGATTGCAAAGATAGAAACTGACCAAACCAAATAAATATGATGCCGACCCATCATAAATATCAATACTGTGGCATGGGCCTGTGCAATATTATGATGCTCGACGTAACAAGAGTACTTCAACCGAAAAACTTATTGTAGCTATAAAAATGAAGCGGTTTTGTACTGTCCGTTATCTGAACCCGTTACATTCAAATAACTAGTTTGTAATTATGTATTGTCAATCAATCAGGATGTTACTTCTTTCCATTAGCATCATTTTGGAGCCGATACACACAATCATCTTTTCCTAGCTCGAACTAAACTTTACAGGGTCTTTAATGACTTAAAGCCATTCGGATTACAGTAACCTAGATTTACTGCTTTACGTGCGACAAAGATTAGAAAATATTCTGCCGCATCTAATTCGAATCTTTCGGCAATCCACTTCTTAAGTATCAGTTTGCTTACTAATCTCGTAAATTCATCCAATGGCGGCTTTAAGGAATCTCGTCTCTAGAATTGAGAGATAAATCATGGAAATCGCTCGTTGTATCTTTATTGAGATTGAGGAAGCTTTCAATAACGACTGAATTGGATGAACAGCAGTGGGCAAGGAAACAAACTCACTGCGACGAAATGGGTGCAGTACATGCTCAAGTGCATATCACAGCTAGATTGGAAAGTGAGTCGAGTAACATTTTGACCCACTTTATTATTATGTCTGGTGATTTTTTTAATTAAGCTTTAATTGGGTGCAGGATGGACTTTTAGACTGTCTTGCTCGTTGTAACTGTCAGAGCTCCTGCCATCGACACGCGATCCTTCAAGTAAAGGTTGGTAGCTGCCTTAAACTTTTGCATTTTATACTCAAACGGAAACTGAAAACCGGATAACGAATTACACTTCCACTTTGCACCTTCAGTTCGAGGTTTCGGTAGCTTCACCGTAAACTTATGCGCATTAACCATTCCTCGTTTTACCCGCCCTTGCGTAACTATAATGGTGGTATTTTATCCTTTTATTCTGCAGAACATTAACCATTTATTAACATATCTGCGGTGCTGTATCTGGAGAACCTGATTCGATTTAAAAAAAACCGTCTGCATCAGGAACCCGAGTTTACGAGAAGCTGATTTGGCCAATGCGATAATGTGTTCATTCCATTTTAAATTGCTGCCTGAAATTTGACCTGATTTTTTACTCCCCACTCAAATATTGTACTTAAGTGGGGACGAAGTGGGGACTCCGGCATTTAGGAAGTGTGTCGTTAATGATTTCCCATTTAGCACAACGTTGATCTTTCGGTCTTTGAGAAAGCTTTTTATCCACTTGATGGTCATCGAATCCAAGCCGTATGCCACAAGTTTACTAATGAGATGCTCGTGCCAAACCTTGTCAAAAGCCTTGAATATATCCAAAGCGATTGCAAAGGCTTCTCCGTGGTGCTCAAGGGCGAGATTCCAGTTGTTTACAACATACGTCAAGAGATCGGTTGTGGAGCGGCTTTCGCGGAAGCCTATCTGAAATTATTTTATTAATCTCAAGATGCACCAGTTGTTGGTTAATGTATTTCTCAAAAACTTTAGCAACGGCTGACACAATTGATATGGCCGGTAGTTTGAAGGGTCAGTTTTATCACAACCACGTTTAAGAATCGGTTGCACCATCACATAAAAAAGGAGAAAAATTTTAATAAATATTGGAGCCAAGTCACCGGCAAACTCCTTCAATATTCGAACAGGAATTCCGTCAGGTCCGGTGGCCTTATTTATGTCCATTGCCTTCCAGTTTCTGAAGACAATTTCCTCCGAGATGTTGATAGGATCCATTTTGGAACCACAACACGGAATTGACGGAAGTGTAACTCCATCGGGGACAACTAAGGTCGAGTTCAAAGTGAAGACGTTCGCCAGTAAGTCGACCTGCAAATATAGATCCACCACCAATGCACCGTCTGCTCATTTCAATGCTGAAATAGCTGTATTAGAGATATTGGCAACCGATGAGACCATCTGATAAATTTGCGATCGAAGATTTTCAACTCGGAAGCCTTAGCGGCTTTCTTGTTGTCGGTTCTTTTCGGTTCCTTAGCACAGATTGTTTTACAGATGTTTTTGTCTGGCTGCTCTTTTTGAAAATATTTTAAAACTAGGATTGGGATGGGAAAAAGATGATGGGATATATTTACTCACTCCATGTAGAACGGTTTCGGTGAAATTGGAAACGGTGTCGTATATTTGATTGTTATAAAAACAATGGCACTCCCACGGGAAATGTTGAAAAATTGACCTGCACCCATCATTATCAGTCTCGTTAAAATACCATAAACGCCTTGGCTGCTGTCTAGATTCTGGTGGTGTTTCGACAGATTGATGAGCTTTTATCTAAATTGAGCAACAAGTACAGTCTAGTTATACAATTTATTGGTACCTCTTCATATCTAATGCAAGTAGCCAGCAACACAGTGTGGCAACGGCGCATACAGATGGGACTGAAACTCTAAAAACCAGTAATAGTGTCATTCACTAGGTGAACTAAGCTGAAGCTTAGGACAGAGGCTTGAATGTCATAACGATCCAATTTTCTAAAGAAGGCAAATAATTGGAGTAATGCTAGATCAGAAACTGTATTTGAATCAAAATCTCATTAAGATCAATAACAAAGTCCAAGACACCTTTACGACTTCTCAAATGCTTTTTATTATCATTATTTAAACCAAAGATGAACATGTCCGCCAGTAACTACGGAGGCCTTGTTGATTCCACCTCCCCTGCATCTGCATATCTAAAAGTAGCTGCATTGATAACATTAAAGATGAAATCTGATGGGAATGTAAAAATGTTTCCTGGTGAAATTTCAAGACCATCTATAGTAATGGCATGCCATCCGGCAACCAAAATAGTATTCCACACACCTTTGAAGGAACTACATTGATATAAATGGTATGGTATATAAGGGAGGATCAAGGTTGAAGTATATGGATATGACTGCAAAAATGTATATTCTATTAGACAGTCAAGCGGTTTTAAATCCACTAGGTCAAACACCTGTAGTTAAAGCTGAATATTTAGGAATATTTAAAATTTGATGAAGTAATCAAATACAAGATAACATTTATAATGCTAGAAATGAGCGAAAAAAGGCTAGAGCACAAGAGAACATCGCAGAGTGGTAGCGGAACGCTGGTTGATGGCTTCAATATGAACCATGTCTCGAACATTCTAAAAAAAATATTTCTTTCTTGGTCGATAGAACCAACCCCTTTTATTCACTCAGCAAACTCGAGTTGAGACTATTAACTGGCATCCTCACAGATCGCATTGTCTTAAGTAATAACCTTACGAAAATGAGGATTAATGAAATCTGCGATTTCATAAGTCATTGTACAACAATTGTCCGCTGATGAATACACCGCCTTGGAAGCAGAGCAATCAGACCGAATAGATTGATGTCAAAGCCTGAAATTAGATCGAACGACATCAGTAATTACCATATACAGGAACGTAGAACAAAAGAGTTTAGATTTTAGTCGACAATGATCTATAGAAGAATTGTAACTCATTTTTAAACTGCGGCTCAGTCACATCGTCATCCTTAACCCATACTAAATTGGAACTCGGTGATTTTGGAGTATACTAACGATTTCAATCATTGCACGAATATATAAATTACACTTTATAGGTTGGGAATATACGATTATCGGTTTTACATAATTAATGTCAATATTTTCACTGACAGTGGTTCTAATGTACAGCGGACTGCCTAATTCAAATAATTACCATTTCAAAAATGTGTGGTCGACGTTCCTCTCTTTATAGATCCTAAGACTGTAAATGTGCTTAAACTTGAGTAATTTTGGAAGCAATCATTACAAGAGGTTTTTATGGAGAACATTCTTGTTGATCGATTTGGTAGGAATGTTGAGATCAGTGTCTCATTCACTTATAACCTGGTGACATATTTTAACACATCCAGCTTAATCTTCAAATTCGTTGGAAGTTATCTTCACGATCTAAAAACAAGGAAATTTTATATTATATTACTGGAAATTGCATACCTGGGTGAAACAGTGTTGCTCAAAAAAAAAATTAATAATTTTCATAAAATCATGGAAGCCATCCAACTAATCTGCTTTCCAGTTCTCATGGAGTATTATTCTAACGAACGATGGAGTCATGGTTCGATTTAGTGCGAGCACAATTAATAATTAAATTTAGTGTTGATACCATGCACCTACCAACTTACCACTATCTTTAAGGGTATTTTCTGTCTTGCTTAAGTCCACAGTTATATCATTTACTTGATGCACGACAGGACACATTTTTCTCGACTATACAATCGGATAATTGAATTTTCCTTGGAAAGCGAACAAAAGATAAATTTAATACCACCATTATACAACAACAAAATATAAATCGTGGAAAAATTTTCAGGTGAAAATTATTTTCTTTTATTTTTGTTTGCTCAACAAAAAAAATAATAATTTCGTTTTATAATTTAATTTAATTCCTGTTTTGTTTTTTGTTCGAACAACATGCGAAAATGAGTTTCCATCAAAATTGTTGTCGTCGTTGGATTTAAGAATTTCAATTTGTGTATTAAAAATATATTTACACCACCATGTCGCCATCGCAGATTCACCCCATATTTGAGTACATTTCAATCAGCAGCCTAATTTCAACGTCAGCTATTTACACTTGGTTCTTTGTTGATTGTGTCTATATACATAATATTTTTTAGGTTTTTGTTGACATTTCCTCCACTTCAATAATTTTTCTCATTTCTCGTTGACTTGTTTTATAATCTCAAGAATGTTTATAGATAATACCAATTCAATTGTTGTTATATAATAAAATTATTTGTGTTTACGGAAAAATAAATATAAACAAAAATAATTCGAGATGAAATTAAAATTCGGTGTATGGGAAAATTAAATTCTAGATACCTATACCTGGAAGATAAATATATTTGATTTATCTTACGAGAGTGTATTCGCAAAACTTCATAACCGCGTCTTTCATGAATAACATTAGATAGAGTATTCAATCTAATATTGAAGCAAAATCTCCCAAAACATCAGATCCACCACACACCAGGTTATTTTTGTATACCACAATGCCGTGAATATCACTAGTCCAGCAGCATATGCAATGGAGAGCCTGTATAAAACGTTGGTCCTGAAATATGATAAAATCAGCAAACAGTCCCTTCACACATTCTGCAACTCAATCTTCAAATATTGCACACACTACGAAACACCGTACTCCAGAAAAGCACACAACACAACAACAAAACAAACAAACATATAAATCACAAACCAATATATTCAGACATTTGTGCTACTTACAAATAGATGGCACTATCGGCAATGTCGTCTAAATGTGAAAGAATAAACCAAAATCTTTCAAATCTGTCAAATGGTATAAACACACTACAAATTTTCAGTGTGGGGTTCGACTCACGCCGCAACAAGTGTCACAACTTAGTGGACGAAATCTGCTATATGCAATAATATGAACAATCAAATTGTCTCATAAGCGAAACCAGCTGCCCGTATCTGGACCGATCTCCTAACTTCAAGATCTTACATGATACGAGTGACATTTCGACGTTCCTCCGAGATTTCAATTCCCATCACACTGAAGATGCCTTGGTACCCTTAATAGATAGAATTGATTTGCCATACCCTCTATACATCGTCATGTGCGAAATAATAGTAGTGTGTACCTGAATTTTAGGTTTTGTGTTTATAAAAATTTCCTTTGATGATTTAACTGACATCTATTATCAAAATGAATTTTTTAATGTCCACTGAACATAAACCAAACGCTATTTGTAATTTTTTTCTCAAACAAGTTCGGGGTTCCCCTTATGTTCGATTGTCAGTCTAAATTTTTATGTTCGAAATAATAGTAGTCTCTTATTGATTATTGTTTAAAATAGAGGTGATCAAGAATAGCGGTTCGGAAATAATAAGATAAATAAAATTATAAAAATTTGATAAAAAAATAATTATTTAAATAATAACGGGTCGGGGAAAGCATTGTTCCGAAGAGCGAAGAGATTTAATTAAAAAATTAATCAGGGAATTATAAAACATATAAATTTATCCAGCAAATGTTGGGATGTTCACCTACTGTTATATTCAATGCTGTTAAGCACGAAGAAACCCAGAAACACGAGGAAGAAAACGAAAAACTTCGAATCAAACTGATCGAGACATCGTGATTTGTGCGAAAAGGAATCCTTTTTATACCTCAACGAAGATCAAACAAGCTCTTAAATTAGATATAGACACCTCAACAATTAGAAAACGTCCTTAAGCAGCAAATTTAAAAGGGTTGAGGTCTAGAAAGGTGCCCTTTTTAAATAAGAGACAAGTGAAGGCGCGTATAACTTATGCCAAAAATCATTAAAATTGGTCCCTTGAAATATGGAGTAATATTTTATTTACGGACGAGTCCATAATGGTTCTCTTTGGCGGTAGTATCCTTCAGTATGTCCGAAGACTACCGATGACTTAATTCCGACCGCAATACACGTCCAAAACTATTAAACATGGACGGGGTAATATAATGGTTTTGGGTTGTTTTTCGTGGGTCGGAGTTGGTCCGATATATTGGATTAAGGAAATTATGAATGCGGATAAATAAGTTGAAATACTAGAAACCGTTATGTTACCTTATGCAGAATACGAAATGCCGCTTAAATGGGTCATGCAACAAGACAATGATCCGAAACATAGCTCTAAAAAGGCGAAGGAATGGTTCTGGCGAAAAAAAGTTAATGTTATGGAGTGGTCTGCTCAATCATCTGAAAAAAGCTGCAATCATACTATCGTACGTCTACGGTAGTTCAATCACATGAACTACCTTAGACGTAAGATAGTATGATTGCGCAGATTTTTTTAAGGTAACTGGACTGTCCGTATATAAATGTAAATGTCCCGAAAAGCTTTCATTTTATACTTATTATTGTTAGTTCGACTTGAAAGTAGTCGGAGAAACTGATAGAGTGGTTCATTTTCGATGTCTCACAAAAACTTCCTCATCCAACCCGAATAAAATAATCAGTCAATAAAGAAACAAAAAGAATTTTTAACTATATATGAGATGCAACTACTCCTGATTCCATGAAAGAACAATGTGATATTATAAAATCAGTGGAACTAGAATTTTGAATATCGATACAGGAACAAGAGCCATCTAGACTTATTAGTCATTGATTAGACGAGAATTCCATGAATTTATAGTAAATAATCAACATTCTAGCATAAAAAGTAGAAATCGCTGCAGAATACTTACGTCGTGAAGCCTCGAAGTGTCGTGGCTGTATTTCTCTTCTCTTTGATCCTATCACCACATTGGTATCATACTGGATTGAAATCGGCAGCTGTTTAGTTTTGAACTCCTGTCTACAATCTAGTTTTATATAGAGTTCTATTAGAACTATAACAGCATCCAGATAACCGCACTTTATACCATGATATGCAAAGTACTAATGGATTGCTCAACTTTTAAAATAGAACTCGAAGGTCAACTTGGTAATATGAAGGTCACTATCGAAACTCTAGAGAAACCTGATGGAACTCATATACAAGTACAAATCAAGATGCCTTAGAGATACTAATGAATACTCCTTTTTACCGAAAGTGATAATTCTAATATAAAAGTTGGAAATCAACTTTTACACCAAGTACCAGGTTTCAAAGACTGGAACTTGGTGGCAAAGGTAGTGAAATAAGATAGATTCCGATATGGAGCATCTGTTCTTCCTCAAAATTTAAAACACTAGGTATAGACACGATAATTCCGGATATACTTCAAGAAGGTTTGGAAATTATCCTAGACTACCTTGCACATATCTTCACAGCCACTTTTGCCCCTGAAATACATTCCAATATCATTTTCGACCTATCAGTCCTCTTTTCTACTTAAATGCATTATAAGAAAATTCCATATAACAAAATGACATTGCGTTATAAGAAAATGCCATACATTCCAAACAATAAGCATACCAGAAACACAAATCTGTTGAAACGGCACTTTATGAAGTCGTTGAACGGATTGAAAAATCACTGAACAACAACAAATAAATCAACAAAGATCCCAGTCCATCTTAAATTATGATAGACGCACTTTGAGATACTTGGTGGGCATTCTCACGGGATATTATTCATGTTGCAAATAAAAATTAGGAATATCGCAAACAACGAACAGTGTGTGAGAGAGAAAAAAGAAGCACATCTTGATTCCTGTTCTTCATACTCTTTCCATAGACTGCACTGCTTTTGGATCACAAAAACTATTTGAGAATCTACGGACGACCTTAATGATACTTGGACTTCATTAAAAGGACAAACAGATTTCGGGACTGAGAATGTATACATCTGGGAAAGAATGTTACATGGGCTAATAGCCACGACACTTCGAGGTGGGAAAAACAAGTTTATCACGAGATGTTGGCTAAACAAACCCTACACAACCCTCTGTCTCTTTATATAGAAAATCCGTTCCTATATAACATCGGTATGCTGCCTCAACGTGATTCAGTCTGTCATCATAGATAATTCAGTCTTACAGTTAGCACATTACTCGACTATTCAGCTAAAATACAACGAAAATGTCTCACTGACACAATAACACACATCCTGAAACATTGCCAATCGATCAACTTTAACATGTTTAAACTAATTTTCTCCATCAATTCGTTAAATCAAATTAAATTTATATCCTTATAAACCTATAAGAGATACTCCTACCCTTGCACTTGGCATATATGTATAGACGAGTACAAGTACATTACATAAAGGAAAAGGACAAATAAAATAAATCATTTCAAATCAATATTCTTTCCGTACAATTGTCTTCGATACGACACGACACGACAACAAAAGATCCTTTATTTTATTCACAGTCAACGTTCTGTATTCAACTCGATGCTATTTCCCCAAAAATATATAATGAAAAATTTCCTTTTGTCTCCTCTCAACCAGCAAAAGGAAAACGACATCGATTGAAACATGAAAAGAATTTGGAAAATCGGATTTGTATTTTTTTGTTTTCGATTACCTTTTCTTATACGAGTATATATGGATGTACGTTAACGTATTATATAATATAAAGGGTTTTCCAATAAGAGGTTTCATTTTGATATTTAAAAAGAACGAGTAATTTTCAAGAGAAATAAATGAATGTTTATAACATTGTAAAGTGATCGGTATGCCATTAACATTTGAAAACGATATCAGCCAAATGGACGCCACGGCTATGCTTGCAGCACCAGATCATTTTCATGATATTATCCATGACCAATTGATTTATGTATTTATTTATTTATAAATAAGTCTACAAAATACGACTTGACATTAAAAATGACGTAATTTTAATCTTCGTTTTAAGGTGTATCTGATTAAAGCTTTTGCACATAATGTCAATTGGTTCATTAGAACCATAGTTTGTTCTATGGACATCAACTTGCAAGAACTCATTTCTTCTTAGATGTCTACTGGGTACTTTAATTTTTTAATTTTCCAGTATTGATGGTGCGTCAATGTGACCTAATAAAATATTACCAACAACCGACACCCTAAAAGCTCACGTCTATTTTCCAGAGTTGCTATGTTGTTTGTTTTGCAGCCATCCAGATATGATGGTAAACGCTGCAGGTTTTCATGGTATGGTAATTCGTGATCATACTTCCAACCGCTTTTCCAAGTTAAGTGACGGATACATTATAGTAACAGGATATTTCAATTGCGACCGCACATACGAGTATGCGAAATACAGAATCTTGATTGTCTCCAGGTCATAAATATCTCCTGTCCATCGTTGAATAAAACCCCACATAGAATTAGATTTAGCAACACATTGTTCTATATTTTTGTTACTACTCATATTTTCCACGAAAATAACACCGAGGTCTTTGATCTCCGATACACGCTTTAGTGGCATATTGTTTACTTCGTGATGTTTTAAAACTGGATTTAATTTTCTGTGGAATGATATGTCAAATCTTCTTAGTCTGAACATCAATAAATCTTACTCATATTGATGTTCAGACACCACTGCATTGATGTTGG
The DNA here is from genome assembly GCA_963932295.1 of Tipula lateralis. NCBI lineage: Eukaryota > Metazoa > Arthropoda > Insecta > Diptera > Tipulidae > Tipula > Tipula lateralis. The sequence goes on along the minus strand of OZ010736.1, from coordinate 65,070,133 downwards.
AGTGCAGAACTCATGGGCCGACCCATCTTTCATGTCAGCACTTTAGGCTGGCATGGAACTATGCAATGTGCAGATGGTTAGAAAAATCGGACCTACATAGCCGTACGTCCTTGAATTGTCTGTAATAGTGTAAAAGTAAGGACGTAAATAACCGAACCGCGAACAAGTAGGGAGTGCCTTGAGCCCCAAAACAGATTAGAGATAAAAAAAATAAAATATAAAACAGATGTTTAGACTAAGAAGATTTGACTCACACCATATCGCTAATTTGTCAATGTCCTCTTGAAGTTTCTGGACATAGCTTAAGTTCTCGACAGTTTTGTATATTTTGAGGTCGTCAGCGAATATTTAAATTTTGAGTGTAGAATGTCGATCCAAGTAATATTCAAGGGTCAAGATGAGAACCTTGTGGAAAACCCGATGTAGCTTGAATTTTCTTAGACTCTGCTGTTACCAATGTTGATGTATTGGATGCGGTTGCTTAAATAAGATTTAAACCAAGCCACATTTAGTTGTTTGAGAACCCAAATGAGTATAACCGTTCTAGTGCTTTCCAATGGCTAATGAAGTCAAATGCATTGGCAAAGTCTGTGTACACCACGTCAACTTGTGGCTTTCAATAACTTTGATTGTGCTGCTTGTGAATTCAATAAGGTTTGTAGATGTTGATCTCTTAGGCATAAATCCATGTTGGTACGATGAAACATGTCAAGGCACCACTTCTTTGAATGAATTACATATTACAAGTTCAAAAAATTAATTTGGTATAAATGAAATCGACGTTATACCTTTATAACATGATACATCACTTCTATCCCCAGTTTTAAATAATGGGGTTATTCTGGTTATCTTCAATTTTTTAGGAAACTCTCCCAATCTCAGCGACTGATTGAACAGCATGCAAGGAGGTAATTCCAAACTGGTGTAATCTTTCAATCAAAAAGCAGGTATTTGGGCAGGACCGCAACCATCGCCGAATGTTTTCAGAGCCTTGTTGATACCTTCTATTGTGATATGTGATAATTCAATGGACAGGTTCCCTACGCTAGCGTGATGGGAATGTTCGTATTTAATAACGTCTTCTGGTTTAAAGACAGATTGAAAAACTCAGCGAACATGTTGGATATGACTTGCACGTCCGCAGGAGAACCGTTGATTTTTCGTTTTACACAAGTTATGTAAGTCTTGTATTTAGTCTCAAAATAGTTTTTATAAATGTTGGTTACATTCTGCATATTAAAGCTTAATAGCTTCGGAATATTGTTTTAATGTTTCTTTATAGGCTTTATCATTCTTGTTCTTCAAATTGATTAGTTTATCGTCATACCATCGTGGATATTTATTAAGTTTTATTGCAGTTATAGAGACATATACTTCTATACCTTGATATATGATTTTATAAAATATATTGCTGCTGTGTAGTTCTTTTCTCCAGTCGACACATTCAAGGTAATGGTAGAGATTAATAGTGTCTGCCTTCCTGAAGTTGTAGAAAGGTCTCGAGCTCTTGTGGCTCAAACCTGAGCCAAATTCAAAATCTAAAAATGGTTTAGATTCTGTATTTGGCTCAGGTTTGAGTCGTAGATAGTATCAGTGAACAAATGTTCCTCATCCGACGTAATATTCATTGGTAAAATTCCTCGTCTAAGGTCCAATTAATAGAAAGAAAATTGAAGTCACCAGTGATTAAGATAATGTCGGATTGATTACCGATATTGTTGATTTCTACAATTGAGTCGCAGAATGTAGTATATGATGATATCGATGCGTCCGGTGGTTATATACAACGTAGATGTATAATGTCGTTTTGTTACTCTAGTGAATATAACAGAATCATCTGGTGGATGGAATTGGCACAATCGAGCTGCGTTCAGAGAACTCCATATAAAATTATATAATTCGATACATTTCGGTACATGGCTCCTGAGAACCTATTGGGCCGGAAATGATTTTTGATGTTTTGAGGAGATGGTACGGTATGGACAAACTCTAGTGAATATAGCAGAACCATCTGGTGGATGGAATCGGCACAATCGAGTTGCGTTCAGATAGTTCCATATAAAATTATATAATTTGAGACATTTCGGTACCCGGTCGAATGATTCTGCTGGCAAATATGGTAACATCCATTATCCTATATGGATCACCTGTATAGAGCAATGCGATGGATGTTAAATCGTATAGATGCAAGTTGCAATCGGTTTACCTTCTAGGTGCTTTAAGAGTGATATGTGGGTCTCGCACAATATCCGATGATGCGACACTTGTTATTGCAGGGATGATCCCCATTGAACTACTTGCAAAGGAAAGGAAAAAATGGTACCTACACCGAGAACAACTAGGAAGTAGAGCATCAGAACGCATTGCAACAGTGGCAGAATGGCTAAGGCGCTGGAATAGCTCGAAAAAAGGTCGATGAACTTATCGTATCCATTATTATATCCATCGAAAAGTGAAAAAATAGGCGACATGGCGAAGTTAATTACTACCCGACACAGTTGCTAAGTGGGCATGGCTGTTTTGGTGCATATCTATACAGATTTAAACATGCCGACACTTCAGAATTTCCAACCTGCAATGGATCACAAGAAGATGTGGAAAATATTTTCTTTCAATGCCCACGGTTCGATACAACTTGGAAAAATCTCTCGGATGTCCTAGGGCAGCGAACAACACCCGACAACATAGTTGAATTGATGATTGCGTCTAAAAAAAGTGTAATGCTGTGACTCACACAGCAGTAGTACTACTGAAGGAGCTTATATGACTAGATAGCGATGGCAATCTCAATACCATTAATCTCAAGTCCATACCATGACCAACTCAAAACATCAAGAATCATTTCCGGCCCAATAGGTTCTCAGGAGCCAGGTACCGAAATGTATCGAATTATAGAATTTTATATTTGGAACTTTCTGAACGCAGCTCGATTGTTCCAATTCCATCCACCGGATGGTTCATTTTGATCCATTTGAAGGACACAATCAACGAAAATACTACGTTTATGGTGATCGATCGGCTTGAGTTCTTGTGTTACTGACTTTGCCATTATGTAAAATACGGTGTAATGTCGTTTGTGGAATGTCTAATTCCAAAAATCGACAAGGAACTTCAACACTACGGGCTACAGCAGCAATATTCTTAATTGTTATTAAGCGACGTATATACGTTTTCAATTCTTCACATCAGTAACAAAGATGACCGCTGCCCAAATAGCAGGCTATTCAAAATGAAACCTCTTATTGGAAAAGCCTTTGCTTGTTTACTTGAGGAGGATGATGATGGTTCAAAACACTTCTTTAACTCGTTACAATTTAGTGTGTGTACGACTATATAACAACACGAATATTTCAATTGAATTTTGTATTCCTCCAAATTAACGAACAAAATTGTCTCGTATATAGAGATGTTAAGAAGAAGAGTTGAAAACACGTGACAAATATTTCCTGGCGTTAAATTACTTATATATAATACTACATAAAATGGGGTAAAACTATGTACATATATATATATAGGTACATAAGAAGGACGTATCTTGTAATTTGAGAGCAAAACGAAACAAACAAATTATTTATCGATCCGATGAAATGTATAGGGAAGCTGTGTTAGCTCTGAGTCAACACGCTGTTTAATCAGCAAACACTTAACGATTTAGATACACTATACTTGAAGTATGACTAAATCAATATTACGATATACTAGTTTTTACTATCCTTTTGATCTCGGTGTGCTCGAGTACGTATATATTTCGAATAGATAAAACGTTAAATAAATTGAAAACTGTATAAAAGCTATATATGAGAGTCGTACATGAAAGGATAATAAATTTATTAAAAAGCTTTAAAGTTTATTTTATTATTAAATTTATGATAATAAAAGAATGGATGTGGAGTGCGGAATATAATGGATTGATTATCAATATCTTCCCATTTCTTTACTATAACGAAGACAGTAACTCAAATATTGCCATCAAACAATACTAATCTACTTTACAATTTTTATAGTCTTGTATCATTGCACTAAAAGACTTTAAACCTATAACACAAAATTCACTTAAGCCATAAACTATTTAATCAAAATAGATGATTATTTTATAGGGAGACCACGACATATATATCATATAATCCGAATTATATAATTTATATAGATCTTATATAATCGCGCAGATTTCGAAACCAAGATAACATTTCTTCTCGAGAATTTATCTTACAAATTATACAGCTTGTATATAGAAAACCAAGATAGTATAACTCAAAGTTTACGATAAACTAAGTGATGTTTGTGTTAAGTAGAGTTAAGTAAGCTCAACTATGTATATACAGTTGGAGGTAAATTTGTTACAACTATAAATAATTTATAAAAAATAACTCCTGCTTGAATACACAAAAAAATATTATTATTTAGTTCGCATGCGCACAACACTTATAGTTGGTTGCGTACTATTCACTATATAAATTCTTAAAGTTATATATTCCCCTATGTCAGTAAGACTAATGCAATACTGCTTTGCAATGGCATCGATTATAAAACAACGTTTCTTATCAGAATCCACTCGTTTACATATACTAGTTCGGAGATATTATCAGACCGTGAAATTATCAGAATTTTATCGGTTTATCAGTTATCGTATTCACAACTGATTTGTGTTTTTCAAAGCTGTTAGGTGTCAAATAAATTATTGTTTATTAGAATGGTCGGTATTTAAGATCATTATCGATTTGTAGACTGATTTTGTACTGCTTTTGGCATATGTTCGATGTGCCAGAGGTTCAAATAGCAAATTTATTATATTATCATCCATTTTATAAAAATTTAATCCACTTGTAAGCCACTTTTGTCGAAAAAATCGTTCTCGCCAAACTATTTACAGATATGTCTGGTTCTCTGTTTCGAGTCTGCCCGAAAAGGCTTTGGGCATGAGCCTGTGAAGTATGTCAAAGATTTTTTTTTCCCAGATTTTTTGTATACGTATACATTTCCAATTGGAATTTTACTAATTCCAATTGAATTCTCTATGTAGTTGTGAAATGTACACTGTTATTATTGTAAATTTTCAAAGAAAATGAAAATACGTCAGTTTTTAAGAGGAAAAATTAAATATGATTCAATACAAATTAATTAAATACAATTGTATTGCTTAGTGAGATAAATCTAGCTTAATTTATACAATTTTGATGGGAAAAACGAGATAGAAATAGATCACATAAAAACCAATATGAAAATAATTCAAAACTAAATTTTTCAATATTGTAATATTTCTAAACATAATTTATTTAACCCTAAAGATGACAAGAAAATTATTGTTTCACTATCTTAGTAAAAGTGTAATAACATTTTGCATTAAATCAATAAATATAGAATACTATTGAAATTTAATTTGCTGTCAAAATCAAATACTGCATGAATGTACTAAATCCAATATCAAAATATACACCAAACCAAGGATACAAACCATTATCGCATTTTTTTTCAAATAAGAAAATCTGTTAATGTTTAATTATCAGAAAAAAATCTAAATAAGATATTAATCAGCAGCATAATATTTTGTCATATAATCGTACCTAGGTCAAGCAACTTTAGTACGAGGTGATTTTAGGTAGACAGTACACTAGCCAACCTCATGTTATAGTCAGACCTGGCTCAACATTTTCGTATATTCATTTTAAATTGTTACTCAAAATCAGCATAATAGCAAAGCCATCTTGATTTGAGACGGTAATGTTGTGGTTTGTGTTGTTGATATAATTAGTACTAATTCTTATATGATTCCAACCTAGATGTACTCAAGAAAAAATTTACACTATTTTATCTTTTGTTGATGTATCCACTATTCTAATATAGCGGCCAACTTAAACTTTGGATTATTGCTAGGATTATTTTAAATTGCTCACATTTTAACAGAATTAATTTTAACAATATCAGCAAGCTCTTATCAGCCAATGCTAGATATGTTAATCCAGCTATGGTTGAGTATATTAACATATATTTAACTCGAAATTGGATGGCCATTATCGGCCAATCCTAGAGATGTTGATCTAGGTCTGACTATAACATGAGGTTGGCTAGTGTATTGTGTTCCTAAAACCACCTCGTGCTAAAGCCGCTTGACCAAGGTATTTTTGTAAGAATTTTTTCTTGTAGAGTATATTGACATTAATTTTACTCGGCCAATCCTAGAGATGTTGATCTAGGTCTGACTACAACATGAGGTTGGCTTGTGTATTTTCTACCTTAAACCCTCTCGTGCTAAATTCGCTTGACCAAGGTATTTTTTTAAGAAATTTTTTCTTTTTAAGTATAGTGACATAAATTTTACTCGGAATTGGATGGCATTATCGGCCAATCCTAGAGATGTTGATCCAGGTCTGACTATAACATGAGGTTGGCTAGTGTATTGTGTTCTTAAAACCACCTCGTGCTTAAATCGTTTGACCAAGGTATTTTTTAAATAAATATTTTCGTGTCAATATACTTAATTGACATAAATTTTACTCGAAATTGGATGGCCATTTTTTTTCAATTTTAGGTTGGGTAATCTTTTTCTGACTATTACATAATATAGACCAATATATTATTTACCTTAAACTTTTTCTTTTTTGTGTGACTTCGGGGTATGGTTCTTAATTACTTATATTAAAATACATAAGTCGAAAAAATAACACTCAAGTGTTTAAATTTGTACTAAAAATTCTTATAGGAAAGTACTTATTTTCCAATGGGAATTGTATTTAACAGTGTGATACCTACACATTCAAGAAATCTGGGATCTGTGACATACTTCACATCCGTTTTGGGCATTGGGTTTAAGTCTGAGAAATATGGTGACCATTGTTGTGAAGATACATGAAGCTGGGAACATTAGGTTTCACAAACATTATGCATGATCGTGCCGAGTCTTCTTGAAACCAATAACTTCTACCGAACTATTGACGATTCCAAGATAACAAAGTATCGTCTAAAAAATTTTAACATCCTACTTATGAAAATTGCTGCTTCTTCAGACCATCATTCAATTCAGCACTGATCCATACTTCTTCAGCGCAAATCGCTGGTCTAACTTGTGCTTTGATTTCCACTCTAACCAACCCCAATCGTTTTGCTTGTTTACTTTTTGCTGAACCTTAAAAATTGTTTAATCAGAAAAGACCAAATTCTCAAGCCCACCGCACCAATTTGCTACGAGCGGACACATTGAGATTTTTCACCAATTGAACCGTGCTTTATCGTTGATTACGTTGGATTCTGACCGTCGCCTTTCGAACCATTTCTAGCGATGTTGTTGTTTTTGAATGTCTTCATGGCATTTTTTGACGATCCCAGTTTTATTGTAACATGATTTGTTGTGATTTTCCAGCTAAATACAAAGCTATAATACCATTGGGCTTTTTTTATGTGTCGTAAAACGATTTGCTTCCGTAGGCTCAGCCAAGCTGTCAACAATTGAGCGTGGTGTTATACTTTATTTGATTGCAATATCTGATTGAAGTTGGTGAGCCTTCGAATACCCTCGGCTGAAACTTAAAAAGTTCCACACTTAATTCCAAAAACGGGCCCACTTGGTTGCAATTATCGAGTTAGTACTATATATATCTCTATATTGACGCAATTCTAAACGTTCTGTCCTTAATGAGTAATTTTTTATATCACGTTTACTGATACGAATGCATCGGTACGGTTTGCGTAAAATATTACAGTTCATACTTCCGGGTAGTTGCATTTTACAAATATTTTGTACAATCAGCTACCGATCGAAATGAAACCAGGAATCGGTTATAACTCAGCTATTTTCATAATAGTTGGGTTTATTACAAATCAATTAACAAAAAAAGTGTATGTGTTTACTAAAACCTGATAACAGCTCGTTTTCTTCATCAATAAAGTATAGGCTGATGAACATTAACAGGTAATCCTTACTACACAGGTCTGAGTAAACAATAACTTTGAGTAATTTTAAGCGGCCATCAGAAGCTGAATTTTAGTATTTCCAGAGATTGATTGTTCTGTTTAAGACTCAACACTCATAATAGAAGTGATAATTTATAATTGTCAGCTATGAACAATTTATTTGATGCTGAAACAATTATGTGGCATTAATTAACTGTCCCTTTCACCATACAAAACGGTCATTGCTAGACCTATAAGTCAAGAAGAGCATAGTAGTGGTTAGAATCTCTGAGACACCACAACAGAATTGATTTCAGTATCATAACGATATCAAAGGAAAGAATATCAAAAGTTTATTGTACTTCAGGCAATATGTGCAGTTCTGAAATAAAAATATCTTGCAAATGCGGATAAACTGAAATTGGACAGAGTGTTGATTAGATTCTTAACCATATATTTGAGGGTTGAATATTGGCTGATGATCAAATCCTTATGGTGATACGATCTTAAATAAGAGAGCTACGACGACGATGATTTCTCGGTGTAGCAACCTATTTACAACAGTATGAAGTCTTGGCTCGTGACATAATCTGATGGAGTCAGGTTGTTCAATGGCATGTAGATGAGTTCGTTTTTTTTAATCTTTCCAATCTATTTTTTTCGCGGTTCTCTTATTTACGTCCTATCTTACGCCATTACAGCCAAATCGAGGACGTACGGCTATAGGTACGATTTACGTAGAACCATCTGCACATTGCATAGCTCCATGCCAGCCTATAGTACTGACATGGAAGATGTGTTGGGCCCATGAGTTCTGCACTCCAACAGGTGGTCATAGATGTGTTCATTTACACCACCGACCGTAATCAGATGGTTAAAAATCCCGTTTACATCCCGCCCCTATCGGAATTTCCAACCCGGTACCTCCCACTCCAACTACCACAGCATTAATCACTGCGCCATTTAGTCGGTCCTGAAAATGAGTTTTGTATATATATATATATTAAATATGAACTATTCCAACACTTCAAAAACAAGATATAATTTTCGCAGTGACAATTTAAGCAAATTATTAATGTTTGTATTCCACTCCAAACCGAAATCACATTATGATTCTCTTGTCTAGTGAAGCAATAGCTTGTTCTATAAATCTTGATTGCATTTAAATTATTTTTTTATATCAAATTTCAATTTTCTAACCGAAATGTCAAAAATATTTTTATTCAATGAGTAGATGGATTCTACAATTCATTTTAGTACACATGTTCAAATAAGTACTAAAACGGAATTAAGTACTAAATGCATTTATCCACGTAATTTATTTTGTTTTGTTTTTCGATAACGAACCCAATTAACTCGTATTATGGGATTAAAAACAAATCGAAGAATTTGGAAATTATCTATAAATATGATTAACCGAAATAGTCACTTTACAGTAATATTCTTGCTACCAAACAATGACATATTCCACCTCCTATTAACCACCATTATGACAACAATCAATCAAAAACTGAATTTTTACAAATTCAAAACCAATTTTACACATTCTTCAATTAAAAATTGATAAGCAAGAATCACCGTTCCCCGATGACGCGAATTCTAGAATGTTTGTTTGTTTGTTTGTTTGTTTTTAACTCTACAATCTGTTTCGGGGCTCGAGGCACTCCCAACGCTTTCGCGGTTCGCTTATTAACGTCCTACCTTACGCCATTACAGCCAAATCGAGGACGTACGGCTATAGGTCCGATTTACATAGAACCATCTGCACATTGCATAGCTCCATGCTAGCCTATAGTACTGACATAGAAGATGGGTCGGCCCATGAATTCTGCACTCCAACAGGGGGTCATAGATGTGTTCATTCACACCACCGATCGTGATCGTGTGGTGAAAAATCCCTTTGCCATCCTGCTCCTATCGGGATTCGAACACGGTACCTCCCGTTCCAACTGCCGCAACTTTAACCACTGCACCATTTGGTCGGTAATTCTAGAATGACCCCACATTAATAGTATTTAAATGACGTCAAACGCACATTTTTTATAGTATATAAATGACGTCAAACGTGTAATTATTAAAATTAATCTGTTGGTTGTTTTGGTTTTTAATTACAGGTGCTACCAAAACTTCCTGTTCCATCACTCGAACAAACAATGACCGAATATTTACATATTCTCGAGCCAATTTTAACACAACCCCAATATGATCGTACCAAAGCGATTGTGAAACAATTTAATACGCCAAACGGGGTCGGACCAATGTTGCAACAGGCGTTGATTGAGAAACGAGATATGGACGATAATTGGGTAAGTAATAATTCTATGAAATTTTATTTTAAACAATTCATTATATATTTCTAAGTTCAAATACTATAAATCTACAATCTACTTATAAACGTAAATTATTTGAAAGTAAAATCAATAGTCGGGGTAAAGAGGTGGTGCACTTGGAGGAGCATGATACTCAGGTGTTGAAACTGTAGGCGGTGGCGTTGAAGGTGTAGGCACTGGTGTTGAAGGCACCGGTACATTCGACGATGTTGATTCATCCTCATCTGGTATATTTTCTGTTGGTGCTGTTGTTGACGATGGTGTAGACACTGGTGTTGAAGGCACCGGTATATTCGACGATGTTGATTCATCCTCACCTGGTATATTTTCTGTTGGTGCTGTTGTTGACGATGGCGTAGATGGAACTGGTACACTTGTGGTTGTTTCAAGAAGTGGTGGAGTTGCTAAGGTTGTCGATGATGTTGTGTCTGACGTTGTTTCAGTTGGTGTATTTGATTCAGTCGTTGTTGTTGTTGCGGCGGGAGTTGATAGGGTCGGTATAGTTTGTATAGTTGGTGTGGTTGTCGATAAGGTCCATACTGGTGTCGACGCGGGAGTCGAAGGTGTTGATATTGGCGTTGATGGTGTTTCAGGTGACCAACTTGATGTAGTAGTCGATGGTGTAGTTGTTTCCTCAGTTGTAGTTGTTGTTTCTGATGTCGTTGTTGATTCGGTTGTTGATTGTGTTGTTGTTGATTGAGTTGGTGTTGGTGGTGGTATCCATTCATGGGGATGTAAACATACTTGTTGTTTAAAAACGAATTTAGTGCCTGGCGCGCAAGGCATACTTAATACCCAGCCAACAGCACCACACTGATAAAATCTGGTTGCATCGTAAAAATTAGGCCATAGCCAATCCAATTGATGCTTATGACATTTGGGAACTAAAGTTTCAACTTCTGGTATTAGTCTAGGCGGCTCCGTTGATGATTGCGGCGATTCAGTTGGTGGTCGTGGTGAAACCCATTCGTGTGCATGCAAACATGATTGATATTCGAACATAAATTTGGTTCCGGCACCACAAGACATGCTTAGTACCCATCCGACATCACCACACTTATAAAATTTGGTTGCATCGTTAAAATTCGGCCAAGACCACTTTAATTGATCTGATCGACATTTCGGGACTAACGTTTCAATTGCTGGTACATCGTGACGCGGTGGTGACCATGCCACAATTCCACTGGCACCCAACACAACAAATAATAATATTCCTATAAAGAAATACAAAATTTATATTCACTATGTTCTCACTATTTTGTTAACACTATATATTACCGTTCATAGCTTAAATTTTCACTTGCACAGTAAACAATTTAAATGCAATTGCAGTTATAAAATGTTGAAGACGGTAAAATGTTGGTTTATATACCAAACGATCGGCTTAGCTGAATACCGAAACGCGAAACGATTGATAAGTCGATACGATCGATTCTTGATTACGTAATATAATGATAAAAAAATTCAATTCAATTGATAAAGTGCACAATAATCGCTATATGATAAGTGAATTCCAAATAATTCTATGCTATATGTCCAATAAAGGGAAACTATTTCAACATTGCATGCAACATCGCAACGCAACAAGGCCATTCGAGTATGAGAGAAAATGATGCGATTTGGAAACAAACAACCAATACAATGAGACAAACATATAAGTTCCTGTATACATGTATTTGTTGCAAATAATAAATATGTGTGATCTATTCTAACTTTCTTATTGTATTTTGTATTCCTTTGTGTTGCATTAAAATTTGGGCTCGCGATTATCGAATTTCTTCTATACGACGATTACCCAAGTATAATCGATTGATAAATTATGGGCAAGTGCATGGTGCATCGGTTGGTCCAGCGGTTGGTGGTTCGATTGGTGCATCGGTTGGTCCAGCGGTTGGTGGTTCGATTGGTGCATCGGTTGGTGGAGCAGTTGGTGGTTCGACTGGTGCATCGGTTGGTGCTGGAGTTGGTGCTGGAGTTGGTAAGGTTGGGGCTGCAGTTGGTAAAGTTGGTACCTCGTTTGTTGATTCAGTTGGTGCATCAGTTGGTGGTGGTGCGGTTGGTGGGGTTGGTGGGGTTGGTGGTGTTGCTGGTTCGCTTGCGGTGCTTTCATCAGTTGATGGTGCAGTTGGTGGTGTTCCGGGTGTTTCTGGTGTTGTGTCTGGAGTTGATGGCGATGGTACAGCTGGTTCAGTAGTAGTTACTTCTTCTGTTTCTGTTGTCGTTGTTGTTGTTGGTCGTCCCGATGGCCACCAAGGATTACCAGTTGGTCTTGGTGGTCTAGTACTTGGTACTTGTGGTGTTGAAGCTTCTGTTGTTGTTTCTGGTGTTGAATCGGTTGGTGGTTGTGGTGACACCCATTGATCGGGATTTACACAAACTTGGAATTCAAAACCAAATTTGGTTCCAGGAGCACATGGCATAGATATTACCCAGCCAACAGCGCCACATTGGTAAAATCTGGTTGCATCATCAAAGTTTGGCCACAACCATTCCAATTGGTTCTGGTTACATTCTGGCACCAAAGATTCGATCGCAGGTACATCCTTGCGTTCTGGTTCCCATGCCAATGCTCCGCTGACACATAGTGCCGCAATTAACAAAATTCCTACAAAACAAATTAAACTTTAAAATTCACCCAATTCTTTTAAATTGTTCACTACAATATACCTTTCATAATTCTTCACTTAGTTGTTTTTAGATTATTCCGTATTGAACTCAAACAAAATTATGATTTGATGTCCGTGTACCAAGCGTATTTATATGATTCTAAATGAGACACTAACTCGAGTCGGCAAAGGGATTTAAAACTATCAAATACTTGACGAAAGATAACGAATCGTGCGTTAGTACGCAAATTACGTACATTACATTCTTTATAAAATATATGGGATTAAGAGACAAAACTTTAAATAATACAACACAAAAATTGATAAGTGATTTTAGGTGATAAGAAATGCCTTCTACATATGGAATATAGTATTTTCTCGTATCGAGAATATGTTCGAATTATGTTAACAATTGATTGATTGCTCATTTCACGGTGAACCAGATTAAACATCGTGCATGGTTGCGGGTCATCTCGCATCGTCACTAATGGAGCGTTATATTGGAAGAAGTCGATTGGTCTTGTATCGGTTTGTGAGTAAAGTAAAGTGAAATTTTATAGACTTGGCTGATCCATACAGAATAAAAGTCATCTCTATTCGAAACGTTGCCTTCGGTTTTCATTATTACAACTCATTATTATATCTTAAAGTATTACCTAGTTGTTTCGATTCAGAGACTGATTTCTTAACGAAGTTAAATAAAATTATGGTTGCATATGCCAATACAACGGCTATTTATATCAAATCAAATGAGGTGCTATCGGGATTAGGCCAATGCACCCAAATATGCATAGAAATGTTTTATACACGATAACAAATTTGAATGTATTAACACGCAGTTGACTGTCATACCAGTTTGCGATATAACACATTATGTATAAGATTAAGAGACAAAAATATTGATAAGTTGTTTCTATGTTTGATTTGAGAACAATGGTCGTAAACCCTGGCAGTAAAGCATCGCAACCTGAAAACGTTAATTTGTTCTTTATAGTATAAGGTAAAGATCATGAGACCGAGAGAGGACAGCTGCCAGTCACCCAGAAGACACGCATCATTCAACCACTTCCCCACAACAGATTTCGATATAATGAGAAGATTTATCGCATCAGCACGTGACCTTTAATCGAAAAGAAATGTATATATCGTGATCATTAAGTGTGACGATGATTGTACATGACACAGTACATGTCCAGTAATGAATGTCGAAGACGACAACAATATACATACTGCAGACATATTTTTATTAACTTAATCAAACGAGTTAATCCCAAATGAGCATACGATTATTGCAAAGTACAAGTACTTTTGTTATTTTGGTGCTGTTATCTATTCGCGTTGATCGCACCAAATTAATTAATTAGTTAATTCCGCGTGAAAATTATCACAACAAATACGTTTTGTGTTTAACAAAATTCAATTGATAATTTAAAATTCTAATTTGATTCATAAAAGAAAAATATCATATGGTGGGGATTAGGGAGGTTTTTATATCTTATATACACCTTTATGGTATGAATATCAATATATAGTCTGAGACGATAACACCCAACAAAAACTTTAACAGAATATACGTACGTCATATACGTTAAGCGTACGCCACTATCGCATTTTTACACAGCTTAAATCTATTTTTAACATTTTCAGGTTTTAGATAAAAATCGATCGTACCAATAATTTACCACGACCTAGCAAATTAATTTCATTGACTTACAAAATTTATAGATGGGAAAATTTTTCATTCTTGAAATATATTTGTCGTAATTTTTTTATTCATTTTATATTGAAACTAATCGTTCTAGACTAACCATCAATTTACACCTTAAAACCTAATCTACAATGTGGTCACTGTAGATCCAGCGATACATCAATGCCTGTCCGTTGGTAGGTAGCTGCTCACATACTAACGAGCTCGAAGGGTTTGATTCTTTTTAGTCACCTAACCAAATGTGTATTTTCCAGTAGCCGAGAGGCCTCCGCATTGAAATGTTCCACTAGCCTTGATTCATGATTCGTTGCAAATCTTTTTATTTCGTGTTTTATATCTAGAATCCCCAAATCACGATGCAAATCACTATTTCGAATGTACCAGGGTGCATTGACTTTACTCCGAAGTGTACCTTATGCTGGAAGTTTTGTATAAGTGTGACGTTAGTATTTTCAGTACAGCCCCAAAGCTGAATGCCATATAGCCAAATCAACTACCTATTAAGATTGAAGCTTTAAGACTGATTGTTAATCAGTATTTTGTTGTAGATGCTTAATTTTGACCTTCATCCAATTAGCCAGTACAATTGTCTATATTTAAGATCAATCTCTTTTCTTTTCTCCTTCACAAGCTCTTTACATTTAAGCTTAACATCCAGTGTCATACCTAAGTATTTAGCAGACTTTTCGTACGGCACCATCACATCGTTTCAAGTGATTGGCGGCGGATTAACCATAATGATTTGTTCGAAAACCTGACATGGGCTTTACATTGCTTGCCCCACTGGCGAGTTTCTTCACTTGCACATTGTTTAAGTTTATTAATTAAGACCTTGCAAAATGCTTAGGTGATCGGACTGTGGTATTTCACTTGTTCATTGTAGATATATGACTGGGCCCAGGACGCAGCCATTTATAAGAAGCCTTTCTTATAAATATGATCTCAATTGATCAACATATGGTCCTGAAAATATTACCTTTAGTTTATGCATTAAGCCCTCGTGCAATACCTTATCGAAAGCTGCTGCCACAACTAGCAATAAGGTCAAACAAATTTGTCTATCATCTAACGTCTTTTCTATAATATCCGTAGTTCTGTGAACCTAATCAATTGTTGAATGTTTGCATCTGAATCCAAATTGGTGATTCGGTATTAAAGGTCTCTTATACTTTATATTATTTGCTTCATTCTTCTCAGGAGTAGTCTCTCCATAAGCTTCATTCGGTGGCTTACCTGGTTTCGGTAACATAATAACTTATCAACTTTCCAGGCAGACAGAACATGCCGTAATACGAGAGTTACCTTTTATATTTCGGGATTTGGCAGCCCTGGTGTTGCAATCTGTCAACTGACAGCTCTATCGTAAAGTTAGAAGTTTTTGAGGTTATTCGTACTCAGAACGTTTTGACATACGAGCGCTATTTATGTTGTTTTCGAGCATTTCTTGCGACCAATCGACACGAGCCTTTTTTTGAGCGATTAACAAATTGTGTGGGATCCAACGCGAACAAATGTTTTTGACATTTAAATGTTCATGCAATATTGAGTTTATGCTGGTCTCACTAATGCCTAAGGTTGTCTCTATCTCACGATAGGTCACATGACGATCAGTTCGCGCACAGCATCAATGTGTTTTGGAACAACAACTGATTTTAGACGACCTTCACGAAATTCGTCTTGGAGTGAACTCCGATCACGATTGATGGAGCTTCATCGTCAAAAGTTGAATTAAGTTTTTCATGCACTGCTGCTGAGTTAATAATCCACGTCGAAAGTTGTAAAAAATAATCGCACGAAAATGTTCACGATTTAATTCCATTCTTGGGGGCAGATGAATCTTTTAATTTACTGTAAACAACACAAATAGCTCGTATGTCAAAACGTTCTGATTACGTATAACCTCAAAATCTTCTAACTTTACGATAGAGCTGTCAGTTGACAGATTGCACCAGGGTTGCCAAATCCCGAAATATAAAAGGCAACCTATGTATAATACCAGCATTTAAGTTCACCAATAGCTTTCTTTGGTAGTTGCTTTAGAATTTTTCCCGTTTAAAGGTCATATCCAGGAGCCTTTACTGTCTTCAGATTGCATTTAATTTCCCTAATAAGTTCATTCTAGGTTATTAGAGGGATTCTACCCCCATAACCGATGCTTCTATTTTCGATTATAAAACCCGATTCGGTTTCATTCGATTTGAAAATATCAGCCAGAAGATCAGAAAATTCTTCAGATTTTAAATTGTTATTCCTATAGTCCACGAGCCATCACTTCGCTTAATAGGAGGGGTCTGTGTAATTGGGGTTTTTATACTTTTTGTTACTTCCATAGTGAGGAGTTCGTATCTTCATCAGCGGTCAATTTTCCAAGATACAAAGAATGATCAGAATCCATATCCGAATTAGCCTCTACTTCAATAAAATTTGATGAAAATTGATTTGATACAAAGAAATCCAATAGATCGGGAGTTTAATCTGCATCTGCAGTGAAATGTACATTACCTCCCATAGGGTGATTGATAATGCTGGCATTCATGGTGTTGAATATAGTTTTTTATTTTCACAACAGTTCCGCCTCTTGCTTGGTGGTTATCCGGATGAATTCTTTCATAAAGTTGGTAGCCCTGCATTTTAACACGATTGAAATGACGCGTTTCAAAGAGCCGCACTTTAAAATTTGTTTTTTATAGACACGCGACCTATTGTTCCACGCGACATTTTGAAATGCGCTATTGGAGACATTTCAAATCCCCTCCTTTTGTGTAATACCATTCCTAGAGTATTACTCATATTAAAGTCTTACGTCATTTTCAGGCTTACACATACTGGTTAAACGACATGTACATGGACGTTCGACTACCGTTGCCGATTAATTCAAATCCCGGTATGGTTTTTCCGCCCCGACGTTTTACTACCGTGCACGACGTTGCACGATTTACTGCGCGTATTATTGATGGGCTTATGTCACATAAAGTGATTCTAGAAGAGTAAGTAGAAACTCTCTCTATATTATATGATTATATATAAGATATTTGACACCAATATTATTTTTAGGGGTAAACTGCCGGTCGAGCGAGCTGCATCACGCGAAAAAGGACAACCACTGTGTATGGCCCAATACTATCGACTGCTTGGTTCATGCCGTCGTCCAGGCAATCCTCGAGATTCACAATTCCTACCCGAAGATCGTTCCGATCAGCATGTCATTGTATCGTGCCGTAACCAAATGTATTGTGTTCCTGTACGCGCCGACGATCGTGGCCGATTAACTGAGGATGAAATTGCATCACAATTATTACATATTTTAAGCGATGCTCCGTGTCTACCCATTAAACCACCCCAAATTGGATTATTGACGGCCGAGCCACGCAGTAAATGGGCACAAGATCGACACGTTTTATTACTAGACGATTTGAATCGACGAAATATCGAACTTATAGAACAATCCCTAGTCATTATTTGTCTCGACGAAACACTTCCGGCTCATTTTAATGCACGAGGTTTTAATGGAGCTCAACACACTGGCCACCAAACTAATGGACGCGATGAAACTAATTTGGCGCATCAAATGATTCACGGTGGTGGAAGTCAATACAATACGGCTAATCGATGGTTTGACAAAACAATGCAGATTATTATTTGCAACGATGGTGCTTGGGGTTTGTGCTATGAACATTCAACATCCGAGGGTGTTGCTGTTGTCCAACTACTAGAGGGTATACTAAATAATATAAATGCAATGGCACCGGTTGAGGAGGGTGGACCTCAACATCATTTGCCGCCACCGGAACGACTTGAATGGACCATTCCGCCGGAAATAAATAAACGAATGAACGAAGCTATGCACAGTGTCGATAAAATGATCACCGATCTCGATTTCTACGTATATCGATATCAAACATATGGGAAAACATTTATCAAGGCGTGTCAATGTAGTCCCGATGTTTATATTCAACTTGCACTGCAGCTCGCATACTATAAACTATACGGACATCTAGTGTCAACATACGAAAGTGCTTCAACTCGGCGATTTTTACAAGGTCGCGTTGACTGTATTCGATCTGCTAGTGCAGAAGCTTTGGAATGGGCAAAAGCAATGTGTCAAGGGGAGGGTGCAAACGTAGAGTTGGAAAGTGATCGAGAAGACGAAAAAGAAAGCACCGTTAGTGTGGCTCGATCTGAATCGAAAAAGGTTACTTTTAGTATTTATAGTGTGAGTTATTCATTTTGATTTTTTATAAGTTTATTAGTTTTGCACTAATATTGAAATGCCGCCAAAACAACATGCGAATACATACATAGATGACTACTTTACAACATATATACATAAGTATTTATTAACAACATAACTGATGTTAGAAGTAGCCAGGCCTAAAATGACAATCAATTTACTACAACATTTTAATCATCATCAATCACTTAGCTTAAATTAATTTATATAAACACTTTGCAAACCATTCTAATATCTTAAATACTATTTAATTAATTTTAGAAAGACTTTTTGCGGGAACTCTTTAGATGTGCAGTAGCGCGACAAACTGAAATTATGGTTCAAAATATACTCGGCAACGGGATCGACATTCATTTGCTAGGATTACGCGAAACATCTAGGGAACATGGCCAACTACACGAACTATTCACCGACGAGTCGTATAAAATCGCAAACTGTTTTCTGCTCTCAACCAGCCAGGTAGGATTCGAATAACTCTTAACCTATATTGCATAGCCTTATCTAATCACAAATTGCGTATAGCACATATTGCACCACTAATCACTTAACTTTTATTTTACTGTATGAAGCACATTCACAAGCACAATATACTTACTAATTTTATAACTCTAGATGGTTGGTAACTGAGCATTTATTTCATTAATTATAACCGTGACACCAAATTTAATTATAATTTTGTACACATCATTTTAGGTGGCGTGTTCAACGGACAGTTTTATGGGTTATGGGCCGGTCACGCCAAAAGGATACGGCTGTTCGTATAATCCGCGGCCCGATGAAATCGTTTTTTGTGTTTCGGCATTTTATTCGTGCGAACTGACAAGCGCATCGCGTTTTGCCAAATCATTGCAGAATTCGTTAGAAGCTATGAAAAATTTACTAGACACATCGATTTAAGTATAATTACAGTTAAATGATGGAACATTCAGATACATATACTACTTCAATTAATTAAACATACCAATATATATATATATCTGATTGTTGCATAATTTAAACCATAAGCATATCACTGTATATGAGATATTGGTTTGAATTTACAAATCGTACTAATTTGCATACATTCCGGCGTACTATACATTCCGGCGTAATAAAACATGACAACAGTCAAAAATTTTACATATCAGTAAATAAAAATTATATTCCTATTTATACAAAACAAAACTATATAATTAAATTAAATATTTATAGATAATTAATTATATTTAGCTGCCTTTAAAATTAAATTAAATTAACTTTTAAACAAAAAAAAAGATATAAATCAACCAAATATCAAATACATATCAAGTTTTTTTTGTGCGAAAACGATTGTACATTTGTTAGGTTTTGCAAACAATGGCGATCGATTTATCGTACAAATTAAACTATACTTAAAACATATCATATTAAAAATATATATATATTATATTAAATTAAGTTATTTATAAATTTAAGTAAAATACCAAAAATCTATTTATTATATTATATATACTCAAAGTATTCAAATTTACCTAAATAATTTATATATACTAGAACCTATCAAATGTTATATTTATGTTATCTATTTTTAGTTAAACAATTCTTCGATTTTATTAATGTAATTAATTAAGTTTATTAAAAAAAATAATATAAATTTTATGATTTTGTTATAATTATATAAATACATATATAAAATATATATAAATATTAAATGTTATTTTATGTAGAAAATCACACTGCGTGTATTAGCAATATCACAACAAAGAAAAACAAAAAATATTTGAACAAATAATTATTGTTAAATTAATTAAATTATTTATTTATAATTATTATTAATTTTTGTATACATATTTTATATAGTTTTTAAAAAACAAATCAAAATTATATTTGTATAAAAGTGAATGGTTACAGGAAATAGTATATGGAGAATTCACTATATTCTAGTCAACTTGGCACTATTTCAAACTGTAGAATGGAATAATCAGAACGAATTTATATTTATAGGAATTCTAATTCCATGAAATATACACAGTTTGTAGTAACAAATAGAGATATACTGTATATTAGTTCTATTTATCTTTCTTTTCTTCGATAACTATCCTGGTGAGAAATAAATTGCATAGCTTGAGCAATCGTGTCTATATACTTCTGTCATGTTTAAAATAAATAAGTTCTTATCAGACCTAGCAAAATTGCTAGTAGCCTTATTTAGTATAACGTATGCAGAAAGACTATAGTGCTTTGAACGAGCTGCATCGATAACCAATTAAAATAATTTCGATGAACGCTAGCTGTCCCAACGGTCGTAGTATACATAACAGTCCACCTTTTCATTTTAGTCAAATTGCATGGTTTAATTTTGATCTTCGTATAAAATAAGAAACGCTTATGTAAACATTGTATGTGTATTAAAAATGATTTCCAGGAGGGCGCGACAAAATTACTTTTTATCCAAAACAGTTATGGCCAATTCTCAGTATTAAGCACGCAAAGTATTATTTTATCAATTAATTTAAATAAATATATAATTTTTTAAACGTTTACGAGTATATATCATTTCAATAAAACTTTAGTTTTTTTCTAAAGCTCATTGAAGAAGGCTTTCGTTAATGAGCGCCCGCACAGTAACTCTTGTCCACGTACATAATTTATTTAATAATTATATCTTATATAAATAGATTATATTATAATAAAATACATAATTATATTGATGTTTTTATATTATTATATACACGTTTATAATAGCTAGACTATAACATAAATAAAAGCTTTATATAACACCAGCGAAACGATGCGGCCATATCCAATATGGCCGACTACATATCCAACTATTGAAAAAAAAAATAGCATATACATATCATAATTTTAAAAATATATATATATGACGCTTTGTAATTTGTAAACAAATTAATTGTAGATATTAGAATTGTGCACGAGACGGGGTTTACATCAAAACCCCTCTGCAAAATATATAGATTATAACCTAAACATATCATATTATAAATAAAACGTGTTCAAAAATTTATTTAAATGTATAAAAAATAATACAAATTGTTTAATGTTTAATGTTGAGATAAATTTAGATGAAATATATATTTGGAACATATGTTTTTGAGGCGAAGAAAACTGAACAAAATTGTTTTTATTTATGGTTTGTCTTGAAAAATTATTTTAGCGAAGAACACAACCGTTGGTGACCCCGAAACAAAAAAAATCATCGTAGCGAATTGGTATTTGTATGGTTATGTATATTATTTTGGGCTTTTTCCTTCCTGTGAATAGGATATTGTGCTTGTTGGTTACTAGTGTAATTTGACTTCTTTTAAGTTGATGTATGTTTTAATCTATAATTCTTTCCTCGTTTCATCTTATCTCTAAAACCATCGTTGAGTTCGTCGGTAGAGGATAGTAAAGCAAGGAAAGAATCTAAAATAATTAGAGTCTAAAATTCTAATTGGAGTGCATATGTAAAGATTCGATCATGAGAGAAACGACCCGTTATTGGTATAACCAACCCATAGTATGTGGACGTTTATGGCAAGAATTTATTTTTACCGTCACTAAACGCACAATTCTATTTAAATTGTAATCAAAAACCAAAATGTAGAAGATCGACAGTGATTTCATATCCGTAAGTTACTTAATTTTGTTGGTATAGCTTACATATTTGAATTTAAATTAATAATAAAACAACAACAATAAATTGTAGTCAAATTTATCAGACGGTGTAATTAAGCTTCCGCAAGGTAGTCGTTGTTCCACAAACTTCGATTTATACGTTCTTATTAATTTATTAGTTCTGCTGATTTTTTATCAAAGTTATGCTTTGCTTTAAAATAGTTGTCATTTTCTTCATGAAGCATTCCAGCTTCAACTGTGTCTAAATCGGGTTCAATATCAATTATTTCACAATCATCTGTTTTCTAACGTGAAGAAGACGATGTTTGTTCTAATAAATTTTTAGAGTTGGAATATTCATAGCCGCTGAGGGTTGATGATTTTAAATTTTGAAAGCAAATGAGTTTTAGATTTTTGCAAACACAAAGGGTCGAAGGATTTTTTTCGTATGTACCTCGGTTTGTACGAATCATAGAAATATTATTTTCTAGTGGATCTTGATTAAGGTGGGATGTAATTAAGTACTTTTGTTCAAAATTCGTAGAAATGTGTTTCCATAGACCCAATACACCATTAATAGTTTGTTGGAAGCCAGAAAACATTATGGTATTGTCATTTTTCTAACCGATTTCCATGTTGCTATTTCTTTCGATGCTTTACATAGATGTTCAAGAACATCTTATTGATCTTTAGAGATTGCGTGTTTAGCTGGATTTTTTGAAAATTTAGTGGTGCTATTTAAATTATCGAACAGCTTATTGAGCCAACCAATAAATGTAGCTGTTGCTATAGCAGTACTTTTTCGGCCTCCGTAAAAAATTATTAGCGATTGCAGCAAAAATGCCATTAGAAACATTTCTGCTGAATCTGCTGATGAGTTGCTAATTTTACGGAATATTCTCCCTTGTTAATTTATAAAATATTTTAATGGTGCCTTCATCAAAGTCGAACAATTTTTCCAAAACTTTCCAAGACACTCTTTAATTAATCGGTTTCTAACACTTTTGATCAAGTATGGCACGTCATATAACAGAAATAATTATCTTTCATTGAAGGGAAAAATATGGCTTAGATTCTTCCTTGGTCACAGTTTACAGCACAGACCTCGAACCATATGCCGTGTTATTTCAGAAAGGCAGTTTAAAATAATTTTATCCAGTTCATTGCCTTTTACATTCCCAATGTAAATTCCTAGAGTCTGTTTCCAGTTGCTATTTAACCCTCGTAGCATAATAATAAGAGCATGTGTTGCAATTAGATTGCTTCGATCTAAATGACCATGGCCTTAAAATCCATAAATTATATCTTCAGGCGAGCTGTATTCTAATTCAGGCTTTATTGCCATTTCATCGGACAACAAAACACACTTTTTGGTCCATTTTGGAAAGTTGTGTACTTTTGATTTGAAGCATATCTGTCACACTCTTCATTAGTTCGGGCGAGAAAATAATATTCGAATGCCATCTTCGAATGATTAACACGGCAGGCATTGAAAATCCTAATTCTAAGAAGTATTTGTACAGTGAAGGAGATTTGTATAGTAAAATTTCAAGAACAAATCTCTTTCGTCATTTTGCCAGTGGGAATGTGTTTTATGGTGCAACTGAGACAGATATATTCGCACAGGATCCCTTTTACAGCTAATAGTTCATTAATTTTATTTTTAACAATGGCTCTGATTTGTTTTTTTATTGGTGAATTGAATAAAAATCGAGGAACTGTAGAACAAGAAGGTAAATTATTGCACTGTTTTTTTTATATACCGGGTGTTTCTTTTAAACTGAGACGATCAAATATTTCGAAAAATAGCCACTCTACGGAAAAAATGTCCATAATCAAAATTTAATCATACCGCGGAGGAAATACATTAGTGCAAAAAAATAGTCCCCCTCAACCCGCTTTGAAGGTGGGGTGGGGGTAAGTTTTAAATTAAGATAGGAAGCCATATTTTTTATTGCAGATACGGATTCTACGACTAAAAGTACGTGAGTATTTTTCGAGATATTTGATTGTCTCAGTTTAAAAGAAACACCCGGTATATGGCACTATAGGAAATTGTTCTTCATTTATTTGAATTTTTTTTTTTTTTTGCAGTTTTTACAGACCATTATTGGCCCAAACCGTGTCAACAATCTGAATCCATCGTTTTCGATCACGAGCCAGCTCTTCAAACCGTTGTAGGCAGTTTGAAGATGCCAGATCGCTCTCTACGCCGTGGAGCCATCGTCGCCGACAGCGACCTCTTCGCCTACCGAAAGGCGGTTCTCCCTTAAAGGTTCGCTGTATCATTCGGTTCGGATCAGCACGCAGAACGTGTCCGAGCCAGCGTACTCGTTGTCCTTTAATTTCATGCACGATATCAGGAATTTGCATTAAATTCCTGATCTCGTGATTGAATAGAACTCGGTAAGTGCCATCGACGTCGCGTTTTGGACCATATATCACACGCATGATTCTTCTCTCGAATGTTAGAGCCATCTTTCATACTCATCCGTCAAGGTCCAACTCTCACATCCATACATGACAACGGGTCTGATCAACACTCTGTACAGTTTCAGCTTATCCGTATTTGCAAGATATTTTGATTTCAGCAGTGGACGTAGAGGATACAAAGCCCGATTGCCAGCGGCAAGGCGGACCTTGATATCCTCGCCCACACTATTATCGTGAGTGATGAGAGATCCAAGATACTTGAATCTCATCACTCCTTCAAACTTGTGGTTACCACTACTGAAATCAATTGTGTCTTGGTCTCTAAAACCCGAGTTTAGATATTTGGTTTTTGACTCGTTGATTTTGAGACCAACGGAAGCTGAACACTGTTCCAGTGGATCAAATATCTCTTTCACTCCGTTGCCATTTAATCCAATCACACAGATATCATCTGCATATGCAAGAAGTTGATTGGATTGTCGGAATAAGATGTTGTCCTGAGGTGTTTCACTTTTACGAAGGATGTATTCCAACATGAGATTAAAAAGTATCGGGGACAGCGCATCTCCTTGTCGAACACCGGAATTGATTGCAAAAGTTCTCGATAGCCTGTTCTCAACTTTAACACAGCATTGTGACTGCGTTACTGTCATTTTACAGAGCTGTACATATTTTTTTGGTATTCCTAAATATTCAAGCGCATACCATAGCCTCTCTCGATTGATCGAGTCCTAGGCTTGCTTGAAATCTAGGAATACCTGGTGTACATCGCGAGATGTTTCGTAGTACTTGGAAAGAATCATCCGTAGCGAAAAAACTTGATCAGTGGCTGACCGATTTGGACGGAATCCTCCTTGGTAGTCACCGACAATTTCCTCCGCTAAAGGAGTAATTCTTCCCAAGATAATGTATGACAGTAACTTGTATGCTGTGCAAAGAAGAGCTATACCGCGATAGTTCTCGCATTTCATGCGATCACCCTTTTTGAATATTGGGCATAACGCGGCCACTTTCCATTCGTCAGGCATAACTTCATTTCGCCATACCAATCGAATAAGGTCGAAAAGACAGTTCCACAAAGTTAGCCCTCCGAATCTCAAGAGCTCTGAGTTAATGCAATCAACCCCTGGTGAACGATTTTTCTTTAATCTCTGCATGGCCATTGTGAATTCCTCATAATAGGATGGATCCTCAATGAACATCTCCGCGGTCTGTATATGAGGGTATTCAACTACAGCTTGTGATACATGTGGAACATTAAGTAGATCAGAAAAATGTTCACCTCATGTATCGAGTACCGCATCGACGTTAACACAGAGGTTTCCATCCTGGTCCCGAATGGCAGTTGACCGAGATCTTAAGGTATGGTGCAAATCGGTGATTCCTTTAAAGAAACCACGCGAATTGTGCTCATTGCTGAGTTGTTGTACTCTTAAGACCTTAGCCTTCCACCATTCTCGCTTCTTCAGTCTACAAATTCTTTTAGCTGTCTTCGTTTTTCCTTGCGATTGTAAACCGAGTCTGCGCTTCATTATAGGCTATATTTCGTTACTCAACAGCAAGACGACACTCCTCATCAAACCAATCATTTTTGGGCTTAGTTTTCACTATACCGAGAGTGTGCTGGGCAGCATCGACAACCGAGGTTTTCAATACTTCCCAGACACTGTTCACATCATCAGATTGGTAATTGGATTGCATAATGCTATTGCTGACAAGATCTTGATATTTTCGTTGCGTTTCTTCATTTATCAGACCTTCACAGGAGAATCGCGTTGTATATTCTCCTGTCCTCCCTGACTTGTACGAAAATTTCCATCGTAGCTTTGCAGCAACCATAAAATGGTCACTGCCTACGAATTTTGTTGACGACCGATACGATGTCACGTCTTGGACAACCCGAGCCCGCCCTTTTGAAATCAACACATGATCAATTTGGCTTCGGGATGTTTTACGTGAATGTGTCCATGTTTCTAAGTGGATGTTTTTATAAGGAAAGAATGTACTTGCTACTTTGAGATCATGAGCGATCGCAAAGTACATCATTCTTTCCCCATTCTCGGTCGCAGTTTCGTGTCGGGAGTACGGACCTATATTGTTACATAAGTCGGTCTGATTTCTGCCAGCTCTAGCATTAAAGTCACCAATCACCAATTTGACATCGTGCTCCGGTATAGAACCCATCAGATTATCCAGATTATTGTAAAATGAGTCTTTATCCTGGGATTGGCTTACATCAGTGGGCGCATGTATACAGACAATTGACAGGTTGGCTAATCTCATGTGCAAGCAAAGCTTACACATTCGATTTTCGACTGCTTGAAAGTCCAAGACAGCCTTTTTTACCTGTGGCCCAATGAGAAATTCAACTCCAAGATTTCGGAGGTCATCTCCACTGTGTAGCAACGTATAGCCTTGGGACACATGGTCTCCACTTTTAGGCCATCGAGTTTCTTGGAGCGCCACGAGTTCCAGCCGACACTCTTTTATGCATGTGATAAGGCCGTCCAACGCACCAGGTTTTCTTAACGACTGCACGTTCCACGTGCCGATCCTCAATCTTGTGTCCGGGTACTTAAGCGGGGGTTCGTTTTTTTGTTGTTTTGGCGGTATCCGATTTATTTATTTTTGTTGACATTTTTAACATTTTCACTTTTTTACGGATGCGGGTCGTCAGCCCAGCGATCCAACCAGATTTAGTCGCCTCCTACGACAAGCTCTGGATACTGTGGTGGTATTCTATGGGTCTCATGTTTCGTTCGTAATATTTACGAAACACGAATGCCCCCAACCACAGGGCCCATTTATTTGAATAAACTTTTAAATTTGGTCTAGCAGATTGATTCACTTCTAAGGACAAATGATGATCATCATGAAATGGCGATTGTTTTTCCTTTCTTATTTTTAAATTCGGAGTGGTTAAAAGAACGTTGAATGAAGATCACTATAGAAAACGTTTCGATTTCGTGCCTAAAATTCTAATATCTGTAATATAATCTGATATATAATTCAAAATGCAATACGCATGTCTGTATACGATTTTAAAACAACGTAATATTGCGAATACGATCATAGCAAAACCAAATAACTTATAATTTTCGTAGTAAATGCCAACGACAGCATGATTTCGTTAAATATAAGTTTCGAAGAAGATTTCTAGATGGCATACCAATACTTTTTAATGAAAACAATAGATGGCACGCGAAGTAATTTTTTAATGAAATGACATTATTTAAAAAAAAACAAGTTTTGTTTTATTTATTTATTATTTTTTATAAATATAAGCCCATTTACTTCAAAAATTTCTAATTTCGATTAAATAATAAAATTTTGTTTTTTAGATTTTAAATTTTGGTTTCGTTAATAATTCGTTGAATATAAAAAACTGCAGTTAAAAAATGTAAACATTTCGTTCAACTACTACTAGTGCCATCTTTTAATCTTCTCCGGAATTATATCATGTTGGCACATGTCGACGCGATTTCCCTTATAGTTATTATAAGTTATTTGAGCAAAACAATATAAAAAAATATCGAAAATCGGGTAGGTAACGACATCTATTAAGCTTATATTGTATTTTACGTGATTTCTCTATATATAAATACACAAAGATGGAAGAAAACACAAATTTGATATACGGTTCCTTAGGCGCATGTCATTGGAATTACCTCTTTGCATCTAATTAATAAAATAGTGTTGCATCGTTAAAATTCGGTCATAATTAAAATCGCTTTAAATAACCCTGTACCCCCCCCCCCCCCCCCCCCCTAGTGCATTGCCTGCCAGTGGTGACATAAATAATAGAAAATATTTCGCAAACAACAACCATAAACTGCACATGTCTTTTGACTTATTTATTGTACAAAACGCTAATCCCGATCGGTAAAAGCTTAACGCAAATGCTTAAATTTTTATATTTTTGTACTGTTATCTGTTAATCAGCACCAATTAATTAATCCCTTGAACAAATTATAAACAAAAATAATTATATTTATAGATTTTTTATGTATGGTTTGGGTTTACCATTAGATAATTCATCAATATAGTATCAAATTATTCTTAGAAACGTAATCTCACTCCTAATCAGTATTAATATTCAATCATTTGCGATTAATTCAAATCGTATATTGTATTTTATTCCAGTCACCTCTTTCTATCATAATGATTTTCTCTTATATTTTGCTGCCCGAGCTCCTTTTTCATTCTCTGTTCTATCTATCACAAGCGGATGCCAAGTACGGTGACCGAATATGTTAAGTCAACGATGGCCAACCCAATGGCGTTAAATCATTTTGAACCACAGATGATGGATGTATAAAGACTATCCAATTTTGCCCAAAAATAGTCTACTATATTGCTCACACAGCGTGTCTGGTAGGACGATTAATACGACCAAGAATTAGTGTAATGGCGGTGTAACCGATTTTCAAACGGTACTCGGTCGGAAACGTCACCATAACTAACTTTGACTGAAGTTTACAGTCAGTATACTGTCTGTAAACTGTTTATAATTGAAAAAGCTGATATGGCTCTTGACATATGTTAGATGCAACTCGATCAATAAAATCGCATATAGGACACCGGGAAGAGATTTTCATTTAAGAGAATCACTTATTTACTCAGCTAAAAAATTCCTCAAAATTTTGCCATGAAAGACCCATTCGATTGGAACGGAATAAAAAATACATTATAAAACCACACAATCCAACTTTATAATGGAAATACGCAACCAGTTTAGCAATATTCGCCCATCGTTCATAAATCGAATCGCCCAAATGGCGCAATATTAAATGTAGCGGCGTTGTAACATGAGAATCAATCTGGCTGATTCAGAAACTAAACTGACAAGACTATTGTTGTAGAATTAACAGGACCATTATAAGAATGGAATTTTAATATAATTTTCCAAGTGCCGGTTGGGCATTCATAATACAACTAAAACCCGAATCCTCACCTATGGATCATCACTGTCACTTTAGTCATCATCTAATTGTTTATAGTGCTGCAAAAATTTAGAAGTCTCAGCTTTATCTTAATGCCAGTTGCAGATTACTAAATTTGTTCAAAAATCTGGAATATAAGGCTAGACCAGCTTTTTAGTGGAGGACCACCGAAACCCAAAAAAACAAGTGGATGCAATGTAATGAACAGATTTATTTAGTATATTTATAACTCTATAAATGTTATAAAATTATGCAATAATTTGACCGTTTATCGATTGATAAATTATGTTGGCGCTTATGGGCAAACGCATGGTGGTGGATATGGTGGTGGGAATGGTGGTGGGAATGGAGGTGGTGTTGATGGTCGCGTCGGAGGTGGTGGCGGTGGTGGTGGTGGTGGTGGTGGTGGTGGTGGTGGTGGTGGTGGTGGTGGTGGTGGTGGCGGAGGAGGTGGTGGAAGCACTCGTGGTGGTGGTGGTGGTACCCATTGATGTGGATGAACACATATTTGATATCGGAACCCAAATACTGTTCCTGGGGCACATGGCATCGAAAGCACCCATCCTACTGCACCGCATTGATAAAATTTGGTATTATCGGTAAAATCTGGCCACAACCAGTTCAATTCCCGTGGTGTGCATTTTGGAACGAAAGTCTCAATTGGTGGGACAGGCTGGGGCGTTGGTGTCCATCCTATGGCTCCAGCGACACAGAGTGCCACAAAGAATAAAAGTACTGCAAATAAATATTTTAATAGTATTATCGTATAAAATCGTTCTACTTTCACAGCGATACACACCTTTCATAACTATTTCACTTAGATGGTTCGATCGATTAATTTCTAACAAACTCAAATTAAATTATAATTTTGCTGGACAATATCACGTCTATTTATATGAAACCATTGAAGGTGTTATCTAGTTTCGGCAAACGCATCCAAAAATGCAGAAATATTTCACGAAAGATAACGAAATATTCTTTGCACACGCAGATTATTATCTTTAAAAAAAATTGCGTTCAAATTATACGGGATTAAGGGACAAATGCTCAACATAAAAATATATTGATAAGCAATTTCAAATAATACTCGGATATCAAATATTTGTATGTATCTCAATATATCTTATATAACGTACAAAACTTTAAGCTTCTACATCTAATGTGACGATATTGAGCATATTGAGAACTAGCCCGTTCATGTAATCAAATGCTTTTCAACGTATTAGTTAATATTCTAAAAACAATTCCATGTCGTGGACCTAATTGCATAATTAATATGTATCGTTAACAAGAATTGACCATATATATCCGTTCGCCCTCGAGTTTTCTGATAACGAAAGTAAACGCATCATAGCAAATTATCTAGATCATAAAACAAACAAGAATTTTAACCTTGCTTGTGGTTTAATGGTTTAATTTATTTTGGAATCAACTCATATAAAATTCATGTTTCAAATTCAATTAATTAATTTTGCAAAAAATAATCTAAATACTAAATGGATAATAATTTAGATATTGCAACTCAGTCACCGCAAATTTGTTTTCTAGTTGTAACAAAATTTCATTTATCTATTATATCAACTGACTATATCTTATCGTTTACCGGTGTGTTTATACGCACAATGATTACACCACACTTAATTCCAGACTCATTCAAATCTTACATATTGTTCCAATAAATTCTATCATATAAATCAAACTCAAAAACCCTTGAGTTAGGATTTCTGTATTATAAAGGGGAACAAACATTCATACTTTAACTGACCGGTTCATCCCAAAGTTATAGTCCAATAAAATCCTTTGAATCATAACATAGGAGCAAATATATTAAGAAGTCACAAGGTGCAAGATCAGGTGTATAAGATGGGTGCTTTGTTTTCCATGATGGAGCCACAATTAATCGAACAGTTAAATTATGCTGAAACATCGCCAATGTGTTTTTCTCTGTTGACCTACCTAAACGTGCAGTATCACTGGTGCTTGTGCGACAACGTTTAAATTCACTTTCCAAATTGGCCACTTACCAAGCAACCGTTTATGTTGCATTTAAAAATCGATATTCATTCGTTACCATATCACAAAATAAAAGTAAATCCTTACAAAATTTAAGAAACTATAATAATAATTTGATAGGTTTTGACAACAAACAAAATTGTTACTAGAGAAGCATAGATGGCATTATTCAAAACACCAATAAACGTCAATACATACACAATATGAAAATCACAAAAATAATTTGCTACGCCAATGCTTTGTTTCATCAATATGTTTTAATTCGCCTGAATGTCACTATTTATAGAGATGTACACCGATAACAGTCTAAATCAAGCACATAAGTGATTCGCTTTTCAAACATATATATTCTTTACAATACTGTTACGATTCCGCCGAGTGGTTATTCAAATTATTTATCCGATTCGATCCCTGGATTGTGAATATAAACTCGCAAACTTTAATTTTTATAATAAATTTATTTCCCAAAAAATTCCACAAATAATTATTACAACACTAATTTTCCACAATAATTATCACTACAATTATTTTAATACTTCACTTTCACTTTTTATCACTTCCCAAAATTAACACTTCGAAATTTTAAAATTGAACTGTCTCGTAACACAAATGTCTACACCTATTTATACGACGCAAATACTTGTAGAACATTCCATTATTTTGTATCTCTACACTTCGCGAATGTTCTTTTCGTCGTATTTTGTTCGCTCAGCCTATTTCATTACTTATTGTGACGAATCACAGATATCACCTGTGATACTTAAAAAGAAAAATTATAGCAGTAGGGGTAACCCTGTAATCAAATGTTTACACATACGAACAAAATAAAAATAAATAATGAAATAGGCGGAGCAAACAAAAAACGACGAAAGCGGATTTGCGTTGTATAAATACGTGTAGACATTTGAGTTACAGATCAGTTCAATTTTGAATTTCGAAGTGTTAAAATCGGGAAGTGATAAAAAGTGAAATTAAAATGTTAAAATAATTGTAGTGATATTTATTGTTTGAAATAATAGTTAAAATAAATATTTGTGAATTATTTTGTGTAATTTTTGTGGAAAATAAATTTAGTTGAAATTTAAAGTTTACGAGTTTATATTTACAATCGAGTGATCGAACCGGATAAATAATTTGATAACCATTCAGCGAAATCGTAACAATTGGTGACAGCGGTGGGATTGTGAATATCCAAGATGAAATTAATGGACTTAAAAGTGGCAGATTTGAAGAAGAGTCAGCGTAATTTATCAACTACGGGCAACCGCAATGCGTTGCAGCTCAGACTTCGCGGCGCTTCGGTAGAGGAAAATATTGACCCAGATCAACATAAATTTAATACGGGAGCACCGGATTCAACCGAAATGCCAGCGGTTGAAGTAACAACGGAATCAACGGGCAGAATGAAAGGCGAGAATATCGCTGTCCGGGAAACTGCACCAACATCAAGAGTATTAGATATGGGACAATTATTGGCGGCTAGAGAGCATTATCGAACGGTAAGAGCAGCAGGAAAAATGTGTCAACGAAAAATTTCGAGAGCTTTCCGTTACGTTGAACACAAAAGTTGACACAGTCAAAATAGAAATGGAGCGTAAACTGGAGGGATTTGAATCTCGCAGTCTTCAGCAATCTGAGGTAGCAGATCAACGATTCCTGAAACTCGAGAGGGAAATCATGGATCTCAAAACCAACGGCAGCGCTCAACTTGCTCGACCAACCAGTTCAATAAAATTGAAGCCACCAACGTTCGACGGAATCACACCATTCAACATTCAACTTCAACGAGACTTCAACAGGACTTCAACAGGACTTCAACGAGCATCTACGAAATTTAGAGGGAGTATTCGAAAGAATCCAATCTCAGCTGGATTGAAGTTAAGTCCGAAGAAATGTTTATTGTTCCGGGATGAAGTCAAATATTTGGGAAACAAAATAACAACAAGCGGCATTCATACAGATGAAGACAAGATCTCCGCCGTAAAGGATTGGCCAAGACCGCAAAATTCACATGAGCAAAGGAGTTTCATCGGGCAATGCACATATTATCGACGATTTGTGCCAAGATTTGCCAACATCGCAAGGAGTTTAGACAAGCTGACACAGAAGAACAAGCCGTTCCAATGGAGTGATGAACACGAAGAAGCGTTCAACGAACTGCAGCAGCGATCATGTACAGCACCATTGCTTTCATATCCGGTTCCGAATAAACGTTTTATTTTGGATACGGATGCAAGCAAGTATGGCTTGGGTGGAGTGTTGTCACAGGAAATCGATGGACAGGAACGTGTCATCGCATATTATTCCAAGATCTTTTTAAAGCCAGAACGGAACTACTGTGTAACAAGAAGAGAATTGTTGACCATAATGAAATGTGTAGAACATTTCCGCAAATACCTCTATGGCCAATTATTCTTGACATAGCTACTTCAGTTCAAAAGTCCCGAAGGACAAGTAACACGATGAATTGAGCGATTGGGTAGTTTTGTCTACGAAATTCAACAACGGAAAGAAAGCACTCATGGAAATGCGGATGCATTGTCAAGACGGCCATGTCGAGTGGATTGTAAACATTGCGGTCGGGTAGAAAATAAGGAAAACATCGTCGAAATCAGACTAATGGAAGTGTTGCCAGCTGATGAATGGACCAAGGGTGTTATCTCCAAAGAGCAACAGGAGGATCCAGATTTGGCAGTCATTATCAAATTCATGGAGGAAGAATATCGTCCCACATGGAGTGATATTGCGGATAAAGGCCCAACTATCAAGGCTTATTGGGCCCAATGGGATACTTTAACCATGGAAGACGGATGCTTAAAGCGAATATGGGAAAGCTCCTATGACATAACAAAGCAATCATTGGTAGTCGTATCGAGGATTAGGATAGCAGAAATATTGCAGGAATACCATGAAGGAACAAGCGGAGGCCACCTAGGAATTAATAAAACGTTAGCCAAGGTACGTAAAAGGTTCTACTGGGCAGGATGTAGACAGGCAGTGGCTGAATGGTGTCAAAAGTGTGACCAATGTATGGCAGTGAAAAGAACGGGAAAGAAGAGCCATGGAGCGATGCAACTATATAATGTGGAAGCACACTTTAAGAGGATTGCCATAGATGTTGCAGGACCATTCCCAACCAGCGAAAGTGGCAACAAATATGTATTGGTAGTAATGGAATACTTCAGTAAGTGGGCAGAGGTATACCCTATCCCAAATCAGGAAACAGCCACAATCGCCAAAGCAGTGGTATACAATTGGATAAGCCGTTATGGGGCGTACCAATGGAACTGCATTCCGACCAAGGGCGGAATTTTGAATCGGTTGTCTTCCAGGAGATGTGCCAATTACTGGAAATTAATAAAACGCGGACAACACCTTTCCACCCACAGTCTGATGGCATGGTGGAGCGTTTCAATGCCACATTGGAAGAGTTCATAGCCAAAACAGTGGATAAAAACCAGCGGCATTGAGATCAAGTTATTCCATTGTTCTTAATGGCCTGTCAATCTACGGTGCATAACACAACAGGAGTAACACCAGCGACAATACTTTTCAGCAACAATTTAAGACTGCCAGGTGATCTCAAATTTGGAGCGCTTCCATTATCAGCCAAATGTGGACAAGCATACGTGGACAACTTGAAAGAGGAGATCAACAACATACACAGATTTGTCAGAGATTGTCAAGTTGTCTAGTGATAAAACAAATTGTCAAATTGTCAAGTGATAAAACAAAGGCTCGGTATGATGTACGAGCGAACAATAAAGGATTTGACGAGGGTCAGTGGTATGGCTTCACAACCCACAACGTAAGAAAGGGTTATCGCGGAAATTACAATCTGGATGGGAGAGACCGTACAAGGTTATAACAAGAATAAACGATTTCGCCGAGTGGTTATTCAAATTATTTATCCGATTCGATCACTGGATTGTGAATATTACACTCGCAAAGATTAATTTATACAATAAATTTATTTATACAATAAATTTATAAAATCCGCCTATTTCATTATTTATTTTTATTTGTTCGTATGTGTAAACATTTGGTCACAGGGTAATCCCTACTGCTATAATTTGTAACTCTTTTTAGTTATCACTGGTGACATCTGTGATTCGTCACAAATGATTTACTATCGGGAACGTATGTCGAAAGCTGAGAACATTATCTTAATTGTAAGATGTTTATTTATATTTCAATATAAAAAGGTTCTACGCTTACTCGAAAAATCGAATTTAAATCTAATTAGGATTACGGGATGAATACGTGAACGTATCCCAAATTTTAACACTAAAATGCTCTGACGATTAGACCAATACGAACTTCTCATGCTGATACCAAAGCAATATTGATTCAAGCAGGAATATTTAAAACTAGCTTTATTTAGTATCACAAAAAATACAAAAATCAACGTCAATTTCATACAGTATGTATGAAAGGTTAAGTTTACTATATAGTAAATGTTTGAATGAAAAGTAGTTCAAATTTAACTTAATATTACCTTCAATTGTATAACATTCAATTGAAAACAGACATTTCAGTTTTCATCCTGAAATTGATCATTTTCCGATTTAGTTTTCCATTTTCCTTTATACATTCAATGAAAATATGGTATTTTAATAACTTAAAACGCAAATAGAGACAGATACATAATTAGGTTACGAGAACTATATTTTATATCAAGTATGCACAAAAAGTGAATAAATAAAAATGACACTACACCAAGCCAAATCAAGCCTGATTTCCATTATGAAAAAATACTGACAAAATAGTCAAAGCGGGATAAAAAATATAATTTTTCTTAAAGTGCGAGAGAAATAAAAAATATTTCCAGTATAAAAAATTTATTCAGTACTGAATAAATTTTTATGGTTACTGAGAAAATTATTATAGCAGTACTGACAAAATATATCAAGAGAACAACTTCATTAAATTTTAAGTTATATTGCGATTTGTGTTTTGCTTTCATGTATAAAATGAACAATACCAATGCACAAAATCTCATACACACATTTAACTAGATTTAATGATTACATGCACACGTATTATTTTAACACGAATGGCTTGCAAAATTTTTATAGAACAGCAACGCTAGTAATGGCATTCCATCGAACTGTCATTTAATATAAAAAATATTCTCTCTCCCATTGTTATGACATTTATGTCATTATGACAATTGGTTTTGTATTAAATGCATAATTATGCAAATAAATATTATTCTTATGTTGATACAGCATCAATAAACCTTTTTTAATGATTCTCTGTATTTCAGGATTGAGAATATTGTGTAGTGCTGTGCTGTGATTGTGAATAAATGGGTAGAAAAATAGAAATTGTGATTAGGTTATGTGTTCATTTTGAAATGTAAACATTGATCAGCTGATAATATTATTTATTGACAACTGCATGTTGAAAATTTGTTTTGAGCTGATTTATGTTTTAAAATTCGGTTTTAGTTAATTTTTTCTAATACATAATTTCATTTAAACAAATTAATTATTAAGTTTTTAAGTTTTCGCGTTCAATTTTGTGTATTTTCGTCAATATTTTTTTTCTAATTTGTTTAGAAATGAGTTTGACTTTCGTCGTATGACCAAGAGAGAATTAGAGCGAATAAAATATATTTTAGAGGATATCGTTTATATTGAAATAAAAAGCACAACATTTATAAAAATAAAGATCAATTTATAATTAATGTTGATCGTGATTTATTTTGATTTGAAAAAAATTATATATGTTCAGATCTAATTTCACCCTTTCTTTGTCATTTTATGAAATAAAATTTTAATAGCTCTAACTTGCACTAGCCGAAAACTGAAAAAGAAATTTGTACGTTTCGTATGAATTTCTTGATAAAACGAACATTTTTGATACACTATAAAGCTCATTTCAAAAACTGAGTATGCGTTCCGGCTTTATTTATCAAAAGAGCTTTGTCGATACAATACAATTGTAATGTATGATCAGAGCCATCTTTATTAGAGCCGTAATAATATGACGTATTTTTTGTTGAGCTTTTTTTAGAGGAGGTACATTTTTCATTTTCCCATAAGAATCAATGTAAAAATCACATTTTTCGAAATAATTTTTATCAATAAAAAATTATATATTTGATTTCTGTTTTTACAGTGTTAAGTACATAAAATGTTGAAGTTAATCATATCTGAAAATCAGTTACCTAAATATCTTAATAATTTAATAAAACATAAATTAAAATTCAATATGAATTTACAATATTGAATGCACAGTAAAATATGTATATGTGTATGTGATGTTGATTTTAAAGTTAAAGAAGATTTCAATAAGAGCAGTTCATTTTTTTAATCTAACCGCACAAATTTACTTTTATTTTGCAGCAAAATGTCCGTAGCTGTATTGAAATACATTTAGACATAAGAAATTATGTTTTTGCACATAAATAAAATTTAATAACTACAATAAACAATAATTTTAATTATATAATAAAAAAAATGATTTTGCACCTTTAGTGTTACCTACTAAAAACGAAACTAAAAAATAAAAAAAAATTTTTTATGTCGATCTAAAAGAAAAAAAAGGGTGTTCCATACGAACAGCACATTTTATTTTTATCTGACTGCATAATTTTCTTTTAATTTCGAATCAAAATAACCGTATTTTCTTTGAAATACATTTATATTCTAGAAATTATAAAAATAAAACATAATTCTTATTAAAAAAATAATTTTAATTATAAAATAATAAATTGATGGAATGTTTATAGGTGTACCCTATACTATAAAAAACAAACCAGAAACATGACATGGCGGAAAAGCTTTACAAGAGACATCTGACATTCATAATAAAATTAATTTATTTGTTTCACATATCATAATAATTATTAATTATAATTATTTTATTCAATATAGATAAAAGTAAATCTATTTAAATTTAGATGGCTCTGGTATGATTCGATCAATATTCGACTCAATTCGTCTTGTTTTGAAATAATTCGAATAGTGTCTTTCGTTTGCTTATGTAAACACTTAACACATTAGGTCAAGCTCCTAAGAGCAAACTATATATAAATCATTTTGTTGGAATAAGAAAGATATTATAAAGTATAGAGTATATTATTTACTTGAGATGTGCAAGCGATTAAAAATTTAGTCGTTGGGATCTCATATTAACTTCACAAAGCTTTTGTGATGGGTTATTGGTGAGTACATGTGTTCTATACTGTACCTAAATGTGAAATTGATATTTTATAGTGCCACAAGACAAGTATCGATCAAACATGTTCTTTAGAGTAGATCGTTTGCTCTGCAGTTTCGCAAGTCTTGTGAATGACTACAGAGACCCAGATTAACGTTAAACCCATCTTAGACCAAAGCTTTTAATGTCATTAAATCATACAAGCCGTTCTTGCATACAATCTCTCTCTTTCTCTCTGTGTGTCATCATATGTTATTTATGAAGATCCGGTTACCAGACCTTTAATTCGTTAGGTCCAGAAATTCTACGTTCTCAGTAGCCAGGATTTTGTGTCTCCCCACAAACTAGACCATAGTTATGTTTAGTATGGGAAGAGTTACAGCCATATTTTTTTTGTGACAATTGAGAGCACATTTAGCATCATCTACATTATCAGATGATAACATATCTTCTTGATTGATTATTTTATTACTATTCACTGGTGACTGGATTCATCTTCAATAGAGACAATCCTTCCTTAATTGCATTTATATTATTAAACGTTATATTCCTGTTAACGTGTGTACCACCAGGGCACCTAAGGTTGTTTACATTCCTTTCAGTTCGCATGTATTGCATGTTAAGACTGTGTACAACATCAGTTTTCACATTCACGTGATGTATACATCTATCAA
Source organism: Tipula lateralis (assembly GCA_963932295.1). NCBI lineage: Eukaryota > Metazoa > Arthropoda > Insecta > Diptera > Tipulidae > Tipula > Tipula lateralis. The sequence continues at coordinate 65,030,565 of OZ010736.1, read as the reverse complement.
CATGCTTAACGTTTTGAGATGAAGATACCCTCTTTAGGATAGTTTCTGAAGTTTTCATTATTTTTTTAAGTTTTCTTTATGTTTTCTTTACCGCCTTCAGGATCCGTTGTTTGCTTACTATACCTCTTGCGAAGGTATGCGTGTGAAGTTTTCAAAGAGTGCTGAGTTCCAACGCATCTTCAGATCTTGCCCGAAAATGTATTTTATGAGAAGTTCTAAGAATTTATCAACATGAGGTTGTCCTTAAATCATTCAATTTAATAAAAAATTTTCGGCATTATTTTGGCAAGAAGTTTCGGAAACAGAAAAGTATCTATAAGTCTAATTACCATTTAAGTCTCAGTTGTTTGAAAGTTCTTTTACATGCTTTCTGACACATTTACAGCTTCTTTATAGGAATTCTAATTCCATGAAATATACACAGTTTGTAGAAACAAACAGATATATACTGTATATTAGTTCTATTTATTTTTCTTTTCTTCGATAACTATCCTGGTGAGAAATAAATTGCATAGCTTGAGCGAACATGATCTACCATAACAGTCCACCTTTTCATTTTAGTCAAAGTGCATGGTTTAATTTTGATCTTCGTATAAAATAAGAAACGCTTATGTAAACATTGTATCTGTATTAAAAATGATTTCCAGGAGGGCGCGACAAAATTACTTTTTATCCAAAACAGTTATGGCCAATTCTCAGTATTAAGCACGCAAAGTATTATTTTATCAATTAATTTAAATAAATATATAATTTTTTAAACGCTTACGAGTATATATCATTTCATTAAAACTTTAGTTTTTTTCTAAAGCTCATTGAAGAAGGCTTTCGTTAATGAGCGCCCGCACAGTAACTCTTGTCCACGTACATAATTTATTTAATAATTATATCTTATATAAATAGATTATATTATAATAAAATACATAATTATATTGATGTTATTTATAGTTTGTCTATAAAAATTATTTTAGCGAAGAACACAACCGTTGGTGACCCCGAAACAAAAAATCATCATATCGTTCAATATCATATACAAAATCATCGTAAAACAAATATTAATGATTTTGATAGGCCCACTCATGAGTTGGTGGAGAATTCGTACTTGAGTCGGCCGAGTTGGTTATCTCTATGTAATACTCGATGTTGGTGATCACGTTGGTGGAGTACTTGGCGTTGTATAACCACCCGCGTTACACATTCTTTTTGTAGCTAATTGATAAAATAGTGTTGCATCATTAAAATTCGGCCTTAATCAAGGCAGTTTCGTTAAAATACATTATGGAACCAATGTTTCGATTGGAGATACAGATTGTCGTGTTGCTGCCCATGCTAGGCCACTGCTGGTACGCATAAACGGAATGTTCTGTATTTCATCTAAATAACTTAAGTTTCATTGTAGTTTAAATTTAACCAATTGGTTAAAAAATCGCTTTAAATAACCCTGTACCTCCCTAATACCGGTTACAACATGACCTAGTGCATTGCCAGCGGTGACATAAATAATAGAAAATAATTTTGAAGACAACAACCATAAACTGCACATGTCTTTTGACTTATTTATTGTACAAAACGCTAATCCTAATCGGTAAAAGCTTAATGCAAATGCTTAAATTTTTATATTTTTGTACTGTTATCTGTTGATCAGCTCAAATTAATTAATCCCTTGAACAAATTATAAACAAAAATAATTATATTTATAGATTTTTTTATTTATGGTTTGGGTTTACCATTAGATATTGCATCTCATCCATATAATATCAAATTATTCTTAGAAACGTAATCTCACTCCTAATCAGTATTAATATTCAATCATTTGCGATTAATTCAAATCGTATATTGTATTTTATTCCAGTCACCTCTTTCTATCATAATGATTTTCTCTTATATTTTGGTACCCCTAGCTTCTTTTCCACTAAATGTTTTATCCATCACAAGCGGATGCCAAGAACGGTGACCAAATATGTTAAGTCAACGATGGCCAACCCAATGGCGTTAAATCGCATGAGCGAAATGGTGACTTGACCGGACCACCGCTCGAGATTACAAGGTTACCGAACTTTGCTTACAATAGATCAATTGATTAACGAACTGTGTGAGGCATGTGGCACCATCCATTTTGAACCACAGATGGTGGATGTATAAAGACTATCCAATTTTGCCCAAAAATAGTCTATACTATATTGCTCACACAGCGTGTCTGGTGGGACGATTAATACGACCAAGAATAAGTGTAATAGCGGTGTAACCGATTTTCAAACGGTGCTCGGTCGGAAACGTCACCATAATTAACTTTGACTGAAGTTTACAGGCAGTATACTGTCTGTAAACTGCACTGAAAAAAATAATTGTTCAAACTGACAAAAATTACATTCACATTGAAAAATGCCTTATCAATATACAACCGACAAAGATTTCTATCAATGAGATTTACGAACTTATCAATAATATAAAAAGTTCAAATAATATATTATCAATAAGAAAAGTGAATTTATCGATTGGAATATTTTATATTTTGATTTTAATAGATTTCTTATTTAATAATTCTGTTTAATTAACTTCATATGTTTCAGTATATGCACATAAGTATGTTATACAATTTGTTAATTTAATTTAAATATATAAAAATATATGCTTAAAAGTATATTATAAAAGAAAAAGCTTTCTTAATTTGGAACATACCTCCGGGGAAGGGAACAATTCATTTTGAACTTCCCCCTCTATAATCATCCCCCCGTTATTATAATGAGTTTTATTTTTAAGGCCGATTTGGGAGAAGAGATTTTGGGTTTATTTCTAAGATCTATCATCTCTAATGGATGTAATTTTAATTTTTATTGTATAGGTTTCTTACCGGAGTTAGAATATATAATTCGTTGTTGCTTTTTTGTTTAATGTTATAGTTCTGCTTTGGCCGGTTTCGATGTGTTGGATGACGTCATATTAAATAGCTGTGCGATCGAATAGATCAAATCCATCTCTTCGTATGTTACCTGATTTGACGTGCAATTATTATATATATACTTTCAGTCGAGTACGTTCAGTGCTAGCGAATTACAAGAATGTACGCGAAATATCGACCATTTTTGCAAATTTCTATTTTCTTATCGATCAATATTGATGTTCACTTTGATAGCAAACTGATCAGTTAGATCATTTAAAAAAAACTGATAAATTTATCATATAGAATACATTTTTATCATAGTGATAAAATATTGTTAAGAATAATGTTCAATAAGAATAATAAAAAATTATATTTTTGTTGAAAAATATAAACGAAAACATAACTGTAATATTCTAATTCGAAATGAAAATAAATTATCAGAATGAAATAATTTTTTCAAAATAACAATAAAAACGCTGACAAATATTTATCAATATTTTTGTCACTAAAATTTGTCATATTGAGTGGTATATTTGGTTCAGTGTGTTTATAATTGAAAAAGCTGATATGGCTCTTGACATGTTAGATGCAACTCGATCAATAAATTCGCATATAGGATTCCTGGAAGAGATTTTCACAAGGTTTCTAATAATCAACGTATACTAGATCACTTATTTACTCAGCTAAAAAAAAGCCTCAAAATTTTGCCATGAAATTCCCATTCGTTTCGAACATACATTATAAAACCACACAATCCAACTTTATAGTGGAAATACGCAACCAGTTTAGCAATCAGCACGCTCATCGTTATCTGCATACGACGTTTTAGAGCAAACCTATTTATGGAGTCGAATCACCAGCACAGATGAAGTAAACGTTTAACTCATAACCACATAGTCCGAAATAAAGCGACCATTTTGGTACGTCACTTGATCATTAATCGAACCGACCAAATGGCGCAATATTAAATGTAGTGGCGTTAGAACAGGAGGATCAACCTGGCTGATTCAGAAACTAAACTGACAAGACTATTGTTGTAGAATTAACAGGACCATTATTAGAATGGAATTTCAATATAGTTTTCCAAGTGCTGGTTGGGCATTCATAATACAACTTAAACCCGAATCCTCACCTATGGATCATCACTGTCACTTTAGTCATCATCTAATTGTTTATAGTGCTGCAAAAATTTAGAAGTCTCAGCTTTATCTTAATGCCAGTTGCAGATTACTAAATTTGTTCAAAAATCTGGAATATAAGGCTAGACCAGCTTTATAGTGGAGGACCACCGAAACCCAAAAAAACAAGTGGATGCAATGTAATGAACAGATTTATTTAGTATATTTATAACTCTATAAATGTTATAAAATTATGCAATAATATTTAATTTTATAATTTGACCGTTTATCGATTGATAAATTATGTTGGCGCTTATGGGCAAACGCATGGTGGTGGATATGGTGGTGGGAATGGTGGTGGGAATGGAGGTGGTGTTGATGGTCGCGTCGGAGGTGGTGGCGGTGGTGGTGGTGGTGGTGGAGGTGGTGGTGGTGGTGGTGGCGGAGGAGGTGGTGGAAGCACTCGTGGTGGTGGTGGTGGTACCCATTGATGTGGATGAACACATATTTGATATCGGAACCCAAATACTGTTCCTGGGGCACATGGCATCGAAAGCACCCATCCTACTGCACCGCATTGATAAAATTTGGTATTATCGTTAAAATCTGGCCACAACCAGTTCAATTCCCGTGGTGTGCATTTTGGAACGAAAGTCTCAATTGGTGGGACAGGCTGGGGCGTTGGTGTCCATCCTATGGCTCCAGCGACACAGAGTGCCACAAAGAATAAAAGTACTGCAAATAAATATTTTAATAGTATATTTGTATAAAATCGTTCTACTTTCACAGCGATACACACCTTTCATAACTATTTCACTTAGATGGTTCGATCGATTAATTTCTAACGAACTCAAATTAAATTATAATTTTGCTGGTCAATATCACGTCTATTTATATGAAACCATTGAAGGTGTTATCTAGTTTCGGCAAACGCATCCAAAAATGCAGAAATATTTCACGAAAGATAACGAATATTCTTTGCACACGCAGATTATTATCTTTAAAAAAATTGCGTTCAAATTATACGGGATTAAGGGACAAATGTTCAACATAAAAATATATTGATAAGCAATTTCAAATAATACTCGGATATCAAATATTTGTATGTATCTCAATATATCTTATATAACGTACAAAACTTTAAGCTTCTACATCTTATGTGACGATATTGAGCATATTGAGAACTAGCCCGTTCATGTAATCAAATGCTTTTCAACGTATTAGTTAATATTCTAAAAGCAATTCCATGGCGTGGACCTAAATACATAATTAATATGTATCGTTAACAAGAATAGACCATATCTATCCATTCGCCCTCGAGTTTTCTGATAACGAAAGTAAACGCATCATAACAAATTATCTAGATCATAAAACAAACAAGCATTTTAACCTTGCTTGTGGTTTAATGGTTTAATTTATTTTGGAATCAACTCATATAAAATTCATGTTGATCGAAACAAATTAATTAATTTCGCAAAAAATAATCTAAATACTAAATGGATAATAATTTAGATATTGCAACTCAGTCACCGCAAATTTGTTTTCTTGTTGTAACGAAATTTCATTTATATATACATAATATCAATTGACTATATCTTATCGTTTCCCGGTGTGTCTAGACGCACAATGATTACACTACGCTAATTCCAGGCTCATTCAAATCTTACATATTGTTCCAATAAATTCTATCATATAAATCAAACTCAAAAAACCTTGAATTAGGATTTCTATATTATAAGGGGAACCACATTCATCCCAAAGTTATAGTCCAATAAAACCCTTTGAATCATAATATAGGAGCAAATATATTAAGAAGTCACAAGGTGCCAGATCAGGTGAATAAGATGGATGCTTTGTTTTCCATGATGGAACCACAATGAATCGAACAGTTAAATTATGCCAATGTGTTTTACTCTGTTGACCTTCCTAAACCTGCAGTATCACTGGTGCTTGTGCAACAACGTTTAAATTCACTTAGCAAATTATAAACGCTTGCATTTAAAAATCGATATTTATTCGTTACGATATCACAAAATAAAACTAAATCCTTACAAAATGTAAGAAACTATAATAATAATTTGATAGGTTTTGACAACAAACAAAGTTGTTACTAGAGAAGCATAGATGGCATTATTCTAAACACCAATGAACGTCAGTACACTACGCAATATGAAAAACACAAAATAATTTACTACGCCAATGGTTATTTTCATCAATACATATTATTTCGCCTGAATGTCACTATTTATAGAGATGTACACCGATAAAAAGTGTAAACGAAGCACATAAGTGATTCATACATAGATTTATTCTTTGCAATACGAATATATTTATTCGTATTGTAACATTATTAATGATTTATTATCGGGAAGGTAAGTTGGAAGCTGAGAACATTATCTTAATTCTAGAATGTTGATATTTGTATTTCAGTATAAAAAGGTTCTACGCTTACTTGAAAAATCTAATTAGATTTATGGGATGAATACGTGAACGTATCCCAAATTTTACCACTAAAATACTCTGACGATCAGATATCTGTATCTTCTCAATCTCATGCGGATCAATACGATGTAATGTATGATTCGACTCAATAGTGTCTTTCGTTTGCGTAAACTTTGTATTTCGTTTATGTAACCAAATTAGCTCAAGCTCATAAGAGCAGACTACAATATATAAATCATTTTGTTGGAATAAGAAAGATATTATAAAGATAAAAAGAGTATATTATTTACTTGAGATATGCAAGCGATTAAAAATTTTGTTGTTGGGATCTAATATTAACTACACAAAGCTTTTGTGATGGGTTATTGGTGAACATATGTGTTCTATACTGTACCTAAATGTGAAATTGATATTTTATAGTGCCACAAGATAAGTATCGATTAAACATGTTCTTTAGGGTAGATCGTTTGCTCTGCAGTTTCGCAAGTCTTGTGAATGACTATAGAGACCCAGATTAACGTTAAACCCATCTTAGACCAATGCTTTTAATATCATTAAATCATACAAGCCGTTCTTGCATACAATCTTACTCTCTTTCTCTCTATGTCATTATCATATGTTATTTTATGAAGATCCGGTTACCAGACCCTAAATTCGTTAGGTCCAGAAATTTTACGTTTTCAGTAGCCAGGATTTTGTGTCTTCTCCATAAACTAGACCATAGTTATGTTTAGTATGGGAAGAGTTACAGCCCACAATTTAAGATTTTTATTGTGACAATTGAGAGCACATTTAGCGTCATCTACGTCAGTTTTCACGTGATGTATACATCTATCAACATGTTTAAAGTTTTAAGATGAAGATTTCCTCTTAAGGATAATTTATGAAGTTTTCTTTATTTAAACGCCTGAGAATCCGTTGTTAGCTAACTATACATCTTGCGAAGGTATGCGTGTGAAGTTTTCAAAGAGTGCTGAGTTCCAACGCATGTTCAGATCTTGCCGGAAAATGAGTTTTATGAGAAGTTCTAAGAATTTATCCACATATATTTAATAAAGTGTTTTCGGCATTATTTTGGCAAGAAGTTTCGGAAACAGAAAAGTATCTATAAGTCTAATTTTTATCTATATTATTTACAGGTTCACCATTTAAGTCTCAGTTCTGTTATGTCGGTTTAGTTCTTTGGAAAGTTCTTTTACATGCTTTCTGACACATGTCCAGCTTCTTTACTCGATTCAGAATAACTTCCGAATTACTAATTGGACCACAGAGTTTGCTATTGTTGACCAAGGTTATCTTATTCCAATTTGGTCAATCTATGTCCGATTTGGTATTCGAGTTCAGCTTTATACTGGAAGTACTTTACACTTTAATAAATGTAATTTGTTCAGACAATTTTCTTATAGAGTGAATGAAACAAATAAATATTTTATTTCAATATATTCTATTCTATTCATTTATTTATTTTTTTTTTGTTTTTATTTTATCATTGGACAATATTATTTGATGAATTGTGCTGCTTTATGGAGGGCAAACGCATGGCGGTGGTGGTGGTCGAGTCGGTGGTGGAGGTGGTGGTCGCGTCGTTGGTGGAGGTGGTGGTGGTGGTGGCGGAGGAGGTGGTGGAAGTACTCGTGGTGGTGGTGGTGGTACCCATTGATGTGGATGAACACATATTTGATATCGGAACCCAAATACTGTTCCTGGAGCACATGGCATCGAAAGCACCCATCCTACTGCACCGCATTGATAAAATTTGGTTCTATCGTTAAAATTTGGCCACAACCAGTTCAATTCCCGTGTTGTACATTTTGGAACTAAAGTCTCAATTGGTGGGACAGGCTGGGGCGTTGGTGACCATCCTATGGCTCCAGCGACACAGAGTACCACAAAGAATAAAAGTACTGCAAATAAATATTTTTATAGTATTATCTTATAAAATCTACTTCCACAGCGATACACACCTTTCATAACTATTTCACTTAGATGTTTCGATCGATTATTTCCAAACAAATTATAATTTGAGTTATCGGTACCACGACTATTTATATGAAACCATTGAAGGTGTTATCTAATTTCGGCAAACGCATCCAAAAATGCAAAAATATTTAACGAAAGATAACGAAATACTATTTGTGTTTGAACAAGCAGATTATTATGGACAACGGAGTACGATCCATAAATTATATGGGATTACGAGACAAATGTCCATAAAAAATATTGATAAGTGATTTCTAATTTCGAAGAGAAGTCTTAATATCATGGCTTATGAGCCAAAACAAACCAGCAAATGAATTGGTTTCAAGTATTCGTGTAGCTCAATTACCTTAGATGGAACATAAAGTGTTCCATCTAAATGTTAATACTCGGACAGTGGCATAATAGCTATCGAACCCCAATTATATATAAAGATAAAGACAAACAAGAAAGGTAAATACTTTTATTAGTTTGGGATCAACATAAGTATTGGTCGCAAAAAAATAATTAATCCCGCTCAAAATTATGGCCATAAACAATTATCAATATTTTGACGGTGCCAATATTCAAGTTTAACGTACTTTATAATCCCACATAGATATTGCAATTCAGTCACAACAAAGTTGTTTTCTTAGAAGCAAAATTCGATTTTAATCAGTTCGAAATATCTTATCAATTTCAGGTGTACTCATAATCATTACAACAGTAAAATGCAGATCAAATCATATCCTAGTGTTTAGTTGCGGTGTTTTACTTTGTTTAGCCTTTTATTGCTCATTGTCCAGTTCTGTACAAAATTATAATATTATATCAATATTTACTGCATTGTTGTGAAAGAATTAATCCGATTGAGATTTTAAGAAGCCAGGTTTCAAGTCTTTGATCAATTATTCTTATGTATATAGCTAAGGAACCCTAATAATCAAGACGCGCAAAACAAAACTAAAAGGGATCGCAGTGGTTAAAGCTGCAACAGCTTTAAATCATAACTGTTATAGCTGTATACATTTTCGATCTCATGTTACACCTCCATATGAGTCTCACAATCTCTTAATACGGCGTTAACAATTCAGTGTTTCAACATTTTAACAAGAAAACGAACCGTAATCGCTACTCAATGTATTTTGTTTACGCAAACTTTAAAAGCTTATTTTGGTGTGTTCAGAAGATCATAAATACATTGCGTATTACAGTTAGTACAAATCTTTGTAATAATGGATGCAAGAAGTAGTGAGAAACACGGATTGGAAAAGAAATCCAATTCAAAGTTAAAAAAAATTATCAGGTTTTTACCGAAAAACATTTGTTAAGTTTGTACAATATTTCAGCTTTCCAAACAATGTCGTTTGATATATCCTGTAACAAACTAAAATTTAACTATTTCTTATTTTAAATATTAAAATAAATAGAGCAAGGTGTATTTAATTAAATGAAAATACCTATCTTTAGTGCTTAATTATAATTAAATTTAACCTACACAACTTCCTAGAGCCTAACAAATGTTTTATTTGTGTACACTTTATTTCTTGTCGTAGTTCTATTCAGTGCCATTCAAAACGCCAGATCAGGTATGTGTGGCACGTAAACGTTATGCTCAGTAGGCAAAATCCTGCTGAAGACTAAAGCTTCACAAATGTCATAGATAACAAGAATTTAAGCCACGGTGGCATTGTAACACATGCACCATACAAATATTCTCAGGTAAGCATGTTTAGATCATTAGTTTGAATAATCGTGCATCTAATCTCAAATAATATCCTATTCGTAAACTTCTCTCTCTTTGAACAACCAGGTGGAAATTAAAGACTAATTGGCAACCCTTAACAATCGGGTTATATCAGATTGTGATTGCCAAACTATAGTGGCGTGTCCCTAGTTTCTTTCTGTCTCTTTCTCTCTTTCTATTGAATGTACTTTTACATACTTTCTGATAAGTTTGCAGTTCCAATATCGACTAAGTTTATTTTTTGAGAGTGTTTTTGATTGTACGTCTTCTAGAGTTTGCTTGTATATCTTTGACAATCCAAATGATGTTGACGTTAAGGTTTCTCGAACACTTTCTAAATTTAACCCCATTTCAACCTTCTATGATTATTAAGCCTGTAGTTTTTCTTTTCTCATTTCTTGCTTTAATATGATGCTGCGTGGCGTAAGTCGTATTACAGACTAACAGTCTTATTGATGATATAGTTTAGCAATGAAGGATTTTAAAGAACTAAGACATTGAATGAAAATTTCCAAAACATGTATTTTACGATCACAGAACTGGAGGGTTACCTAAATAATAGTTTTAATGTTCAAACTGTTCTAACTAATTCGGTTTTAGTTACTTTAAAGTTCTAGCAAGAAACTCATAATTTCTTGCCGACATTGAGACAATCTGTTGGCATTTTGAATCCTTCGTTTAGTCTTCTTTGATATGAATTCCGACCGTAACTGCTAATAGATTATAAGTTCTTTGTATATAATGCTCTTGAACTGGCTAGATAATTCCAATAATAGAGCACGAACTTCATTTTTATGCCGATTTTTTTTTACACATTCATTAGTGGAATTTGGACTTATAGTTTTGCACTACTTCAGGCTTGACATTAAGCTGTACCACCGAAAAAACGATCCAACTCAATCTCAAAAGAAATAATGCCATCAGTATTGAACAAAAGAAGAACCCAAGTGAAGACGCCTACATCAATACTGCCACGAAAGTGTATTCGACTATCAAGAAGACAACCGGAAACCTTGGATTAGTGATGATACATGGAAAACGATTGAGGAACGCCGTCAACTTCAGCTACAAAAACATAAGACGGCAAAGATGAAACACAGGTACAAAGAAGGAACACTCAAATCTGCTTAAGAGGCAGCATCAATTCAAAATATACACTACATCTGCATCTACAATCTACAAAACAAAAGCTACATCTACAAAAGTCTATTTTTCAGTTAAACGGAGGGACATAGGTAATATTTATAAAGAGACAATTGAGCGGCAAGTTAATAGGGTCATTGTAAAAATGAAGAACAATAAGGTACCTCCGAAATATTCAAAGAACAGCTGCAAGCACAATAACACCAATAATCCAAGAAATTTGGAATGGTAGAATCCAACCAAAATAGAAGGAACCAGAAACTCTTCACAGTTATAATCTCCTAGTTAGTGACCTAAGAGAATGTAAAATTGACGAAGTATCCTCCCTCCTCAACACAAAAATAAAGTTACTCGCAATAAATATCCTGCAAGCATTGTGCTCCTGCACCTCGTCGTCGATTGTTAGGAACGCAATAAATTCGAACAATGAATAGTAACAAGCTTTTGAATAAAATATTTACAAATCACTATTTATTGATTTATAATTAATAAAATAAAATTATATATTTTGTATGCTTGTATTTGTTTAACTTATAACAACTCAACAACTAAAAATTGATTAAGGAAATTATAATAAAATTAAATTAATCAAAAAAAAAAATTAAAAGGATAATACTACAACAAAAAATAATAAGAAGGATAAAAAATTATAGGTTGAAGATAATCCGTGTCAAACAATTCGTGTTAAGTACGCACGTATCATTAGCAAATGCATGGAAATTATTGTCACCGGATCGAACATCTCCACAGTAGTTTTGTATATACTAAAATAAACCTGAGCACAACTATCAATATGTATGTCCTTCGTTACGCTTTAGTTGGTGGTTTTGCTGATCCTTTTCTAAAGGAGCGGCGTAGTTCTTTCTCCTCATTACAGCCACAATCTACCTCGACCTATTTATTATTAATAAAAATCATTATTAGTTATATCAAAAATTAAAATAATATTCACAAAACGAGTTACTTACAACTTTACAAAAATTATGATGGAGTAGTTGTTGCGCAGTCCACCGATCTTTGGGATCGTGCTGAAAGCAATGACTTAAAAACTCATGACCTTCTTGCGATAATGTATCTGGAATCTCTGGTGTTTCGCCCATTCCAACTTTAAACATAATTTGAAAATTTGAATCAAACTGTGCCCATGGTCGACAGCCCGACGCCATCTCAACGACACAACAACCAATCGACCAAATATCAGCCATCCGACCATGTCCTTCAGTATTCGTTTTGGTAAATACTTCAGGAGCCATGTATGCTTGTGTGCCGACATATCCTTGCAGTTCGCCGGGCATTGTCGCATGCTGCTGAATTTTAACAGCCGATCCAAAATCGCCCAGTTTCAAGCAATTGCCACCGTTCGTCAAAAATATGTTTGCTGTCTTAATATCTTGATGCACGACACCGTGCTTGTGTAGCTCAGCTGCTGCGCTTAATAATTGGGCCGTAAATCGTCTCGTCAAGCCTTCGTATAGTCCACCAGATAATTCAACAAGACTTTCGAGCGTTCCCTCCGAACATAATTCCATAAAAATTAACAACTCTTCGCGATGAATCTCGACGCCATAATATTTAACCAAATGCCTATGATGAATTCCTTCGAAAATTTTCAATTCTTCAGCGACACGTCTAATTGCTCTATTTTCACCCGGTTGGTTTGGGATCTCCTTCATCGCCATCAATTCACCAGTTGAATTATTTACTGCTGTGTACACCTTTCCAAAACGGCCTTGGCCAATTTTAATACCACGATGCCATCGGAACGTAACACTTCGTGCACGCAAATGGAATTTATCACAGTTCAAAAGTGACTTCACTTGGCCAATTAAATTTTTCTCTCGCAATCGATTTTCGATTTCCATATCAAGTCGATTGATTGAGTCGCGAATTCTTATTTGTCGCAGTGCCGGACTGTACGTATTTATTTTCGGTACGGTTAAAGTGACGACAGAATTATCACACGACGTTTGTTTACGCAGAAAATCGGGCGATTCTGGGCTATTAGTTGGAGAAAGACCTAAACTGTCTTCACGCAAACTCAATTGTGTATACGTTTTTTGATTGTATACGAGCGGTGTAACGAGATTTGCTCGCGTTGGAGTTCGAGACCGATTGGGTGGGGCCGGTGATGCTCGTCTCGCTCTCGGCGATGGTCGAATGCGCTCCGGATCCGTTTTACTACCAATTACATGACTAATACACGAATCCATCATTGAAGTCATCTCATCAAATTGTTTATCAGTCAAATGTTTGGTGTTATGCGGATCGCAGGCGTTTATTAAAAATTCAAGGCCTTGATTGGCCCATCGTGGTCGAACACCTCGCCCTCTTTCACAACGCTCGACAACAAATTTCATCCACATTTTGGCAAAAGTTACAATACCGATCGACAAATTTAGTTCGCATACTTGATCCTTGCACGATGCAATTTTTGTTTCAAACAATCGACCAACATCACGATGATATTCAAATCCAAACTTATATCCTTGATGTAAAATTTCTCGAGACCGTGAAATAACTGCATTTCGATCAGCCTCATCCATCTCGTCCATGTACTTAACATCGCATCGTTCTTGAACACGCTGTATTATTGTCGTTAATTTTTCGCGAACCACCAGAGTCTCTTGTTTTAACAGTTTGACCGCATCTTTGACATCACGACAAACAAACTCTTCAGGATCTTTACACACTTCGGAATCACAGTGGTCACGATGGAAATCGACTTGTTCAATATCACGACACAATGATTTTGCAAAGCCCATTATTTTCACCGATTTTTCACGCTCGTCTGTGAACAGTGCTTGGGTTTCGCGACAAATCGATAGAAGTTCCCATTTAAGTGCGTCACCAGATCCATCACTCGTATCCAAATTGACGGTTTTATAGTCTAGCTCCTCGCTTCGTGTGACTAATCGATTTCCAATATTTTGGAGGAGTGATGATATGATCATACTACAAAATAAAAACCGAAAGTTAGATATTGTAAATTTGTAATGTATGCATGAATTTATACCAAAATTTTTTAGCTGCAATTGAATGTTGACCCGAGATCATCGGACACACCAATTTCGTAAACATCCATTCCTCGTCCAATGCGGATTTCTGGTGATTTTCTGGTGCTGACACTAATACCCATTGTTCAACGTAGTCCAGATAAAGCTGAAACGGATTAAAAACATTATAATCCTAATTGTAAGCTACTAATCGATGTAACAAAATGGCATTTGTAAGGTTTCAATTTATTAAAATCCTCATGTTGAATAGACCGTGATGCACAATTGCGAGAAAAGTAACATGAAATTGAAGAATATTACGTTAAGTGGGGTCTCTACAATAAAGAATGAGTATGCCTTAATAAGTCAACGTAGTAACTCAGTAGATCTTAAAGTAATGTAAGAGATAAATAATAAATTTTGTATTGAAATGGAATCAAACATCGGGGTACAAATGGCCTCGTACGTTTCGCCCACATAATAAACCAATCACAGCACGTCAAATCACGTTACTTAAATATTTGGGCTACAAATCGTATAAAAGATTAGATAGCAATATTGTTTCTAAGGAAATACTTAAATCAAGATGATTTGCACTTACATAAAGCTAAACATCATTCAAATTTTTCAACAATATTCGAGTAGTTAAAATATTACAGCTTTCCTTTACATAGTTACAGCCGTAGATAACGGCGATATCTAATCAGAGGCCTATATAAAATAAATACTCAATATCAATAAGCAATATGAATAACCTACCTCTAACACTTGTTTAACGGTATTGTCGAATCCCTCTAAAATCGTAATGTACGGCTCCATCTCTAGTTCCTTGTCGTACAGTGCAGTTGATATATGTCGATTGAAACGCTCTCGATGAATTATGGCCAATGTTAAACCCTGGCGCAACTCTTTCATTAATTGTTCCAAGCTTAATGGATTTGGATTAATCGGTTTCGTTTCTAATTTCATACGAAGAAATTCGTGAACTACTTCGAGCGGAATCAACGATAAAAATATGAATGCTGGTACATATGATGGAAGGCCGAGTGCTTTCGATTCGGGACTCCAGGCGCCATATCGGCGTAGTTCATCGATCTCCTCTTTTCCAATTGGTACCTCGATATAGGGTGTGTCTTCATCGAAAACTCCCATTTCGGTTTCGAAATCATCGTTGCCCGGTTGAACAAGCGTGACATGGGCTTTTCGAAGTACAACATTATGAAGCCGATGGAGAAACGATAGTGATTTTCCTAATCCTCGCGATTTTAAAACATTCTCTATATATTTTCGATATGGTGATGTTGAATGTTTTACGTTTACAAAGGTGGCATCGGCTAATGGTTGTACATTATACAAATTTACATGATTAAGTAGTTGACTATACTCGCCAACTGGTGGCTGTGTTGAGTCCATGGGCCCATCTTCATTTACATTATTTGCCGACTCGGTACTGCTCGTACTATCACTAGGATTATCTGAATCGGCGTGTTCAATATGAAATTGAACTTTAACCTGTTTCTGTTTGGGTTCCGTAGTATTTTCACTCGAGTCGTTTGTATCCCGGCCAGAATCATCATTTTCGTGTGCCGACGATGATGAAGATGTCGATTCATTAGGATTAACGGAATTAACCACGGGCCAATGGAAATGTTTACCTTGAAGGCGAGCCAATAATTTACCCAAGATCAGTAATTTTAATCGATGATGTCGTGTGATATTATACCACAGGCACATTGCTTTGACTCGACCGATAAAACTATCACTTTTGTATAGCGGATAGTAACTACCGAAGGCCTGAGTCGAAGGATATAAGGATTCAGCTGCTTCTAGTCGTGTTAACAATATCTCTATTTGTTTTAAAGCGCGAGACTGTTCGTTCAAACAATATTTGCAGTACATTGAAAGGCATCCCAAACACATCTCAGCGCTACTATTACCGTTAGTGTTATTTATATTATTATGATTATTAAAACTACTATTATTATTATTATTATTACGACTAGTGTTACTCTCTTGGGTAGAATACAGCGAGTCAATTCCACTATCAACATCGCTAACTGTACTCGTATTCCTATAATAACTTGGCCTAAATCTATACTCCATAATCTCTCGTAGTAATTCGCCGACGAGTTGTCTCGCCGATAGCAAATATTTATCTTGTTGCTCAAGAGTTCGGTCGGCGTGATAGGCCTGCAACTCCAACCAAATTAAATCTTTAAGTTCAGTCTGCCACAATATTTCCTCGCGTGATAATGCACGTTTACAATTTTTGTCCTGTTTCTCAGAACTCCCCAATTTGATAAGATTTGAAAAAGTTTCGTGAAATTCTTGTCGATTATGTAGAACGGGTTCATTTTCTCGTTTCTCGGGAATTTTAAATGTACCCTGGGCCAACATAAAGGCCGACGGTGGAGCCGACATGCGACAACCAACAGGACGTGAACATACACTCATAAAACGATTACTTGATTCAACAACAGTCGAAAGTGTTAACGGATTTGCTGATAATAATACACCAACAGGCATACTGTCAGCCCGTTCATGTGGTCCAGCACTGTAACGTTTCATCGCAGCCACATTCACTGAATTATTCACTGACGTTTTCATATCACGTTCCGATTCTCTTAACAGCTGCATCGATCGTTTATCATTTGCCAGTTTCGTTTCGTCGTCTTCCATAAACATTTGATTTAATAGTGCACAGTCCATTGTATTGCGTCGATTGACACGAGACCGTACCGCACGACTTGCACCACGTGTTTTAGGTGTTGCTTCTCTATATAAATTTTAAATAATTATTTTCAACATTTACTCAGACGCCGTACACAACTGTCTCATCACACACTCACATCTTTTGTTTGCGGTCCCAGTCACGATTTTTGTTCTTGATTCTAGTACGCGGTGGTGTACTGCCATACTGGTCATATTGTGAAATAATCTCATCGGTCGATGATTCCCGAGTCATACACTCATCAATGCCAAGGAATATGGGTTTTGTTGCATTCTCAGGTCCAGGTTTACGTCGGTATTCAACTCTGTAACGAAAAGATACATTTGAACTGATTACAGAAAGATTTCATCATACAATTTATACTATTTTATCAATGTGTTATCAATAGATTGCTAATGAATAATCTAAATGCGCAAACGTCTGATAAATATGGTATATGTCACATCAAACATCACCATGGATACAGGAAATCGCGCAAACCAGAATCGCGCGATTTCATCGTTGTACTATATTGGAAGTAAGCTCTCTTATCTCGTTATCGCTAATAATTAAGTGAATAATTAGACATGCCTATGTATATATTAAGTAATAAATAAACAGCACGGTGTAAAAAAGATAAGATTACGAGAATACATATTGTCAACAATTCAACTTCTGGTGGCAAAATTCCACTGATAATGCCGTAAACGTTACAACAATTATATGATAATTGTGACCGGGGTAAATTTTGTTTTTATTAATACACATATGCGTCCATACAAGCGCTTCAACAATTTGATTGTACATTTTAAGCAGATTCTCAGCCAGTGTACAAAAGTACCAAGATAAGTATAGATGTTTTGTTAATAAAGGGTGGTTAAATTTTAAGGGCCGACGTTGAATGTGACCACACCTACACGTCAAGTTTTTTTTTGCATTTAATTGGACATTCCTCAATTTCAGACTAACTCAATTTGAACCATGGAAAGATACACAATCGAGCAACGCGTTAAAGTTATTCAGGTATATTATGAAAATGGGCGTTCAAATCAAAATGCATATCGTGCATTATCGTCCAAAATCGAAAAATCGTGCAAAAATTTGATCAAACCGGGTCTGTAGGAGATTTTAAAATACCAGTGCATGCTCGTACAGCTCGTACTGCAGAAAATATTGCTGAAATGCCGTCCACCTCAACTCGTCGTCGTGGTCAACAATTGCACCTCTCACACTCGTCGTTGATGAACATTATGCATAAAGACTTGCATTTACACGCAAGGGGCAATTGACTCAAGAACTAAAGCCTCTTGACCATTCCAAACGTCGTCAATGATCAGAATGGTGGCAAGAAATGGCAACAGTGGATGATCAATTTTCGAAAAAAATCATCTTTAGTGATGAGGCACATTTTCACCTCAGTGGATTCGTCAATAAGCAGAATTTGCCGCATTTGGGCGAATCATAATCCAAGAGTGATTGTCGAAAAACCAATGCACCCACAAAGAGTGACTGTTTGGTGCGGTTTATGGGCTGGCGGCATCATTGGGCCGTATTTTTTCCAAAATGAGGCCGCCCAGACAGTTACTGTGAATGGTGTTCGCTATCGTGAGATGATAACGATCTTTTTATGGCCCGAATTGGAAGATATGGATGTGGACGATATGTGGTTTCAAAAGGACGGTGCCACTTGCCACACAGCTAACGAAACAATGGCTCTTTTGCGCGACAAATTCAATGGCCGTGTTATCTCACGTTGTGGCGATGTCAATTGGCCGACAAGATCATGTGATTTGACATCGTTGGACTTCTTTCTTTGGGGTTATTTGAAAGAAAAAGTGTACGTCGATAAGCAAGCAACAATTCAAGAGCTAAAGGATGAGATAATTCGGTACATTAACGGCATAGAACCTCAATCATGCCTAAGCGTCATCAAACATTTGAACCATCGGGTAGAGGTGTGCCGCCGAGGTCCCGGCGGCCATTTGGCCGATATTTTGTTCCATACATAATTGAACCATACGATATTATCAAAATAAAAAGAATTGACAATAATTTCCTAAATAATTTGTGTTTTATTCAAAATCAATATCGGCCCTTAAAATTTAACCACCCTTTATAAGAACCATTTTTAAGGACGAACCGCATACCAAATTTAGTACTGTAGTACCGCACTTGTAATTTACCGTACCTGAGGCTGTCGCGAATATTAGAAATATACACATTATTGGTTCGTAGCCATACCACGTAATTTTAACTTTCTTATTCTACTCGATACTATCCTAAGCTTTTGATCTATTAGATCATTTAGGTTCTCCCAGTTCTCCCAGATATTTGTGCAAAGCAAATAGAATATTACTTCTCCTTTCTATACATATTCAATCTACATCTACAACAGTAATCATGAAAATAGACTCTAAGTATGTCCTCATGTTAACCTACGATATACCAGTTTTCTACTGCAAGCGGAGATGTCATACTGTGCCTGATGAGTGTCCTGGCATTCACAACAGATGGATGTTGAACTGATCTGCCACCATATGTATATATGATGATGGACAATTCAGGGCTACCTTCGACGAAATTATACATTATACCTCAATCAGTTGATACCCAGTATCACAAATAGTTCGGATTTGAAAAACGCTTCAATAATACTGCACAGTGCACACACGACTCAAATAATCTTAATTAATAATCGACTAATAATTACACTGACTATTCAATATTGATTTACCTAAATAATCTTAGTATAATGACAATTTCTATCCAAATATAAATTGAATAAACTCAATTACCTTTCAGTTCTGTACGTATAAACAAAAATTGATGTTTTTATTATTATTTAATTTAATTAATTATTCAATATATAGGGTTTATGGGATCATTAATAATACAAAACACCCTCAAATATTTGTAATTAAAAGTCTATTATATAACACGCTTTGTAAGCTAACTGACATACACATACACAAAACCACGCGTACCTTAACCACTAATCACAAACCGTATGAGTTCATTTCTAACGAAACACTCAAAACATACTAAATCACGGCTTCAAATAATAACGATTAACATAATAGTTTGGCTTACGTCAAATTCAACAAAATAGCACAAAAACCGTATATTTGTTTACACCAATTTGTACTTCCAACTTATTTCAGTTCAAATCAAATTATAATTCCAAATCCATTCTGAAAACTAGTATCACTTAAATAATCAATTTTGTCAACTCTTCTTACTAAACTACAAATCTCGGAACGCACACTTTCACAATGTGATGCTCGGAATTTATATCATGCGGACACAAATGTTAAAGAACAGATGGACCTCGTATAACGCGCGTTTTTAACCTAGTACATACATTCTATATGAACACCAATACGTTTTACAAGACCTTTATGTACAATTGTACATATATGTATTGCATACAAACATTAATTAGCATAATAGCATATCAAATCCGAAAACTACAAAAAAAATGTTTAGGTTGATAAGAGTTCGGGAGACTTGAATTTCAGTTTATAGTTTTACACACGAATTACATATACTATTTACAATTGTTTATAAAGCAATATTGTTGTTTACTTTGTTGTGACGTTTACAATAAACCGAATAGTTTATTTATCAAGAATTCAATTTAGTGCATAAATCATGAAAAATTTCACCATTTTCAGATTGATAAGTGTCTAATTATAATGAATTAACAATTCAATATTATATCGCATGTTACACCTGGTTATTGACTCCTCGAACCATTATTGCGACATGTCGGCGCGTCAGACTTAATCCAAAACTTGAACGTCACAAAAAACTATTGTGTGTATATAGCCAAATACAGTGAGCCAGCTTTAGAAGTCCAACTAATGTATAATCCCTTTAGCATCACCCGATCAGGATGTCGCCTCCATTGGACATAAAACGTTAAACACTGCCTTTATTATGAAATAATTGAACAATTATGAAGCTAAAAGCGTTATTGGATGAACAAGATACGTTAACTCAAGATCAATTAGTGGAGGCATTAAACATGACTCGCTAAGGTATTTCCAAACGTTTACTTACTATGGGCATGAAATAAAGAATTTCCTGCTTCTAATTGTTACGGGAGTGGAGAAGTGGATCAATTTTAAGAAAAGATTCGTAAATTCACAAATTCGTTTCTTTCACCAGCACGGCCAAATTGTTTCGGAAAGAAGACAGATGCTCTGCATTTACACTGAGAAAAAAACGTAGGTAAAAATAATGATTTTATAGGTAAATCTAAGCATTTTTCCTTATAGAAATTAGCTAAATAGTACACGTTTTTAAAACCAAAACTTTCAAGCTTTTATTTTAAGAGCGATCAAAACTTGTAAAAATAAGCACTTAGAAAATTTATTTTAAAAACAATTTTTTTTAAAATAAACAATATAAAATGTTAAATTAAAAACTGAAGAAATGTTGAAACAAGAAACTATAGTTCTTATTTCAATCTATAATTTTATTTTATTTTAAGAAAGGTAAACTTTTAAATTAAAATTTAAATTTGTAGTTTTAAATAGTTCATTTAAGAAATATTAATGCTTAATATAAGACTAAATAATATGAATTTCATTAATGCGTATTAAAAAAAAATATTTATTTTATTTATAACATTTATTTCATATTTCGATTAGTTTTTACAAAATTCAATTGCATATACATTGATTAAATAATAATTTATTAAGTTTTCCAAAAATATGAAATTAATAAAAATGTTTTCCAATGATAATAAGTATGATTTGGAGGTAATAAAGGATCGGAAAAACTTAACTAGAGACTTCTTTGTCTTCAATATTACATAAAGAAGTCTCTTGTAAAATTTTTCCGATTGAATATGAGATTTAATGGGGTAACTACCATTTATTACTATTTCAAATATCTCATACAAGTTTAACTTTTCGTTCAATTTTTTAGTTAGGAAGTAACCAATTTTAAACAATTTATAAGTTTAATCATTAAAATATGTTGTATTATCAGAAACGATTGACGAAAATAAATGAACATACGAATCATGAGCTTGAATCTTGTTTACCAGGAATAGTTTCGACAAAAAATGTCTGCGTTAAGAACGTTGCTACTGAATTTTAAAGCAGACTTCGTAGATAACGTAAGCGGTATGTTAAGCCGTGACGTAGTATTGCGAGCATACTGTTTATAAATTTAACAATTACAAGCTGATACCACATTTTCCGATAGCCACTTCTCATCTCTACATAATCACTTGCAGGTATAAACGATGTTTTGTCAGTCATTTCCGACGGATTTAATTCTGAATTTAATTTAAGATTTTTTAAATATTTCGAAGTATGACATACATTTGTATATACTCGTATATATCATAGGTTTCCCGAAGGATTTTTTTTCCTGTTCGTTTGTAGTAGATTTCCTATAAAAAATAATGAAGACAAAATAAATTTATTGCAATAATCAGAATATGTAAACTTTACCTTTTTTCAGAAGAAAATGTTTTAACTATCACCGCATCTTAACGAAATCCTGTTGCATTAATTTTATTTGTTCTTTTACACATTAGTCAATCAACATTTGAACTAAATTTTTTGTTCTGAGTTGTTAAGAATTTTAGTGGTTTTGAAAAATTCCAAAATATCTCTTCCTTTAATCAATTTCATTAAAATATTAGTAATACCAATGGAATCCAATAGATTTCTAAAAAAATGTCAATATTAAAGCAAATTCGCAATTATTTAAAAAAGAATTACTTACAGATCATTTGGGTTTTTAATTTCCGAAATATAACTACGACTTGTACTTGGTGTATGCCATGAAGAACGACTACATATGCTTAAATTCTTTGAGATGTTTTCTAACCAACTCGTTCTGCTATCCACTGACATTTTTGTGTTTCCCGTAGGATCCAATGGGGTGTACTATTGGTAAATCTTTTTTGTAAAAAAATAATTATTTAGTATAGCATAAGTAAGAAAAGTTACCATAATATACTCATAGGTAATTGGTACAACCTCTTCACCTCCCATTGACTTCTTTTAAATAAGATTCCTTGGCTGAATTAGGTTCTAATTTTTAAAACGACTTGTATCCTGTCGTTCCATTTTCAAAAGCACATGGACGCTTATTTCCTCTTGCATTAGAAGATTATATGTTTCTTCTGATACACCCCACGACACAATTAGCTCTTGAATATCACATGCTACACTAATATCTTCTGCTCCATTAACCTCCATCAATTCATTTAAATCGTCATCTTCATTTAAGTCGATGACTTGATTGCAGACATCTTCGAAATATTAAGATATAGTATATTGCGTTTATGTGTTTATGGGTTTTAATAAAATATCGTCATTACAATATATCAAAAAATAATTTTTGTTATTATATATTTTCACTTATCACACTTATTATTATACACAACTTAAATAAAACATATTTTATAAATTTTCAAATAAAAATTAACTTATTTATCATATTCGCACATAATTTATTTGACACTGATTGTACAATAAAGAAGTGACGAATGACAATAAATGCAGCTCTTCTACCTAAACTATATACAGTTATTTAAATAACTGTAAACAATTTATAAACAAGGGTTTCTAGTTCTTGTTTAATTCAAATAATAAGCTTTTAACATTCAATGTAAGAGTTCTAAGTTGTTAATATTACTAGTGAACACTTTTTATTATACATTCTAAATAAATAAATAGTTTTTTTGTACATTTTGAAAGATTTCACTGCTTAATATTAGTTTTAAAATTAATAAATTGAAAATTTTTAAAATAAAATTTATCTACGTTTAAAACAAACAATTCAAAATGTTTAATTTAACATTTTTTAGTGCAGAATAAATATTTTTACTACTTAAATTTACAATTTTATATAATTTTAAAAATAAGATGCTAATGTTTTCAAATTAAAGGTTGTCTTTTTTTCTCTGTGTAGTAGGGCAAAAACCAAATCGAATACTATGAATAGCTGAAACCTAACGAAACTGTTAATGGGCAACGCTACCGACAACAACTCATCAATCTGAACCATGCATTGCTCGGCCAGAACCGAACAACGGCGAGAATGGAACACGAGACACGAACGAATGATATTGCAGCACGGCGACGACGCTCTATATTATCGAAATCCCACTATACAGAACATCTGCAACTGCATTTGCCTTATTTGACAGATCTAGCCCCCTTGGGATTATAACTTGCTCCGTTCAATGGCACATGGGTTGGCCAGTTTTGAAGATGAATAGTTTCGTATAAATACGCGTCGTAGTAACCATGTATTGCCAGAGAGATGGCGAAAAGGTGCAGATAACGGAAGACAATACTGTGACGTTTTTGTAAAAAACCCAGAAATTTAGTTGCGAACTAGATATGTTTACTATGGTTCAATATGTACTTACATGTTTTCCAAGTTGATCAAATAAATATTATACTAGACGAAATAAGGGGAAATAATTGTACCCTGGGTGAAAAGGCTATATTTGAATTTTATTATCTCTTTCATTCCTTTAGCATTGATATTACGATAAATAAAATTCAATCAAATCTATAAAACTAAGTTGAAATACAAATATGAAATCGAATAAATGTTTCATGCCTCTGCGATGAGTTTTCAGGACAGTAAATGAGTTAGTAATATTTTATACATAATAAAAAGTTTTGTATATAAATATACAAAACTTTTTATATATTAATCGTAATATCAATGCTAAAGGAATGAAAGAGATAATAAAATTCAAATATAGCCTTTTCACCCAGGGTACAATTATTTCCCCTTATTTCAGTGTAGTATACATAATATCTCCATATAGTTTGTTTATCTGTATAATAGTTATTTGTGGTTATAGTTTAAATATTTTTTACTATAAGTTCTGAGCAAAAAATATTCATTGAGATGAAAGTATCGGCTTTTATCCTAGTATAGAAAATAATGGATTAGCGTAGTTTAACTCCACCTATAAGATTACAGAGTGTATTCACCTTAAAAACTCGCACTTCAGAGTATACATCATATTAAAATAAGACATTTCTCACATATTGAATGGGATTGTAGATCAATATCTGCAGGAAAACCAACCTATTAAATGCTTTCAGATCCTGAGAAGAAGCTGGACTAAATTGACAATATATTGTTCAGATTTCTCCAAGTTAGACTGTTTTTACATAATTACGCCAAAGCGAACTTGATTGATTGATCAAGAGGGCTTTGATTATGCTCACTAGCAGATCGTGATCTCTAAGCTCATTCAAAAAAGGAAATGGCATTTACCTAGAGCTTTACAAGACAAAAGAAGACTGTACCACAATGCATACTAGAACCGGATAACAAATGTACAAAAGTACAGAATATTTAGACAACCTGAAGTTCCCTCCTCATCAAAACAGTATCAGTATGATCAATATTAGAAAATCAATAAATTAATATTTATTATTTTTAATAATATTAAAACTGTTCGAGCAGCTGTTATTCAAAAGGTTAAAACCTTTAAATGAAATGAGAAATCTTATTATTCTACATCTTCAATTTGTATTTCGCAGTAATCATTTTACAATTGCACAAATACAAAGAATTACAAATATTTATATTATTGAAACGCACTATATGCGAATCTGAGGAGCTTTTATGAAAATTTCGATATCGGATCCAAAAGCGGATTTTGCAATTATGAGAATTCGATATCGAAAAATTCGCTGTTATGGAACTAAAAAGGCAAAACGAAATCGGTTTTTCCGAAAATCGTACGTCAAAATCCAACTGATATTTAGTAAACAAATTTGATTTTGTGTTATCGAAACTTAGCATTTTCAAGTGAATTATAAAAATCATAACTGCTTACTTCATGCTGGCATTTGACAAATTCGACCCAACAATTTCACTATAGGAAAATTAGCATCGGTTCGGATTTTTGGATATCGGAAAAAAAAACCAAATCGGATTATTTCATAACTATCCTCTCTGGGATAATTGACGATTTTTTAATGGATGTAACGCAAATCGTTGGCAAAGTAAGGTATGTGGGTTAAAAATATACAGAAATACTATATTCATACATATATTAGGTATTTCTGAAAGTAATGAACGTGAGGATGGAGTAAAAGTGAATAGTGAGGATAACCGCGACAAGTTAAAAACTTCATGTGGACAAAATTGGATGAAGTTAATTCTTCATGATCTTTGATTTCAACAAGACGGTGCCGCATGTCATATAAATCGTAAAACATTCGATTTTGATTACAAA
Source organism: Tipula lateralis (assembly GCA_963932295.1). NCBI lineage: Eukaryota > Metazoa > Arthropoda > Insecta > Diptera > Tipulidae > Tipula > Tipula lateralis. Next base: position 65,004,337 of record OZ010736.1, on the reverse strand, counting down.
AAATTCTGCTGTCAATGGACTAAAAATTGATCTCGTTAAGAGGAATGCCCAAATTTGTACGTGAAAGGTTAAACCGGCATGTAAATATCGAGCAACCCAGACTGGAGAATGATAACATACTAAAAAGTTTCAAAAAAATAAAAGCTTTTGTACTAGCAACATTGGGAAAAACTAGGGTTTGTCATACCTGTTAAAAGAAACCAAAAAACAGCTGTTTTTTCTAAAACAAAAAACAACGGTTTGTCTATTTTGGTTTTTAAGAATTTTCGTCATAAAAAAGTAGGTACGCCAGAAGTAACACAAATTCGCTAGGACCAGAAAAAACACATCATTTCGTATTTATTCTAAGTCTTCTTTTTTTCTTCTTTAAATAATCGTCATTGATTTCAATGCATTTCTTAAGACTATAGATCCATTCTTCAAAACTCATGAAATCTTGGCTCTCCCCTAAAAAGTAAATTACAATGCTAGATCCGGGGAATATGGTGCTGGTCGTTTTTCTTCGATGCCAGAAATCACAATAAAGTTACTCGTTATTTCAACAGTGTGAGCTGGCGCAATCTTATGATGTAACAAGAGGCGCCGCAAATACTCTTTCAACCGGATTTCCAACCAATTTTAAAAATCTTTTGGCAATCAGTCTTCAGTATATCACTTTGCAGTAATCGACTGAACCACGACGAAATCATGTTCAGAGGAATAACAGCTACAATTTTTGATCGGGTGAAGTAAACTGACATCGTTATTTTTGTTGTTTGAATTTTACGAGTGGGTTGTAGTAAAGTTTCTAGAGACCAGTAACGAGTTTTCCTAAAGTTATCCTTTTTCCAATTTATTAAGGAGAAATTTACCAAATTAGATACGAGTCTCTTTTTGGACCTCACTTAAAATTCATGGGACTCGTATCCCAGATGATTATTTAATATTCACCGTGGCATTCATCAGCAATAATTTTTTGTGTCAGTCGTGGATCTTCGTAAAATATGAACATTGCCAGAGCCACAGTAATGACGTCAGTGGATGATTTTGATACACCTTCTCAGGGCTCATCCCCTACAGAAAACCGTCCAGCCTGGAATCTTCAGAACCACTTGGTAATAGTCTGTAGATACTGTTGTTTATTGTCTTAAAATTTTTTATAAATTTTAGAAACAATGTGACGGACTGTAGAACTTTTCAGTCGCGATATATCAAAAAATAAAAAACAGCTGTTAACCGGTTGTTTATAAATCTAAAACCTCAAACATATGTTTTTTTGAAACACCTGTTTTTGACAAACCCTAGGAAAAACAACCACAATTATAATAATATATTAAAATCGTGTAGTTTAAATACATTGATTGTCAAAAAATTACGGACTCTTTTTCCCTTTCAGTTTTGAATTGAAGTTGAGTGCATAAGGAACGGTTACCTTTTGTCAACTCGCTCCGTAGCATATCCCCTACATGCTCAATGGGCTGGGTCAATGCTGCGAGTAGGCCTAATCATTCAATCATTTGCCACCCCATACAAAAACGTAATGACGTTTGCAACGTGGTATTTGACGTAGTCTTGGTATTTAAATTGATTTCCAACTAATGAGGTGTATGGAAACAAATGCCCTGTGGGTGGAGGCAGCCATGTTTCGTAAATATTTCGAACGCAACATGAGATCCATAGAATACCACCACAGTATCCAGAGCTTGTCGTAGGAGGCGACTAAATCTGGTTGGATCGCTGGGCTAACGACCCGCATTCGTAAAAAAACAATTACAGTTAAAAAAGTCAACAACCTTAAAAAAATCGGATTGATTTCAGTAGTGGACCACGCGTTTGAAGGAGTAATGAGATTCAAGTATCTTGGATCTCTCATCACTCACGATAATAGTGTGGGCGAGGATATCAAGATTCGGCTTGCCGCTGGCAATCGGGCTTTGTATCCTCTACGTCCACTTCTGAAATCAAAATATCTTGCAAATACGGATAAGCTGAATCTGTACAGAGTATTGATCAGACCCGTTGTCATGTATGAATGTGAGAGTTGGTCCTTGACGGATGAGTACGAAAGATGGCTTCTAACATTCGAGAGAAGAATCATGCGTGTGATATATGACTCAAAACGCGACGTCGATGGCACCGAGCTCTATTCAATCACGAAATCAGAAATATAATGCAAATTCCTTATATCGTTCATGAAATCAAAGGACAGCGAGTACGCTGGCTCGGTCACGTTCTGCGAATGATACAGCGATCTTTAAAGGGAGAACCGCCTTTCGGTAGGCGAAGAGGTCGCTGTTGGCGACGATGGCTCCACGCCGTAGAGAGCGATCCGGCATCTTCAGGTTGCTTGCAACAGTATGAAGATCTGATCGAAACCGTTGGAGTCAGATTGTTGGCACGGTACGGGCCAACAATGGCCTGTAAAAACCGAAAAAAAAATGGAAACAAATAATCTGTTGATAATTGATCTAATTGATATCTTCACTTTTTCTCCAAATAAATTATATGTACAGTAATAGATTAACCACAACTGAGTATGCTCAGTTGATTCGAATTTTTTGTTGATTCAGAAAGTGATATCCGCACCTTGAATTAGAAATAAATGAAGGTTTATAAAAATTTCGCAATGACAAGAACAGAACAGCATTGCTTTTTTAATCATGCTACTGTGATCATAATTCCAAAACTAGTACGAATTTTTAATACCGTAATGATTCGCGCACTTCTATTACAAATATGGTATTTTTCCTGCAACGGATTAGAAAGAACTGCTTTGCTTAGAGAAAAACAATTGATTTGCATACTAAATTCTATGAAAACATGATTTTCCCCAATTTTATTGTGTTTAGTGTACCTCGTAAAGTACTATTTTACTACATATCAATTCATACAATTCGATTATTTTCTATTACCAACTACTGATAAATTTTTTGTTAGATACTAGTTTATGAATCTAATTCTCAGTATTATCCGTGCTTGATTACAAAATTAATGCAAACTAATCGTTAAATGATACTGTTCTAACTATATAAATAGGTCATACACACTATAATCTTATCAAACATTTTCTTACTTATGACAATCAACACACAATAAAACAGTTAATCGCGATTAAAAGAATTATGTGTCTGAGAGTATATAGTAGAAACACCATGTTCCTCCTGCAAAAAAGCAACACAACATTTCCCATTAAGATTTTAGGGGTTGTATATGGTGCATCTCGCAAACAAATTAAAACCACCAGCAAGCTAAAGAACTGAAGAGTCATGGTTAAACCGTATGAACTGGTGCGATCGTCATAATTTACAACAAGTGCACCGTAAAAACTAATCCGACATAAGAATTTGTATACTTCAGCAAACTACTTCATATAACAGTAATAGTCCAATGATATGATGTTGAAGTACTTGTGTTAACATGACAACGTTAAATATAATGGAGTTGCTATGAAAAAAGATCAACTTATCAAAATCGATATTGCGATTTCGTTTAGTTCAACTAAATCTTCCAAGAAATTAATGTTTAACTCCTCGAGACTCTATATACACTCCTATAAATTTAAATTGAGTACATACAGCAATTCTCTCAGTAACTAGTTCAATATATGATGTTCAAGTGCAACTTGCGAATACAATAAATATATTCTCAGAAACAGGCAATACAAATATTTAAAAGCACGTCTAAACAACTTCTTGGTGTTCACATATTACAAGTAAAACGCAATTTGTGTACATCGAACACGAGGTTCAATCTCATCATATTATATAAAGCTGCATACCGCTAATATGTCGCCGGTTGTAGCTTAGTGGTTAAGAGAGTTGATTCTGGCCATTGACCAAAACTTAAAATTCTCCGGATGACATAAAGTGTTGTGTGACATTCATTGGGCTGACCACCTGCAAGGTGCACCAATACGTATCATAATAGATGGTAAGGCCATATGCGAATTTCTATCTGCTTTTAGTAGACGGAATAGTTGTTCAACTATGAACCAATACGTATCATAATAGATGGTAAGGCCATATGCGAATTTCTCTCTGCTTTTAGTAGACGAATTAGTTGTTCAACTATACCCAATTCTATATACCTTTTAACTCAGACGGCAGCCTTTCCACTTTATTAAAAGCGGGAAAGCTGGCATCGTTAATTTTTAGAATTACTTAATATAATCTGCAATGTGAGGCTTTGATTTATCAAAAAATCAGTCAGTAAATTGGTATATTCAAAACGTTATTAGATCAGAAATTTGCCTGTTAATGTTATTTAGAGAAAACAGCTATCTGTAAAAATACGACCCCATTTCCTATTTTCTGGGATATGAGTTTACCACATTCTTGATGTGATATATTCATACCTGTCATAAACTATTCGACTATAGACCCAACACGAACTTTAATTAGTTGTTATATGTTGCCATGTTAAGTTAAGTATACCTGTATCGAATGTTTCGTACAGTAGTGTATCGACAAACTCGGTAATGAGGGGTTTATGGAATACTTATACATTGAAATTCTGTAAAATTCTATTCAGGTTCTTGTAGCTACATTACACCCATATTATTATGTTTACTTCGAGTTCTTCATATATTAAATTACCGTCAATGATATTAATAAACTATACGAACATAACGTTGCACCAAACAAGACATTTAAAACAACACAAGTCACGGTGATTGTTGCAATGTCTTAGGTAACGTTATATAGCAGAAACCTCACCAATATATAGTATTCTGCAATTGAACATGATGAGTTGAACCCAGCTATAATTGGGCATAGAGTTTTCAATGGTTTTTCAGTAATGACATTGAATCCCCGATTATAATTACCACCTACGTATAGTACGTTGGATTTAGTGAATTTAGGGAGTCGGACTTACTTTGAAGGAGACACAATAAATTTGGATGAATTTAAATACTCGTTGTCCAAAGTAGTACATATAACATAATACTTTTTTTCCAAAGTAGTACATATAAATAATGAACATACCTAATGGATTTACAGCGACAGAAAGTATTTTCTAATCTATTATATGAATTTATGGTTACACCAACACTATAAAACTTCATAATTCAGTGTAGAACTCATGAGTTCTATTTTCCAATACTATAAACTATAGTACGAAGCTAAACAATATGCCAATGATCTCGACAAATCGAAACTTTTTCGCCTTTGATTTGGCTGCCAACGGCTAAACGTAAAACGTTAATAAAACGAAACCAACCAAACAACTATTTTGTATACGTTATTATTTATTTCAGAATAAGCTCACATCACACTTAGTTGTATATGTAGTGCCTTTAGTCAAATTTACTAATGAAGATAAGTCAAAAAAAAATTATCCAAATGTAAAACAATCTCGATTACCTTGGACTCTAGTATTCTTATTTTTAAATCAGAATGTCACAATTTGGATGGATTCGTTAAATTATTTATTTTATTAAATTATTCGCGTAAGAAGCACGAAAGAAAGCGATTCAGTTTATCTGTTGGATGTAGTAGCTTCCCTCTGAGCAACAATATTTATAACTTTTGCATGCGTGAGACGGAGGAGCACGTCTTATCTAAACGTTTTCTATTTTTGGCAAATCGATAGCAAGTAATGGCTACTCTACCGCCTAGATGCGGTGCAGTGGTTAAACCTGTGGCAGTTGGAGCGGGAATTACTGGGTTCCAATTGCGATAGGGGCAGGATGCAAAAGGGGGGTTTTCACCATCGATTGTTTGAGCGAAATAAACAGTGATATTTTAGATAACGTTCTTTTGATGTTAAATATCTAATAAATAATGACTTCTATGTCAACGACTTGCAGGTTGCGTGCCTGTTGTACAGTGATTAAGTTGGAAGATTTCGATTAAGGAAAGTGGTGTATAATAACTAAAGTATATAAACAGGAGACTAACGAATTTTACACTGCCGTTTGTTAGCAAAACTATATTCACTACCAGTTAGAAATTCACTAGATATGCCAAATTTGTAAACATTTGGCTGAACTCATCCACATGGAATATTTTCAGAACAGTTACTTGACAAGTTATGATGGAAAGAACCACACTTCCGGTATTAGTTATCTTGGCCAAAATTATTTTGTGCACAGCTTTCAAAAATCTATACAGCGGCATTTCATTCGTCTATACAAAGGTTTCGAGGCGTCAGAATCAGTAGAGGTATTGTTTTCACTACCTGCTCATATGACACTGAACACCCTTGGATTCTCGATGCTCGACAACTATTAAGAATATACCATCTGCTTCACTTATATCCTACTGTAACACACAATACTCACTATTTTTACACAATACTCGCTATTTTCTATCGTACTGTGCCAAATAATGTTTATTCAACTCTTGATTGATACAATATTTCCCGAGAACAGCGAAATGCTTAATCTAAATCATTTCTTAGTGAGTTGATATCTCATTTTGCCACCTGCGGCCCTTCGCGAGCCCAAACAAGCCCAAGCCATATACCAATCGTTGGCAACGATACGCCACGCTAATGTGGCAACAGCTTCTTTCGAAGTATAAAGCAACGGATTTACCATTTGGGACTTGACAACTTTGTTTCACTTCACAACAAATAATCAAATTGTCAGTGCTGGATGTCCCCGCGACTAGGCATCGAATTGACACAGACCACATTTTGCGATTTGATCTTGGCTTGCACTCTTATAAGATCCAATTAAAACAAGAACTAAAGCCGATCGATCATATGAAGCGAAGTATACGTTCCTGGATTGGTCTCTGGAAATATTATGAAAGAATATTACCAATTTCATCGCAAAATCATATTCAGTGATAAAGCAGCTGTTTGGCTAAACGGCTTCGTCAACATACAGAATATGCGTTATTGGTCAGGTGAAAACCTTTAAAAATAACACCATATCTTTGGCCAATTGCATGAGCTAGACATTTTATATATGGTTTCAACAAGATGTGTGATTTAGCACCTCTAGACTTTTTATGGGGCTACATTTAAGCATTGGTCAAAACATAAATGTTTTGTTTGTACTTTCAGCCGATAATAAAAACTTCTATCTCGAATGGTTTGCGTTTAATAAAAAGAAAGTTGTTTTCTTAAAAATGCTGCCATGCATTACATCGTAACGCAAGAAAGAGAACGTGTGTGAAGGTATAAAATCATGCAAATCTATGTCTGTATCCACCAAATCTATGTCTGTATCCACCAAATAAATAGATTAAGAATTATCTCTTATCAGAAAATACCGCCATAACGAAGCGTCATCAAAATACACAAAAAAAATTTAGTATAAGACTTACATAAATTCATCTGCTTATCGCTATTATAAAATCATACACCAAAATTATCATCAAACACTGAAACGTATACTTCCGACACACATACACACACTTACAATAACTATATAAATATATATGTGTATAGTTATAATAATACTAATAAACTAAAACTATGTAGCACTTTGCTAAATATAACGCGTCTACGATATAATTGTGTAGCTTTGTTTGTGAGCTTGGCATACCAAATAACCGCCCCAGAAATTCCACTTTTTATTAAGTAAAAAATCAATACTATTTATAACTGTAATATAATTAGTTTGTTTTGTTCAATTATTTATAAACTAATTTCGATAAACAAACAACATAAGATAAATACTTCACACACCATATAGTTCGATTCTATAGTGTGGATAATTCCCGAAGTTAACAAACCGCACTGCACAAAGCTATGTATAATTTACCTAATATAGCTCGATAAATTACAGAAGAGTCACAAGACAACTATTTACTTTATATTTTATATCACATTCAACAGCACTACCAATAAAATAATTAGTTTCGTTTTATATCATTTAATTAATCAAAACTATGATTATTTACATTCATGTCGAATGCAAGTGCAAATTAAGACTAAAATTAAAACTGTTAGCGAAATAGTAGATATGGATGTCGTACAGCTTACAGTACAAACGCAATTATAGCATTTTAAAATTATAAAATAAAAAAAAACATTTGTACAATAATAAAAGTGATAAGTTTATATCAAAACTACAATAAAATGTTTATTTTTATTCAAATACACTGTACTCGTTTATATACTACATACATATATACGTACAGCGATTAATCGAGACGTGAATACACAAATTCTACATCTATTTTGATTCTTAATAACGATGTGTGGAAAACGCCAAGCTATTTATAGTATACGAGGGCGGAGTGAAAAGTCTGAAAATATTGCAACAGAGGGCGCCAAAATAGCAAATCCCAGATGTTATGTGTCAATACTAAACATTATTTTTTGCATGTTAAACCAACCAAACCATTACACAAACCAAACCAAAACCTGATAAATAATATGGAGACTCTTCACCATCGACTATAATGATTCACAAGTGGTTTACTGATGTTCGGTGTTGTCGTACAAGCACAACTGATTCCGAATATCCAGGACGCCAATGAAGTCACCACACCGAAAATAGTTGGCACAATCCATGACATTATTTTGCATCACTATAGACTATAGTGTAATATAAACAATGGATTTCTACTGGATAATCTGCGCCCAAGAAGACAAAGGCGATTTTATCGGCAAACAAGGTCATGGCCACAGTTTTTTTGGGATGCACGCGGCATAATCCACATCGATTTCCTTCAAATCGGGGAGAACAGTAAACGGTAAATATTACTGCAACTTATTGGACCATTTCAACGACATGTTGAAAGAAAACCGACCGCATTTTATGAAGAAAAACGGTACCTTCCATCAAGACAATGCACGGGTGCACACATGGCCAACATTAATGAATTACGCTTCGAATTGCAACCACCAGACTATCCAGACTTACACCTCTGCAACTATTTCCTTTTTCCGAACTTGAAGAAATAGCAAGGTGGAAGGAGATTCGGCTCTAAATGAAGAGATTATAGATACAACAAACGCCTTTTTTGAAGGGTTAGAGAAATCGTATTAGTAGCGACTACGTTGAAAAATAATTTTTTTTTGGCCGAAAATAATCCTTGTTTAATTTTAACCAGATCTCTCACTCCGCCCTCGTACATATATACTTGTTTGCAATAAAAATAAAATGACTAAGCAAAATATTAGTACGGGATTGTGTGTACAGAGTTTTATTGAAGATGGTGGCCAAACCACTTGACTATGTAAAATGACACACAATGGACGTTTTCACAGGTCCGGCCGGGTTCTGAATCCCATCGATACATCAAATAATACATCCAGTACTGACAAGCGAAATGTAACCACTTTTTTACTATCAATGGTTGTACGTGGATACATTAGCCATCATATTAATTCCGTTTTGTTTGGAATAATTTTTAGTCCACTGAAACCAAATCGCATACATCTTCAGTCTTACGAACTCCGCAGATGAAAGTCATAGCATGTAGACCAGACTTTTAAAGTCGTTTATATGGTAAACTCGGTAGAGACGTCCTCAAGGTGGAGTTTGGCTTCCGCTTTAGTTGAGTCTCATGGTCAACTCATTACTAGTCTAACTCATTACTATTCAAACGACAACGGATTTTGCGGCATAATACTTTATAGTAAATAGACGGATCTGTACATGATTTTATGCAAATGGCGATGAATACAGAGTGGCATGTTTTTAAAACGTCAATTCAGTACAATTTTAACCAGGAATCACTTCACATCGAAACCACGAAAAAGCTTTACATTGAAAATAATTGTTCAGTTGTGTTAACTCAACGCGCATATCGTCGAAAATATCGTCTGACAACTTGTGTCTTGTGTTTTAGTGTCGAATTTTCTTGAGCACGGGACAGTGAGAAATCGTCAATATGTCGTTCATTAACGACAAAGGTGTTCCAATAAACTAGTTAAAGCGGTCATGGAGAACGTAGGTCAGAACCCACAAGTGTCGTATAGCCACTGCACTCAGTATTTTGGCATCAGTTGAACATATGCATTTGCATTTGTTTCTGTATAAAGTCCAATTAACACAGTCCACGTTGCTTAAAAATATGGCTATACAGTCGCTCGAATAGTTGACACTGAACCTGTTTTTGGAGACCGATTTTGATAACAGACGTGAACCATTTTAGACTCTTTGACGGCGCTAACAAGCAAAATAATCGAATTAGAGAAACAGAAAATTCACACGAGATCCATAAAATACCATTGCATGACCAAAAAGTGAATGTTTGAGAAAACGAATTATTTGATGGAAGACGATATCGGTGGATGTTGGCTCATTACTTCTGCTCGCAAGCGCGTGAAAAGGGTCTTGACGGTAACTGATGTCAATAAGACAATGCGCCATGTCATACTGCAAATCGAACAATTCAGTTGACTTCAATGGAAAAACGAAGCAAAAATGGTTCCCTGCTTTAGAAAATAAAGGCGGCCACTTAATTGATGCAAGTAAAAACTAGTCTACATAGGAAACCTGACCACGTTTTTTGTGCTAGACATATAGGAAATTTCAGTATTTCAAAAATTAGAGATGATGCCATCCAGATATCTTCAGAAGTCAAGTATTATGGGATCTGTTTAGATCAGGAGATTACCTGCCATAAACATTCAGAAGAGAAATAATAAAGCATGCAAGATTTATTGGTAATGTTAACAGTCATTCTGTAAAGCATTATTTGGGTTAACAGACCTACAATCTTCTTTATTTCATATTTTTGATGATCTATAACTATATGTAGAGTTAGAAGGAATCATTTGAACCACAGAGAATTGTTAGTTCGGACATTATAGGAGCTATATGCATACCACACCGACTGCATCATTCGAGATGGCACTTACAACCACACGCCTGCGAGGCAGACATCATTTCATTTGGGCATAGCGAAATATGAAGCAACGTGGGCAATCACATAACTGCCCACATTCTCCCGGACACTATAGAGTACAAAATATCACTACGCTGAAATCTAGCAGCTGGTACCGAGCTACCAGATGGGTACAACTGGTAGTTGGTACCCATGTTCTTTTTCATCCAACAGACTTACCTTCAAAAACACAAATCTTACATCAAAAGTGGCAAATTTATGCACTTGAATGGAAAATTTGTGTTTCTATATTCGACCATGAATCATCAAAATTAAAAGATGTAACAAACGAATGACGGCAACCTCGGGTCGGTTAATATATAAAATCATTCAAAATAAAGAATCCGGGAATGTTATATAAAAAATTTGTTAAGATAAAATTTTAGCCTGGATGTCACTCATCAAAAGACTCCAATGTATTATGATCGAGATCCCCTAGTGACACCTATAGAATATTTGTACATTCAATATATAGAGACGGAAGTTGGAAGGTTAAATTTTAAAAATAAAAAAAGAATTATCGTTTGCATTTTCTTAACTTTACAACTTTAACTTTACTTCACAGATGAGAAAACAAGATTAATGTTCTCAAGTTCACGAGAACATACTTACAATAAAAGTTTAATTTTTACTATTCATTAAAATATTACTACTTTAAATATCCGGTAAAGTTACGATATTAAATCTTTATAGTTACTTCTAAATCGATATGGTTTTCCCAAAAATAAACACTTGAAGTGTAATCTATATAATGACATTAAAAATGTTCCTAGGTCTTACTTCGTTTTCAAATATCGCCAGTTTAAGACAGAACCCTCACTGAAGTACGTGTAACTACATAGAAAAGTCGCAAATTAGATTTTTCATTGAGACTCGAGAACAAATGAAAAAGCTTTTGTATAACAACGGCGCCATTGAAAAGTCGTTCATCAATTAAACATGAGCCAATCTGCTAATTCATTAAAGTATATAGACAATTTTCTTGAAACTGGAACCTTCAATCGTAAAACATATACCAGCCAGTATCGACCTTAAAAAGTCGATAGATTTACCGTCTTAATTTCACTACAATATCGACATCTCACTGGCGTCGATTATAGCTGAATAGTATAGTAAGACGACGCTTAACGGAAGCCTTGGACTCGAACAGTCATCGTAAAACACTTGGGAAACTGCAAGAAGATATTGATAACCCAGCATTATTGTATCAGTCCAACTTGCTGTATATAATCTTAAAAATGTGTAAGATTACAGAACTACCTAGAAATTAAAGATATATAGGAAATTTTTAGGAAAATTTCATCCGCTATTATAATTAGACCTTACGACCAACATACCACAATATATGTAAGTATAAAGTATATACTAATCTGTATGTGAGAAGTTGTGATTCAGAACCTCTTAATTTGACAAATTATTCTACCTAAGTCTACGTGTCATGTGATTGGCTGGGATGCAGTTGAATGGAACAATATTCACAATAATGACAATATAAATCATAATGGACTAGAATGTTTTTTCTAACATACTGACACAAGGTTGTGAAAATTATATTCCGTTTAGTATTTTCTTTCCATAATTTCATAATCGTCGTGTAAAGTTTAAAACCCTTAAATGTAATCCTTACGATCTAAAAATCTATAGAACTATTGTTACGATTGAAGATACCAAGAAACTGCAAGAAGAAATCGACAATCTAGTAAGATGATGAAGCCTACGTTCTTAGCCTCAATATTAACACTAAAAGGTTATCATATCACCTGAAAGCTAATCCTATTTTCAGGTAATACCTATAATCAATGGCGTACTTTAATAAGGTACTACCTGAAAATTGGCGTACTGGGTCAGTTTCGTCGAAAACATATCAATTTGGTGTTCATTATACAATGAACATATCTGTATCATTTAGAATATCGAAAGGAAGTGTCTCTTAGACTTAACTTAGAAGAATGGTTCAGATCATGATAGAGTTAACGTATCACGTTAACCTAAACCAACTACCTTACCCTATACCTTATTGATATAATGATTGTAGCTTTTCACTGTTGTTAGATTGTATAACAATCTAACAACACTGAAAAGCTATAACGAGAGCTTTTGAATCGCACATCATCCACAATCAAAAAATTGAAATAATAGCACCGAGCGCAGTAACTTAAGAAGTTTTTTCGCTTAAATATGCAAAAAGAAGAAAATTTGGTTTCAACGGTACCGGAAAAGATGAGGTGAATTAGTTTTATCAAAACTGATCACATTTTGACTTCTACTTAGTGAAAATTAAATTTAAACACGTCTTGATTCCATATTATACACTATCCTGAAAATAACTATGTTGATGAAAAGGCGATAGAAACAGACGTCACGGAAGTAAACAAATGACTGAGCAGAAAAATAAAGTCCTTCAGATTCGATCATATACTTAGAAGACCTCGAATAACATAACAGAAATATCATTGAAATGGAAACCAAAAGGAAAATGGAAAATCGTAAGGCCAGCAACGAAATGAAAGATAATGGTGTTAGCTGAAGCGAAAGAACACGATAAAACACGTAAAAAACGAAAAAAATAGCGTCTAATAGAGTTAGACGGTCCAGTGTAGTGAACGCCATATATAAGCTTCTTAATTGGAGATAAAAAATCATAACTTTGATCTCCTGTCTACCTTAATTTCTGGGCCGACTCATGTTTCATGTCAAAACCATATGTTGGTATATGGAACAAAGTAATTTCCCCAAACGGGTCATTGGATCTATAGTATAATTGACTCTCTAAAACTATGTTATTTTTAAAAAAAAACTTTTACACCACCCTGCAGAATGCACAAATGTTAGCGACTTATTACTTTATCTCGATTTATCAAGACATGCAATTCAACTCTATGCGCGATTAACAAATTTTGCACACTATACAACGCGAATTAAAATGATTATTCAACATATTTTCGTCATTAATCATTTTTAATCCACAAATTAATGTTATAAATAAGAAGATATTCTTCCACATTAGAGAATCGATTAATAAGTGTATATGTACATATAATATTATGGCGCTTAGTATAAATTTCCATTGAAACGTTATCATTAAAACAAAACCATCATCGCATTATCGATTTGTCAATTCTGCAATTATTACATGCGAGGAAGTAACTATAAATGTATATCGATGTAATTGAATAATTGTCATATCATGTCGTTGTGTCGTGTACATACATAGTATTGAGTTTTGTGTTGGTCAAATATGACGTGGCGGATTCGCGCGTTCTCTTTAAATTAAATACTCGTATATATACAGTTTTAGTTAATAGTTGGTATTCATTCGACCTAACCCGCGATAAATGTGATGAGTATGCAATTTCGAAAGTACCATCATAACAAAAACTAAATAACTATTTTACTTATCACACATAATATTTGAATTAATTCAGCTGTGCGTTATATAATCATATGGTGTGACGTATATATGTATATAAAGGGTATAACAATAAGATGTTTCATTTTGTTATTTAAAAAAACGAGATGAGGTATGCCATTAACATATTAAAACGATATCAGCCAAATGACCGCTACGATTGTAGCGGTTCATTTGGACGCATTTGAGGGACCCAATCAGCGAAGATACAACATTTATAGTGATCAATCGGCTTGAGTTTTTGTTTTAACTGAACTTTAGACCTAAGTCTTTATGCAAAATGCGGTGTAATGTCGTTTGTGGAATGTCTAATTCCAAAGATCGACGAGGAATTGACAACCTGGGGTTTGTTCAACATTACGGGCTACAGCAGCAATATTCTCAGTTGTTCTTGAGCGAAGCACATGGTTTCGATTATTCACATCACTACTTGTCCCAACAGCAAATTTTTTCATCTGTTTCACTATTGTCGACCGAGAAGATGCCTTGCGACCAACAAAAAATACTTTAGTTTTACTAAATTTTCACCATTTTCATAGTGAATTTTAACAATTTCAATGCATTGTTAAAGCGTGTATCATCCATTTTTAGAAATGGGGTATAGGTGTGTATTTTACTTGTCAAATGTCAAAAGATGACAGCTGCCTAAATATAAAAGCTATTCAAAATTTAAGCTCTTATTGGAAAACCCTTTATATACAATGGAACAGCGCAACAGAATAGTATATCGATATGTTATAATCGAGTTGAAGAGGAAATACAATTTGTGAGCGCCGGGGTAATTCCAATTTATATAATCTACAGTAACTTAACCGTCCAGTATGAATCATTGAACGAGATAAATTTATATATTAATTCCATTCGATAATTCAAGGTTGATCTGTTTGATAGAGATCTACAATATAATACACAAGAAATTGTAAATGAAAGTGTTTGGTATTTGTGAAATTCCCAAACTTCACTTGAGATTGTTATTAATTTGGTTTCGATCAAGACGAAAAATTTCTATCCGCTTTCGTATCAAATCAAAATTTGATGGGTTGCGCACACTTTATTAGTTTATACATTCTTGAAAATTTAGCTTATTTACAATAATAGATAAAAAGTTTAACAGGAAATTGATAAGAAACGAGAATTTGGATAACGCCATAATCGACGTGGATAGACCATATATAACATATAGCATTAAAATATCCAGACGTAAAAAACACTTTACACCGTGCTTGGCTCATTGTAACATCCCTTCCGAGACGTACCGAAACCTGTTTGTTCTTCTTATGAATTCTATTTCTAATATCGTCAAGGTCGTCAGTTGATCCTCAAATAGGAATTGTGATCCTAAAACACAAGAAGTGCAACAAATTCTTCTTCTCCTCCCAGTCGCCAAAAGATGAGGTTATCCCATCCCTTCTGGAGCAGATCAACAATAAAGTGAAAGTCGATGTCTTTTAAGAGATAATGTCGTCACTTCTAAAGTGAGCTCAGGTCCCAATAAATTGGAAGCTGCACCCAAACAGGCCTATTTCTCACCCACTGCATATGTGACTGGGTACCCAGTGAATTCTATAACTTCATTCAAACTGCCTCGTCGATTTAGGACAATTATCGTCTTAAAAACAAGTTTCGATAAAACAGTATTGGAAACAATCAAGTTTAGAGAAACCTGGCTGACAAAAAGGATGCAGATACGACAATATCTGCAATTCATTGCAAGAAGAGCTTCTTTCTAACTTGAGGCAATTTCCGCCTGAAAGACAATAGCGTACCTACCAAGCAGAATAGATAGTTCGATCTTATAGGATATTGTATTTAAACTCGCCACCAGCTAGGTTACAGCATACATTCGTCAGTAAAGATCATCATATCGTCACCGAAGAAGTAGGGTGGGCTTTTTATTAACATATACAATTACTTATTTTGGAATTTTTGGATGACAATCGAACATCTTGATTTGATTATACCTCAACACTTTTTTAATTTTTTTTGCGTAATGTAATTAATAATATTATCAGCCTTATCTAACTGACAAATGTCTTATCAAAGCACAATTTATTGATAAATTACGTATTTTAATTAGAAGGTGATTTATTTAGTAGATCTTAAAAACAATATTAAATACCGGGTAAGACTTTATATACATTTGTGACTGGTTTTAACCAGAACAATGACAATACTGATATGCTTAACCTAAGGCAAAACAACTATATGAAAGCTTATCAAGTGAAATATGTGATCATTTATTTATGGTATCAATGGAATTTGTATATGATATAAGCGTTGAGTTGAGCTAATCGGGTTGTACTTCAAAACTCTTTCGAACTTTACTTTTAACGCCTTTTCTTATACTGATACCGAATGGAGAACATAAACCCAATTTGTCACAAGTGATTCATTTAAAGGTACTTTAGATGCCCAACACAGCGTCTACAAATTATTCAGCTGTATAATACAAAACTCAGCGTTCTACGAAGAATGTGTTTCGTGTGCTTAGGACAATTTATGGTCCACATAATCGGCCTTCGCTATACTATCAAAAAATTTGAAACCCAAATTTCATTATTGGATAATATGCGACCAAAACGAACACATCTTAATAGGCCGACCTTACCAAATCGTCACCATTTCAATCTTTGGTCCCTTGACAGATTGAAAAAGATCCACTGGTTTCGACCAACATGTTGTTCAAGCGATCAGAGGCTTATTTCTGACTTTATAAGCAAAATTGCTGGATTTGGGCTGAATAGCAACTCAACAAGGTATCATTACATCCAGACAAAGCAACGGTTTGGTATGGTTTATGAACTGGTAGAATAAAAATTTTTTCAAAACTTTGGCCGGTAACGTAAATGCCAATGACACCTGTTCTCGATCCATGATAGTAGACTATTTGCTGCCTGAAATTCAAGCCTGCGATCTCCACGATATTTTGTTTCAACAAGATGGCACTACTTGCGACACAGCTCGTGAACCCATGGCTGTATAAGATCATAGATTATGTGTTCATCCAAATTACCAATTAAAAATCGAATTCCAAGATCGTACATTTTGACAACATATAGTTTTTGCCAACACGACTTTGATAATTACACGTTGAAAATGCGCCAAAATTATGGTAAAATTAGCTATACATTGTAACAATATTACTTCGACTCAAGCGATAAAGCTTTGCAAGCTTGTTAAACAAATTTGTAGTGTTTTTGTGTAAAGATGCTTAATCAAAGTCAGCAGTACGCAAGGGTGCAGGATAATACGAAACCCAATATTTGGATATCACATGAATTAACATAGTGAAACGAAATAAAACCGTTTGTGAAGAAAATCATAATGAGGCGACCAAAATTAATCCACAAGAAGGATCGAAATAATTTTAACATTTGAGGTTGATGATGGATAGATAGTTTTCGTGTTGCTTCCACCTTTCATCATTTTTCTGATAAAACCATATATAGTGATGATATAATGATAAAACGTTATCTATCAAACCACTCCATATTTGGGCCCAAGTAATGTATTTAGGTTTTGGTGACTAAGGCAACTAACTTTTATATCTTAATCTGTTAAATGTATGTACATATATGTAACTTGGGCTAAAATTAACGGTGAACGAATGGGTCGTAATTTGAATTTGATACTTTTAATAAGAAATGTTGCCACTGAAGCGTAACGCAAATCATATTTTTTTTTCTATACTTTTTAAGAATTAGGCCCATACAAGTACAGTGTGTATCACGATCAATTCAAATGTTATACACAGAAAACTAAACGACAAAGTTGTAGCACTAAGGCGACCACAATGCCAACCTAATGGAAATGGATTTAAGAGCAAGTTTAAAAATTGGAGTCACCTACAAGTTCACTTGTAATTCAACATAGTCATATATTAACTAAGTTAATTCATATTAACTGTGTCCAGGGAATTTACGAATATGTTCAGTTCTTAATGAAGAAACGAACAATACGAAGATAGTATATGGTCAATCATCTGTTCGCAGGGCGAACTTTTAAACTGTACCAGCGCACCCAACGCGCGATCCTTCACGTTGAGCTGCCTTTAACTTGTGCATTTTATACTCCAACGGAAACTGAAAACGAAGAGAACTTAGAAAAGAGACACTTAGAAAAGTAACTATGGCAGGCCACACATAAACTGAAGTGAAATCTCTCTTTTGTATTTAACGACTCACCTTTATGATGAAAACTATCGGTGACGAGTGATATCGGTTTTAAGACATTTAATCTTCAGTCATTTAAACGTATTAATTAGGAGTATGTGCTATACAATTGCTAATGAAAATAGGCTTATGGTACCTGAAAAACTTCAAAAATTATAACGATTTCTGAACCAGGTGTAAACACGATAAGGATAGATTAGTAATTCAATACTGTAATTTTGAAGCATTTTAAACTAAAATTTCAAACCTAGCTGTGGAGAGGTTATGTCGGATCACTTACCAGTCGGATCAAATAACGATCAGTTAGCTATAGTTAGTAAATGAGTAAGTAAAACGAGTCTTGGTAGATGCAAAAAATTACAACGAGAGCTATTCTAAAAACTATATAGTTGAACTGGTTGCAGGAACAAGAAAAACTCCAAATGCCTGATGTCCTGCAATATAAAATCATTTTCAATTCACTATACAATGGGCTTAAACTATATTGTTTAAGCTCATTCAAAGAAGCTCCATCAAAAAGTTAAGAAAGAAATTATATTAATAAATAACTAAGAGGCTTGACGCGACAAAGTAGCAAATAATGAAAATGCAGGGGCCAGTAATCAAAGATCTTTCTAATAAAATTAAAGCATAAATCGCCAATATCCATTCAATAAAGTATCTTAATCTTGAAAACAATAAGGATGCAAGAGTGATCCAATATACGATGCAAAGAAATACCCAACCAGAATTGAATATTTCCTCCTAGTGTTTATGGCCCAAGCGAGTCAGTAGAAAGTTTAAGTAACAAGGTAACAACTGTTATAAATACATACTAAATAACAGTACAAATCTGCGAACACTTCAGAACTGTCCTTCCAGTTTCGTTAAATTTTATCGAAAGAAATTGACAAACTACTATAAGCAATACATTATAAAACGTTGGACCGACCAAATCGCAGCTTTAACCCTGTTTAGTTTAGAGCGGAAGGAGCCGAATTCGAATTCCAAAAGGGACGAGATGGTGAAGGAGAATCTCCATTACTTGACATTACTGGACCGAGCCATTGTCCATCCAATACTATAAATTGGTACACTTCAAAGAAGATAAAATGTATTGGATAGATTAACACTTTTAAACATGACATATTCCTAAGATTCCATTTCCAAATTGCACAAGCGTCAACTTTCGGACGCTTCATCCCCAGTTTTTTACTGTGGTATCTTAAGGCAATGTAACTCGTAACGAAGCGCCTGGTTATATTGAGCAAATAAGAGATCATTCATTTAGTTTGGTTTGGACCTGAATTATTGTGGCATTATGTGGTTCAATAGAAAATACTAAGTGATCTACTGCCGCTCTATGATGTCCCATTTTCACTCCTCCCAAGTTTTGCGGTTCATGAGTTATCTTATAGGTGGTTATGGATCGCTTTGCCCGTAAGTATATGACCTGAGTACGTTTAAAGTGTCACGAGTTTAGTTAGATCAATCTTTGCGTTCAGAGCTGTATCTCATGCATTTTTGCTTGAATTGTGTTGGTTCGGTTTTTTTTTATATTCTCATCATAAGAGATTAGTACGGTCTCTCACAACATAGCTATAGTTTTCTGTAACTATACTGATTATGTTGGACTAAACTGATCCAAACCTTTAATTCGATTGCTGCATTGACAATAGATTCATTTTATTCAAATATACAATAACCCGGAAAAGCAGATAGAAGGGCTATCGTTAACGGAAATTTAAAGTAAACATCACGTACACTGTACAAGTCTAACGTTATAATTTTATATATAATGCTTTCTAGTCACATATATACTTACTATAAGTAAGTTTGAAAGACAACAATTAGTCATTCGTATACGTCTATTTATATGTATATACCTAATATATTCTGAAAAACCACCTTTCCGATATTCCCGTGCGCTCGCGATTTTTTTTTTTCATACCAACACAAATATGCGGCATTTTATTAATTCAATGAACTCGGACTTATAATTTAATGAAATAAAATATGAAATTAAAAAAAAAATGTATGCATCACCGTGGATTTAGTAAATTCAGCTAAACGAAAATATTAAAAAACAACAAGCATGTATAAATATAGTGATGCAACACAAGGTCATAATTGGCACGACGACCGCGACGGGTGACGATAATTGTGCGCTATCATATCAAAATTACGACGTACTGATACGCGTGTGTAATAAAATTGAAAGTGTATTTCTATGTTATGGGGATGCGTGATATGTACATACATCATCATATATGACAATTAAATCGTAAAAATGTTTATGTAGACAATTCCACCCATTATCCATCTGTATATTATATATATATATATATATATATATATATATATATATATATATATATATATATATATATATATATATATATATATATATATATATACATACATATATGCTTGGTGTATATACACAGCATATATACACATATGCCAATGTGTATAGGCGAGTGTAACCGGCTGTGTAGAATCGTACGCGGGACATAGATAAGAAACAAAGTACTAACCTTAAATACATTTTAATATACATTCAATTGTTATTTATTTATAGATAACGCGAACCAAATATTCATTTTTGATTGTGTATTTGGTTTGATTTCGCGAATGGGGAATTTTCTTATTATTTGACGCGCGGTTTGTGTTTTTATGTATGTATATATCTGTCGCGAATCGCGAAAATATTTCAACTTATAGAGAGATACAAAAATCTATGTCATGTAATCTGTACCCGGATCTCTCATCGATATAAGAAAATTTTGGTTTATTTCAATCGGTTGACTGGGTTTAACCACGCGACCACCACTATATTATTGTAACCAAAACTATATATACGAGGGCGGAGTGAAAAGTCTATAGTAAAATAAGGAACCACAGAGCGCCACAATCGCAAATTCCAGATATCATGTGTCAACACCATCAGACACTAGACTAAATTAAATTTGTCATTTAGTTCAGTTTTGACAGTCAAAAAATCGTTTTCTTGCAAACATGGATAAATGTAAATTTCCTGTGTTAATTAAACATTATTTTTTGCGTGAAAAACCCATTGCGCAAACCTTAAACAAAGCCTAAAACAGAGCTCGATAAATATTATGGGGACTCTTCACGATCAATTGAAAATGATTCACAAGGGAGTTACTTTCTGTTTCTTACCGACCAAAAGGCACAGTAGTTAAACCTGCGACGGTTGAAGCGGGAGGTACAGGGTTCGAATCACTGTTGCGTGCAGAAGGTTCTACGTAAATCGGACCTATAGCCGTACGTCCTCGATTTGGCTGTAATGGCGTAATAGGACGTAAATATGGACTGCGAAAGAAATCGGAGTGTTTTGAGCACCAAAACCGATTGGAAAGAAAAAAACAAACAAACAAGAGGTTTACTGATTTTCGTTGTACACCATGTTGTACATATTGTATTGCAAGCCGCAAAGTGAAAGTACGCAAGATAGCTAAGATATTAGGCATCTCAGATGAACGTGGACGAAATTTATTACACGAACATTTGCATATGAAAAAACTAGCCGCGCATTAAGTACCGCGTTAGTTTACAATCGACCAAAACGCACACGTGTGACAATCTCAACGCAGGTTTGGCGATTTCCAAGCGAAATAAAACGCCGTTTCATAACTGTGGATAAAACATGGATCTAAACAAATATTATTACTGCAACAAATATTGGCCGTTTCAACGACGTATTGAAACAAAAACGACCGCATTTGGTGAAGAAAAAGTTCTCTTCAATCAAGACATTGCACCTGTGTAGTTGCCATGGCCAAAATTCATGAATTATGCTTCGAATTGTTTCCACATCTACCATATTCTCGAAACTTGGCCCCCTGCGACTATTTCCTGTTTCCGATCTTGAAGAAATGGCAAAGCGGAAAGAGATTCGGCTCTAATGAGTAGATCATCGATGCAACAAACGCCTATTTTGCGGTTTGGAGAAATCGTATTAATTGAAAGGAATCGAAAAATTGGATAAACGTGACTACGTTGACAAATACATTTTTTGGCCAAAAATATTATTCCTTGTTTAAGTTATACCAGGCTTCTCAATCTACCCTCGTATACACATTTAAATGCTTTTGACGGCGATATGTAATCGTTTCGGTTGTTATCTAACATATAGTCCGTGATTTGTTTGACTAGATAAGAATTTATTGGTTGGTCGGTTGGGTCTCTTTACATTGCATATATTTACACGCACGTTCGCCTTGTGTGTTTACACACCCATTTTACATATAAATGAACATCGCACGGTAACAGTATTTTTATCAATAATCACGAATTGTTGTTTTCTTGAAATTGGAAAATAAATCGAAATTATTGGGATCAAAGCCAAAACTTAATAATATACAAACGGGCATCTCATTATTCGTAAGGTGTTATATAGATAGAGTGAAGGACGATCGTGTGTATATTGATTCGCTGTTTATCAGCAAATTATAAATTTAGATTTATAGTAGTTCAAAGAAATGTATGTTTGATTGTTGGTTATACTCGTACGATGATAGATATCTGTTCGCCCAAATTACTTATTTGCTAATTTTAAGCTGACTGAATAAATATTTGTTAATCACGGATTTAAACTGAAAACAAACTAAACTGTTTTGATCTTTATAATCGGTTTTGTATGGTTGACTCAAAATACAAAGTATGGACCAATGAGTTTTTTAGCAGAATATGATAATTCTAGTTTGTGCCTCTATTAACAAATGATATATGACTTGAGGGTGATTAATCAGAGGAAATCTGATCGCTTAAATCGTGTAGACTCCAAAAATATAGCCTAACATTAGTGTGGTACTAGAAAATAATTTAAAATAATTATACAGAAGGGTATGGTAGACGTTATACCATCAAATAGATGTATCACAAAATGTTCGATCAGGCAATACTTTAAAGACTATTATAATAATAGCATCGAGTTATCACACGCTGCATTTATATAGTACGATGGTATCCTATTCTCGGCGATTAATACTTTTGCCTGCAGAATGAAACACATGGAAAGAGCATTGCATTTAAGGGATTGGTGGCCATTGTTGTGAAGAAATGAAATCCGGAACATTTTCATGTAACAGACATTGGGCTTGATTTATCTTTACACCCTCGTCAATGAAAACCAATGGTGAGAGTCCTGAGACAGTTACCGTGTAAATTGTCTTTTGACTCCAACAAAACAGGTCGTTTTGTTTATTTACATATTGCTGAATCGTAAACGTTTTTTCATCATGAAATAGGAAATTCTGAAGCTCGCTACCAACGTACATACTGTGTACTCAACAACTGACTTACATGGTCAGTTTTGGTTAGTGGTTATCGAAGAGTTGACATCCGTATACTTTGTAATCTTGTTGTTTCACTCCACGTTAGTTTCGATCTTATTAGTGACGTTATGACAGTTTAATCGAAGAGATACTACTGGACTTGATAGTTGTCTAGTGCGAAGCGTTGCAATAGGTCTAGCGAAGACGAAGTAATGGAATAAACCTTAATTTACCTTAAAACGAAAGCTGAAGGACAAAGTTAAAAAACTAATAACCAACATAACAGTAATAACAAAATAATAAACAACTGATTAGAAGAAGAACAATGAATAGAAAATAATCAAAAGAAACTCAAGATGTTGTTATGTGAGGTGATACCTAAAACTCTGAAAAACTAAAGTGTTTGGAATGTTTGTTTGTTTGTTTTTATCTCTACTATCTGTTTTGGGGCTCGAGGCACTTCCAACTCTTTCGCGGTTCGCTTATTTACGTCCTACCTTACGCCATTACAGCCAAATCGAGGACATACGGCTATAGGTCCGATTTACGTAGAACCATCTGCACATTGCATAGCTCCATGCCAGCCTATAGTACTGACATGGAAGATGGGTCGGCCCATGAATTCTGCACTCCA
Organism: Tipula lateralis; assembly: GCA_963932295.1. Classification (NCBI taxonomy): domain Eukaryota; kingdom Metazoa; phylum Arthropoda; class Insecta; order Diptera; family Tipulidae; genus Tipula; species Tipula lateralis. Next base: position 64,980,068 of record OZ010736.1, on the reverse strand, counting down.
ACAGGGGGTCATAGATGTGTTCATTCACACCACCGATCGTAATCGTATGGTGAAAAATCCCTTTGCCATCCTGCCCCTATCGGGATTCGAACCCGGTACCTCCCGCTCCAACTGCCGCAGCTTTAACCACTGCGCCACCTGGGCGGTTACTGTGTTTGGAATGTTTAGGCCCAAAAGAAACGGGATAACTATAACAAAGAAACGGGAGATAGTAATTTGGATCACAGGTATATTTCTTTGCTTACTATAGCTACTCGACTCACTAAGATTTTAATGAGGATGTAAATAAGCAAACTGCGAAAAGTTGCAAGAGCCTTGAGGCTCAAAACCAAATAACTTATAATACTATTAGGAAAATCGTATCAATTGCCATAGTAAATGCCAACGACAGTACGATTTCGTTAAATATAAGTTTCGGAGAAGATTCCTAGATGGCATACCATATACGTTTTAACGAGAACAATAATAGATGCCACGCGAAGTAATTTTTTAATGAAATGACATAATTACAAAAAAACAAATTTCGTTTTATTTATTTACTATTATATTTATAAACATAAGCCCATTTACTTCAACAATTTCCAATTTCAATTGTAAAATTAAATTTTTTTTTAGATATTAAATTTTGGTTTCGTTAAATTTGTTGAATATAAAAAAATGCAGTTAAAAAATGTTAACATTTCGGTCAACTTCTACTAGTGCCATCTTAAATCTTCCCCGGAATTATATCATGTTGGCACATGATATCGACGCAATTTCCCTTATATTTAGTTATTATAAGTTTTTGCTCAAAACAGATTGCAAATAGAAGGCCCTTTCGATTGACATGAATTAATAGAATTACCTGAATTAACTAAATAAACTGAAGTGAATTTGAGTGTTCGATTCGCACCTCTTCACTTCAGTTAAATATTGAGCAACTGAGTTATCTGAATATGAATTTTGCTCGTGTAGTTAATTCAGTAATTTTGTTTTTACTGTTTCAGCATTTTTTTTTTTTTTTTTTTTAACGGTTTTTACAGGCCATTATTGGCCCGTACCGTGTCAACAATCTGACTCCATTGGTTTCGATCACGAGCCAGCTCTTCAAACCGTTGTAGGCAGTTTGAAGAAGCCAGATCGCTCTCTACGCCGTGGAGCCATCGTCGCCTACAGCGACCTCTTCGCCTACCGAAAGGCGGTTCACCCTTAAAGGTTCGCTGAATCATTCGGTTCGGATCAGCACGCAGAACGTGTCCGAGCCAGCGTACTCGCTGTCCTTTAATTTCATGCACGATATCAGGAATTTGCATTAAATTCCTGATCTCGTGATTGAAAAGAACTCGGTAAGTGCCATCGACGTCGCGTTTTGGACCATATATCACACGCATGATTCTTCTCTCGAATGTTAGAAGCCATCTTTCGTACTCATCCGTCAAGGTCCAACTCTCACATCCATACATGATAACGGGTCTGATCAACACTCTGTACAGTTTCAGCTTATCCGTATTTGCAAGATATTTTGATTTCAGCAGTGGACGTAGAGGATACAAAGCCCGATTGCCAGCGGCAAGGCGGACCTTGATATCCTCTCCCACACTATTATCGTGAGTGATGAGAGATCCAAGATACTTGAATCTCATCACTCCTTCAAACGTGTGGTTACCACTACTGAAATCAATTGCGTCTTGGTCTCGAAAACCAGAGATCAGATATTTGGTTTTTGACTCGTTGATTTTGAGACCAACAGAAGCTGAACACTGTTCCAGTGGATCAAGTATCTCTTTCACTCCGTGGCCATTTAATCCAATCACACAGATATCATCTGCATAAGCAAGAAGTTGATTGGATTGTCGGAATAAGATGTTGTCCTGAGGTGTTTCACTTTTACGAAGGATGTATTCCAACATGAGATTAAAAAGTATCGGGGACAGCGCATCTCCTTGTCGAACACCGGAATTGATTGCAAAAGTTCTCGATAGCCTGTTCTCAACTTTGACACAGCATTGTGACTGCGTTACTGTCATTTTACACAGATGTACATATTTTTTCGGTATTCCTAAATATTCAAGCGCATACCATAATCTCTCTCGATTGATCGAGTCATAGGCTTGCTTGAAATCCAGGAATACCTGGTGTACATCGCGAGATGTTTCGTAGTACTTGGAAAGTATCATCCGTAGCGAAAAAACTTGATCAGTGACTGACCGATTTGGACGGAATCCTCCTTGGTAGTCACCGACAATTTCCTCCGCCAGAGGAGTAATTCTTCCCAAGATAATGTATGACAGTAACTTATATGCTGTGCAAAGGAGAGCTATACCGCGATAATTCTCACATTTCAAGCAAGTTTCAGCATAATATTTTTTATTTTAGTTAAAAATTGTTCATATTTTGTTTTTTCATCAATTTTTTGGTTAACAATTTTTAATAAACTTTATTTTTATTTTTATTCAAGCTAAAATAAATAAAAAAAAAATTAAAATGATTTTCGTTTTGGCATTTATTTGAAGTAAATGGTACTAATCGAACACCCAATTCACTTCAGTAGCTCAATTATTTAAATAGCAACTGAATTATCTAAATAGTAACTCAATTCCCATTTAGTTAATTCACACCATTCGAAAGTACCTATAGAAACAGACAGACAGACTATACTTGAATTATTAATTTTACTTATATCGGTGACGTTGACTGACGGGATTTTTGAGGTCGTTAAACTCAGTATTTGTATCTTAATTGACATTACTGATCAGCATATATGTTTAATTTCATCTGTCACTTAACAAAGCAAAATATTTCGTACCAACTAAAGGAAATTTCAACGTTTGCGTGGGAAAACAATTTTGATAAGTTGTGTTATTGAATCGCTAACCAACTTGGTTTTGACATGTTGGTTTACTTATTCGTTGGTTAATGCATAATTCTGTTACGTGAGAGATAGCAATTTAACGAAACTCGTTCAAGATACAAATACCATAGTGTTATTAGACTTAAAATTCATACTGGATCGCCATTAAATTCTAAACTGACGCTCGATCAAAATCATCATTTCCAACTGTCATCAAACCAATAGTAATTCTAAATTTTCTATTTAAAATATAAATTATGTTAAACAACCCGAATGTCGTATGTCACATTAAAAATGCATACAGTCTACGTACATATATACTCGTATAATTTTGAACAAGGTGATTGTACAACACCTTAATCACACGACATCAAAACAATAAACAGACACAAGTAGTTTTATTTTAAATCAACCCAAAAATAGACAATGTGGGTAGTTCGCGGAATTTCTAAAACAATTTTGTCGTCAATTTAATTCAATATAGAGAAGAAGAAATAATTAATAAATAAATCAGTCGTCGTATTTCAGTGCCTCGAAATATTTTGATCACGTCGGAATAGATGATCATGCGATTTTGATCATGCGAGAAACAGCCAAATTGTAAATTTAATATCCTGATGAGATAAATAAGATTTCTAATATGACGGTCTTAAATATGTGGTTACCATGTGTAGATAATTTACAAATATAAATACTTATATACATAAGAATATGTACATTATCGTGCGCATGTGAACTTGAATGAAAGTAGTTTTCTTTTACAACAGACAAGCGCTCAATTATTTATTCGACCTTGAGATCTATTTATATAGTTCAGTATCAATAGCGTCTTTGATGTTAGTTAAACTATAGTTTCCTTCTTTGACATATTTTTAAGGCGTGCAATCATATAAAACGCACAAGGTGACAACGCCCAATTTGTTTATCGTTCGCAAGCCCAATTATCATGAATAAATTGATTACGGCACAAATTTAATGAATCAAAAACGTAAATATAAATGCAATCTACTCGATCTTGTTGTATACCATAAATATATATATACACTGTATGATATTATATAGTACGAGAGTTTATAACTTTATACTGCGGTACTAGTAGTACGACTTCATGTTATCATTTATTTTTTGTGGCGCCAATTAAATTTAATTTGTGCTATCAAATCGTCAACAATTTGATTTACGAGTCCACAACATTGGACGTCTACATAATGTTGTATATGCATACATATGTAGTGAATTTCATTCATAAGCAAACATATACATATATATGTTAGGTATATATGTATTACAATACTATATATTTATATATATATATATATATATAGTATGATCATCGTTCAGGATGTAAGATGATAAAGTAAAAGTTTCTTTAAAGTAAAACTTTCAAAATTAGAAAATATTGATGGAACTAGTTTTAAAGTTGTGACCATGAGGTAATTAAGTCGACAGATGATGACTTGTAGTTTTTATAACAATATAATCTATATTATATAAGATGAACCCAAATTCGTTCTATTAATCCAAAACAAGCTCTGCCAAAATGAACATTACCAGCTCACATGTATTGTATCAATTTTAGAATCTTAAACCATTTATCATATATACTCGTATATATTTATACAGACGCACACACAATTAGACAGCAAAAAGTGCTAAAAATCCGAAGATTTATTTTTAGTTTATACATAATAACATCGATATATGTTATACACCAACTGAAATTTTTACGATTTCACCAGATAAACGAACTTTTTATATACAACTTACGGAAGACATATATAATATACGCGATTTATAAAATGAGATAATAAAAATCGTGTAAAGAAGCAAATTGGGGCCGAGCACAGCAGTATAAAATAAAATTTATTTACTTCGTTCGATGAAAAATTTTCATGAGAATTTGTTATATTTGGCGGAAAATTAACAGTAAAAACGAATTCAGATTTTCACGAAAACGAAAGTGATTATTTTTTACATGGAAATGTAAATGACAAGTTCTTTTGTATACTTACACACATGCGGTGTTCTAACTAATTTTTAAATGATAGAGTATGGTTATTGAACTTCAATCTCTGTCCTTTGTATCATTTATATTTATATACATACCCACATCGTTATGAAATTTTGCAGAAACGCTAATTTCGATATGATCTGAACCATCATACAAATTGATCTAAATTTTAACTGAATAATCTATAACATTATAATTTGTAATACTAATAAGGTTTCCCAGCCGAAAAAACTAACCTGAAAGTATCTCTGCACCTTATTGTAACCGTTTCTCACAACTTCAACAATAGAATCTTAATGCGATATAATACAGACGTTGGGGTTAAATCAAGGTGACAAGTGGCATCCTACAAGATTAAGTGGTTAGTTCAATCATCTGAAACATCATTACTAGTGGAATAGTGAAGTTCCAAGTCGGTATTGCGGTTGCTATTATGACAAAGCATCTATACAAAATTACTAGAGAATATCAATCAGATTGTTGACTTCTTAAGATAAACATACCAAAAGGCAGTCAGTCGGTCATACAATTGTATTAAAGATAATTTCGTACTTAAGAGTAATATTAGATAAAGCAACCTATTTTCTAACTATACAACAGTGATAAATGTAAATGACTCGACGCAAAACAACAGAAAGTTACGAACTAGTGATGTGGGCCAATACAATGTGCTGGTTAGGTCGTATAATTTATACTGTCATAGAATACAGTCGGTATACTGTCTCTCTGCTAAAATTGTATACAGTAACTCTGTTTAAATTCTCGACCGAAAATTTACCAAGCACATTATTTCTGATCTGAATATACTGCTATAGCAGTGCTGGGTGCTCAACACTGAATGATTAATAAAGAAAAAGCATCTGTCACATGTTGACCGGCTCAGCCGAAATGTATTTACTGATTGAATTCGTAATTCTAATGGAAAACAGACATCGTATCTATTAATGTATAGGAAAAACAACAATTTGCACTTCAAAAGCCATAATATCTTGGACGAACAATTCATTGATATAAAGAAATCGATTGATTGATATAAAGAAACCGATTTTATATTTGACGATCTACATACTACATACAATTATGTCCTCTCGAGATAGAGCTTTCCAAGATTTAAGTCTATGTACTAAAGCATAATAGAGGGAACCGTACTTATAATAGCAAACAGATATACTTATACCCTAGACTCGATATATGTATAGCTATAGCTGCCTCTAAAAGTAACTAAATTTTATTTTATAACTATATCTTTAGTAAAACTGTTGATACTGACAATGGACGAAGAACGAAACAAACTTGAATTGAAAAACTTAAACAAAACATCGCCAACAAAATGTTAGCATCAAATAGTTGACCGCTTTGGAACATCACAGTTGAAATCTGAATATAAAATAAACAATAAAATTACTACTTAGTATATACCCAGCAGACCTGGAAAATGACGAGAATTTCTTGAACCACTCATAATTATTCACATTCAGATACGAATCGAAAACAAAAAAATTAGAGCTGTAACATTAGAAAATTAGATAAAAAATTAGAGTACTAATATCAACCAGATGCAAGCAAAGAGCTAAATGCATCATATATCGGTTAAAAAGAAGTTCCAGTCCTCTACGAACCGTCGCGAGCTATAAGAGAATGTGTATTCAGTGATCGCTTATATTCATAAGGCACGGCCTTTCCACCAAAACACCAAAAGATTCAAATTCTTGTACGAACTGTCTTTAAACTAAAGGTACAAACATGAAACATCGCATTAACCCAATCCAATGAATTGAACTTACAACTATGCGTATACTGGTGTTAGACTTTGGACACACATTCGAATAAAACCGTATCTTGTAAAGCAATCTTTGAAATGAACATTCCAATGAAAAGATAACAAATTAGCATACAGCATAAAGTATAAACGTAGCTTTCAGATTTTCCACATATAAATAACTATTGTTGAAAACAAAACGCTTTTAAAGGACAGTAATTATCCCATTGCGAGAGTCCTTTGTCAAAGTTAGTTTACGTTTTTCAAGTTTGGGTAGCAGGCACAAGCCCCAAATAGAGTTCAACGTTTCAATCATTTAGCCTATATTACCCTTAAACCGAATCTATATATTATGAGCAATACGACGAGAACAAGCATTATATAACTATCAAAATAAATTGAACTATAAACATATACAATCCACGCCGTCACATTATTAAATCTCTTGTTCGCGACAACTGTATACAAGACTAAGTAGCGAAGGTCGAAACGATCGTTGTTAATTTTAATGAAAATGCTGTTTGTTCACATGATAAATAGTGGTTAATATTTTACATACGACCTTGAAAGATAGGGTCATTATGTTCATACAATCAATAGAAAAATATAAACTATTTGATAGTTTATTGACATCATATATGTAGTCCAAATATGTACTTACATATTTCCAAACAATGGATTATGTATTAGACTCATCGATTCACCTTAAAATAAATTTGACATAATATACCGATTCTGCGCTTAGCCTACAAAACCATTTCTGTATTTGACCCAAGTCGACCGCCACAAAGGTCATCCGAATAGTTTTCGTATACATATCCACAATATATACCCAAGAATATCACAAGGACGCTTCCCACTTCCTTCTTCTAATATATAGTAAATATGTAACATCTCTATTATTTATATAGCGCAACTAACACGATTTGTATATACAAATTTGCGTGTTCAAGCACCATAAACTCAACAGTTTGATGGTTTTTGTTTATTATACAAATTAGTTTATTTCGCGTCTGTCTCTGTGTGTAACTCTATTCACTTATCTATAACTATTTGTTATACTCGCACAGTTATTTGACTATTGTTATGTAAGCCCCAAAATTATAAATACATAGACAATTTGGATTTTTTATAAAGCGGTAGATCAGGTATGGGACATCGTCTTAAAACCGGCACGACACAAACGTAACACGAAAAAGTGAAAATGGTATTCGATGATGGCCACGTAATACGCGTCTATATAATTTGATATACAAATCAGCTGATTTTAATTCAGTCTATACGCATTACATATATACATTCGATACCTCACATATACACACGGTTACATATAGTTATTTAAATGATTACGTTTTATGTATATACGATTTAATCCGCGATAAAAGTAGGTTAGAAGAAATTTCAATGTCTGATTGATTTTTATGAACATACGTGTACGAGTTTAAGTATTTATAACCATATGTTGTATATGATGAAATCAAACTGTTTATTTACGTTTGGTTTGAAACTGTAGAATTAACTATTATAAGGATGCTCGATTCACGCTAAAGAAACGTGTCAACTATATATAAATTGTGTGTTACAATACAATCCAATGGACTTGTGACGTTAAGAGCTTATAAGAGGTTTAGATATTAAAATTTTAACATTTGTACTATAAATGTGAATTTGCTTACATCCGATTAATCGTTTATAAAATAAGCATTGCTAAAGATTAATGCGATTATTATCGTATATACTTATATTCAATGGTAAACAATAACATTTTGAATAGACTTAGGTAAGGTAGGTTTTCAACAGAAGATTTTATTCATGTTAATATTCAATTTTAAAACCGTACACTTACGATTAAGGAATTGGAACCCTATTCCCTCGTAAAAACAATCATGGTTATGTAGAGTTAAGATTTGGGCGAAATCCATTTTAAGGGCTAGTTGTTTCGATAGGTGCGTTATTACACACACCTTAGCTGATTACAGTCCTGCTGCTTTAGGCAAGCAACACCTTAATTTTGGCGCCATAACATGATGTTTAGATTAAAATAAAAAATTAATAAAGTAAAATAAATAAGATTATATTACTGAAGTTTCGCTGTATTACATATTATGTAACAAAAATATGTGCAAAGATCTATTTTAAATTGTGTTTAATGAAACGACAGTAATCACAACGTGAACTATAAATAGACTATTTGAAATTAATCATTACCAGATCTTAGAAAATGTGAGGGTAAAAGATAATACATTTGCAGGCAGCTACACCTTTTCAACAAATTTAACATCAGCAAATATCTGGATTGGTGAAATATCCAGCACAATGGTGAAATAGTTAGAGATAGTTTATTAAAGCAACTCTTCTTAAACATGCAATTTATTGGAAATGTAATCTCATCACGCGGTGGTCTCGGGTTCGATTCCCGCCGTTGACCACATTAACATTCAACCGGATGACATAAAAACGCGTTTGTGTGTAAAAACAATTCGTTGAGCTAACCATTAGGCTAATGTGCACGTTAGGCTAATGTGCACCATTCGTTAGCACAGATTATTTTTTTATTAATCAAAGATGGAATAATGAGAGAAACATAAAGTCTCAATTATTAAAGGCGTAAATAAATGTAGATATTTTTCAATTATGAAGCACGATAATTTCGAGCTGCATTGCAATGGAGCTTGAGGGTGTTGCTAAAGAGTGTCGAATTGACACACAACAAATTATGACAATAAACTCGGCTGTATGCACTTAAAGATAGGTGTAGTTCTCGATCAAATCTGATCGAGAACTAGACCTGAGATCGTCCATCGAAACACCCCCGAAGAACAATTATAAACATTCGTTGACCGGTTTTCAGTTTCCGTTGAAATATAAAATACACAAGTTTAAGGCAGCTATCAACCTTTACTTGAAAGATCGCGCGTTGGGTGCAGGAGCTCTGACAGTTACAAGGAGCTAGGATAGTCTAAAAATCCGTCCTGGACCCAAAAAAACTAAATGTAATAAAAGGTACTTGCCCATGTTATAACCAAGTAGCTAAGGCAGTATGAATATGAGGAAAAGAGTAACCTGAAACAAAATTTTGGTTGGATCATTATTATCAGTGAATCAATTTCATATTAAATATGATACTTATGTAGTTTGAATGTTGCTTGATCTCAAGATAGATGAGGATATTGATATGTCCTATATGCATTGTAACCTATATGCATGGATATCATCTCTAAAGTTGAGTAAAGGACGAAAGCTGTAACACTATAGTATAATGGAGAAAACATTGGATTTATGAACTTGTTTATACACTCGAATCGTTTAGTATATTTATAAGTTTGTAACCCCTAAAGTTAACTTCTGATTTTCAATACCGTAAATCGACTAATCCAACGAAAAGTACTGGGTCGATTGATAGGGAAATACCTTCTAGTATTTTTAGATGAAAACAACATACCTTTCTATCAATATGAAAACTTAAATTTCTTTTTTTTTTGTTTTTACAGGTTATTGTTGGCCCGTACCGTATCAACAATCTGTGTCCATCGGTTTCGATCACGAGGCAGCTCTTCATACTGTTGCAAGCAACATCGATGTGATCGAGCCAGTGTACTCACTGTCCTTCGATTTCATGCACGATATCTGGAATTTGAAGTTATCTTTCGTACTCATCTGTCAAGGCCCAACTCTTAAGCTCCATACATGACAACGGGTCTGATTGGATTGACGCAATAAGATATTGTGTTGAGGTGCCCGGTTGTTCTATACTTATGATTTAGTCTAATTGTTCGAGTTCTGACAAGTATCAAATATCCTATTAAGCACTCACATAGCTTCTCGAACCATGGTGGAAGTACATCAACCAACCTAGAAACAAACCAATATGTATCTACTTTGTCATATCGAGTAAATTGATTTAAAGCTCGATGAATATCCACTGAATAACCTATACTTAGAAAATTTAACTAGATACTAAGAGTTTTTTATAGTAAGTAACTTGGAAAACTTTCCATTTCATAGTAAAATTTTCCTTGGCAATTGTTACCAAACACATCTTTCGTCGTCTGCGAACAGTTTAAATAATATCGATTAATATCGATCACAAAATAATATAATCTAATAAAATTACTTAAAGTCAATAGTAATAAGATGACAATGATCGAATATAAAATTTTAGTCTGTTGCCAATTGAACTACTTTCCAATTCGCGTACTTTACGTATATATTCATATATAAACACATACACACAACACATACACTTTTGTTAAGAACTTTTACTTAAAATTTGCACACAAAATAACATTTTGCAAGAAAACAAAAATTCCGCTGATAAGGTGAAAAATTTGAAACGACGACGACGATAAGAAATTACGATTACTTCTAAATAAACATACACATAAAAACAACACTTAAGTAATACCGCAAAGAAAACCTATTAAGTCGTATTTTATATTTAAAAAAACAAGTTTACTATAAAAGATTCTTACTTTGAATCCTGGTCATCTTCTTCGCCTGAGCTATAATTTAAGTTAATCCCAAGTCGTGTCTTCCAATTCGAATCTGCCATCCTTAACACACACACTAACAAATATTTTTACTACTGTATTTAATAAATCACTTCACGCACGATATACAAACAATTATTTTTATTTTATATAAATACATATAATATTACTTTCTTAATTATTAAGTACACATAACTCTTTACAAATTTTATTTTCGATCACATAAAACCACTATTACTACACTAATTTATTTTATCCAACACGTCAAAATTGTTGGAAACGTAATTTAAAACTAAATCTTATATATAAAAGTAAGAACGTATCCCCAAACAACAATCGTCAGGTGTCTTCAGCCATCTTAAATTTCCAACATCGAGTGTTGTCTGATGTGTCAAAAATGAAATATTCTTATTCGAATCAAATAAGAAAATCAAAGAGGGGAATTTTTTTTTTATTTAATTCGCCTAAAACTATACTATTTATTTTATTTATTGTTAATTTATATTGACCAAAAAAATCTAAACACAACTTATTTCACGAACATCAACTCGCAAACTGATTAAATATATTTGATAACATTAAATTTGTGTACATAAATTTATTATCTTTGTAACGATAACAAAATTTATTTAAATATGATTTAAGTAAATTAAAAACCACTTCATATTATATTATATTCGTATTTATGATATATTGACATACAAACTTTTATGTTGACGATAAAAAATTGTTGTCGGTACGTTTAATTTTGTTATAATCTCATCACGACAGCTATTTTATTATGTGTCGCTTTACTACCTCTTAAAAATTAAACAGAAGTTACCTGAATTGTTTCTATGATTCACTAATCCGTAAAACATTTAAAGGTTGTCTCGCTCTTATAGGAAATGTCTTGTGGTACGATTAATCGTACGGCCGATTATTGAAACAGCTGTTCGCGCTTTTATATTGCGTCAATACAATAACAGTTGTCTTGCTAGAATTTAATAACAGTTTTTGTGTGATTTGAATAGTAGTAGGAGCCCAACCAATTTCTCAAATACAACATTATAAGAAACATAAAATTTATTAACACATTAAAATTTACATTATTAGACTGAGAGTAATGCAAAATTATTCGAAATTCACTCGTAAATACACCAACTACAAAAAACTTCAGATTTGGGACGCTTCTGGCAGAAGTTTGATCCCAACTCGTCATACGAAATTGGTGTGAATTCGAATCAAAAATCGAATAGTTTTACGTTCATTTCAGTTCCTTTTTGATAGCAGCTACTAATGTTGATACTTTTGGAAATTTATTAGATGACGATTTGTTAAGTCCACTAAATAGTTGTTTTCTTACATTACCTTTTTTATTTAAAAAAAATTCGAATGCACCCCATGGCGGTTTACCATCCGGATTTAATACTAATTCTAATTTTATATTGGGTGGCATTTTGCTACAAATTTCTTTAAAAATTCGTCTTGCCTCCGGTTTGTATACGGGTCAAGAGGTGCAGTAATTAATAATTAGTGAGGCTTTAGTTATTTTTTCTGTCGCAGCAGGTTTTGGTTTATTCTTAGGTATCTGAAGGATAAAATTATCATTATATAATATACAAAGTTAGTTAAAAAACTATTAACTTACTTGAGCCAAACAATTTTTACAATCACATTTTGCTTTAGACATTTTGGCCAGCAAAATACTAACCTTTCACAGTGACTACCGAATATATAATGAGTATTTATGCACTGAAATTTTATGTTAACAGTTAGTTAAATGTTTTATATTTCTTAAGCTTAAGTTTAGCCGGTTCATTAGTTATTGATTAACGAACTTTTTATTTTAACAAATTTTACATCAATATAACCAACACTTATCTCTCTTCAATCTTAATCGAGCGTGTGGGTTATACTTTACTATATTATTGATATACACTGTTAAAGAAAGTATTGATTTTTTGTTGTCAATGTTTATTTTACCGCCAAATTCACGAACCTCAGTTTAGATTTAAAACAAAAGTACAAAATTCTCAGTATACTGTTAGAGCAAAATGCCTCCAAAAAAGCGTAAAAGTGCTACAAAATTGGTAAATAAATAGATAAAAATAATTATTTAAAAAATAAACAATATGTTTTTTATCCAGACAGCTGCCAGTCCAGCTAAAAAGTCAAAAGTCGTCGAAACTGTGAAGGAAGCAAAACCATCAGGCTCAAAGAAAAAAACAGCAGATGGTGGCAACATTTTTATTACTATACAACATTGCACCTCCTGACGGGTCTTCAAATCCCGAGCTGAACAAATTTTTAACGAAGTTTGTGAACAAATGCCCGATGCTAGTTTGGAGTTATTATTGAACCCGGAGGGAAAACCAAAACGGGGTTCATTCGAAATTTATGTAAACAATAATGAGCCTGACGCCAAGGTACAAATATGGAGTGGTGTTGATAAAACACCACGTCGAGAAAAATTTCCGGATGTAGCGGTTTTGGTTGCTGCTATCAATAAGGAATTGAAATAAGAATTGTATAGTTGTGTGTGAGGCCAGATAACCGAGAATTTCGTTTGATAATTTACTCCCAATTTCGTATGACGACTTGAAATTAAACTTCTATCGGAAGCGTTTCAAGTTTGAAGTTTTTTGGAATTGAGATATCTTGTCAATCAGGTTTTAGGTATTCTGGTAGCATTACCGACCTCAATCTTATTGATTGTGTTCAATAATAAATTCAAACTAAACTAATAGTTTATTACATTATCTTTTTTTTTTTTGAAGTATTTTACAATCTCTGTGAAGCTTGGTTAATTGGATGTCGTTATCCCTAGGTATACATAAAATTATGGCTGACGTAAGTTTTAAATCCGAAACATGCATTAACTCTTCGACATGCAATTAAATGTACTAGTGTTCCACTAATTGTCCGTTAAAACCAAAAATTGCCTTCGGGTCAAAAATTAATTTAATTTTTTGTGCTGATTGTTCCTCGAATAAAGGTGAAGATAAACTGGTATATCGTTATGAAGTATACAAATTCTACAGATAAATTCACCTCAGGATTTAGTATGTAACCTGGCACCAGCCAAATTATAAATCATGCTGAGCAACTTGTAAAGATTAATATATCTCCGTTAGAGAAATAGGATGAGCTAGCCCTTCCATAACATAATTGTCTACTCCACAATTAAGCAGGGGCTGAAGCGTTGCTTGTGGTTAGGATCACCATTGTTGCCATAATCCCCAAACAAATACATATCTTTAAAGGACTATGGTTCTGCTAACGAAAACTTCTTTGTTTAATTTACCGAATAACGGTTCACATTTTCAGTAAATTTTGAACTAGAAGTTTGTGAACCATAAAGATTCCATATAATAATAATTCTCATTTAAGCAAGTGATGCCTCAATATGTTCAATATCCAAAAATGTGTATCCCAAGTAATGCCAATTCCTTATATTTTATATAACATATTATAATTCTAGAGATGTTATAAACGACTTCATGAAGTTGTTTCAACAGATTTACCTTTCTTGTATAGCAAACCACAATGGGTTAAATTGAATTTACTTTCACTGCATTATCAAAGTACAATTAACCGATGCTCCGTCGAGTTCTACCTATAGTCGCTATTTGATTACCCACAAGATTAAATCGCTAAAACTTGGCTGTTAGTTTGTTAGATGATTTTTATCTTTATTTTGAATTCTCTGTTTCGGAAAAAATGGATTTTCGATAGAACCTCTAGGACTCTTTATTCGTGTGAGTCACATCTTGTATATGACATCCTGAGCAATAGAATAAGTAGGCGAATTACATGATGCAGAGATAACACAGCTCTCCTAATATTTCTTTCAACAACGTCTGCTAAGGTCATTGTAGCAGATGTCTTTCAGGAATCTAGATTATAATGCTAACATAAATGATGATTTCTCTAGGCTTGGTCAGGTATAAACTTACCAAGTCAGAGACAGGGGTCCCCGGATTATGTTTTCTGATTGGATTCCCATGAATTTAAGGTTCTTAAAACAAACCACATGATTTAGATCACATTAGTTTTGATCCTCCTCAAACCGAAAAGGGTTTGACCCAATCGATAGTTTACAAGGGGTAATCGTCGGTAAAAAAAATAGAATAGAAAAATCTACTTCATATACATCTGTTGGACTTAAGCACTGGGTTTTGGTTCATGAATCCCTTCAGAATATCTAAATGAATCTAGAATTGAGCTTGGAACAAAGTGGTGTTTATCGCTATTCCATCTTTTAATCGTTTATTGAGATTTTGAAACTTTAACTCTTGCTCATTCACACCACCGATAGTAATCAGATGCTGAAAAATGTCTTATCCCGGTACGACACATCTTTAGTTGCTAAGCACCATGTTTAAGTTACTACTAAAGAAGTTCGGTCAACTTTGGTTCTACAACCACGACGCAAGAAGCATCACGGTGATGATCTCTAAGGACCTTACTAACATATTCGATCGATACTAATGACGAATGATGTATACAAAGGCCAGACATGTAATCAATGCGAGCTTATGACTCGCACTAACTGGAAACTCCGCGCTTAAGTAAACAGTTTCAGTCCATAATCCCAACCACGAAGTTGGTAAGAGGTTTAATCGGTATTTTTAGAGTAGAAGGAAACTTTGATGCCGTCATTGTATCGCGCGCGTTACCCAGGATATCTAAGAGCATCATATACCTGTTATTGCTTAACTCATTATTACTATACGGCTTATTTGACTATTTAAGAAACCAGTGTCAGACAAGCCACCAGGTATGATTCCAGTTACAGATAACTTTTATGCTGTTAAAGTTAGCCGAGAAAATCAAAATGTCGATAATGTAGATAGTGTCTTTGCTATTCCAGCCAAAAGTTAAAAATTTTATAGTTTTTGATTGATTATCAGTCGAAAACTATTGTCCGACATTTTCTAAGCAAAAAAAATGTAAGCATCGAAAAATTACCGAATGTAACTCTTATATTAAAAATAAATGACATAAACACATGTAATAATGTCTAAATTCCCAAATCTCTATAACATCAACCTCTAGAGTGCTATGGCTGGGTGTTAGTTTATTCTAAGCGGTGTGTCAATGATTATCACTAGAAAAATTTTAGGTCAAGATTCGTGTGGGGAGTCAAGGAAAATTCGATACATTTTCAAAAAAAATTTAATTTTTCAAGATCAATCAATAAATATATACTTTTTAACTTTCGGCTGGAATAGCAAAGACACTATCTGCATTATCGACTTTTCAATTTTTTTCGGCGGCTAACTTTAACAGCATAAAACTTGTACGTATTAAAACAACATCCAGAAACATGGATAGAGACAAAAAAGTCTACAAAGAGTTCTTTATCGAAATTAACCAGACGAATCACTCCACCAACTAGGAACGGTCATCCACCCATAGATTCAGGAAAGAGCTGTTAATCTGTTTTACTCATTTTATGTTCGGACCTGGGTAAGTTTCTCCGTGTTGAGTCAAATTTAACCTCAGGCTCCACGACTGTTGTTGTCCTGTCGTCAATTCTTCAGTCAGAAAGGACTGAAAGAGCCATATATTGTAGCTCCATTCAATTGATAACTGGCAACATTTATGGTTAGAACTAGTAATTGATTAATGAAATCTTCTTTGGCTTATGAAGATTTCATTAATTAATTACTAGTTCTTACCATAAACGATCCACTTATGTAAGTCTAAGATAGTACACGAATACGCGCCGTAATACTAATGGCCTCCAAAAGCTACTACTATTTATCATGATCACGTCTTGATCTAAAGACCAATTGAAAATAGAACAGACGTCTTATTTCATTATTTTACGCAGAGAATATTTAGGCACAAATGGAGCCTCATAACCATACTATAACTAACTCTTTTGTTTTTCTTAAACAACCCTCCTTATAATTGGCTATTGTGAGATCTTTTCTCAAACAAGCTTTCTCAATCTCTAAAACAATTTGTTCTCCCACTTAAGTAAAATTTACGATTTTTATCCCCTAACTTAGTCGCAGTTTAGATTGTTCAGAATTGTTATAGGAACAGATGATAACTCGAAGAAAAGTTTTCAGTGAATATAACCAGAAAGATCCTTAAAGTATTTCTTTTAGAATTCAAGAAGAAATCTTCCTGGTTTGTTACAACAATGTAACACCTATAGTGTCATTTTCTTTTCTAAAAAAGTAGATGATACATCTGCTCAGGCTAAGTAACTGACTAGCTAATCAAAAATAATCGAAGACTTTATTCAGAGTCGATATAAGGTAATTATTACTTCCTAAACAAGTTTCAAGGTAATTATTATATTTCAGAATCAACTGCCCTTAAAGCTGCTAGATAAAAAAGATACAATGCGATCTTTTGATTTTAGAGTTAAAGTTCCATTCCTTAGAGTTAAAATTCCAGCAATTTCGTCCCGAATAACACTGGCATATCACCGCAGAATTTAACATAACCTAATTAACTAGCAAGACACTGATCTATGTCTATGTCATACTGTAGAATTTACTTTTAGCATAACTAACTAACAAAATGGTACCAAGGAAACATATTGAAGCAGCCAGCTACCGATATTTTCTAAAACTAAAACCATCATCTTAAGTTACAAATATAAGCTATTGTACATCGTCATCTATTTCCAAGCATCACACACAATGATTCATCGTGTATTAATGGATGGCAAATGGCCTATGTGATGTTGTCTTATGGGAAAATCTTCTTAATCAACCAATTACTTCAAAATTATAACTAAATCATATTTATTTCAAACATGCTCGACTATTAAGCAATGCTCCCACAACATTTTCCTAATTTCGCTACAAAACTTTTCCACTACTATTACGAGTATATACAATATATCCTATATAAATGTGGGGGTGTGTCTTCTCAAAAGGAAATAAAACTTGTTAGCCAATCAAAATACTACATTGTAATGGTATCCTGGGCAACAGGAAATGTATGCGGTAAGGGAGACACCAGGCTATACAATTGACAACCGCAAAGGATAAAATAATAATTCCATTACACAAAAATTTGGGATAACAATTTTATGTATTGAGATGAAATTTATATTGTTATTGCGGTTATTACTGTTATCATTATCACTAAATTAATATTGTTATGATAATAAAACGCCTTTTTGATTGGCGATGGAATGAAATTCAAATTAGTTTTGTCTTTTTAAGATGTGTGTACGTTATGATTTATCGCCATTTTGTCATTTGTACATATATATAGTATAAGATAAGGAGATTATTCACATCATTATCATGTACATCATAATTATTTATTATGTCTTGTGCTATGTTTTGTGCGGATAAATTAAAATTTATAATTATGGATAACAAACGTGAAGAAATTTTGTATTGCCAGCCCCAAATGTTCGTCATGTTTTTCAATTTTAATTCTTTTTCTCACCCCTGATTTGTACAAGGATTACAAATTCTTGTGTACGTATCGATGATTTCTTCCTGTTTAATTTTTGTTGTTACACACAACACAACAGACTTTCTTTTCAATCATATTTTTGGTCAGTTGATTTTAAGTCTTTGAACAAAGTGGATCGAATATTTAATATAAAAGTGATTATACATTTTGGTGTGGTGCAAAAGTGTTATTTTGCCACTTAGAAATGGTGTCGCACGATGACCATGCCACAGCTAATTTAACAACATTAGAAAATCATAGTAATAGTGTTAATCGTAGTATCAATAATGTGATTAAAAGTGATGGCAGTGGGATAAAACAATCAACCCCATCGAGTATTGTAAATAGGCCGTCCTCACCAAGGCAATTTTTCGAAAGGATTTATGGTGATTTAGAGAATACAACTAGTGCCGAGAACAACCACGCCAAGGATAGTAGTGTTATAAATAGTGAAAAAAATTGTGAAATTCTATCATCTCCAGGATTAAGTGAATTGAGTTCGGGGTCAGAATGTTATGAAGGGTAAGAAATTCTAAATAAAATCTTTTTGTAATAAATTAAGCAGTGTTATCATAATTAATGTAATTTAGCCATCGATATTAATAAAATTGTAAGCTGTGCTATGTATGATTACAGTTTGATGTAAATATTTGTGCTTCCATGTTGTTGGCAGCCGATCTTTGTGAGGACCCAATCTAGAAAAAAATACACTGAATTGATTTTGGAAAATATTCGATATATACTTAAGTCGCTTAAAGCAGAATTATCTGGATTATCATGTGATCTTACATGATCAACTTGATACAATTAAGAACTATTTAAATTTATCGTTATGGTGCAACATCGATTTGGATAGCAACAATGTTGGCTTAACAATGTTAAAACTACATCGCTGCTGCATATTGAATTCGCAAAACCTTATTTGGTTGCCTTGAATTCTGAACAAAATGTTTTGGTTTCAAATAATTGTGACTAACTGATGCTGGTACCTGGTCATCCTATTCTATTCTCAATAACCACAATTGTGGGAAGGAATAGTATCTAAAATTTGTTTTGATAGTCAAACATTGGTTATAACGTTTGTTGCAAATATGAAGCAGATGCAGTGACGGTTAGTTAGTAGATTTCATCTTATAACCTTTTCCTACAGACGATTCTCTGGTATTTACTGTCGTGGTTAATAATCCAACTTTGTCGAAACACTATCTCAGTGTCGGCCGTGAATACTCTTTTAAGTACATATATGGTATACACGAAATTTACGCTTATGATGTTTCAAGAAAAGTTTACTGTAACCTCCAGCGAAGAGGAAGTCTTATTCCAATATCCATTCTATAGGAACATAAAGTCTATCTTAAGCACTTCAATTTGTTCAAAGTATATATACACTATCGGTATTCAAATTTACCAAAAGCAGCTATAACCTGAGCCATATCAGAAAGATATGAACTAGTTACTTTTTTTAAGGAAGTCCCGGTTTATAAAAATTTAAGAATATTTCAGAATTTATCGTAGCACACGTCAGAATTTATTATTGCGCTGTATAGTCTTACGTCCTAAATTAATTTATCCAAATATAGATTGACTAGCACACCAATTTATCACAACGACCCTCAATTCCTACATAAAACCATGTACGTTAGGGTTAAAGCGAAAGCTTCTTGCTAGTCTATATATCTGAGGTGAAAGTTAGGTCGATCCACCAATTAGTCTGTTCAACAGGGTTAAGTTAAATATTATAAATGTATAAAAAGCTCTAAATTGACTGTACATGATTATAGTAGTGAACACTTTCAACCATAAATCCACTGTCAATTTATTCTAAGTGGTTGTACAGATTCTAAGAATGCCTTTAATGTCTTATAAATCATAACAGTCGATGGTTTAAAATTACTAAACAGATCTGAAAGCACCCAAGCTGAGAGCTTTCGAACCGTGCACAAGAAGTGAAATACATATATCGCTCAATCGCTTTTCATGTGACCTGGCACTTGTTAATTTTTAGAGAACGTTGAACCTGTCTAAGAATATTTCTTTTTAAAATTACTTCTAAATGTGAGGTCACCTATCATCACCAACAACGTTGGAGGTAATTTATAGTTGAAGTGAGCCACAAACTAACTTTACATTCCGAAATTTGGTTAATAAAACGATACAGTGTTTGTCAACGGAAGACGTTATGGTTCTTCTTTAACTTATTCATTATGGAACAGTGACTACTCAAGTGTCTTGAAATGAAAATTCGATTTGCGAGCAGAAATATAATCATTATGGCTAAATTGTCTCATACCACAACTATATCATTATCTGGATGGTCCCTTTTTTGAGGTCTGCCATGCAGCCAAATATTAATTCAACGTACCAAGTAAATATTGACTCAAAAAGGAACGGTTTCGCGTTCATAAATCTTTATTGTCGAGGAATAAAAATTCTTATATACCAGCAGGTACTCATTCGGGTGTAATCCTAGATCTTGTATATATATATATATAGGGCGGACATAACCCCTATCCCTGCAACCAATTACGAACTAATAAATTAATGTCTTCGTCCACACATTTATTTCCGTGGTAAAATTCTCTTCAGTATGCACAATCCTTCAGGGTGTTGGTGTTAGTGCGTCGTCAGACTGATTTTTCAAAGAAATTTCTTATAATATGGTTGTTCATGCATAAATTTAATGCGACACCTAATTACACACCTAATTAATGAGCAACGACATCATTTTCTTGCTAGTATGAAGAGATATGAAATAAATAATGAAGCTTGTCTTTGCCTATCCGGTTTTATTTGACACGATATATCTATCACTTGCCGTCAAAGGTTATGTTTCACTTTCTTCCAGTGAACATCTTCAGCCAGCAGAAGGCAACATATCCACTCAAAGATAATTGAGTCACTAGGTAAGGAACTAATCTGTTCATCTTCCCTGTTTATCAAGTTGAGATATGAACAATTAAGGAGGTCTAGCTGCAATCAAGTCTTTGGAAATGGCTTCATTTTCGTTCAGTGTGGGGTTGAGTGACCACTCATCTCGAAACAATAAGGTTGAATATTTCAACACTCGGATTATCTGATTTTCTATTCACTCAGATATTTTATTTGAAATTTGATAAAAGACGAGCAAGCCAGGACTGATTCCCCTCTAGAATATAGGACGATTCCAGCGCTAAGTTTGTTGCTTAAAAAGAGAATTGAGACCTCCACACATTTGGCCAAAACTGGAGTTGGTACACTTATATAAAAGCTTATTTTCCCTTATAAATGTTCTTTGAGAATGATCGTTGGCGTACTCACAGGGCTCTACATTTTGGGGGAACATACTAGAATTCTGACCACTTAATTTGTTCCAGACCGGCATTAGCACACATAAGAATCCAAATGTTTTAAACAAAAGTGAAATCTGAAGTATTACAACGGACCGACACTTAACCTATCAATCGCTGAGGATACGTTTCAATTTATATCGCGATGACTGCATTTCACGTTAACAATTGTTATGCGAAATTTGTGCAAATAAGAGACATAATAAAATGACAGCAAATTTTCTTATTTTATAATTTCAGAAAACCAATTACAATTGAGAGCGACCACTACCTACAAGAATACAAATACAAAAATACTGACAGTAATTTCGGTTTAAATTTACACGGACCTCGAATACCAACACTTCCGCTCTTTTCATCACAATTGGGTAATTTTCGGCCATTCGTTGGTTTTCCGAATGAGACAACGATAAACACAGGGTTTTCAGCATTCTGTAAGTATTGCAAATATTTTACTTAATAATAACTATATTATATTCCTCTCCTCAACTATCGAACCAACGTAGATCTCGAAACAAAATTATCTTAATGTGTAGGTTGCTAATTGTTTCGAACACCCTGTATAAACAACTATCTATACAGAGATAATTGAAAAATTGAAATACTATTAAATTTCATGATTGTAAAGGGTTTTCCAATAAGATATTTCATTTTGATATTTAAAAAAAAAAAGAATATTTAGTAAGAGAAATCAATGAATGTTTATTTCATTGGAAAGAGATAGGTACGCCACGGCTACGCTTGCAGCAACATATCCTTTTATGAAATTTTCCATGATCACTTCGCACATTTGCGGCTGTATGGCCTCGATAACTTCACGAATTCGATCTTTTATGAAATTTTCCATGACCAATTAGCACATTTGCGGCTGTATGGCCTCGATTACTTCCCGAAGTCCATCTTTAAGGTCTTGAATCGTGGAGCATTGCATGCTCTCCCAAAAAAAAAAGTCAAAAGGTGTTAAATCACAAGATCTCGGTGGTCAATTGTGGTCACACCTTCAAAAAATAAGACGGTCATGAAACTTTTCTTGCCAAATTGCGATTATTTTGTTGCTTGTGTGGCGTAGTGTCGTCTTGCTGAAAATAATTCCATATTCCGGCCATACAAAATATCATTACTCATAGCTCGGTAGTGCAATCCATTCACCGTAACAGTTGCACGAGTCGCATTTTCGAAAAAGTAGGGTCCAATCACACCGCCAAGACAAACAGTGACACGTTGAGGATGGTGAGGATTTTTAAAAATCATTCTTGGATTTTTTGAGCCCCAAATGCGACAGTTCTGTTTAAAAACGTAGCCACCGTGGCGGAAATGGGCTTCATCACTGAAGATGATTTTTCGATAAAAATTCGGATCGTTTTGATGCATTTGAAGGACCAATTCAGCGAATATACAACATTCATGGTGATCGACCGACTTCAGTTCATGTGTTAACTGAACTTTAAAATCATTAAGACCTAAGTCTTTATGCAAAATACGGTGTAATGTCGTTTGTGGAATATCTAATTCCAAAGATCGACGAAGGATCGACAAACCTTGGTTTCCTTCAACACTACGGGCTTCAGCAGCAATATTCTCAGTTGCTCTTGAGCGACGCACACGGTTTTGATTCTTCACATTTTTCCACCAGTTTAACTGTTACAGGCCGAGAAGGTGCCAAAATTGACAAAATGTTCACTATTTTTGTAGTGAATTTAACCAATTTCAATGCGCTGTTGAAGCTTCAAAATGTACAGATGTCCAAATAAGCAATAAGGCAATCAAAATGAAACCTCTTACTGGAAAACCCTTTATATTGTTATATTTACAACATACGACAATCATATACCAACGTTACGATATGTTGTACCTGTGTATATTATGGCAAAAGGAAGTCAACTCGAAAAATTGCAACAATTACACCCCATTAAAAGTTCCTATACATAACTTGGTGAGGGTACGTCCATGATAGATTCATATGCGGTAATTATATTTAAAGACAAGACAAACAAAAAAAATCACAAAACTGGTCATTTAAGTATAATGATGGATATGATATATGTATATACATACTGGGGAAGCCATTACCTTACCTGGATATTAAATATCAATTTCTGATTTTATTTTTTTGCTTTGCGATGCACAATTTTCTCATTCTTGCTAATTTATTGTATAAACGGATTTACCACATATACAATAAATACATATTATATATGAGATTGGCCGGTAACCCATGAACTTCTTCCTTTTACATAATTTATACACTTAGTTGCGGATGAGCAGCATAATTATAATATGATCATCGTATCAACACTCTGCGGGAAATTTAATTTTCTACCTTGCATGTAAATATCGGTTAATTAATTTAATGATTTATATGTACAAGACAACATAAACATTAGGTAGATGTGTTGATTAAATCCATGAAGGGAGATATTGTGTATATACATACGTAGGGCGGTGATGATATACCGATATTGAGATGCGAACCAGGTGCTAGAACAAGCGACACAATCCTTTCTTTTTGCTATAATGCCACAATCAAATTCCAATAAAAATAATTATTCTTTGTACATATAAACTCGTAGATAGACGTGTATTAACAGTCCCACAATAGTTCGCGCATTATCCCCATGAAAATACCTTGTCGCTCATACAAATTATTATGTTCACGTGGAAAACTCGTAACAACAATAACAACGTCGATAACAATCGTTCATGTTTTCAATTCAATAATAAAAAATAATAATTTATCTAATAAATAACTCAAATTTAAGTCCCTTCGTTACACGAACATTATTTTTGTATACATGATGATACAATAACGATGATGATTATGATGATGATGCACAGCGCCATTGTTCTGGCGCGTCCATATAATATTATTATTATGATTGGATTAAAATGAACAGATGAATAAATTTTATATGATTGGCGGGGAATCGGTTTTATTCTGATACATAAATATGAGCGTGATTGTTTTGGGAGGAGGAGGCCACCGTCAATTAATGCACAAACTTGGAGCTCAAATCTCTTATTGGTCATATTTTTTCATTCGCTGTTAATTATATATTCTAGAACATTTCAATTTTGCCCATATCGTACACAAAACGCCATATTTTCATATGATGATGAATAGTTCAAGTGGGAACAGTATTTAAAATATAAGTTTAAGACCGAACAATATAGTTTGGTTTGCGATTCACGGTCCTGGAATATTTTGAGATGAAGTTGGGATGCCACCATAAAAACCTATTTCTACCAAGTTAATATTATTCATTTCAAAAGGCAACTAAGGCAGAGGTGCGGTGGAACAAGTAAAACCATTTTCCGGATAATATTTGGATGCAGGAGCTCTGACGGTTACAAGGAGCTAGAACAGTCTAAAAGTCCGCCCTGCACCCAATTAAAGCTTAATCTAAAAAAAAAAAATTTAAAATAAACACATTTTAACGTGGAACCTTTGCTAGTTGTAAATTAGTTGTAATCTTCTATTTCAGTAACCGTTCGCCTACAATCGTTTTTACAACATCGATACTTCTCGATAGTAGAAGTGATCTAATTTCTTGTTATTTATAATAAATAAGCTGATACTCATGAATCGTAGATTTCCCGTACCAAAATATCAATTGGAATCAGTCTATAATTTTGACCATTCCTTTGTCTCATTTGTATGAAGTTATCGATTCACACTTATTGCACAAAACGTTATCGAACACACTACACTATTGAAACATCCTCATCACACTATTTTAGTTCCAGTTTCAGTCAAAATACGATATATATACCGACTCTATAAGAAATCCGTACCACAAATATACCAGGTCGTGTATGACTCGACGTTCACCCATTGGCTTGTGAATTTGTGATCGAACCACTTCTAC
The DNA here is from genome assembly GCA_963932295.1 of Tipula lateralis. NCBI lineage: Eukaryota > Metazoa > Arthropoda > Insecta > Diptera > Tipulidae > Tipula > Tipula lateralis. The sequence goes on along the minus strand of OZ010736.1, from coordinate 64,954,367 downwards.
CTTGACCCTCGCAAAAACATACGTATTATTACTTCATTACAATTATAAAAAAAGTGTGTAAACGCTCGAACTTAAATTTAAACAAAATTATTTTATGTTTCATTATATGAATTATCTCGCCAATATCCGCCAATTTTACGACTTTCACAGACCATCTGTGGATCCATGTGTGGAACTCGTAGCGCTCCAAGAAACTCGATGTCCTAAAAGTGGAGACCATGTGTCCCAGGGCTATACGTTGCTACACAGTGGAGATTACCTCGGAAATCATGGAGTTGGGTTTCTCATTGGGCCATAGGTAAAAAAGGCTGTCTTGGACTTCCAAGCAGTCGATAATCGAATGTGTAAACTTCGCTTGAACATTAAATTAGCCAACCTGTCAATTGTCTGTGTACATGCGCCCACTGATGTAAGCCAACCCCAAGAGAAAGACTCATTTTATAATAATTTGGATAATCTGATCGGCTCTATACCTGAGCACGATGTCAGATTGGTGATTGGTGACTTTAGTGCTAGAGATGGCAGAAATCAGACCGACTTATGTAATAACATAGGTCCGTACTCCCGGCATAAACTGCGACCGAAAATGGGAAAAGAATGATGTACTTTGCGATCGCTCATGATCTCAAAGTGGCTAGTACATTCTTTCCTCATAAAAATATCCACTTAGAAACATGGACACATCCACGTAAAACATCCCGAACCCAAATTGATTATGTGTTGATTTCTAAAGGCCGGACTCGAGTTGTCCAAGATGTTAGATCGTATCGGTCGTCAACCAAATTCTTAGGCAGTGACCATTATCTAGTCACTGTAAAGCTACGATTGAAATTTTCGTACAAGTCAGAGAGGACAGGAGAATATACAACGCGATTCTCCTGTGAAGGTCTGATAAATAAAGAAACGCAACGAAAATATCAAGATCTTGTCAGTAATAGCATTATGCGATCCAATTACCAATCTGATGATGCGAACAGTCTGGGAAGTATTGAAAACCTCGGTTGTCGATGCTGCCGAGCACACTCTCGGTATAGTGAAAACTAAACCCAAAAATGATTGGTTCGATGAGGAATGTCGTCTTGCTGTTGAGCAACGTAATAACAAGGCAGTTGTTAACAAAACAAGGCAGTTGTTGCTAGAAGAACAGCTAAACGCATTTGTAGACAGAAGAAGCGCGAATGGTGGAAGGCTAAGGTCTTAAGAGTACAACAACTCAGCAATGAGCACAATTCGCGTTGTTTCTTTAAAGGAATCACCGAATTGCACCATACCTTAAGATCTCGGCCAACCGCCATTCGGGACCAGGATGGAAACCTCTGTGTCAACGATGATGCGATACTCGATACATGGCGTGAACATTTTTCTGATCTACTTAATGTTCCACATGTATCACAAGCTGTATTTGATTACCCTCAAATACAGACCGCAGAGTTGTTCATTGAGGATCCATCCTATGAGGAATTCACAATGGCCATGCAGAGACTAAAGAAAAATTGTTCACCAGGAGTTGATCGTATTAGGTCAGAGCTCTTGATATTCGGAGGGTTAACTTTGTGGAACTGTCTTTTCGACCTTGTTCGACTAATATGGCGAAATGAAGTTATGCCTGAAGAATGGAAAGTGGCCGCGTTATGTCCAATTTTCAAGAAGGATGATCGTTTGAAATGCAAGAATTATCGCGGTATAGCTCTCCTTTGCACAGCATATAAGTTACTGTCTTATATAATCTTGGGAAGAATTACTTCTCTGGCGGAGGAAATTGTAGGTGACTACCAAGGAGGATTTCGTCCAAATCGGTCAGTCACTCATCAAGTTTTTTCGCTACGGATGATTCTTTCCAAGTACTACGAAACATCTCGATATACACCAGTGGCCCAATTCTGGTAATTCCGGGGAATAGGGAATTGAGGAATGATTTTAACGGGTGATTTTTTTGTGGTTAGGATTTTCATGCATTAGTATTTGACAGATCATGCGGGATTTCAGACAAGGTGTCAAAGAGAAAGATGCTCAGTATGCTTTGACATTTCATGAACTGAAGCCGAACGATCTGCCACAACGTCGAATTTTCAGTGAATGGGCCCTAGAAAAGTTGGCAGAAAATCCGCTTTTTTATCAACAAATTTTGTTCAGCGATGAGGCTCATTTCTGGTTGAATGGCTACGTAAATAAGCAAAATTGCCGCATTTGGAGTGAAGAGCAACCAGAAGCCGTTCAAGAACTGCCCATGCATCCCGAAAAATGCACTGTTTGGTGTGGTTTGTACGCTGGTGGAATCATTGGACCGTATTATTGGGCGATCGCTATCGTTCGATGCTAACAAACTTTTTGTTGCCAAAAATGGAAGAACTGAACTTAGTTGACATGTGGTTTCAACAAGATGGCGCTACATGCCACACAGCTCGCGATTCTATGGCCATTTTGAGGGAAAACTTCGGAGAACAATTCATCTCAAGAAATGGCCCGGTAAGTTGGCCACCAAGATCATGCGATTTGACGCCTTTAGACTATTTTTTGTGGGGCTACGTCAAGTCTAAAGTCTACAGAAATAAGCCAGCAACTATTCCAGTTTTGGAAGACAACATTTCCGAAGAAATTCGGGCTATTCCGGCCGAAATGTTCGAAAAAGTTGCCCAAAATTGGACTTTCCGAATGGACCACCTAAGACGCAGCCGCGGTCAACATTTAAATGAAATTATCTTCAAAAAGTAAATGTCATGGACCAATCTAACGTTTCAAATAAAGAACCGATGAGATTTTGCAAATTTTATGCGTTTTTTTTTAAAAAAAAGTTCTCAAGCTCTTAAAAAATCACCCGTTATATGTAATTTGAGTTAAAATATTTTTTTCTGGCATACTAAGGTCAAAAGCTAGTGTGAAATTAGGAATAATTTTCCCTTCTAATTTTGGTATGCAATAATTATCCCCAATTTATAAATATTTACATCGAACTTTTTTCGTCAGGAGGCCGGAAAAAATATATTTGAACAGAAACTACATATAAAATCTTTCCCTAATTCCATATTCCCGGAAATTACCAGAATTAGGCCACAGGTATTCCTATAGATTTCAAGCAAGCCTATGACTCGATCAACCGAGAGAGACTATGGTATGCGCTTGAATATTTAGGAATACCGACAAAATATGTACATCTGTGTAAAACGACATTAACGCAGTCACAATGCTGTGTTAAAGTTGAGAACAGGCTATCGAGAACTTTTGCAATCACCACTGTTGTTCGACAAGGAGATGCGCTGTCCCCGATACTTTTTAATCTCATGTTGGAATACATCCTTCGTAGAAGTGAAACACCTCAGGACAATATCTTATTCCGACAATCCAATTAACTTTTTGCATATGCAGATGATATCTGTGTGATTGGATTAAATGGCAACGGAGTGAAAGAGATACTTGATCCACTGAAACAGTTTTCAGCTTCCGTTGGTCTCAAAATCAATGAGTCCAAATCAAAATATATGGTCTCTGGTTTTCGAGACCAAAACACAAGTGATTTCAGTAGTGGTAACCACACGTTTGAATCAGTGATGAGATTCAAGTACCTTGGATCTCTCATTACTCACGATAATAGTGTGGGAGAGGATATCAAAGTTCGGTTTGCCGCTGGCAATCGGGCTTTATATCCTCTACGTCCACTGCTGAAATCAAAATATCTTGCAAATGCGGATAAGCTAAAACTATACAGAGTGTTGATCAGACCCGTTGTCATGTATGGATGTGAGAGTTGGACCTTGACGGATGAGTACGAAAGATGGCTTCTAACATTCGAGAGAAGAATTATGCGTCTGATATATGGCCCAAAACGCGACATTGATGGCACATACCGAGTTCTTTTCAACCACGAGATCAGGAATTTAATGCAAATTCCTGATATCGTGCATGAAATCAAAGGACAGCGAGTACGCTGGCTCGGTCACGTTCTGCGTGTGGATCCGAACAGATACAGCGATCTTTGAACGGAGGACCGGCTTTCGGTAGGCGAACAGGTCGCTCTAGGCGACGATGGCTCCACGGCGTAGAGAACGATCTGGCATCTTCTGGCAACAATATGAAGTGCTGGTTCGTGATCGAAACCGATGGAGTCAGATTTTTGACACGGTACGGGCAAATAATAGCCTGTAAAAACCGTAAAAAAAATGTAGGTTCAATGTCCATAAATTTGGACCATAAATCACACGCATCATTCAAGATCCAACTCTCACATTCATGCATTACAACGGGAGTGATCAATACTCCTTGGATTTGCAAGATATTTCGAATTCAAAAGTAGACATAAAGGATATAAAGCTCGATTGCTAACGGCAAGGCGGACCAAAATATTCTCTTCCACATTTTTATCATGAGTATAATGAGAGACCCAAGATACATAATTGAATCTCATCAATCTTTCAAACGTGTGGTTCCAAACACCGCATCTCCTTATCGAACACCAGAATTTACAAAAGTTTAACTTTATCGCAAGCCATATTATTGTACATTTGTAAGTATCTGTTCGGTATTCCTTAAGTAGGTCTCTCAGGAAGACCTGTGGCCCTATTCTGGTAATTCCACGAGAAATTGGGGAATAGGGAATTGGGGAAAGATTTTATATGAAATGTCTGTTCAAATATATTTTTTCCGGCCTACTGACGAAAAAAGTTCGATGTAAATATTTATAAATTGGGAATAATTTTTCCATACCAAAATTGGAAGGAAAAATTATTCCCAATTTAACACTAGCTTTTTACCTCAGTATGCCAGAAAAAAATATTTAAACTCTAATTACATATAAAATTATTCCCCAATACCGTATTCCCCGGGTATTACCAGAATAGGGCCACTGGTGTATATATCACGAAATATTTCATTGCACTTTGAAAGAATCATCCACAGTGTTAAAACATGATCACTATGATAAACACGAGTGACTGACCGATTTGGACGGAATCTTCAATGATAGTCACCGATAACTTCCCAAGATAATGTACGACAGTAACTTGTATGCTGTCCAAACGATCACTGTTTTTGAAGATTAGGCATAACACGGCCGATTTCTATTATTTGTACACTTTGCCATACCAATCGAATAAGGTCAAAACGATAGTTTCAATAATTTAACTCTAGGTGAAACAAATCATCTTAACGAACGGGTTCTTAATGTATGGTGCAAACCGAAGACTTATTTTAAGTAACCATGCGAATTGCACTTATTGCTGAGTCGTTGTACTAGCCTTACACCATTCAGGCTTCTCTGTCTACAAATTCGTTTAGCTGTCATTTTAACAAGAACAGCTTTATTTTGCCATTCGACAATAAACCGCGGTATATTTTGTTACTAAACCATTCATTTTGGGCTTAGTTTCCACTACATCGAGAGTCTGCTGAGTGGTATTGATAACCAAAGTTTTCAATACTCCCCAGACGCAGAGTTCACTTCATCAGACATGATACAAGATCTTGATACTTTCGTTGCATTTCTTTATGCATCATATCTTCACCGGAATTTCGCATTGTACGTCCCTTTTTCTCGCACTTGTACTAAAATTTCCATCGTACCCTTGCAATTGCCAAGTAATGGTGACTGTGATGAAGCCATTGAAGTTTTTATAATGTTCAGAAAAGGATCTTATAAATATTTTCTCATTTTAATAGCTGACTTCTTGAAACAGTTGTTATCTAGAAATCAACTCAAAACCATGATTAGCGGTAATTCAAGAAATTTAGTCAGACAGAATTAATACCCAATTTCCCCTCTATACTAGTATATGTGTTTTTCTGTTGGCAAACAATCAGACACGTTAAATCCGTTTTTTACCCTTCTCTTTCTTTTCAACCCACAATTTGCTATTTATGATGGTTGGGTGCTGTTGGAAAATAGGAAAAAATATGTTTTATATTTTAAAACTATTCTTAAACAATATAAAAATAATACAACGATTTAAAATAAAAATTAAATGTGTTTTACGGTACGTTTGTCATTCTCCAAAACGACAACAATATGCTGAGTGAAAATTTGCAGATGTCTAAAATCTGAATTGTATAAGACGGGAAAATCTGGCAAAAATTTTCAGTATTTCTTATACAATAAGAATCGATTAATCTAGAATTTGTTTGCTCAAGCATTAAGGGGCATTTATCTACCAAAGAAACTGTTTGTTGACATATAGTGTAAATCCAACTATATGTCACATACTCGCAGAGCTATTATATAAATATATTGACCATTAATCTCTTTTATAGATCACAATTTTCTTTTATCTATAAATCTTTTGATGTTTTCAGCATAATAACACTCAAATAGATAACAGATTTGTACATAATAAATATAAATTAACATAAAATTATGATCAATTCAATGAAAACATTTAAATGAAAATAAAAATGTATGTAAACATCAGATTATCACCACGTTAACCACATCGCATTACATAAACTTACAACGATTGTATTATTCGATATCAGCCCAACAAAGGTGCTGAATAATATTTAATGTACAGGATGAATCAAATAAAGAAATTCTCGGATTTGTCGTAAAGATTTCCACTTCGACCATCAACACTCTAAATAGGTTGTGATGTGATTTACTTTTTTGTATTCGCATGGCAGTTATTGAACTTTTATGAATCGCTAATCTAATGATTTTAACTCTCACAGCTGTGATTTACCTTATACCTTTGGGAGCCAAATTAAAGATATACCACTGTATGTCCATTCAATTCCAAACTCTCGTATAACTGGCAGATATAGTAGCTTCTCCCTTCTAACTGAGCAACCTCGGATACTCAATGTTCCCAAAACCCTTCTAACTGAGCAACCTCGGATACTCAATGTTCCCAAAACCCTTAAGTGTCATGTCGAATTCGAAATACAACTTTCGCAAAAATAACTCTTAAAGAATCATCTTATTCATCAGTGTTAAATAACGAAAATTTTTTAAGGAATAGCTGAAACGTATAGATAAACTATATATCGACGAGTGTATACGAAATACGATATATGGCCGTTATATGTGATGCAAAACTAAACTTTATTTTATGAAAACTTCAGAAACCTCGTAAAATTAAAAGTCACTTGAACTCTGAATTCAGATATCCGAAACCAGGTTTAAGGATCGGAGTCTAGAACGTGCAGTGACTTGGAATCAATATGGTGGGTTTAACGGTCTTATCATATGTACGAAGGAATATCTGCTGAAACTCGTTAGTCGCCTAGAAACTCGATATGCTTACACACAGTGGATATAATCTTGGTAATTTTATTAAATTGGATTTACATAGTAAGGCAATTAATTGATAATCGATCTATGACCCCCTGTTGGAGTGCAGAACTCATGGGCCGACCCATCTTCCATGTCAGTACTATAGGCTGGCATGGAGCTATGCAATGCGCAGATGGTTCTACGAAAATCGGACCTATAGCCGTACGTCCTCGATTTGGCCGTTAAGGCGTAAAGTAGGACGTAAATAAGCGAACCGCGAAAGAGCTGGGAGAGCCTTGAGCCCCAAAAAAGATAGCATAGAATAAAATATAAAAAAAAAAATGATAATCGAATTTATGAGTTCCGATTGCACAAAATGATAATTGTAAGTCTACAACTCTAATATAATAAAAATTTATTTGACAATTGTTTTATGAATATTCTAATCGCTTGATTGACCATTTATTGATTTTAAAAGGATGATTCCGGGGTGGCCGTAACATGAGATCGTACCGGTTTTCAATAAAGTTTAAAAGCAGTGATCATTATATGGAAAATATACAAAAATGATCAAGATCATGTCACAATAGCATTTCGCGAGTTACTTAGTAACTGGTCTGATTTTGAAAAGGTCGCTAATTGATGCTGTCCAGTACTCAGCCAACACTCTTAGGCATGGTAAAAACCAACCTAAAAAACATTGTCGTTAACGAACGAAATATAGTCTTTAATGAAACGGAAACTCGCTTCATAATCGCAACGAAAAATAAAGAGATTAACAAATTTGTAGATGGAAACAACGTGAATGATTATGAATGAATAAAATTATGCGATTATACACGTTTATACTGTCATTATCCTAGATAGAATCGCTTTTCTGGCAGAGGTGATATATACCAGGTATTAATCGATTTCAGTCAAGTTTACGACAACACGATCAATTGAGAAACAATATCCATTGCGCTTGATATCTGGAAGTACCAAACATTTATAGTAGTATGAGAGTAATACTGTATCAAAGTGGGGTGCACGCAAATAAAAATTTAAGAAAATAATTCTGGTATTACACTGTTTCTAACTTTTTCCGAATGCATGTATCATAAAAGGCTTTTTAACAACATCTGCTAGCATATGCAAATGATATCTGTGTTATTGAGTTAAACGTTGACTCCGTTCCATGGCATCAGTCTCAAAATCAATGAGTTCAAAACCAATTATTTAATCTTTTGCTTTAAAGAACGAAATGTAAAAGGGTTTCAGTACAAATGGATTAACTATACATTTGCGGGAGTAGTGAGATTCAAGTTTGTTGGATCGCTTATTACTCATGATAATTGTGTGGGAGAGGATATGCATATCCTCTATGCCAACTTCTTAAATTAAAAATCTTGCAAATGCAGATAAGGTGAAAGTGTAGATTCTCGTCCAGATCCGATTTCGTGTGAATAAATGTAGCAATGCTGATAACAAGAGATGCCCTCTATATTGTAAAAAAAACAAACCGTGTTTTATTGAACTACCTGATCAGGGATTTAATGTATAAGCAACGTTAGTTCGATCACGTTCTGCATGCTGATCCGTAGCAAATGGTGCAGCAATCTTTGAATGAAACAAATTTTGACTAGATGGTTTTAAAATCAATTATCATTTTTGATACACTAATATTCACCCCTTTTAATAAATCCCAAATCACATGACCTGTCTAAATAAATATTTCAATTAAACCACACATTAAAATATTGTTAACAATCATAATTCAATCACGATAATTATAAATTAAGGAATATTTAAAACGAACACAGCAAAATATATATTCAACATAAGGAGACCGTGGTCTTCTTTCCTTCTTTATTATCTAAATAAGGGTGTCCATCCTTTCATATAAACGAAACGACGATTATGATTAATCAATCATAATATAAAAGGGATATCCTATTATCCCACAATTACTTTATTACACACACTTAATTCGTGTTCATACAAATACATACTACAGTTGAATAACCGGGATTTCACATAGGCTTACCATATGGTGGACGTTGTTAAATTGTTTTTTTTTTTTTTTAACCAAAATCAAAATGTCTTAATTGTATGTTTATTATGGTTTAATAAATTAATTTATTGTAAAACTGTTTATAGTATCCCGTCGTAGACGAAAAGAAGGACGACCACGGCGACAGCGTACAACCTTTAGTAGTGAACAAACATTAAGACTAGAAGTAGAATTTCATAGGAATGAGTATATATCACGGGGTCGTCGTTTTGAATTAGCAGAATTATTACGATTGTCTGAAACCCAAATTAAAATTTGGTTTCAAAATCGACGGGCAAAAGATAAACGTATCGAAAAGGCGCAAATAGATCAACAATATCGGTAAGTAATAGAATATATTTACATTTTATAAGGCATTTTATTGGGGAGATACACGTTCATAATATCCAAGACATATGTCATATCTCATACCTGTTCATGTTCGATGGGATATCGAATTCCAATTTCCAAAAAGTCGGAGTAAATGGAAAATAAATCTTCAAATATACCTATATTTAGCTCATTAAAGAAAGCTGGGACAGAATTGATTTCTCAGCTAGTCAGAACATAAATTTAATTTACTGAAAGCACTGCAACAAATTATAATTTAAAGTAACCTCTACAAAAAATACTTATTTAATTCGAACTGCTACGTCAAACTTAAAATGTTGCCAACTCCATTTAAAAGATACACTGAAGAAATCATTCAATCGAATCGTCTATTAATATACATAATAAATAACACATTAATTTTAATAACCCCCAATCATTTCTGGTACTAATTATATTTATTACAATAATTTTTATTTTATAACTTCCTTTTCCTACAAAAAAAAATAATTACAGAAATTTTGCTGCAGCCAGTGGTTTTATCGGACAATTCGGCACCGCTACATATCCAACAGTCGTACCTAATTTTAGCTTCAGTTCACCTCGCACCGGTGCTTCATCTGCCACCAGTCATCACCACCATTTAACATCATTCTACTCATCAACGCTGATAAATGAAAATATATTCCAAGTCAACAGTAGTTATGATTCGGTTCAAAAACCACAAAATGATGACTCAATATCAAATTGTTGAAAATTTGTATCGATATGCGATATCTAGTCACTACTAATCAAATGGAAATTACTCCTTATACTACACTTAAAAATAATAATCTTGAGGGAGATTTCAAATTATGATAAGAACAAAAATTATTAATCAAAAATTTTATAGTTATGTATTTCAATAAAATATTAAAATAACAAAAAAACAATTTCCGATTATTTTTATTCTAAAAATTATGGTTTCTTAAATGATCACGCAATTACTAAAACTCTTCCCCCTTTGCAAACGAAATTTTTCCTTGAGTGATTTTTTTAATTTAAAATGCACAAATTATTTTTTTAAATACATCTTTATTCAAATCAAAAAAATTATTATATACACCAAATATGTAGTAGAAAAACTTACCGTAACATTTACATAGTAGAAGTGTCAAGAGTGCAGATCTGAGAACCTTCCAAAAAGGAAATAAAATTGTTTTTTACTCACCCACAATAAAAACGTAAAGCCATAGCGCGCGCATCGTGCTACATACAGAAAGCAATCGATTGGCATCCGATACGTCATCAGACACGTACGTACATCGCACCTTTATTGAAATTGAAAATGGGGGTTAATGATGAAAATTAACCAGTTTGTGTGTATTGTTATATAAAATGTTCTCCTGCCTAAATTATATAGTAGTAGTGTGTGCGCGCAACTCTTTTACGACTACATTACCGACTAAATATTGATAAAATAGCTAAACATAATATACCTGATACTTTTTTATATATGTTACAAATGCTACAAGTAAAAACACCAACTCAATATTTAAAATATTAATAATCCTATTAATACAAATAAGTTGTTTACACAATATGTATATAATATATCCACTTATAAATAAAATAGTTTTATAGATTTTCCAGTTCAAATAATTATTTCATAGTAGATGCAATCTATTTCAAGAATTTGAGTTTCGAATTCAAATAATTAAATCTTTTAAATAAAACTTTGAACATAAATTTATGCAAAGTTCATGAATTAAGCCTATTTTTAATTATTTCAATTTTCTATGTATAAACAAAGAGCGAGGCTCTATAAAATTATTAACAACGAATAATTGATAGTTAATTATTTTAAAACAATACTAAATAGATATAAATAAGACAATGAAATCAAAATAATAAAAATCGTCAGAAATATATGCTCTAACTCTAAAATTTATTGTGATTAGCTTTAAATTTATTTTACTTGAAAACAATTAGTTTAGAAAAGTTTTGTGATGAACAAGCATGAATTTGTCTTGAAAAGATTGCGTTCGAATATGAAAGGCTTTATTTGAAACTAGAATACCTACATATTTATATTTCTTAGTTTAACTAGAATTTAAACGCTTTCTGATTGCAATTTTAAGGGGAGTGTCTTCAAGTATAAATTTTATATTTAAAAACTAGAATTTTAATTTTGTTATGTTTATATTTGTTCCTTGTACAGATGATTTTTGTTAAGAATTTTTCTTTCGACTTATGCCAAGCTCTAAAAGCATAGTCTATACACAACAAAAATCCTACACAATATACCTAAATATATATACATACATATTATACATATATAAAAGTATATTAAATAAACATATATATTTTTAAATATATATATGATGCAATTATTTCTTTTTCTAAATATTAGAAAAAAAAAGTTAATAAAAAATGAATAAAATAATAAAAATGAAAAATGTTATAAAATTTATGGATGGAGCCTAAATTTTTTGTTGGTGGCCATCCTAAAATTTGGTTAAGACAATTTTTCAAATTACACATAAAACTTATACTATATAAATTACATAAAATTATGACTATCTTTTGTTTCTATGATGCAGAATATAAAACTTGTTTTTAGTTTGTTTGATTTACTATTTATATTAAAATAATTTCTAAAACTCATCCTTTTATCTCGCCTTCACTATTTTTTTTAAACTGTATATAATTCTTCCTGATCTGTTTTATTATAATAATTTATATTTTTGTTAATCTTCCTGTTCTACATCATAAATCAATCGCCTATCCTTTTTATCTGATTTTTGTTTGAAATGTTCTGTTTCTGACCTAAATTTCAATTGAAGGAAAATTTTTTAAAATTATTTTCGAATTCCATTATAAAATGAGATTATCTAGATATTCCGAATAATTATTAGCTAAAATTTGAGCAAATAAAAATTTAGCTTACCTAGTATCTACGATTACCACCACCTCCTCCACCTCCCATGCCTCCGCCACCGCCCATATTATTGCTATAGTTTCCTCCTGGACCACCACCGCCATATCCACCTCCACCACCGCCGCCACCAGAGTTACCTCCTCCTGTTCAAAAAAATAATAAAATTTCAATTAATTTATGAAATTAAAACGATTTATGTAATATATTTAAATGTAGCAAAACTGCGTGTTACATACAAGAATTGAAGCTCCTGTGTAACATAGCTAAGTTAAGCATTTGCTCTCACAGTCATTTAAAGAGTTTGAAATCCGACAATACCATATTGTAAGTATTTCTAGATTAGGGAACTGTGCTTTCAATGGTTTTATTGAACTTACCATATGGTGCTGATCTGCTCGAGTTGAAATTTCCACCTCCACGCACTGGACCACCAGAGAAACCTTGTTGATAGCCACAACCGAAGTTATCATTATTCCAGTTGCCACCACCACCACCTCCGCTGTTACTATTATAACCGCCACCGCTTCCCCCTGACCATCCACCACCTTGGTTACTAGGGCCATTATCCCAGGGATTCATTTGGTTATTCCAGTTTCCTCCACCGCCACCACCCCCACCTTGGTTGTAACCACCGCCTCCGGAGCCACCACCAAAGCTAGAGTTATTCCAACCTCCATCACCAGCACTCATTCGATTACTGCTCCAGTTTCCACCACCACCACTTCCACCGCCACGACCCATATTACCACCACCGCTACGATTTCCTCCACGGCCACCGCCGCCACCTCCACCACCACCTCCTGAATTATTACGATCCATCTCTTGTTTCGATAATGCTTTTTTCACATCAAGCAATTTTGCTTTGATTGTATGACTCTTTTGTACTATAAACGAAAAATTTCTATTATTAGAACATGAATCTATAAATAACGTAGATTAAATAAAATGTTTATACATATATTAAATGTAGCAATAATAGTATCATCGTGGCAACATAATAAAAACCGCCCCAACAAAAGTTTATTAAAGCATTTATTCTTACAGTACAAAAACGCCATATAAGTAATTAAACATCTTTATATGGAGCTGGGACTGTGTAAATAGTTAACGAATATTATTATTATACTTACAAACAACTTTATCAACGGGATCATAGTCATCATATTCAACAAATGCAAAGCCACGTTTCTTTCCGCTTTCTTTATCAGTCACAATACTAACAGAGGTGACACTGCCAAATTGGGAGAAATAGTCACGAAGACAATCCTCATCGTGTTCGTCACGAAGTCCACCAACAAACAATTTTTTCACAGATGCTCCTGCTTCCGGACGACCAATATCTTGACGTGGAATAGCACGTTTAGGTTCAACCTCGCGTCCATCTACTTTATGAGGTCGTGCCTTTTGAGCATCATCAACCATAAAACTACGTGAATAAGTAATAAAGCCAAAACCACGTGATCGTTTTGTTTTAGGATCTTTCATTACAACCACATCAACAATTTTACCCCATTTTTCGAAATGAGATTTTAAAGATTCGTCAGTCGTACGATAATCCAGACCACCAATAAATAGTTTTCTTAAATGTTCTGCCTCCCGAATGTCCTAAAATGAACAACGAAACTTTATATTAATAACGTAACCATAGGAGACACATTATTAAAATTCTAGAACGTAATTTATTAAAATTGGCAAAATGGCGTCGTGAATGACGCCTAGCCTACACCACCATATTGGTAATGCTCAAAATGAATTATCATAGTATTAATTAATTTATAATTTGATGCACTTCTAAAGATTCGATTATTTTAAACGTGTACAAATAAAAATTTAATAATTAAATATTGTTCTTACTTCTTCATTCCCATTTTGGCCGTCATTAGAATCTCCGCTATTTCCGTTTTGATCGTCACTTTTCATTTTAATTGTGTATTTAAAAATAATAATAAAAATTTAAACTAGAGTTTTATTGCTAAATTAAAAAACTAATCAAAGATTTTTTATTAAAATCGAAGATATAACAATATTGCTACCGACTCTCACAAATGCAAATTCACGAATGGCAGAATGAAATGATGCCTAGCTATCTAGGTCGGAAACTCGGAAAAAAAACTTATACCGGTATCGCGAACGGAAGTGGAAAATATTGTACACTGAACTCAAATATTTAGTACACAATTGATTATATTTTTAATAATTGTTTCCAATTATGTGATAAAGCCATATTTTTTATAAATATATATGGTTTATAATTTTATTAAGAACACTGAATGTTTTAAACTTACGAGGTTTTGCACTTTCTATTAATTTAATTCTATAGAAATTGAGCCTACTTGTTTAGAACAAATAAGTTCTCTGTATAACCAACAGATGGCAGTCATGAATTAGAAAATCGAAAAAGTAAATTTGTTGATGAAGGAAATGACAAACCAATATATATTGATTATTAGATTCCTAAATCTATTTTATTCAACTAAATGTACACAAATTATGAATTAAATTTCATTAATCAATCTAAACCGTTGATGTTGCGGCTCTGGTACGACATTAAAATATTTTTTGTATATTAATTGTCCCTCCCGCCCAGCATAATTTCTCTGTATCCATGTGTGATCCCAATTCGGGTCAATTTTCTCACATGTTACGTAAACTTTACCATGTTCTAAAGCAAACAATGTGCCATTCTTACCAAAGCCCACCTAAAATTACAAAAAAAAACATAAATTACATGCACTAAAGGATGCCTACATGCTATCACTACATTTAAGCCGGGATGGAAACGAGTAGTTAATTGTGTAGCCAATATTGTGCCAGCTGAAACATAATGTCCATCTTGTACCTTCCAGCCCCTATGTTTAGGCCGTGCATGTCCTTTAGGATTTTTAGTACTTCCACCAGTTTTTTTACTAGCGTAACGAATTACATCTAAAAGAAACATAAACAATTTAACACCATACTTTTAGTCATCTGGGTACGAACTTGCCTAATTTATTAATATGTGTTTCTAATAATTTTAATTTTACTAAATTTCCAATTAAACTCATGTTGCTTCACAATTCCCAAGATTTGACGTTTAATAAATTGGTTTCGGAAAACTAGTCGAAAAGTTGAATTTTCGATAAATTTATGGTTCAGATATTAGATAAGTAAACAAAACTACGTTTTCATAGTAATATTGCATCGTTATCATGATTTTGTTACATGGTGTAACGTTTTAAAGATTAATTTTAATGTAAATTCTTTTTATTTTTGAAAACCATTATTGGACGTAATAGTTGGACGTACTACTGATGCCATCTGAGATTATCACTTTAGGGATACTGTCTGATTTAACAATTGTACATTTCCATTATAAATGTGTTCAGCAACAATATATATTGCTATCCTCATTCATAGATGTCTCAAAACAAATTGGAACACACATTTTTTTATATTCCGCAAGATTTTTAGTCGGGCGAAGGAAATTTTTAGATGTCATATTTATGCCGCGCTACAAAAATTGTAGCATTTGATTGAATTAAATAAAAACATTCAAAATACTATATAAAAATTAATTATAATAAAAAAATTGTTCGATTTATATAACTGTCGAGTGTCTAAGAATAAATAAATAATTTTATCTGACGGTTTAAACCTAGTGTTCATGTATTGAAAAACGAGACTGGCTATTACAGGAAAACAATTGGAAGGCGCAATAAAATGGCCAATCATTATATTGTTACTGCACAAAAACCAACTGCTGTGAATGCTTGTGTAACTGGTAAATATCACGAATATTTAAATACATTTTAAATCGTGGGTTAATACATAAAACATTTTACATAAGTATTGTACGATCAATTTTCTTTTAGTGATTGCCTTCGAAAATTGAGGTTAAGATCATTCCTATATAAAATTATAATAAATTATATTAGAACATTTGTTATTCTAACCAAACAAAATAATCAAAGTATTTGTTATTGCTGTCTTAAATTTAAATATATATCCAAATTTTGGTAATTCCCAAATTTTATTGTACTTTGTTTTGTAGTAATATAATATAATCTCTAACTATTACTATAGTTCATCTTTCCTAAAAAATAGTAAATAAATACAAATTATTTCAAAGAAACAATAATACTATAGATATTCTGTTTTCTGCAAATTACATATCAAATAAAATTACTGAGGCAACTTTATTTCCAACAAGTCCTACCTCTGATTTCATAAACGGATTAAATGTGATGAGAAATTCTCCCTCTGAAAATTTCAATTAACTCCAATACGTCTACAAGTAATCTACATTAATATTCTTTTCAGGTAATTTCACATCACAAAATGACTTGAATTTAATTGTAGCGAAAAATTCACGCTTAGAAATCTATCTTGTTACACCTGAAGGATTAAGGCCAATCAAAGAAGTAGGCATTTATGGAAAAATTGCTGTTATGAAATTATTTCGCCCCACTGTAAGTATTTATTTTTATTTAACTATTAGCCAAATCTCACTTCAATTATTTGCAGGATGAGAAAAAGGACTTAATTTTTATATTAACACATCGTTATGATGCTATGATCCTAGAATGTAAACAGTATGCTGATGATATTAAAATAATAACCAAAGCACACGGTAATGTCGCTGATCGCGTTGGTAAACCAGCTGAAACCGGTATATTAGCAGTTATAGATCCAAAAGCTCGTGTAATTGGTATGCGATTATACGAAGGTCTTTTCAAAATTATCCCACTGGATAAAGATACGAGTGAACTAAAAGCAACCAGTTTACGAATGGAGGAGATGCAGGTACATGATGTAGAATTTTTGCACGGTTGTGCAAATCCAACACTAATCGTAATTCATCAGGATATAAATGGTCGTCATATTAAAACCCATGAAATAAACCTTCGTGAAAAGGAATTTACTAAAATTGCTTGGAAACAAGATAATGTCGAGACAGAGGCCACAATGTTAATTCCAGTTCCTTCACCGCTAAATGGTGCGATCGTAATTGGTCAAGAATCTATAGTTTATCATGACGGAAGTAATTATCTAGCCGTTGCACCACCAATTATTAAACAGAGTACGATTAATTGTTATGCCCGTGTCGATGTAAAAGGTCATCGATATTTATTAGGTAATATGACAGGTCATTTATTCATGTTATTCCTTGAAACTGAAACGAATGCAAAAGGTAATTTATTCGTACAAGATTTAAAAGTTGAGTTGCTTGGAGAGATATCGATTCCTGAATGTATAACGTATTTGGATAATGGTGTATTGTATATAGGATCTCGACTCGGCGATTCACAACTCGTTAAATTAAATACAGTGGCCGATGAGAATGGAGCATATGTTGTTCCAATGGAAACATTTACTAATTTAGGTCCTATTATGGATATGTGTGTAGTTGATTTAGAAAGACAAGGCCAAGAACAAATGATAACATGTTCGGGTGCATTTAAAGAAGGTTCACTGAGAATCATTCGAAATGGTATTGGAATACAAGAACATGCTTGTATTGACTTGCCTGGAATAAAAGGAATGTGGCCACTTAAAGTTGGGCCCGATGATAATTCATTTGATAACACTTTAGTATTAGCATTTGTTGGCCACACTAGAATTTTGACATTGACCGGAGAGGAAGTTGAAGAAACGGAAATTCATGGATTTTTAAGTGATCAACAAACATTTTACTGTGGTAATGTGAATTATGGCCAAGTGATTCAAATAACTCCACTCACGGCACGATTAGTAAGTGCCGAAAATCGTGCACTTATATCAGAGTGGAAACCACCTGGCGATAAGCGTATTGGTGTAGTCGCGTGTAATTCAAGTCAGTTGGTATGTGCATCTGCTTGTGATTTGTATTACATTGAAATTTGCGATGGAGAATTGGTACAAAAGACACACATTAGTCTACCGTATGAAGTAGCGTGTCTCGACATTTCGCCACTTGACGAAAAAAGTTCAAAAAGGTCGGATATTGTCGCGGTCGGACTCTGGACTGATATATCTGCTTGTATACTACAAATTCCCACACTAGAAACAATGTATACAGAGAAATTGGGTGGCGAAATAATTCCACGTTCAATCCTTATCACCTGTTTCGAAGGAATTAACTACATGTTGTGTGCTCTTGGAGACGGTTCAATGTTCTACTTCGTACTTAATAAAGAAAATGGCTCATTGTCTAATAAAAAAAAAGTCACGCTAGGCACTCAACCTACTATTTTGAAAACTTTTCGATCACTATCAACCACAAATGTATTCGCTTGTTCTGATCGGCCAACCGTCATTTACTCATCAAATCATAAACTTGTATTTTCGAATGTAAACTTAAAGGAAGTGAATCATATGTGTTCGCTAAATGCCGAAGCATATCCGGATAGCTTGGCCCTGGCTACAAAGAATTCAGTTATTTTAGGAACCATCGATGAAATACAAAAATTACATATAAGAACGGTGCCTCTAGGAGAATCTCCGCGACGCATCGCTTACCAAGAGAGTTCACAAACGTTTGGTGTTATTACGGTACGAGTTGATATACAAGATTCTATTGTGCTAGTACCATCACGCCCCTCTGCTTCGACACTATCGCAGAACGTAACAAGTGCTTCGAGTTCAGGTGCTTTGCCTAAAACCGGTGCCGGTACATCTGGAGGCCTGACGGAATATGGTCAAGAAGTTGAAGTTCATAACTTACTCATTATTGATCAAAATACATTCGAGGTGTTGCATTCTCATCAATTTATCCAAACAGAATATGGCTTGTCGTTAATATCGGCTAAACTAGGATCCGATCCAAATACATATTATATCGTTGGAACTGGAATTGTAAATCCAGAGGAATCTGAACCAAAAGTTGGTAGAATATTGATTTATTTATATGCAGATGGAAAATTAAATTTGGTCGCCGAGAAAGAAGTAAAAGGAGCTTGTTATTCTCTTGTAGAATTTAACGGCAAAGTATTAGCTACTATCAACAGTACGGTTCGCTTATTTGAATGGACTAACGATAAGGATTTGCGACTAGAATGTAGCCACTTTAATAATGTGTTGGCCTTATATCTAAAGAAAAAAGGAGATTTTATTTTAGTCGGCGATTTAATGAGATCGATCACCTTGCTGCAGTATAAACAGCTGGAAGGTAGTTTCGAGGAAATAGCTAGAGATTATGAACCAAATTGGATGACTGCAATCGAAATATTGGATGATGATACCTTCCTAGGTGCAGAGAACAATAATAATTTGTTTGTATGTCAAAAAGATAGTGCAGCCACAACAGATGAAGAACGTCAACAAATGCCTGAAGTGGCTCAATATCATTTAGGTGATTTAGTTAATGTTTTTCGTCATGGATCCCTGGTTATGCAAAACGTGGGCGAACGTACAACACCAACATCTGGATACGTACTATATGGAACGGTTAGTGGGGCAATTGGTTTAATAACTCAAATTCCACCAGATTTTTATGAATTGTTGCATACGCTTCAAGAGCGTCTTACGCATACAATTAAATCAGTAGGAAAAATCGATCATGCCACATGGCGTAGTTTTAATTCTGAAATGAAGACAGAACCATGTGAGGGATTTATCGATGGAGATTTAGTTGAGAGCTTTTTAGATTTAAGCCGAGAGAAAATGCGAGAAACCATATTTGGTTTGGAAATTGAAGCAAATGGCACTAAAAAAGAGGCCACTGTAGATGATATAATCAAAATTGTTGAGGACCTGACAAGAATACATTAAAAAAGGGAGGAATGCCAAGCCCAATCCCTACACAGTGCAGAAAAATATTCAGTTTTAAATTTAGTTTTGTTTCTATATTTGTTTTGGTTTAAAAATGATAACTGGTACAAATTATAAACTTTTTATTATCGAATAAAACAAAAAACAATTTTGAATTTATAAATGGGTTTCAATTTTTTAGCCATTCGACTATCTTGTCTATACCCAAACTTGAAATGGCACTCGCTTCAACTACTGTGATCTGTTGTTTGATTTGTTTGTTTAATTTTGCCATTTGCAGCATGAGAAGTGCCTCATTTCTCATTTGACGATAAGCTAAATCCATTTTTGTGAGAACGAGCAATATTTTCGTTTTTTGAAGTCGAGGTTCAGCTAAAAGAGTATATAAGAGTACCCCAGCCGCTGATATTTGACATAAATTACTTGTATCCACTACATAAATAATCTTATCAACATCAGTTAAATAATTTTTCCACATTGGAGCCATTGTGCCTCCTATTTCGCGAACTTGTGCAATTTTTTTCGTTTGCTTTCTGATCACCTCATTCTCCTTGTACACGATAGGAGGAAATTTAATTGTGAACAAATTTATGCCGATTGTTGGAACGGAATGTGATGTATTATTAACGGATCCTGGTTTTTGTACACAATTTAAAAGTAAAGTTTTTCCGGAGCCTCGAGGTCCTAAGCACAGGCACGCCATATTTTATTTACATACGTAGTTGCCATAGAAACTGCAATCGTTTAAAATTTAACAATGACTCGAACCAAATTGGTTGCAAAATCCTCCATTTGCAGATAAGTATAATCAACTGAATGCAATCAAAAACGACCCTAAAATCAAAATGTTTCTCAAAAGATTTGGGAATATAGGGCAGACATGTCAAATTAGATTGGATATGGTTGTGATTTGGGAAGTACAGTTAAATACATTGGGAAAAGTTTACTTTTCGAAAATACATTTAATTTATAAAAATTAAGTTAAAATGAATAATTCAATTTATCTTAACTGTGAACAACAAGAAATATCGAATCATTACGAAGAATATACTCGTGAATACCAGAAAGCTATTATAAATTTAGAAAAATTTAACTCAAAGGTGGATAACTAACCTACAATTTTTTTTATATTATTTATATGAAAGTATTCTAATTTACAGACAAAGGATTTAATAATCGATACGTATCGAAATTACAATGAAATTAATAATGATGTTACTTTAAATAAACTTCGAACATATATACAGATAATACAAAAAATAAATTACGAAATCTTAGCAGATCAATCACAGGATTTAAACATAACCTCAAACAATTTTTTATCTCCTGATATTAATTCGGATAAACCTGAAAGTATATCAACTAAAGAAAAACCACCGGAGATATTAGTAAACGAGACCGTTGAATTATCACCTAAGCTAAAGCAAAATTCTTTAATCGATCATGAACATCCTGTAAAACATTTTAACTATCCCCAGCCTGAAATTCATCTTTATTCCAAAGATCACAAAGGTGTTTGTGTTATTTCATATGTACGTAAATGTGAGTACAAAAAAAGCTTTTTTGTAGTAGATAATTCAATGTCAAAGAGTCAATATACCAGTGCTCTATCTAAATTGGCTCACCTATCGTTTGAGCTGAAACCTCATTCAAACTGGATCCCAGGTGTTAACGACGTTTTTGGTGTGTTCATTGATAATTGTTTATTTCGCGCGGTTAAACAAACAAAAGCTGAACCGAATGACCGAGATTTCAAGATATTCCTAATCGATATCGGAGAAATATTCGATATTGAACTTGGAAAGGACGAAATCTATGATTTGCCTAAGGATGTGCGGGTTATGCCGGCACAAGGACTATATTGTATTCTAGATAAAAAGGTAAATTTTCGTTATTATTTTGTTCCTAAGTATACTTATTTTAATTTATTTTTCCTAGTCAACGATAACTATTGAAAATATAAAGGACGGTCTTTACAAAGAAAGGACTTTCCGAATAACCAAAATTAAGAAGTCTACCTTCCATATGGATGACATTAAAGAAATAACAAATCCATTTTATACCGAAATTGTAACCAAAAAGGTATGTATGATACGGTGAAACTATAATTAATAGACTATATGAGCCATTATTTGGGATAGTATGTAATTACTTATAGGTTGATAATCAAATTTATGGTTTTGATCAGTTATGATAAAATATTTAATCTTATTTATAATTCAAATCTCTAGAATAATGAACCCAACGACCCAACTAGAATTATAAAATCCGCCACAGAGTGTACCAGCAGCTCCGATGAGTTCACGTTGAGTGGGAGTGAAACATCAAATAGAGTCCACACTGCAACAGAACAAAATCAATCTCTCACACAACCTTTATTCATCGAAAACAAATCGACAAGTAGTGCAATTGAAGCAGTAATGACATTTCGTCCAACCGATGATAAACGAATATGTCATTTTTATAATCCTCGAACACGATCGTGTTTTAAAGGGGCAAATTGTAAACTAGAACATTTGCCACAAGTTGAAGGAGGATGGTCGCGAGACAAAGTAGTGACTAAAACTGCAATCCTAGCCGAATTGGAATATCCAAGTGTTGATTCATTAATCACAATAATACCAACGAGCATAGATATTGGTGGATCGTTTTGGGGTCAAATTGAATTTGGATTGAAAAAGGATTCATTCACGAAGTTGAAACATTTAAATTTACAGCTCAATTCACCCGAGTTTGTTCTAAATTACAAAGAGTTGGATCATTTTCCAGTATATAGTGAACTTGTAATTGCACAATATGTTGATCAATTATGGTACCGGGGTAAAATAATTGGAGATTACGATTATCGATTTAAAGTATTTTTTGTAGACTATGGTAATGCTGAATTTATTACTTTAAATAAAATTCGGAAATGGGACAACCGTTGTGATTGCTTACCATTCCAAGCAGTTCGATGCAATTTTGCAAATATATCATTCATACAAGAAAATCACAAGAAAAAGTTGGATGCAATAACAAAACTAATTTTAAATAAGCGAATGACGGCGAAAGTTATGTATGTATATTGGTATTTTTAATCATTATTCAAATTTAATTATTATAAAACGATTCCAGAAATAATTTAAGTGACTTGGATGTATTAATAATGGATTCTAATGGAAACGATGTAGGCGAACAATTAGTCAAAGAGAAGATTGCAACTCACCGTAAAATGATGGTACCCATGTATCAGAGTAATTCTAATCCGGTGCCCCAATAAAAACTAGTGTGCTTAGATGAATTTAATAAGACTAAGTTAAATGAAATGTTATATGTTTTGTAGTAAAAATGAAATATTATTTATCTTTTTTAAACAATCGCATACTGTTCGTATAATAATTCCCGAATTTTATAATAATCCTCAGATAAACAACCTTCTATAGTTACTTTGCCAGTATCGATACGTCGTAGTGCTAGGGTTCCATTGCAGCACCATAGAACACCACCAGAAAATTCTGATGTTATACTATTCTTGAGTAAAATTTGTTTGAAATCAGATAATTTTAATTCATTTATAAAGACAGCATTGTGTGGTGCAATTGCTTCGGGGTTCAATGGTTCCAATGTTAAAATATGTTTATCGTCTGGATCATCGATTTCCATATCGGTTTGTTCTGTTGTATCTATTTGTTTGTTACGTACAACAATTTCGGCATCAATCCAAGCGACTTCTGCTTCTTTCGCCTTTTGGAATACAAGCTGCGATACTAGTGCCTCTGTTAGTCGTACCTGGTAGATATGTGTTTCTGTGGTTGCATCAATAACTTCGCCTCGAACTGGTGTAAAAACACGAGCTCCTATATTTTGTTGGCAATGGGACGCGATCATTTCAGTTGAAGATTGTGAACCGCGAACCACAACTACACGTCGCGGTCTTAATTGTGATAATATTTTTAAAAGTGATTCGCCATCGGAGCGCCCTTCAAAATCAATAAATTGAACTTGTGCATTGATTTCAATCAATTTACGCGATGTAATACATTTGGTTGGTTTCTCAAGTGAAAGCATTTCATCATCACGATCTTTTTTAATGTCTTCAGTCTTGATTTGCTGCTGGTTGCTGTTCTCTTTATTATCATCTGTATTAATTTCAGGACCAATATCAACCATACGATAATCTTCCAGCTGAACAATTTCCCCATACTCATCCCACTTGATTTTTTCTTCATGAAATGGAAACATGGCGTGTTGTTTGCGAGACGATTTAAAAAAACCTGTGTGTGCTCTACCTTCGGGCCGTACAACTATGTCATGTTTTCCTGTTATGATATTCATTTCCAGTTCATCTTCTGAATCTGAGCTATTCTCATCCAAATTTTTCTTAACAATTAGACGATTATGCTTTTCGCCCTCACTTCGCATATACTCTTCGAGTTCAGCACCTTCGAGCTCAACACGTCGTCTCACATCTAATTCAATTTTACGCCCATTTCCACCATTTTCAATTAAATCGCGAGCTAAAGTACCAGGTGATGTACGATTTGTTAGTATAATACTATTGTTAGAATTTGATGCCCATTGCACAAACAAATCTCGTGCATATCCACTCTCGATATCTGGAGTCGACGCTAGTACAACTTTTGGACTCGGAACTTTACTTAAATCGGATAAATTGTGACACAATTGTAAATGTCGAAATTGAAAAGGATTATTACGAGCACCTTCGAAACTTTTCATCAATTTGTCACTCATCCATTCGATTTGTGATTTAGCAAATTCAACAACGTTATAACTAACGTTATTTAGTAATGCTAGCGAATAGGCCATTAATCCAGATTCTTTGTTCTTCCACAATTGATCAAGCATATGTGCTAATTCGAGTACTCGGCCAGCTGTATCGACAGCTATAAGCACGTTACCATTATTACGAAGGGTCTGTAAAATGTTTGTCATGAGTTTTTCATCTCGCGCACGTCTTCTAGCCTGCTGATATTTCGCATTATATGAATCGGTGATTAAAAGAGATGGTCTTTGTAATTTTTCCAATTCGCAACCGTTTAAGTGCCGCTCTTTTTTGTGGTTAAAATCAGCCGCATACACGATATCCTCCTCACCAACTTTTACGATTTTCCAAATTGTTCCGCCTATCATATGTCCACCGGGCAGTGGTGTTATTGTTATACCATATCCCTTCCCTTTCATCGAAACGCTTTGGTTGTATTTGAGTTGAGTTATTTTATCAAATGCTGCATCAACATCGTCAAGTGAGAAAAGATCAAAATCGTACATATTATAATGAGACATGTAGAGATCATACATAAACATTTGACCCATTTTATATACCGGTATAGTTGCATAGATAGGGCAATTCAGACCTAATTTCCCCACTAAATACGGCAATGCGCCCAAGTGTTGAGGATCTGGATATGATAATAATACAGCATCAATCGTATGCACATGGCTAAAATAAGGAATAGATAAAACTTATACACAGTCAAGGAATGAATTTACACACCGTTTAATCTCTTTGATGAAATTGGGGTCGAATTTTTCATCCCATCCACAATCTAAAAGTATTCTAACCTCATCAACTTGAAGCATATAACAAGGTGGCGATTCATCCATTGCGCCAGATATGGCGTGCATTTTAATAATCGATGTCATTTTTTAGTTTAAGTCACAATACTATTTTGGTTCTTCTGGATCAACTAGAAATGCCGCAAATAAAGTGTTATTGTTTGATTGTCAAAATCATTGGTTGTATCCATAGATATTTGAGTGGTTCTAAAACTATAAAACATCAGAAAAATGCAACCAAAATTAAAAAGTTGGAATTGACGTGGCCATCTAGACTAACTTCATTCATATTATTCTATAGCTTTCTTTTGTACACACATTGATTATATATAGTTATTTCGATTCTCATAATTTTACATCATTCTGTCAAAAATTATTAATCGTGGCACTGTACGCATTGAACGTGGCTGTTGATTAGTAGTGCATAGTTTAATACTAATTTTATAAATAAAAAATGTATTCGAAATCAGCATTATTTGCAATTTTGGCTTCACTTTCGATTGCCTCAACTTATGCTGTAGAATGTGGTAAAACTGAAGATGTAACTTCATTCACAACACAAGATGCCACAATCGTGAGCCAAATCGCTTACATAGCAGAATTTACATTAAAATGTACCGGAGCTGATGGGGTATCTCTATTTTCGGAAATCGAAGGCCGATTAGCTCCAGTTTCACGTATTGGTGAAGATAAATATCAAGTAAGAACAAAACTATATATATATATATATGCACAACTGATTTAACTTATTAATATTTTATCAACTTTTAGGTCAGCTGGAATGAAGAAATCAAAAAAGCTCGTAGTGGTGAATATGTAATTCGTCTTTACGATGATGAAGGTTTTGGAGCCGCTCGTAAAGCTCAACGTTCAGGTGCTAGTACAAGTTCTATTAAAACTGTTGGGCAAGTAACAGTACGTCATCCTGGCGCATTCAAGGGGCCATGGATTGATTCTGAACTATTAGCAGCTGGTATTGCTACATTGATTGCATACGTTGCTTTCTCCACCAGAAGCAAAATTCTTTCATAAATTTTCGTGCGTGAAAAGTGTTTTAACTTTTCATTTTTAGAACAATATCCATCTATCGCAAAAATTCACGTTTCTTTTTATATAAACATCAAGTACTAGACTGTTTTTATGAAATAAATTATTTCGTTAAAAGAAATTTTATATTTTGTTTAATTTAAAGCATTAAATTGGCTCGTAAAAAAAATTATTAGAAAGGAATCTCATCGATTGCAACACAGACTATAGTGTCTATAATAGGCTTTGTCTCTAATCTTAATTATTTATGTCCGGATTTTGAACGAAATTACAGGTGTTTTTTGGATCGTGCTACTCGTAACACTTTACTCAACTAAAAATTAACTAAAGAGGTGTGTTTAGTATTTGAATAACACTTTATGAAAAATATTTAGTGTTTACTTCTTATTTTGCGTTCTTCACTGTCAATAAACTATTTGTTTGTAAATAAATAATTTTGGCTCGTATAGTTATTGATGTTATTAGTTTCGAATTATTTAGGTTCGTCTGAAATTTTATTTATCATCATTTTTACTTTTTACGTATTTTGAGATGTAAAACGAAATTGGTAGTATTTACAATGTATAATGAAATTACAATTATAGCCTATTAGTGTTGGCACATTATCAAAAGGTGATGATATTTCTAAAGTTAAACTTGATCCTTTAAAAAAACGATTTTATTTCATACAAATCCAACAGAAAGAAGTTCAACTTAAATTACAGAATCCGTCTACATATAAAAATGTTAATTCCACTGTCAACAATAAAAAATATGGTCTCTTTCTACCGTTCTGTCAGTTGATCAGTTTTACAAAATCAAATAAGTGTGTGAAAACGAGACAGAATAACATAAAAACGTAAACAAAAGCAATCGAGCCTCTTACGTTTGACGTGTGTATTGTTTTGCAAAAATTTGTTGTTTTTAATCAATCGCATAAATTCCACGTCTATTTAACATACATATTTATCACAAAAACAATTCTAATCCGAAAAAAAATTCTTGTTCATAGTCATGAAAATTTGGTTTTGTGTATGTGAGTGTAAAAAAATTATAAAAATAAGAGTTCAACAAGTACGCAGAAAACAAAAACAAGTCATAATATAGCGAAGTAAATAGAAAAATATTCGAACGATAATTTTTACAACCAATCAAATTCGAGTTTGAATTAATTTTTTTTGATTCGTATTTTTTTAATTTTATAAATTAAATTTTTTCATTGCAACTCAATTAGTAAACATAAAAGTTTTCTCAAGTGAACTGTGTTGATAATACAAAATTTTTTAAGTGAAATAATTAAGGACAATAAATAGTATTTAAAAAAAAATTTTATATAAAAATAATTTGTGATAAATATTTAGACAACAAAAAAAAAGAAATTATTAATATTTTATATACTAGTAATATAATAATAAATCATTAATCATGCCTCCAAGTCGATTGGATGGATTATATCGCCGTTTGTTGATGACAAAATTTTTCACAAAAGGCTGGGGACAACCAGATAATCTTTATAAGTATGTTTATTTTTTTTTCACGCAAATACATAATATTTATCAACATAATTAGTGACCTGACAAATATTATGTAACACGGATTGTTTCTAGTAAATTCTCATTGATGTCATTTTCAATTTGTTTGTGTTATTCAATATTCATACGTACGTGCCATTGTATTGTAACAGTCGATTAATGTACTCTATCTGTCTAAATTTCCAGATTATTTGAGTTCAGGAAAATCATATCGAATCGTGAAAGCTGTATTAAATTAATTCCTCCAGATTATCCGGTTGAAATTACAAAGGTAAGCTACGTATTTATTTTTTGCATTTGTCACAACGTAATGTGCTATGATGTATGTGTAAACAAGTTGTTAACGAAACCTTGGAGATAGTGCGAAGCAAAATTTCTTATTTACATAAAGATTACAATAAACCTCCAATACAATTAAAAATGAAATAGAACTTATTTGGCATGAAAGTGTTTTTTTCGCGTACTAGTTAGTGAAAAAACAGATTATTGAACTATCAATTTATACATGTGTGGGATATCTGACCATATCGTATGATTTCAAATATAATTGATAAATGTATGTTTATTAATAGATACAACAGATAGTTGGCATATATTATATGTATTTTCTAATCTATTGTGATTAGTATATATTATGTATAATGATGGCACAAATCCAAACATTGGTTTATATTATTATTAATTCACGTTTTATTTATTGCTTTCACCATAGGATGAACAAAGTTCCGACTGCAGAATATTAGAAGGAAAATTTGTCACACCCTTCGAACTTTATGTACCAGGTATTGTACCTAAATGTGCTCAAGATGCTCACTTTCAAATGATAATACCAAATAAATGGCATGATGATAATCATCGGCCAATGTGTATACACTTGGCAGGCACTGGAGATCACGTAAGAATTCATATCATATAATGTTTAGTTCGAGGCTTTAGGTTTTAACTAAATCTTGTTTTAATTGTACAGCACTACTGGCGTCGTCGTAATTTTGTTGCAAAGCCATTAATGAAAGAGGCCGGAATTGGTGCAATATTACTAGAAAATCCATTCTATGGGGCTCGAAAACCTAAAGATCAAGTGTGAGTAAAGTTTAAAACGATAATTTTAATTATAAATTAAAATCTTTTTAAAACTACAGACGTTCCTGTTTACATAATGTGTCTGATATATTTGTTATGGGTGGCTGTTTAATATTAGAAAGTTTAGTGTTATTAAATTGGTGTGAGCGAAACGGATTTGGACCACTAGGCATTACAGGATTATCGATGGGAGGTCATATGGCATCATTGGCAGCGACAAATTGGCCAAAACCTTTAGTACTTGTACCATGTCTGTCATGGTCAACAGCTGCGTCAGTATTTACCCAAGTAAGCACACAATATTACAGAATAACCATTATATTAGTATAACTAAAGTCGAGCAACCGGCCATATAAATTTATTTTTGATAAATAAAAAATTTGGCAACCGTTCATTATATACAAATACATATATTAACTACACGCGTTTATTAACAGATAGCAAATTTTATGATTACAGGGTGTTATGTCTCAATCGATAAATTGGGATCGTCTGGAAAATCAATTCCTTACTGATGGTAACTATTGTGATCGTCTCGCAAAAATGGTTCAGGTTGTTGATGAAGATTCGTTTTTGGCCGGTAAACAATTTATCAAGAAATTCAATCAATCAATAAAGGAACTGAAAAGTGATATTTACGATGTTCGACAACAGTTCGATTCTACCACCGAAGTTGTACCTATGACTGAAAATAACGACCTGCTACGTACACTCCTTTCGAAAGATGCCACAGAATTTACAAATTACGAATTAAATATGATAAATAATAAAATTAAGGAAATTTTGAAGAATATGGAGGAAGAGCGACGAATTGATGACGAGCGAATTCGGCTTGCACAGCAAACGAAAGAAAAAAGTGAGCTAACACTGGAGGCGGCTACAAATGCAATAACAAATGCGACAAACGGTATTAGTTCGTATATCTACGCTGGTAGTACAAAATTGATGAGCTTAATTTTACCTCAAAAAGATACTGTGACGAATGATAATGCTGATGGTAATCAAGAAGGCGTTGCTGCTGATACAAATACAGCCCCAACGAAAGTGGTTGAAACAATCAAAACTGAAAAAATCGATATCACAAAAACAAATTGGTGGGAACGGGAAGCTTTACAATTTATGCGAGGTGTTATGGACGAATGTACGCATCTAAAAAATTTTTCAGTTCCATTTGATACAAGTTTAATAATTGCGGTATGTGCCAAAGATGATGCTTACGTGCCACGGGATGGCTGTACGAGTCTAGAAGATATATGGCCAGGTGCAGAAATAAAGTATCTCGATGCAGGGCACGTTAGTGCTTATGTACTTCATCAAAAGCTTTTCCGTTCATGTATTATCGAAGCATTTGAACGTGCAAAAAAGAAACACGGTCCCCTACCAAATCCACTTATCACAACAGAATTTTTAAATTCTACAAAAACGACACAAATTACCGATAATGCACAGCCATGATATGATTCCAGTACAGGGAACACATCTAGCCTACACAAATCGTAATTATGTAGTTACTAGAAATTTATTATAATACAAACAAATCTACACAAATTCGCATCGATAAGAGAACAAAATTGTATATTTATATTTTGTTTGGAATCTTACAATGATTTACAACGTATTGCTTTATTATACGTTGAACTTGGTTGAACTGAACACTCTCCATTAAGCAATTTTTGTACATACTGTCTAATACATATTGAATATAAATTTTTGTAAAGTAATTTTATATAATATTTAAGATAAAGAGATTGTGATATTATTTTTGAAATAGTAATGCAAACGCACTACACACGAACACATACAAATTTTTATTAAGGAAAATACCAATAAAAAAATTAAGACTATTTTGAAGATAATGTTTTCGTTTTTATTCTTTTAAATTTTCAGCCAACTACCCAGATGTTCCTTTATAAAACACAATACAATCTTATCGGATATTATACCACATTATTGGTTCAATGAATTGTCTTGAGAACTGTTTACGTATTTAAATGTGAGATAAGATTGGAAAATCTA
Organism: Tipula lateralis; assembly: GCA_963932295.1. Classification (NCBI taxonomy): domain Eukaryota; kingdom Metazoa; phylum Arthropoda; class Insecta; order Diptera; family Tipulidae; genus Tipula; species Tipula lateralis. The sequence goes on along the minus strand of OZ010736.1, from coordinate 64,922,952 downwards.
TTTTAGTCTTATTCAGTAACATAGTAAGTATTAATGGTTTTGTAAATTTCATTTGCTTATGTATGTAAATAGTACATTAATAAATATTATGAGTTACATGTTTCTTAAGCATGATATTCATTCATTTTCGAATGATTTAAAAATACAATCAACGGAATAATTAAGAAAATAGTATTTTTAGCATTCAATTCCATTTATTTTAAGTATAAATTGGACACGGAAACTGAGTTGTATTTTATCATCATCATATTTTCCGAATGTAGTTCGAGATAGATTCTGTACAAAACCGAGCATCAATTAAATTTGATTATAAACAAAGAAAAATAATATCTCCTCTGTGATGACGTCCTTGTTTAAAGTGAGAATGTAGCAATTAACTCTACAAACTGCCATGACTTTATCAACCAATGACATCGTCTACTTGTGCAAGTGATCATCGTATTCTCGGTATCATGACATGCAATTATTGGGCTATAAGTGTAGCCAAGAGCAACTATACTTAGCGTTCTGCTTTTAGTCCAAGCTGGAAAAGAACATTATCCATTTCAGTAACTTCTCTATTTTCGGTGATACGCTAGTAAGATACGATTGGATCGTGCTGATTTAATCGCATTAAAAATTGAAATTGTGGTTTTAATAAATTTTAACTAAATGACATAATTATTTAATGAAACATAAACTTTTGAATTAAAAATACAATTTAATATTAAAATTAGGTGTTTTGTTTATAGTAGGTTTTCTAAATTAGTCGGCTTTTTCGTGACTCATTTGGGGATTTTTACATCCTCATACAAATATTAAAAAATTGGCTTCCAACCAAATCTAAAACTATTATTTTCTTTGCCGTTCATTCAACTTTTCCTTTTTTCATCTATAATTTCAAGTTTCGAAGTTTCAAAAATACAAATGTAAAACATATATTACATATTTGTTATAACTACATATTTGTAATTAATGTAGTATTTATTTTTTATTAGATGATTATAATCATGAATTCATAGTATTACACAAAACAATTAATAATATTTAAAATATAATTATTACAAGTAAAAATTTATTCAGATTCCTTTTTATCTTCATCGTGATTTTCTTTTTTGCCATCTGGAAATGATAAGTCTAGTAAAAATTAAATTTGTTTACATTTAAGAACTATGTGCTCTTTTCACCCGTATCCTCTTTCTCCGGCTCGTCGGCAGCAGCGTGTGGCGGTAGATTCATTGGTGGTGCACCGGGTTGACCAGGCGGTGGTTGCCCACCCGGACTTTGTGGTGGTGGTGGACCACCTGCAGCTATATTCGGCGGTGGTGGATATGGTCCGGCAGGATGACCTTCAATTGGAAGGCCGGGTGGTGGTGCACCATGTTCTGGATAATGCATTGGTGGTCCACCAGGCCGTGGACCCATACCATAGTGGGATGGTGGTGGAGGTGCGTATTGCTGATGATAAGGATAGGGAGCATATTGAGGATAGCCCTGTGGTGGATGTCCTGCATATTGTGGAGGATAATATGGAGAACGAGGTGGGCCAGCTGGTGGTGGATAACCACCATAGGGTTGATGTGGCTGCATATTTGGATGTTGAGGTATTAAACCTTGATGTCCCATGTGAGGAGGCATGTTATGTGGTGGAGGTGCCAAATGATGTGGAGGAACTACGCTTTGAGGGGGTGGAGCAATGGGCGATTGTAATGATGTTGGTTGTTCCTGGCTTGTTGGTGGTGGTAATGGTCCTCCTGTAGCCGATCCCGGTCCAGTAGTTGGTGGATGTACTCCCGAAACCGGAATGGCAGGCGGAGAAACAGACACCGAAGCAGGTGGTAGAATTGCACCCGGTGGTGGTATTGGTTGTGCTGGATGCATTGGTGGTGGTGCAACATTTGGATGACTTGGTGGTTGAGTTGGAGCTTGGACTACAGAAGTCGGAGGTTGTGGTGTTGGCGAATTGAGAATTGCCGGTGGTGTATCAATTTTTGTCAGTTCGGCTTGAAGTGGTAAAGTTGTTTGCTGATTAGGTGATTGAATTGATTGACTTGGCGAAACAATTGGTGTATTCATAATATCATCTTTTGGTTCACTTCCCTTACTACTAAATACGGCTACATTTGGTTGTGCCGGATTACTTTGCTCATCCGATGATCCATTAGTGTTAACCGGTGATGGTACTTTCATATTAGGTGTCGATCCAGCCTGCGATTGAACTGAAGTCGAATCGTTAGATTTAGTATCTTCTGAGTCTGAACTCTTTGGTGGTGGATCAGTCTCCATTGGCTAGAAAATACCCCAGAATAATAAATAGATTAAATTTAATGGCGAATCTCTTCAATTCTCAACTAAAATACGCAAAGCAGAAAAATGTATATTTAAATTAAATATTCGTTCCAGCCAATTAATTAATAATAATTATAGAAACAATTTGATTTTCCACAGTAAATTTCGTTAATTAAATAAATAAAAATAACACAACATAAATTTTGTTTTTATAAAAATTAACAATAAAATAGATATTAATGATTAATTTAAAAAATATAAAAACAAACAAAATAATAACAACGCAGTAAAAATTATTTTATAATTCAGCAATATTGCTTTTGCAAATTTGAATCAAGATGAGAAAATTTGTTACCTGGATGTAGTGTAGCACAGTCATCTGGTGATGATGATTTGGAAGAAAAATATCAAACAGGTATCACATATACGAAAATCAATTTAATTTATGTGTTAATCTTTGTGTTACTCATTTTTGAATAGAACTTATTAAAAACAGGAAGATGATAGAAGAGAATAGGCATAAAATCGAGTCGTATTCCATTCTCACAATGGCAAATTCCGAAACTATTCTAATTACTAAATATTTGAACTATATTTAGTAATTAGAATTAAATTACTAAATATAGTTCAAATAGAAACAGGAATTTAGTCTATCTCTTGTCATAAATGAACTTTTTATTTTTAACTAATAATAGGATAAAAAGAAATATCGCAATAGAATTGATCTAAACCAAATTTTGTACTCTTTACTTTTATTTGAATAGCCACAATACTATTTAAAAAAATATATCAATCAATTAATTTTTTAATAAAGAATGTAAATATTTTATTTACAAAGTGATACCAACTTCGGATTTGATTTTAGATAGAGAGTATACGAAATAGAAATTTTAACTTTTCTACGAAATTGCTGGATAAAACTGGAATATAAAAAATGATATATATATGCACTAATCTGTTATGAACATGATTTCTGATTTAAAATTAATAATTTGTAACTAAGTCACAAGATTTTTAAATTGTGAATATTAGTAAAACTTTAATTGAATAAATCATGAATTGAATTAGAAAAAAATTATATTAATTTATCCAAATTATAAACAATAACGAATCAATAATATTGTGTATCCCATATTCTGCAAGTCGATGGTTCGCATTGTGAACATTTATAATGTATGTGCTACTTTTACAGTGCATATTTTGGAAACATAAAAAACATATTGGATTTATAATGCTATTTTGTAACATTTAAGATGTGACACTATATTTAAATTCTAGACTAATACGAGAAGTGCTTTACTAATTTCCTATTTATAAAAAAAATCTAAATCCTAGACGACTAATGTTAAATTCTATAAAATACAAACACATTAACAATTAGCTTACTTCTTGTGCATGAGACTCGGTAGAAGACGGTGGCGCCGATGATGGAGCATTACTTGGTTGGGTCGGTGCCGGTGGGGCATCCGACTCGGGTGCTGCTGTTTTTGCCATATTTGGTTCCTCTAATTGTCGCATCCGTTCACGTCGCATTAAATCGTATTGCCGTTCCACCATTTTTAAAAATGTATCCTCATCGACCGCCGGTTTACAATGCTATATTAAAAAATATCCAATAATATAGAGCAATTATCTTACAACAATGTTATACAAACCTTTTTCAATTCTTCTTGAAATTGTTCACTTGATTCGATAAATTTTCTTTTCTTAGTTTCAAACTTTTCCTCAATTTGCTGAAGTTCTGCCTCTAATTTCATTTGATGCATAGTCAATGATTGGACTTGACGTTTTAGTACTTGCATTCGTTGGGTTGTAACAACCGAACGAACATCTGGTACTACTGCATCGGAAAAAATTTCATTGATCAAACGATGATTACGTAAAAATCGTGCATATGCAACGTGCTTAAAAGAATAACCATCGTCTTGATCATCTTCATCTTCGGCCGGCTGAATATCAATGCGACGATCTTGTTGCTGGCCTTTTGAACTTGATCGTGGTGTTTCATGAACATCACTATCGCCAGTGGTTCCTAATTATTATCAAACATTAATACAAGACACTAATATGATCTACTACTATTCAAATACATGATTTTTAATGAAAATGATTACATAAAGCATTTACTATATACTACAAAACACATAACCAACAACACATACCAGATTTAGATTTATTTTTAGCGGACAAGTATGCCAAATATGCGGGTGAGCTGTGATATTGTTTTAAATTTTTCTCGTATTCTATCTGCAATAAAAATAACAAAAAACCGCTTGATTTGATGTGAGAGGAAAGAAATTATCTGTGATATGCAATGATACTCTGATATTAGTGTAGTTCCTCCTAAAAGTTTCTGTTTAACGGTTTGTTTATAAAATATAAACTGAATTAAAAAAAATTCAGTCATTAAGAAACGCTACCCTAATCATTAGACCCCATTTAAGTTTAAGTATTCGAAATTGAATAAGAAATTACTATTAAAGTAATTAAATTCAACGAAGTTAAGTTTGCCACAACAGCTCGATAGCCAATTTGTACCATTTTCAGATAAATAAACTTCTAAAATAATTTAAGTTTTACAACTTTCTCAAGATCGATATTATTAATTTAAATAATATTTTAACGACACATTTTAAAAATTCGAATACTGCAAATTGCAAAATGAAATTCAACAAATAAAAATTAATTTTAAATAAATATTTTTTTAGGAAAAACTACACCAAATTCTCGTTACTTCTATTAATTACAAAAACAAGGCACATATAATATGGAACAAATCTATGGATATAAAAAACATTGTGTAAAATTCCAAAGACATATATTTATAATATTTTTTCAATTCCCATTTTATATACCTTTGATTTTACACTGATATCGGTGCCACGTTAAATATTCGGGCGTCGAATGATAAGTTCTCAACGTCTCTAAATACTGAACCTTTCATTATAATTTGACTATTTTATTATTTTGAGATTTTAAGAATAATAACAATTTACGACGACTTACCTTTTCAGTTTCATATTCATCGACATATTCTTGTTTTTGCGACTCGGGAAGATCACGCCACATTTGCCCTATAATTTTACCAATTTCCCATAATTTTAGTTCAGGGTTTGCTGCTTTTACAGTGTCCCAAACTTTACGTGAATAACGCATATATGGCATCAACGGCTTTTCTGGTGGTTTCGGCGGTTTAGGAGCTCTTGGATCAATCTATGAAAATAAATTTAATAAAATTTATTTTGAAATATTGAACACGGTTTATATAAAACAACTAATCAAATTCTCACAGTAACACCTCCTTTGCCAACTTTTTGTGGTGTAAACGCTGGATTCCCGTGACTACTATGTACAAAAGGACTGGCATTATCTTTTCCACGATCAGTCGATCCTCCACTTCCTGACGCTCGTAATCGTTCTTAAAATAGCAAAAAATTTGATAATTTATTCCAAATCATTTAATCAAAACAAAACGGATTTATTTTCGGAATTTATTTGAATTTTAATATATTATGTAATAATATAAATTATCTCATTAAAAAAGCATAAATATAAAATAATGTTTTGCGGACTACATAAAGGAAATTATTTTGTAATATATACATGCAATATTCTTAAGGTATAAGGGATAAACATAAAAGCAAAATTACTATATAAATTAGAAATCAAATGTTAAACAATAACATAAAATATTTGCTTTACAAAATTTTATCGCAAAATATCACTAACAAAACATGTATGACGTACAAAATACTTCTGAAACTTTTTTTATATGATGTCGATGTCTCTAGGCTAGACAATAAAACATAAATCAACAAACATTTCATATAAACTAAAATGTGTGGTATTTAAAATACAAGTGTATTGAAAATTTTCGAAAACTCCGCGTGAAAAAAATCCTATTCTGTGTTTGGCCGTAACGAATTCGCATCAAAAAAAAATTAATTCGATCAAAACTAAATTAAATTTTCAAAAAAACAAATTCATAATTTAATTTAACTTTGACACTGATCTTACAAAAATTTTGATCACACAGTAATAATTATTTTTTTCTTATTTTACAAAATCTTTTACCTTTTAGTATGTTGAATGTAACTGGAGCACCAGATGGCATCATATCTAAATAAATAAAAAAATAAAAAAAGAAAAACAAAACAAAGGTCGCACTAAGTAACTACAGCATTCAAAAAGAAAATTATAAAATGTTTTTAAAATTAAAAATATAAATTAGACTCAATAAATTAAGATATAAAAATTTATTCTAATTTTCTTTACAGATAATAGCAGAGCAAATAGAATTTTATTTTATTAAATTTACAAATTATTAAATGTATAAAATTACCATGTTTGGATAAAGTGAAAATTTTTCCAACTGAACATGTATGTTAATTTAAAATCATTCAGAATATTGAAGAAGCAGTCTTAAATTAATGTGCTATAAAAGAAAACTAATAATGTCTCAGGAAACACTAAGGATTATCATCATCAAACTAAACGAAATTCTTTGCATTCAAAGTAATAAAAGGTTTCTGGTCTCGGGAGAAGCAATCAGTTCATTTATTCGCTTTAGATGACATATATCATAATAGATCATGCATACCATACATAATGAAACCATAAAAATGGCAAGTAACCAAAAACTTATAGATGCCAGCAATTAAATCCACCATAATCAAACTAGTCACATCCACAGCGATAAATGATGTTCAATCAACAACTGAAACCTCAAGGGTTAATAAATAGTCATCAAGCAGAGACAATTTAATTGACCACCGCGATAGAACAAACAATATTTATCAGTGGTACAGAGATTGAGATAAAGCTGAAACTTACACATTTTGTGAAGACTATAGGATGATTAGTTCAGGATGCAAACATGATTTTTCACCATTTGATTAGAATCGGTTGTGTGAATCTATGGAGTGCAGAGTTCTTGGGCCAACCTATCTTCCATGTCAATACTATAGGCTGGCATGGAGCTATACTGTGCAGATGGTTCTAGGTAAATCGGTCCTATAGCCATACTTCCTAGATTTGGCTATATATTGGCATAGATAAGCAAACCGCGAACGAATTGGAAAAGTCTTGAGTCCCAAAACAGTTTGTTAAAATAAAGATAGAAACAGACAGACAAACAGACTAAATTAGTTTCTCGATATCTTTAAAAGTCTAATGTTATAAAATCAAAATCAAACCATATACAAAATCAATTATTTCAAAAAATATGTTAAGGGAGCATCAGCCAACTACCATTTAGAGTATATTAAATAGCACATACAAAAACTTGCATTTATTCATATCACACTACTTAAATACGCTACTAAACAATCAATATCACTTGTAAAACAAGCGTACACGATACAACCAATGAGCGATAATTTTTATCTTTGTAAAGAAATTAAGCGTTTTAAAAATTGATGTAAATTTGGCAAGCTTCAACAGACTATCTAGTCATAAGAGCGACTAATTAGTCTTAGGCATAGATAGGACTTTGTAAGAGGCCTGAATAAAATAGGGAGTGATTCAATAACATAACAAATGAGAATATAATAACGACTATATTATAATTACTTAAACTAATTATTTAATATCTATTTAAGTGCAATTTAGAGTTGTATTAAGAAGCTAGAATTTGTTAACGTTTTTTATTCTATATATAAAATAAAATATAATATTTTTACTAATTTTAAAATAATCTATCTTTGTGCGTAGAACGAGTCCATGGTAATCTTTCATTTAATATATTTAGGTATATCAAACGCATATATTTATGTATGTATATCAAACGAATTTCAGCGCATATGTATAAAATAATAAAAAAGCATTTTATTTATAAATAAATATTTTGATATGAAGACAGACAGCAACATTTACAATAGGTCCATAATAATTAAGCAGCATAACAATAATTATTTGATATAGTATTATGAATACGTTGACAAAATTTTTATATATTCCATGCATTATAATTTATTTAGACAGATAATTCGATGTTACTTCAGCTGTTTATATTTATAATTAAATTTAGATTTTTATATACTTACGACTCGCCGAGCTTCCACTTGGCATGTTCATGGCGATTTGTTTATAATTTGCTGGAAGCGCCATATTGGATACAAGACAAATTATCTGATTTATTCCTTCTCAATAGGTTTTTTACTGTTAATATTTCTTCTAATTATTACCATTCACCTTAAAGAAAAGAAAAATAAATAAACAACAGATTATAACAAATTAATTAAATATTTTATAGGTTAACACCAGTCTATATACAAAACACAATTTTTATACAAATTTCTTAATTAAATAAATCGTATACCTCAATTGCGAATAAAATTACAATAAATTATTAATTATAAATCCATAAAAAGTTAAAATTTAACACTTTATTCGATTAAAAATTATACTTTTCCTTGTATAATTTAATAAACAGCTCACAATAAAATACGACTGGCATCGCAAAAACTGAAACAATAACCGGAAAATAAATGAGTTGTATTTAACCGGTTAAATTTTTGTTATTGTTAGGTTGGTATGTCTTCATACGTCTTTTTTATTTAAACGACAACTGTCATTTATACTTGTTTGTAATCATGTAATATAGTGATTTGTTTGGAATTTGTTTGTAAAATACAACTTGAATTGAATATAAAATGTCAACAACGTACAATAAAGATTTAAATTACGAGTTAACACAGAACAATCAACGCTTGCGAATAGAATTAAGCAACTATCGGAATGAAATGATTAAATTGCGGCATGAACTATTAAAACAGCGCGAGGTAAATGCTCTACTCAAAAATTCCTTGACATCAGAATTTTTAAAAGTTAGCAAATCTCTTAATATTATATTTAAAATATTGGAAAATTCATGTAACGATTCGGTAGATGAAAGTTCAACGAGTATAAATAACTCTTTAAGCATCGTAAATAGTACAAATTATAGTGAGGGTAGAAATAAAAATGATACGACGAATAAGCAAGATAATATTGGCATAACGTCCTCTACGATTAGGCATGATTCAAATGGTGCCGACGATTTATCTAATTTTAGTTTCAATGTAGATAATGAGGAAGGTATACCATGTGAGTATAGTCGAATCTAGATTTGATACTATGTATTGTATTATGAAAACCAATATATTATTAATAATTATTGCTTAGTCAATCTAACATAGTCTCATTTTTATTTAAATTCGTTTATTGTTATATAAATGATATTTATTTCAGTTACTGAACCAGTTAACATGAATATATCAGAAGGCATTACGAAATCGAATCTGTCCGATCATTGTGACGAAGATGTACCAGAAGAAACGTCTCTCGATGAAAATGCAATGCCAATTATTCAAGAAGAAACTGAAGGCAGCCAAATAGAACTGTCCGTCTGTTCCAACAAAGGACTTGCGATAGGTTAGCTAAGATTCTAAAAAAATAATGATTAAGTTAATTGTATAGGCATATGTATAATCGTTCTTAAATTTGATTACTTTTATTTATGTAATCTAGATAATAAATCAAATGATACGATCACATCTGTAAATGAGGTTCATCAAGCAAAAGTTCAACTCAGTGAAACTACGTTTAATGAATCCTCTATTAATGAAAGTGATATGAGCTTAGACGAATCCATCAGTCAACTTGAATTACCCATTCAAAGCAACAATAAAGTACGAGAAACAATAGTATATAACAAATCGTCTATGATTGAAGATAGTTTTACACTAACATCGACACCCAATCAACAAAGAAATTCGACTGAAATAAAACCATCGCCAAGTAAAATTCCATTAAGAAATTGTTCTGTTCTATTGCATTCTATAGATAAAATAGCTTTGGATTCCAACCGTTTATCATTTACAGATAATGCATCTCTTGTAATCCCCAAAAAAGAAAAACTATCGATTAATTCTAAAGAAAATATGGTAAAAACGAAGAGTTCAGAGAAAAAATCTCTTGGCGATTATAAATCACCTGTAAGACGGTTACCTAAAAGGAAAGCTGCACCTAAAGTATTGGTCGAAATGCGTATTAATACCAAAATGAGGCGGAATTAAATATAACCTAAGGTGGAACTATTTAGATAATCACATTTTGCTTTTTGACAAAATAATGTTAAGATGAAATTAATAAGTTTTACTAGCGTACATTTAATTTTAATTTATATTTTAATTAAAAATAAACTTTTTAATTTTTTGTTTAAAATCTAATTGTTTGTCAAGTTTCAATTGGAGTTTATTCAACTTTATAAGCTTATTAGTCTTTAAAAGTTTATCTACACGTCTCAGTTAAAAAATTGGTGTAGTTTGCCGATTGAGAAATTACTACAATAAATATGCACACATCTTATGCGGTGAATGCAATAGAATATCTTAAAAGTAGACGAAACGAGATTCAATAGAATTAAACACTTGCAAGTTATTTGGTATTGCTTCAGATTTGAGACACCTCAGGTTTCACAAGCCGCAATAAGATTCATGTAGTTGTTGATTGAGGCAATTATTTTGCAATGTTGCATACAAAAACAATATTTTTTCAGAACATATAATTATTGTACATATTTATAATTTTTAAAAACGTGTGCAGTAAAAAATAAATTCATCGCTATACGTTAGCTTTATATTCTTAAATACGTAATAATCAATTAATCTAAATAACCATATTGAACTGCATGCTTGTACGTGTCGGCTAACCGTAAACGGCCAGCTTTAGTTGTTAGAGGACGAATTTGCCAAATGTTAGTGACCGGAACTGCATCCTCTCCTGTAATTGTATCCAAACTGATTGTCTCTGCATCATCCATAATCGATAATGGTAACGATTCCATTGCCATTCCAGCTCCAAATCGTGCGCATCGCTTAAGCTCATCCTAAATATTTATTAAAATGGTAAAATTTATATTTAAAATTTATTTTCTAATTAACTGTTTACCTCAAATGCTGAAAACGGAAACACTTTTTCTGGATCTGAGCCCAAATCACGTAAAAACTCACACAAACTGTCGTGATATGCTTTTAAGAAATTATCATAATCCTTCTCGCGGACGTCTTGTGTTGTACACGAATAGATAAAAAATGAAACGTCGATAACCGGTGACGCAAGTCGGGCCAATTGATAATCTATTACCTTAATATCCGTGGGTTTTTTTACACCATCAATCACTTCGTATTTCATCAACATATTAGGTGTCCATCCATCACCATGCCCGATTACGGAATATTTATTACGCGAATGAGTTAATGAAACCATAGTATCGTAATATTTTTCACGATCGCCAATGAAAGTTCTCAATTTTGTTTCGATTTCGGTACCACCATACTCCTTTGAAACAGCATCCGTTGCCACGATAATTTGATCAATCAAAAATGGTTCGTACCATTTTCGGAACTTGTCAGCATAATATGTTTCTTCTACCCATGAAGAAAATTGTGAAAAGATTTCAGGTTCTTGATCTTTAAGTGCTAGTGATAGAGCATGAAATCGGCCCATTGTTTGTAAAATTTTAATACAATGGTCCGCATCAAGTCCTTCCTGTCGTATTGCCGTTCCAAATCCTTGTGCACTTAAATCTTCAAGCGCAATGTAGTCATGGACACCATCTGTAAGTCCAGCGTAAAATATAGGAATAGCATTAAAAGGATTTTTAGGTTTGCGCCGCGACTGAAAATCATCAAACACGGGCAGCACTTTTGTATAAAAATTCAATTCATTTCGGAAGAAATCTGCCGAACGAAATGTTTTACGACGTGCAGGTGTTTTTGGGAACCCTTTTACAACCAAAGGCACAGTCATTTTGTCACCATTTTCACGAACTCCATGTACATATAAACGATATACATCACTTAAATACGAGTCACCCTGTTTAAATCCCGTTCCAAATTCATATCCGGTATGTTTCAATCCACCCGCTTTCTGAATAATTTGATCGAGCTCAAGCTCGGTGAATTTTTCCGATATCGTTGCTAACGTTAAAGACATTTTTTAGTATAAAAACTTTTTGACTTGTAATTTTATTTAAGACACAAACTAGACCCGGATAGAGATATACGTGTATAATGGCTTAATATTCCACGTAATACAAAAAATTATAAACAAAAGCACTCAACTAATTTATAGATATGACATTTCTAATGTCAAGTCAATTTCTAAAATTATCAAATTCGCAGGGCTGTCGTCAGAACCTAAATTGATACAAAAGGCAGAGGTTGTATTGTAATTTGTCACGCCCATGCCCATCCATACACATACTCGAATTTCTAGGATCCTCTGCGTTTTACCAAAACCGACAAGAGTGGTTTTATCTTTCTAATTTCGTAGGTGTTGGCTCCCCTAAAAATAGAAAACTCATTACCAGCACTGTACTAAGAACACAGTAACACAATACTCCAAGCTAAGTGGATACAATGACTATAATTTTTAATAGGAGTTCTGGATTTAAAATATACGATACTTGTGATTGATATTTAACTTATGATAAGAGATTAGATAACTCACGAGATATAAAATGTTATTTTTAAACATATAAAAAGCTTGTTTAATGTTTGTTGATTGCCGTTAAATTAAATCTAAAAAACAAATCAACAAACGCCATACCGCCCAGGTAGTTAAAGCTGTGGCAGTTGGAGCGGGGGAGGCACACCAGGTTCGAATCCCGATAGGGGCAGGATGCAAAAAGGGATTTTTCACCATCTGATTACGATCGGTGGTGTTAATGAACACATCTATCGACCTTGCCCCTTCACTCCCTTATTGGAGTGCAGAAGACAAAGGTCGACCCATCTTCCATGTCAATACTATAGGTTGGCATGAAGCTATGCATGCAATGCGCAGATGGTTCTACGAAAATCGGACATATAACTAAATGCTAAAATTCGTTTAAAATAGACGATTCAAATTATGTGGTTTGTTTCCAACTTATCATCTTTGAAAGGAACCAGAATTTTACCAAAAACTAGTTTCTTTTAAATTTAATTTATAGTCTAATTGCTCAGACCGTTCAGTACTTGCTCACACACTGCCAACATTGCTCAACTAGTTATACGCAACTTTATAAAAACCACAAATCAAATTGTGTCATGTAACCACCAGTCATAAAGTATTTCGAAAATTTTCGAAATTTGCTAAAGAATTCATAAATAACTAATCGCACAAGCTCTAACTATTCCATCTAATTCCGGATAAAATAAAGACACAGCTGAAAATATGAAATTGTTATTGAAGCGGTTTGAGATCAGAAACCCAGAGAAATCTTTTTTACTGATTAGAAGCTATTCACAATAAGACAATAATTAAATCATCAAAATTATTGTAACTCGAACTGCTGTTGATAATTTTCGAAAACATTTAAAGTTATACGTTGATATCTCTCATGGAGACTAATCTGAGAATTTCTTAGTTCCTCTGTGTGAATTTCACTAATTAAATTATTTAGGCGATACATCGTGCAATAAATAAAGTTGCATAAAACTAGAAAAAGATCTACCAAATAAATAACACATTAATAAAAGCTGCGATGGTTGGAGTGGAATGTACCGAATTTGAATCACAATAAGGGGCTGGAATTTCCATCAAAGGAAAATAGCCGATGATGTGGATGACCTCATCAACGACCTCGGGTGGAGTGATCATATGCTGATCAATGACACGGAGCAGTACAATGTGCATGTGGTCTATTAAAAAATTAAAAATTAACTATGGCTAGAGACCGCGAACGGCTATGGCTAGAGACCGCTCTACGTCTCAAATGAGAGCCTACGTTTTTTAACGATTGGTGCACAATGTAGGCTGATTGGTGCACAATGTAGGCTGCCCAACGAATGTTTTTTACACACAAACACGTTTTATGTCATCCGGTTGCATGTTAATTTTTGGTCAACGGCGGGAATCGAACTCGAGATCGCGGCGTGATGAGAAACTTTCTTAACCATTAAGCTACATCCGGCGCATGTGGTCTATATGCATATCTATTCTATAGAAGTACGTTCGATTTGACCACGTCGTAAAGATGGCGTTAAAAGAGAACTATTTATAGCAAACTGCTGCTACGCTGCTGCCAAGTCAGAACAGTTGAAAACCGGGCAAAGTAAACACTTTGCTAGTCGAGACGGGTGAAATTAAATCAAAACCCTTTTCAACGAACCTAACAAATTTAGTGGTGAAACTAATCAAGGCACCATATATAAGTGTTCATGCAGTCTTAAGGAATATGTTCAATAATATATATTGTAGTCGAAAACTATGTATCTAGAAAAATTATGAGCAGGTTTTTATTTCTTCTACTATGCCGAATAAAGAACATTTTGTTATTCGGAAAGTGGAAACGACACAATTTAAAATAGCACAACATTCCCTCTCAAAAAAGGAAGGCTGAGAACTCCGGCTATAATTCAATATACCAAAATGTCTGTCGTCTAAGTCTATAATGTTTCTGTTGCACTTAGGTTTTGATTTAACTCGTGTAACGATTGATTATATCACGTCTTACTTTTATTGTCTTATTTTGTTATATATAGGCTGGCTGTTTGTCGTATATAGTCAGGTTTTGTGTATAGACACAATTTCATCATATCTTCATACTGCAAATTAGAGTTATTTGACCGATTTATAACTTGTTATTTGAGTTTTTGCTCTGTGGTTGGTAGCATCCATGTTTTGTAAATATTTCGAACGAAACATAAGACCTATAGAATACCATCACAGTTTCCAGAGCTGGTCGTAGGAGGTGATTTAATCTGGTTGGATCGCTGGGCTGACGACCCGCATCCGTAACAAACAACAAATATTAAAAATGCCAACAAAAAAAATCGGATACCGCCATAAAAACAATGACTCACCGCTTAAGTATCCGGAAAAGAGATTAAGGATTAGCACGTGGAACATGCAGTGACTTCGCAGACTACGTTTACAATTGCAAGGATAAATAAAGCAGATCTTGCTAGGGGGATAGCTAAACGCATTTGAAGACAGAAGAAGCGCGAATTATGGAAGGCTAAGATCTTAAGAGTACAACAACAAACAATGTGCATAACTCGCGTGGTTTCCTTAAAAATATCACCGAATTTCATCAGACCTTAAAGACCAGTATGGAAACCTGTGTGTTAACGTCCATCCGGTTCTCGATACAAGGTGTGAATGAGACCTTTTATATTATATATTGTCATTACATGGAGGGGTCCTTTATAATTAAAATTGATTTAAAGTTCCGAAATTTAACATGTTAACCGCGTTGAATTGGTGTCATCGGATATCTAGTTGCATGAATAACAATGCATGTATGATATGGTGGGCCGTGTTGCAATAGTAAACGATTTTTTATATTTTTGCGACGTGGCAACAAAATTTGTGTGTTACAAGGTAACGATGAATTGACTTAGGATAAAGCCGTCAGAATTATGTCCGAAGAAGTAGGTCGAAATCGGCAAATGTTCGAAAGCTCTTTAAGTTCGGTTCTTTAATTTATTTATCAAAACATCTGCTTTCGATATTCGGCTCAATGAAACGATATACCATTTAGCGTGCGGAGCCTTTTATAATTGGTACCTTTTATTTTCGATTTAAAAATACATAGACCTTTTTTCAAAATAAATTATAGACATAGTTTCTTACTTCGTTTATTAAGGACTATTTCTTTCAATACATCTATTCATTTATGATATAATTTAAATGAATTCACACTTGTAAGACAGAGTTGAGCAATTGTTAAAGTATTTCTCACAGTGAGCATCATTTTATAAATCTGTCTTATATTTTTATTAACAACACTTCGGTTGCTCAATCAACTGTTCAGTTGTTGGTCAAAGTTCACCTGTTCAGTTGTTGGTCGGGATGGCAAGTTTTAAAACTAATCAAACAATAATTGAATGATTGGCTAGAACATCTGTTTATGTTGCACTACTGACGATCGGAGACATAATAATATACGATATGCAAGTTTTACACCAGGTCGTCGCATGAGATTTTGAGTACATGACAAAAATTATAATTTGATTATAACTTATTATATATTTCTTATTAAAACTCCAATTCGAATAATGATAAATCAGAAAATATATAAACATATTAATTTAATTGATTTTGTTTGATTTTTGTATTTCTTATTATTTATAAAAACTAATCAGATTATTTGTTTCATTACAATCATAATAACGTATAAAAATAATATATAATTATTTATTATTATTTATAATAATTAAATCTTAAATAATTGTTACAACTATATATGTAATAGATTTTATTTTTTAAATATACATACAGTAAAATTAACAAAACACAAGAATATTGGATAATTGATTTAGTACTATGAAAAAAATTAATATTATATATAATTTTCCTTACATGACTAATAAATAATATATTTAATAATAAAGAAAATATTATATATTTGTATTTTATACAAGAATATTTCAAAATCATCCATTCTATATTAGTTGTGTGTTAATCATTGAATATAAAGTGGATGAAATGAATAGTTATTATTTATAATAATGTTTTATATTTTTGAAATATAACATATTTATAATTTTGTCATTTACATATTTAATTTTTAATTAAAAAAATGCAAAAAAATTTAATTGATTAAAATAATAAAAATATGATTATGAGGATATAACAAAAAATGTTTTGTTGATTTATAATATATAGGACAGATTCCGGCAATACGGGATTATGAATTCAACTTTTTTTTATACTTTATAGATCTTTTAAACCTTTAAACTGAATACCATACTCAAAAATTGTTCATAATGAATAGTTATAACACCGTCCATATCTGTGTCGTAGGCTCGAAATGATGAAGTAAGTGTCTGAAACGATAGATAAATAATTGTTAATTTAATTGTAAAATGTAACGATAATATAGGTTTCTGAATTATTAGGATCCGATTAAACAAAGATGAGCTGAGTAGGAAGGTATTCCATTCTTAGTATGAGGATTATATCTTAAGAATTCCAGATGCTAAAGACAGTACGAAACAAATATATAGTGATAACTATTATGATGATGTAAATGATGAAATGATGTAAATTGGGAGTTCTTCTACCTCAAAATCGATAGTAGAGACAACAGAACAAAGAAGGCATCATTTCAATAATAATATTATTCAAAAAATGTTCTATAAAAGTAAATAAATACACGAACGTGGTTTCGAATCAGTTTATATAATAGTGTATAGTATAGTAATGAGTATTGGATGGTTTTTGGACGCAGTTAGAGCCTTTTTAAAAGCCATAGATTAAAACACATATTAGTATCTAAGAAAGAATCTATTTTGCAATACCGAATTATGAATGATAAAAGCATTTAATAAGGGAAAATATTGAACATCTACATTATTAAAAAATATATTGGCATAAATATCTTTTGATTAGCCTAGTAAAGTCTATTGGTTAAACCCATTTGTTGAACAATCAAGGTCGAATTAGTCCGCTTAGGAAACAATATTTGATGTACTTGAATTATGGAGAAGTTTTTTGGTAAGGCTTGACCACAAATATCTATTATACAGATAAACAAACTATATGAAGAAATAATGTATACTAGACTGAAATAAGGGGGAATAATTGTACCCTGAGTGAACAGACTATATTCGAATTTTATTATCTCTTTTATTCCTGTAGCATTGATATTACGATAAATAAAATTCAATCAAATCTATAAAACAAAGTTCAAATGAAATCAAATACATGTTTCATGCCAATGCGATGTTTCATATTCAGGGCAGTAAATGAGTTAATAATATTTTATACAAAATTTATATACAAACATTTATTTAACGTAATATCAATTCTCCATATAGTTTGTTTATATGTATAAAGGCTATATTCCATGGGACAGTCTAAAAGAGAATATAATCATAAAACTCCAACTAAAAGACAAAGTTATTGTTTATTTATTTATTTAAAGCAAATAATAGCAGAATTTTGACCGTTATTTAAGAAACCATAACCAAAAAAATCATTAATTATTCATTCTTGGAGTTTTTTTAATTGTGAATTAAAATTTAGCATTAAATATCACAATGCTAAACAAATATTATTTTTATTTCAATTCAATTATAATTTTACCAAAATAATATTTGGACTATTTGACCCTTTACTATAAAATTGGTTACCGCCCAGGTAGTTAAAGTTTTGGCAGTTGGAGCGGTTAGGTAACGGGTTCGAATCCCGATACGGACAGGATGCAAAAAGGATTTTTGTTTTCGTTTTCACCATACGATTACGATTGGTGGTGTAAATGAACACATCTATGACCCCCTGTTGGAGTGCAGAATTCATGGGCCAACCCACCTTCCATGTCAGTACCACAAATAACTATTATACAGATAACTAAACTATATGGAGAGATAATGTATACTAGACTGAAATAAGGGGAAATAATTGTAACCAGGGTTGAATATTTCTTTCACTCCTTTAGCATTGATATTACGATAAATAAATGTTTCGAGTATAAAATATTAACTTATTTACTGCCCTGAATGAAAATCACCACAGTGGCATGATACATTGATTGGCCGTTTTTACACGAGTCGCGCTCACGCTGTTGCATTTCTTCTTCTCTTACTTCTTTGCACTCTTTTTGCCAATAAACTAAATTTTGGACGGGAAATTTCTGATTCATCTCGTTGTCAACTAAATTATTTGATATTTTCGATTTGAATTACTAACACAAATAAAGAAACAAACCAAAAATCTAGAGGCGTGTTTTTTCCTTTTCAATTCTATGATTCATTGACAATTTGTTTTCCTTTTGAAGTTAAGAAAATTAAATATTTTACACATACATAATCAATAACCCGATTTTTGGTAAAATGCAACAATCGTGTGGAAACGATTTTTAATTGTTCATGATATCATGAATACGACTCGTGTGGAAACGGTCATTTGATTTCATGTATTTGAACTTAGTTTTATAGATTTAATTGAATTTTATTTATCGTAAAGGAATAAAAGAGATAATTAAATTCAAATATAGTCTTTTCACCCAGGGTACAATTATTTCCTCTTATTTTAGTCTAGTATACATCATTTCTCCATAAAGTTTGTTTATCTGTATAATAATTATTTGTGTCAGTACTATAGGCTGTCATGGACCTATGCAATGTGCAAATGGTTCTACGAAAATTGGACCTATAACCGTTACTCCTCGATTTGGCTGAAATTGCGTAAGGTAAGGACGTAAATAAGCAAACCGCGAAAAAGTTGGAAGTGCCTCAAGACCCGAAACAGATTGTAGAGATAAAAACAAACAAACAATTATAAAATTGGTTGTGTGCGAAAAAAATTTCTTGTCTTACACAAATTTTATGTAGAAGGCTGAGTGTGACTGTAATTAAAAGTATTCAATTTTATACTTTTTATGAGAGTACTACCCCAAACACAAATATTTTTACAGTCAAGTTTGACTGAGATAGCTTTCTGTTTCACTTACACTACTATAAAATCTATATTATTGTCTCATTTTATTATTTACTGACAATAAATTTATTTTCTCATGGAATAGTAAATAGTTATTTTTGGCTTGACAATAATGAAAGTAAATGAAACATGAAATGAAACATGCAATTTTCAGATTTGATATAATATCACAGAGAACATTAATCTGTAATACATATATTGGATGTCTTATGATGAGATTCTACAACGAAAATTGTTTGATCCAATATTTTGGTTTCATTTTCAAAACAACGTGATAACCTTGATTATTGTGGAAAGTGATTTAATGGATACAATTTAACGGATGATTACATCATCCGTTAAATTGTACAAAAACTCGAGACGCCAAATAGTAACAGTTTGGTTGTAATAAACCAAATTTTACCTACATTGTTTATACAAACAATATATATAACAAATCAGCTACATTGTTTATACAAACAATATATATAATTAATAAAAACAAAAAAAAATTATCTACAATAATACAATATTAATTGCACTACGTCATAGTATGAATAACCAGCAAACACCATTAATTCCCGTACGTCATAGTAAGAATAACCAACAAACACTGGAATTCCTCGAATTATATACTTGTCATTATTTTAATGACGTCAAAAATAACTTCATAATCAAAACAAAAATACTTACATATAAAATGATACAACATTGAATAAAATCATCGAATAATATTGTACCACGTCCAACACGATCAAATTTCCGAATAAGCATGCCAATCAAGTGATCCGATAGCCGGTATCCAAACGCATTCAATGCTGTTTTTAATTCGTTTCGATCGATATTTCCTGAGCTATCGGTATCGAATGAACGAAAACAATTTTGCCAATCGGTTACATACTTCCATAGAGCGCCAAAATCCTGAAAGCTCACTGTTCCACGATTTTCTTTGTCGAACATTCCTATCATTAATCGAACTGTTTCTGGGTTGAACGGGCTCCATGTTCCATTTGAGAGAGCAACTTGTAATTCATCAGCTGATATATATCCACTACGGTCTTTATCAACCCTGTAATACAAAAAAATATGTAAATAAAATAATTCCGATGTTGTTGAGATAAAGCTAAAAATAATTTCCAAACAAAAGTTTCGCGTTCTCAATTTCATAATGATGACTCATCGATAAACAATCACTACACATACACAAAACCTTAAGTTATTTAAGTACATAATTTTATAATTCTCATAAATTATTCGAGTTAATTGATAAGAATTTGTCAAATCGGATATTTATAGCTTTTATTTATATCTTATTTACGAGCTTTAACAATTCTTTAGACTTACCTTTGGAATACATCCCATAAAAATTGTTGGCTTGGCATTGGAGATTGAAATGTCATCTTGCTTTTGTTAAAAACTTTTTTAAATCAAAAACACTTTTTAGTATAATGCTCGTACTAAAACAAATAAATGATAATTTGGTTTAAATTAATAAATAAAATGTATTTAAACTCGCGGTACGAAAAATTGAACGATTAACATGTGAATGAAATTTTTTAGATAAATTGACGTTTTTATTCAATTCTATCCGGCGATTCACACGCAAATGTGACGGATTTGCCCTAGCAACATTTGATTGTATGCTATTTTAATTGAAGTCGATATAAAGAATTTCTATACAGAATTGATGTGGTAGTATCAAATAATTTATAATACTTCACGGGAAATATAGTAAAGATTCTCAGATGGCAGCTTACTGAGTTGAAGATTTCAACTCAGTAAGCTGCCTTAATTTGGGGTTAATTTTGTTACAAGATTGTTTAAAACCTATTAATTTTTATATATATGCAAATTTAAATTAAATTCAAATTAATATGACCACAATAACGATTTTTGAATAGAAAAAGTTGCTTATTTCAACCATATTTAGTTGTAAATTTAATGTTTTGATTATTACCATGTATTATTATAAGATTAAGTAAGAAAACTTATGACCTATTATAAATTATTAAAAATTCAATTTTTTGAGTTTAAAGGCTATAGATTTAAGTTTATAAAGGCTATTATGAAATTTTTACGATTTCGGAAAATACGAAATCGTAAAATACGATTCGCGGCGAATATTCCTATTATGAAACTATATTTTTTGTGTTATATTTTACATAAAAAAGAAATATATTAATAAAATAATATAATTAAATAATGTTTATATGTTCACAAAAAATATGTTCGATTATATGTGTTTTTGTATTTCGCAAATACGATACTCGTCACCTAAAGAGCAATAGTATTTTGACATTAGGTTTTCGTAAAATACGATTTCGTTTTTTCCATTTTGTATACAGCGGAATTTACGATGTTCGTATTTTACGAACGAAAAAATATTTCATAATAGGAATATCCGTGGCGGATCGGAAAATACGAAATCGTAAAAATTTCATAATCGCCCCCCGCGGGGTTTTAAATTCACATCAAGTGAGCAAGGGGAAAGAAGTAGAAGACTTCTGCGTAAAATCGATCTTCCTTCTCTATTCTGCATTATCCTGTAATATAATATCAAGGACATATACCATGTTTCCATGACAGAGTTAACCCAGGTTTACTCAGGTTTACATGCATACAATTAACTCAACGAAACCAATACGTTTGAGTTAGGTTTGCTTGATATTTTATTTTATTTTGTTGTTCGTTTAGTTGTGATCAAAACATGTCTAATTGAAATACAAGAAAACTTTACTCATTGAAATACAACAAAACGTAATAGAAAATATATCGAATTGATTTTTATCCTTAATCTTATCTGCCAAATTAACTCTACTCTATACTTGTTCATGGAAACGATACGGATAAGCGCTGCCATGTTATTAACTCAACGAAACCTAAACCTAAATTAACTCGGTTCATGGAAACATGGTAATAGATTATATTATACATAATGTGATCGTTTGTATTGCATCTCCGTTGAATTGGCGCAGCGGTTAAAGCTGTTTCATGAAGGGAAAGATACGATTTTTAAAATCAAAGTAGCGTGAATGTCACATGAAATCATGCGGCTGTTAGGGAATATATTTACAATACTGAATGCAACCAAAACCATACGTGCTTCCTGCGAAATCAAAACAAAGACGAAGTAAACAAAACAAAAAATATCTTGTACAAAACACGTAGAAAAATTAAAAACAAAAACAGCGTCATGCCACTTATTATTCATTGTGTATTTCTTATCTGAATAGACAAGTCGTATTTAATATTTTCTATAGAATAAAAATAATTCTTTTGCAAAAGTTAATTTTGTTTTCTCTACATATAAAAAATAATAAAACGAAATTGCGAAATACGCAGTGTGAACTAACTAGAAAACATTGTGGATTCATTATTATAATTTAATAAACGCAGCTACAATTTTTTTCGTAAATTTTTTGTGTATTATTACAGTATCTATCAAGTCTTGTTAAAAAAAAAACAAGTGATTGAATTCTTTCGCTTGTGCTTAAATACTTGTGTGAGTGTTGTTTCTTATTTGTTTTGAATTTTCACAACCGTAGTTCATTTGTTGATCAACAAAACATTAATGGAAGTTAATTTAATTTAATAATATCAGGTATATCAAAAACAAATATATAAAATTAAAGTATATACTATTATAAAGTTAATCAATAACTAATAATAAATCAAGTGAAAAAAAAATCAAAATGACTTCAACACCACCAAAATTTGGCGAGGACCTTCTTGGAGGTACGTATCACCTAGGGTGTGTTTACTACTATGGCGAAAAAGTAATGTCTACTTTTTTTTTATCTTACTAAAATATGTTTGTCTTCTAAATAAATTGCGCATTATTTTGGTTTACTAAACTAAAAATATAAACACAAATATGAAAGTAACACGGAAAGATTGAGAGTTATTATTTTTTGAAAACAAAAAATATTTATGAATCGCAAAAATCGAAAAGTCTACGATTACTAATGATGATGCGATTCTTGCGACAATTTGAGTGTTGACTGGTTATATATACGTGACCATTATCAATCGCGTAGCGCAGTTTTCTATTTTTATCGATTTAGCAACCATATGGGATAACTGCATTTCATTGCTCGACATGCGTTACAAGATTTTCTTTACACGATATACTAAATACATTCAACACTATTAATTGCGATTTTTCACTTTTGCGTTTCATTTACCAACCAACACGTGTATACTAGTAATAAATATTTGCTAATTCAAAATAAATAGAAATCGTCATAAAAATTGTTTACTTCGTGGGTTTTGAATAGGTTTCTATGAAAATTTTATAATCGTATGTGTGTATGCGATATCTTATTTAATTTAGTCTAGCGTCGAGACGAACGTACAAACTGCAAAGCGAACTAATCTACGAAAAATAAGTTCCTTTATTCGGCAACGTAATTGATGCACGTTTGCCAAATTGAAACGTGCAATCCGGTACGTGTATTTTTATGTGTTTACTAACAGCTCTAAAAAAACCATTACTAGTTTTATTAGGGCAGGTCAATACAATGAAGTTATTTAAATAAAACGATAAATAACGTGGGTGATCTTGCATTTTATTGTAAATCTCGAAGCAGTGTTGCCAAGTTTTTTAAAACTAAATTCCCACATGAAACGTATATTTTCCCATTTTCTCCCGCAAAACGCAACGAAATTTCCCACATTTTTCCCTCTAGTGTAATATTACTAAAAATGCAAAATAAACTTGAATGTAAAACTCTATAACGATGATACATTGTCTAAATAAAAAAGATCGACAGTTCAACAATTATTTTAATGACTATTTAATGTCGATTTAAACACACACAGTGAGCTAGAATATGCGCTCACCATCAGCATTAGAAGGCGGTAACGTTAGTGCCAATTTAACTAATTTCTTTAATAATAATATATGGCTCTAAGGCCGTAAACGAACCTCACCGCGTCTCAACTCAAACATTACAAACCATTTATGATTAATGATTGGTGCACATTATAGGTAGTTAGCACAACGAATGTTTCACACACAATTGCTTTTCTATGTCATGTATGTCGCCGGTGCATGCTAATTTTTGGTCAACGGCGAGAATTGAACTCGAGACCGCGGCGTGATAAGAAACTCTCTTAACCATTAAACTACAACCGGCGATATTAATCACATATCTGGTTTAATATAACTGATTTTTTTTGTTGGGTGGCTGCTACCGCACACTTAGCCTAGTGTTGTGTGATACCACTATATGTACTGATATGGACGATGGGACGGCCCGGGGATTTTTAACTCAACTGGGGATCCAGATGTGTTCATTCACACCACCGATCGCACCGCCCAAACGATCGATGGTGTAAATCCCTTTTTGGATCTTGTCCCTATAGGGATTCGAACTCGGTACCTCCCGCTCTAACTGCCGCAGCTTTAACGACTGCGCCACCTGTGTGGTTTCATATAAATGATAATCACACGTTAATCTTATTTATTTTATTATTGCACTAACAGCAGCTAATTTATTGTTACCAAACCGCAATTACTTATGTCAATTCAATATTCAAAAAAACACCTATAAAATTATAAAAGTAGAATATTAAAGGGCGATCTGATATTGAAAATGAAATAATTTGAACCAATTTTTTTTAAGTTTAATTTCATTTTGAAATTTCCTGCAATTTTCCCTCATCCCTTTTTATCCCGCACGAGCATCAAAATTCCCGCAAAAGGGAAAATTTCCCTCGATTTGGCAACACTGTCTCGAAGGTTGCATATAAAGCGGAACAGAACTATATACAAACGTATCTATAAGTAGATACACACATCACGGACGGTTTTGTTAATAATATCCTTCTATCATCATATGATCATTTAAACTTTATTATCCTCAAATCAATTATATAAGATAATTTAATATATAATTTAACATCTTGAAATTTCCTGATATTTATCGTTATGATAAATATTATTCTTATGGGAAACATTGCATGACTCGGACATGCTGCTTCTTTGCAATTTGTTCACGTTACTAGAATTTTGGTTAAATTACTAAAGCCGCGATTTTTAACATTATCTCTTCGTAGCTTAGACTACCTAAGCTTCGTAGATATAGAACTGACGATGAATTGCTCAGCTAAGTAGCCAATTTTTTTAGAAAATATTTCGTGGGTAAACGGACAAACAATAGATTTGTAAACATTCAGTTAACTAAATAAATAACTCGCAGGTGTACTAGAATATGCCACTCTCTTTATTAGAACACCTTTCACTTTTCATTTTGGCTTATTCTTTTGTATAGTACAGAAAGAAGCGATATATATGTATGATCAATATTTTAACTAGGGTATTTCATCTCTATAAATACATACATTAAATTTATTATACGGACTAAAATTTTAAGTTTTGTATAATACTCAGCCCAGTGTAATGGTCTCGTGTTAAGTGAAATGTTATTTTTCACGTTGGTTCAATGGAGTCACAGCTTTATTTTTGTGTAGTAAGAGATAGTCGTTCTATTCTCTGTTTGTATCCTCTTACGATACTCGTTCTTTTTCAGCATTGGTTGGTCTCACATGATTTATATAGTGACTTATTGAAAAATTCATAGAAGAGAATAAATAAAGTGTTATTACAGTAGAGTTGTAGCGAATTAAAGATTTTTAAGTTATCAGTTCCTCAGGCTCATTTGGCCCATTGTGACATCTCACTTTTTACTTGAAGTTCCGTTTATAGGTTCGATTTTATGTAGAAACCAATTGCACATTGCATATCTCCATGCCAGCCTATAGTACGTTTAGAATCACCGGTTGAGTTTAGAATCCATTACAGATGCTTACATGAAATATCGAATGAATAATTTTTTATGTAATTATTTAATGCAATGATTGTCACGTATTTGTGAACAATGTCTTATTGAATTTGGTCGTGAGTTAGTCTGTTGTGGTCTAACTACAAAATTGAAATGACACTGTTTATGAGTGATACTTGTTGAGAACATAACAATGCAACATTGGTAATAATAAATTTAATGTGTAAATCGAAGGTTGAGAAATATGTCACAGCTTAGTTTACTGATAACATTTCATAACAGTATTGAGTATTGATCCTACCTCATTTTGGTAGAAGTGACACATTAAGTATAATTGGCACCCTTTAGAGGTTATCAACATCTCTAGATAAAACTGTCTGGGGTACAAAAACTTTAGAAATCATTCACCGGCTAATTATCATAATTCATTTTGTAGCGAGTTTAATAATTTTAAATGTTTGTTTTGACTAAAAGTTAAAAAAAGTTAAGTTGATGTGGCTGCTATCGCACACTTAGACCAAATTTGATCCGTTGTGATACCACTCTATACGGCTATAGGTCCGAGTCTTTACGTAGAGCCATCTGCGCATTGCATAGCTCCATGTCAGTCCTATAGTACTGACATGGAAGATGGGTCGGCCCAAGGATTCTAAACACGACAGAGGATCCAGATTATGTTTATTTTTCACCACCAATCGCACCGCCCAAACGATCGAAGTGAATGAAAAACCCATTTTGCATCCTGCCTCGAATCGGATTCGAACCCGGTACCTTCCGCTCCAACTGCCGCAGCTTTAACCACTGCGCCACCTGGGCGGTTTTGTTTTGACTAAATAATCATTAAAAATACAATTTATATTCTTTATTCTCACTAGGCACAAGACGTACAAAGAAATTCTTGATTTGTCTTTCTAATAATAAATACAAATATATATACTTAATCATATTTATTTTTAATGAAGATCAGATTTGCAATGTATATACATACATTAAATTAATTCTATAAAATACTTCCGTAATAGGTTTTATAAGTTTATTAGGATTAAATGTATTTTAATATAAAGCAGCAGCTTATCAGACAATACGATACGTAAGACTTTGTTACATTTCAATGAAGATGTGTACATACACCAAAGTAATTAAGCATTCTGTTAATAACGCAAATATTATTGCCATTTTTATTGATATTCTTTGTTTGTGTCGTTAAGATTTGTTTAACCAATATCTTTATGTACTTTAATATGCGAGTACAATGGATCCGTTTACAAGTATACAAGTATATACTATCATATAAGTAATATCAGCTTTAAAATACAATCGGTTTTTATCACTGTATGTTGTGTTAAAATATTTATTTTCCCTAAATGAAAAGTAAATCGATATCGATATACTTCGGTTTTAACAGCGAGACATTATGGTGCGATATATATAAATAATTTAATTTTTGTAAACAAAGCCATGCTTTATTTTGAAATGTGTTGATTTTGTATCAACTTTTTACAATGCTTATGATCGGGAGATAGTCAGGGGATAACCAAATTATCATCTGTTAACAGATGATAATTTGGTTCAATGATACGTTGATTTCTCGCATTACTCATTACAATGTAACTAGGGTAACAGGGACGCTTGTTCACGTTTCCGTCCTTTATTTTACACGAGTTTTCTTTTAAGCTGCAGGCCGTCACATTGCAAACCAAGTTTAACTTTTAATGAATAATGCTTTTATTGAAAGCAAACATGAGTTATTGAACCAATATTAAAATATTTTTAAAGTACTGTCGATTCACAACTAATTCACCAGATGTATGTTATATATAGTTTCGGCCCCTCATATTTGAAATTTTTTTATTGCGAGTACAAATTTTATTTATTATATTAATCAATTGCTAAGAAAAATGTCTCTCAAATGTTACACAAACTACTATACAAACATGAAACGAAATCGTGTCTTTAACGATTGATCAAATAGTATGTGTCCCTATTTAGAAGTTCTACGTCCAATTTAAGATTCGTTTTAAAAATTAATTGAAAATAATTAACAATTTATATATAGAGTAAATACTCATATTTGAGTGTGTCAATATACCTATACAACAAAAGTTACGAGTTTCTTCCAAATTGGTATTAGAAAATGACAAAATTACCTTATTTAGAATAATATGTATATGTAAAGTACATAAATTAAAATTAGCACCAATTAACAAGTATTTTTAATTCGTCTTTCTTTAACAAAATTTCATTGACGTTTTTGTATTAAATGTGGACAAAATCTCTGCAAACAAAGAACTTCGCATGAGTATGCATTAATGGTCACGTAGGTTGCGATTTAATTCTATTTATTTAATTGAAGAGCGTTAGATAATATTTTCGAATGAATTATAAATGCAAATAATATTCTAAGTATGACCTAAATATTCTAATATATGTAATTGTGAAATTCATCTTAAATTTTCCTATATAAATATAAACCCATACGAAGATGAAAAACTTCAAGACAAAGAAGAAAAAATATTATATATGAGTAAGAGGAAAATTCTTTGTTTATGTCATTGATTTTTATTTTTTGTTGTCCGACATGGTTCTTTTGTATTTACATATTTGATGAAAATTATATTAAATATGTATTTAAGGTGATAATCGCGTGTACTCGTGTAACAGATAGTTAATAGATAGTTAATTTGCATGTTTTTAAATCCCTAATGAAAATCTTGCTTAACAGATTTTTTTAAGGGAAACGTACTGTTTACGTCTGAATTCAATCAGAGACAATTACTTTCCTCGTTCAATGATTTGTGCGATTTTGATGCGAGTTTATGATCAAATAATTTTGGAATTTTTATAGAATGATATCATTATTTTAACAGTATGATAAAATAATTATGTTTTCCACATTTAACTAATTAAATGAATTATATAGTTTTTTTATAGCTTTCGTTTATATAATGTGAAAATATTTGTTGTTTTAAATAGTTTATTGTAATACTATAACATTTACAACTGGTTGCTAGTTATTTTCAAATACACAATAACCAACAATATTTTAAACTCTTCTTAAATCTTTCAGATATAATACATATAATACTGTTAATCAATTATAAATAAATAAACATAATTATAATAATAATATACTCGACTCAAAAGATGAGATTAATTTGTTGGCAAATTTTGTTTACCTCAAAATTTATAAGATATTTTGTTAGCACATTTTGCGCAAAGAAAGTTTAACAACCTCATCAAACGTACACACCAAATATGAAATATATCTACAGAAGTTTAGTCATTGTGTTGAACAAAGAATATTATTATTAAGATATATTTTTATCATTGTTGACGTTTTGTATGTAGAATGGTATTAATTAATTTACTGGATAAGATGCATAAATGCTAAATTTGCATACCATATACGAGAGGAGTAACAAAAGTTCACTTAGTTGACCAA
Source organism: Tipula lateralis (assembly GCA_963932295.1). Classification (NCBI taxonomy): domain Eukaryota; kingdom Metazoa; phylum Arthropoda; class Insecta; order Diptera; family Tipulidae; genus Tipula; species Tipula lateralis. Next base: position 64,893,063 of record OZ010736.1, on the reverse strand, counting down.
AAAAAAAAACAGAACGAATTATTTTGGTACATATTTGTTTTTAATCTTCGTTTTTTTATCTACTCTACATGATAGCCATTGATATCAATGCATTTCTTAAGCCTGTTCAACTTTTTAAGCTTATCGACTTCAGCATTGACTGTATCAATTATCTCCACGGTACTGTTAATGACCTCAAACTTTTAGAAATAACTAGTTCAGCAGGGTGAGCTGGCACATTGTCATGATGTAAAAGTAGCGCTCTTTGTGCCGGTATTCTTATATATTTTTAGCAGTTGTTAATAAATTTTGGTAAGCAGTATATCATTTGGTAGTTACCTTCTGTCCCTTTTTCAGCGGCCCTATTCTGGTAATTCCCCGGGAATAGAGAATTTGGGAAAGATTTTATATGTAATTTCTGTTCAAATATATTTTTTTTGGCCTACTGACGAAAAATGTTCGATGTAAATATTTATAAATTGGGAATAATTTTTTCCATACCAAAATTGGAAGGGAAAATTATTCCCAATTTAACACTAGCTTTTTACCTCAGTATGCCAGAAAAAAAAATTTAAACTCAAATTACTTATAAAATCATTCCCCAATTCCATATTCCCCGGGAATTACCAGAATAGGGCCACAGGGGGAAAGCAGCTACAATTTATGATCGGGTGAAGTAAACTGACATCACTACTTTTGTTGCTTAGCTCTTACGGGTTAGTTTGCTCCTGTTGGGCTCCATACTTTGCACTTCTGTTTGGTTTCTGGATTGTATTAATCCAAGATTCGTTATCAGGTACGATTTTACTAAAGTTGCTAGGCTGCCCATTTTCGAATTTATTTAGGAAAAATTTAGCAAAATACACTTCTTTTGGGCCTCATTTAAAATTCGTGGAACCCATCTAACAGATTTCTTCGTGTATCCCAGATGATTATTTATTATTCGTGATTCATCCATGGCACTTCAGACCAATTTTGCAGCAATAATCAGTTGATGATTTTGGCCAACGTTTTGGGACTCGTCCTCTACAGAAAATTTCTCATCTGAAATTTAACTTGGAAATAGTTTGTACAAACTTGGAAAAAGTTTGTAGAGACGGTGCAATAATTTAAAATCAAAGAGAATCAAATACCGAATTTCTATTTGCGATGGTGGTGGAATTTTTGTCTGATGCATCCTCAGCTATTTTGAATTTTCTCGTCTCCATTTGAACCGATCGTAGAACAATTGCAAATATTTTTTTTTTTAAAGTTTATTTAACAGTCCTACTACCTGAACTTAAGTCACTCTTCTCGTACTGTTGTCATTGCTAAATTGTGCGACCACAAATTGATCAATACTGTTTAGAGGAAGTAATTACTTTTCTTTCTGGGTAGAAAATTCGAATTCCTTTTGCTAATTTTTACTTTGGCATTAAAATTTATATGTATATATATTATCAATAGAGATTACTATTCTTTGAATAAATTATTGAGCTTAGTTATTTATATATTTATCTTTAAATTATTTAATTTATTGGTCGATATCGAACTATATATATCATCAAAGACATTGGTCACAAACAATGGCCCACACAATTTCGTAAAATTAGAAAAGTGTAGGATACATGCAGTATCGATCAAACATCCCACTGAATAATATAGTTGTGAAATTATGAATATAAATACTACACGTATTAGTTTGAATTTGACCCTAAGTACGAATATGTTATTTTATTATTTTAAAATATACATTTAAACTTTCATTTTCACTGTTATTATTCTTATATAGTTTTAAATAAGTAGTTGTTATTTCAACGAAAACATGCGCATAATTTTATATAGGTGACCGCCCAGGTGGCGCAGTGGTTAAAGCTGCGGCAGTTGGAGCGGGACGTACCGGGTTCGAATTCCGATAGGGGCGGAATGGTAAGGGGATTTTTCACCATACGATTACGATCGGTGGTGTGAATGAACACATCTATGACCCCCTGTTGGAGTGCAGAATTCATGGGCCAACCCATCTTCCATGTCAGTACTACAGGCTGGCATGGAGCTATGCAATGTGCAGATGGTTCTACGTAAATCGGACCTATAGCCGTACGTCCTCGATTTGGCTGTAATGGCGTAAGGTAAGGACGTAAATAAGCGAACCGCGAAAGAGTTGGAAGTGCCTCGAGCCCCGAAACAGATTGTAGAGATAAAAACAAACATACAAACAAACAAACAAACAATTTTATATAGGTGGATTTAAGTTAAAATAAAATAAATTTATAGGTAAATAAACATATAAGTAAATATTTAATTATATACTAGATTAAATTTTTTTTTATTAGAATAATTTCCGTCTTAAATATAAAACCATGTTATTTGGAGATAATAGTGATAAATTATGAGACACAATATGTAGTGTTAGGAAATTCAAAATAAAACCATGATAATAAAATTACTGTGGCTAATATGAAAACAAAGAACAGATTATCTTAAAAGAAATAAATAAATATTTACGAAAATTATTCGAAATTTTTCGAAATATTTTACTATCTATTATAGTACACACATAATATAATAATGATGACTTAGGTGATAAGACATGTGAATTCATCTAAGGTCAAGTCTAAGAATAATTTTTGTAACAAAAAAGCGGTTTTGGTTTGTTTAAACATTTAGATAAGGAGGCTAAATATTTTACTATCTCCTTTTATTTAATAAAATTTGAATTATAATACTTGACTCAACTGAGGTAATCGACAATTTAAGTATGTTTATTGTACACATTATGTGATTTATTAATTCCTACTGCCTTCTAGAGAGCAGTACTCTATGGGAGAGTGATAAATTGCAGATAATATCGTATTTGCGTCATCTCTGCTGCCAATCTAATTTATTAGCAATTGATTTCAACACTGTTTCTTTCGAAACTTGTTTGGAAAACAATATGTAATTACTTTAGATCGCAGTCTGAAAAAGTAAAAGGAATAACTTGCTCCATTAGTTTTGTAGGACTTAAGACAGCACTAGACGTGACGTAGTTATCTTTTCAGAGATATAGATATAATCGTCTGGACCAGAAGAGTGGTGACAATGTGGCTTTCCAAAATTTTCTTTTGAAAAATAAAGTATAAGCCATTTTTTGAATTATGATATACGTACTTTGATAGTCTAACCATGAAAATTTGAAATAATACAAACTGCGGGTAACGTAGGAAAAGAGCTGCAGAAACTATTCTTTTTAAGTGTCTATTATGTAGATCCTGAGTGGTGGGATTAAAAAATATGTTGTTATTGTGGTTGATATCTGTTGATAAAAGGTTGTCGAATCCAATATTTTGGTATAGATAAGACCTGGTGTTAAATGCAAAACCTCAAATTATCAAATAATGCTTTGTGAGATTTAAGATAAATTATTTATTAATATTTTCTCAACTAGTTTATATAGTCGGTTTAAGTTGTTAATTCGATTTAAGGAAATGTGATCAAAGGAAGAACGAATTCTAAATTTACGGTTACATTCTACATGCTGAACTTAAAGCGAACAGTGGGGAAATTTAGGAGCCTCAATTAAATGAACTATGTACTAATATATATAGTATTTTAAGTTCAATTTCAACTTTCATGTAGTTAAACAACTATCATTTTCAACTGTTTTATTGAATCTGTTTCGAATCCGTGCTTCAGTTTCCTGATGTTACACAATGAAAATCAAATCGAACACAAACTAATAAAACAATGAAAATTAGTTTGACTTTGACTATATAAAATAAAAACAATTGACATTTCAGATGTATGTTTGACATAAGAGGTACGGAAATACGAAGCTTAAGCTGGAAGGCTATTATGAAATAATCCGATATCGGTATTCGAAAGCGGATTTTTGTGTTATGAAACTAAAACGAGAAAACGAAAACGGATTTTTCGATTCTCTGGATTTATGACAGAGACATGGGAAGGCAGAAAGAAAGGAAACCTGAAATGAACAAATCAAAACATTAAACATTTCCTATTTATTTCATACTCGATTTGAATATTTTTCAACTTTATGTGTAATAGTTTGTAGCTGGTAAACTTAAATTTCAATTTTCTGACTTCCAATTCATTATTCAGCTTAAAAATTACATGGAGTTGAAAAATATTAAAATCAAGTAAGGAAGAAATAGGCTTTGAGTTTGTGATTTATATTATATTTCGAGTTTTATATTTCGAGTTCGTGATTTCTAGTTTCTTTCTAAGTCACTATCTAGCTTTAAACCATACATCTAAAATTTCAGATTTAAAACTGAAGTGTTTTTTTGACATTTCTACCTTTCGTAAGTGAAAAATGAACCCAACTTTGCACTGTGAAGTTATACTAAGCACTGTCTTTGAAAAAGGATCTTGGTGTTGTTTCTAATCATGGTCGCGTTAAACTTCATCTCCATCGCAATGGTTTATCTCAGGATTTTATATGCTAAGTATGTGTTGAAGAGGGTGAAGACTCATTCCATAGAACCTCACTCCATCCAGCTTCGTTGTTCCTTCTATGGTGCAAAATTTGCCGTTTTATACAAATATAGATTTAATAACTAGCTCGATGGGCCAGTTTTTGCGCTAGTTTTACCCAGTAGAAGCAGATAAAAAAAGATAAACAAATGCCATACACGATTTTAAATCTACTTTTCATGCAGTATTTTACTTTAATCTTGAAATTTTTTAAAGTTGATATGGTCGATGTCGTAGTTTGGTCGATGTTTTAGTATCTTAATTCGAGCTAGATAAATTTATTTTTGTTGTAATACAATTTTTCTGTATTTAAGTTACAACACCAGCTTAATAAAGTGGACTAGAAATTTTAATCTAAAAGTTTTCCATTTATGAAGAAAGTATGTAATGAAAAATTGTTCTAAATTAAAATGATTGATGTTAATGATTAAAGTGAGTAAGAGAATCTTAAAGAGAACTCTAAAGATAAATTAACTTCTCAATCCATTCAAATCTCAATGACAAATAATTACTGTCTAACCGGTAAACAATGATTTATTATCTATGATGCATATACCGAAAATAAAAGTAAATCATTCTTATTTATCTTTCCAATGTCTTTCATCGTGTAAACATATTTTTAATTTTTTGTTTTCCACAATGTTTATAAGATAGCTAAGATAACAAACTCATTATAAACAATAAATATAAACATAATACAATGTTAAATGTAATTCTCCTTTTGAACCTCTCCCTGATTACAATAATGCACTTTTATTTAAAAGAATGTTTATTGTTTTGCTTGGAAAATTTGTATTTATAATAATACTTGTAGAAATTATAAGTGTACGATGGACATGTACTTGAATGAATATTCAGTAATTCCAATGATGACATTCTTATATGTATAAAGCAGAAAAGCCTCTTATCAGTATGCTACATGATTAAATATATTACATACAGAAGGCAACATTGCTGATAAAGAAACTAAAATGTTTGTAAGAAGTTGAATATTTTATTCTTTTTTTATGTTGTTTATAATACTTATGTCGATGTACTTATGTATTTAAAACAGAATTTGAAATGAATGTTCTGTTGTCTGTCATTTATATCTTGTACAGTATGGTATTACACATAAACAGATTCTATTTATGGTACAAAATATTCAAACTATCTATTTCTCTAAAAAAAATACTCAGCCTTGAATGCTGCAATTATATTATACTGTGATTGGTCTTGTTATAAATATATAAGAACTTAAGATAATTATATACATCTTTATCGTATGTAATTGAATTATTTAGGTTGGCCTATAAAAATATGAAAAAGAAACAAACATGCGAATACAAAATATCTACAAAACATAGTGCTACTTTAAATCTTGATAACAGATTACCTTGAAAAAACAAAAATGAATAAGAAAGAGCAAGTAAAAATGTCTAAAATATATTTTATGATTTGATCGTGAAATGCTTCGTCGGAATTTTGTATATTGTTATATCGATAGTATATAACGTTTGGTTCTGAATACAAAATAAAGAGTTAGTCGGATGTTTGATAACAATTTGTTACGTAATACGATTAGCTATTAGTATTGTGTTATTAGTGGGTACTTGCGATTTTTATAAATCAACATCCATATTGCGTGCTAATGGGCATATGTGACTCGCGTACATTTTTCATGTATAACATTACATATAATTGTAGTTTTATCAATTGGCAAATAATTATAGTTATCTATTTTTACATATTTCGATCTTTTTGTGTGTACGTATTGCTTTTAGAATATTAAATATAGTAATTTCGGAACGTGTATACAAAATACCGGATAATCAGAATAGTTGTCAGTATTTTAGTGACATATATCTTGTTTGTGTATTTTTGTGCAAATTAATTCAGTTGATCTTGTACATATGTATATACATATATGTATGTTTTATTAATAAATTTATTGTATTGGAAAACTTCATTCTAGATTAAACTATGACATAGAGGCCGTAAACGGCCCTTACCGCGTCTCAAATGAGACCTTACGAACCAATTTTAATCATTGGTGCACATTGTAGGTGGTCAGCCCAACGAATGTTTCTACACACAAACGCGTTTTTATGTCATCCGGTTGCATGTTAATTTTTGGTCAACGGCGGGAATCGAACTCGAGACCGCGGCGTGATGAGAAACTCTCTTAACCATTAAGCTACAACCGGCGACTAGATTACATTTCTATATTAGATTTATGCGAGAACATTGCACAAAAATCTAATATCATCATGTTCCCGACGTTAACACCAATAAAAACGAGTTATACATCAGAGAAGACTGTTTTATGTTAGTGGGAGAAACGACATTTGTTCGATTTCTTTTATAGAAGCCTATAATTCTTATATTTTTGAAGTTATTATTATTTGTTCGGTATTGAAGCTAAAATGTTCTTTTTGAAAAAATGTATTTAAAGTTAGATAGATGTTGATAACACAAAATTTGACATTTTGTTAGTAATAATTTAAAGGTCGTCTCGTATTAGTAATCATTATGTATAGAAAATACAAATCAAATTCTGTAGAAAAGAATAACAAAACTGAGTTGGATAAGCTTAGATTACATATTAAACTTTCATTTTATTTTGTTCGCCACACTGTCATGTTAGCAAATATTTTAAGCGAACTTAACTCATGTTCGATTACACGGTCATTAAATGACATCACTCGTCAGACCAAACTGGCCTAGCATTTTTATTTAACTCTATTCAATCACAATAAATTATACCTACAATTTTAATTGATCAATTTCAAATTTAAGAACGAATTATACAAAGTAACGTTTATTTCAGTTATTCCCGGTAAGAGGGAAAATTGAAATGATTTTTATTTTGTTGCAAGGTCGAAGTGCAATTTTTCTCACCAAAATTCAAAATGGATTGGTAAATTAAATGGGTTGGGTATGTTTCCCCAAAAATCGTTTGCCCAAACATATTTTCCCAAAATTGTTTTCACAAAAACTATTTCTCCAAATACTGTTTTCTCAAACATCGTTTTGTCAAATATCGTGTGCCCAAAAATTGTTTCCTCAAAAGTCCTTTGCCCAAAAGATCCCCAAAAATCCCAAAATGGTGGGTTGGATAATTCGCGCGCGGAATTATCCAATCCATTTTGGGATTTTTGCGGATCTTTTAGTTATATTTAATATAAATTTCAAACAAAAAGCTATTTATGTGTATTATGGTTAAAGAATAAAAGAAACCCACTGCAAGATAACCAATGATACAATGTTTCAATAGATTCGTTAATATATGATGTGATAAAATGCAAACCGATAAGAGAATGCGTTGATTTTTATTTCGATTTTATTCATTCCATCTTTATTTTGTGAATGTGTCATAATAAACCAAACATCAATTTCTAAAAAAACAAAATGCCTTTAAATATAGTAAAGTCTAGTAAAGGCAAAGATTTGTTGTGCCATATTGGTTATAGTTACTACATGGATGTTAAGTCCGTGGAAAAAAATCGGTACTATTGGGGTTGTGTGGATCGTCGCTCCTATCAATGTAAGGCACGGATAACTACAAAAATTGGTAATGGAAAACATGTAATCGTTAAGCACCCTTCGACACATGTGCATGGTCCGACCGCGAGCGACTTGCCCATACGTCGCGCAAATAATAATTTAAAAGAGGTTACTGGTACTACCAATGAACACCCATCAGCGATTATAAGGGACAGTGTAGTCAAATGTCAACCTATATTAAGGGTGTATTTGCCTCATAAAGAAGCCCAGAAAGCAAAAATAAAGCGAGTTCGACAAGAAATGGTTAAAGAGCCAACTACAGTTCGTGAAATCAATATACCAGATCATATGAGAATGGTAGATGACGAATATTTTATTTTGTCTGAAAAGCGGTTTGACAATGAGTGTAATATACTTATGGGTACTGTAAAATCTTTAAGAATGTTATAAAAAGCAGACTGTTGGCTGATGGATGGTACGTTTGACGTTGTTCCATGCATATTTCATCAACTTTTTACAATTTTTGCAAAGATTGACGGCGTTACCGTACCGGCACTTTTTTGTTTCATGACGTCAAAGTCGCGAAAATGTTATGATGAAATGATATATGAAATTATGAAAGTAATGCAATCATTTCATTGATTTGAAGCCAAATTTTGTATTGGCTGATTTTGAGAAAGCATCAACCTCTGCTCTCAGAGCTGTGTTTCCGGGCACAAAATTTCATGGTTGCTATTTCCATCTGGGTCAAATTATATGGAGACGCGTTCAAAAAGAAGAACCTGACAACTATTTGCGGTACAAACGAAACTGTCGCTCTCGATATTCGAATGATCCGGGCACTGGCTTTCCTCCATCCTGATGAAATACCGAATTTTTATAAGGAATTATTGAAGCACGTCAACCCTAGCTCGAAAAAAATAGTTGTATGGTTTGGGAATAATTATATATTGAATAACAAGCAAACCAACAAACCTCCACACTATGCACCTCACTTTTGGTCCGTTTATGATCAAAATTACGAAAGCCTACCTCGAACTACAAACAACGTCGAAGCTTGGCATCGACGGCTTCAAATAATAATCGGAAAAGCACACGTCGGAACGTATTGTTTGATTCAACATTTGCGTAAAGAGTACATCTACGCTGCATATCAGGTGGACAAGCATGCAGCTGGTCATACTTGGCCAACGAAGAATAGTTTGATTCAACGAGAAAAAAAAATAAGAACAATAATTTCAAAAAAACAAAATTATTCGAAGATTGATTACTTACGTTCAATCGCATATAATTTGTCAATATTTTAATTAATTTTTATTTTGGTTTTATGTATTGTACAGCGCAATAAATTTGTTAATTTATGTTTGTTATATTAGGTTTTTTATTTTTTGTACTTATCATATGTTCCAAAACTAACACTTTAGTGTATAAATGCATTGTATTTTTGGGTATCTGACCTTTGTGATAGTGAGTTTGAGGAAAAGTATTTTTGGGAAAAAATAGATTAAATAGATTAAGTTTAAATAGATTAAATAGATAGCAAATTAAATAGATTTGTAAATTAAGTAAGCTTCAGAACTGGTCAAATGCTTAGTTAGGCTGATATGCCTATGCCAACCGGTGTAAGGTGGTGTTCTCCATGTTTCAAGAGTCATGCGTCTTTCTCAGCCAAATTAATAATAACCTAGATTTATATATAGATACTTCTGAACAATGATTAGCTTCATGCCAAAACTGACATGATAGGTGGTTTGGTCCACAATTAGCTCCAATAGGAAATAAAAGATTCATTTCTTCACATCATAGATCATATAATCAGACGATGTAAAATATCTTTTGCAATTCAATTCGTTTCTATTAATGAGAGAACATAATACTTTTAGTCGAAATTTGGCTCGGCTCTCCGACTTGTTGCTGTGTAGTAATCGAAACCTTTATTGTAGAAGTTACAAATATATTTATTATCATTTTGCCGAAACATGGCTGACGTTTATAGTTCACCGATTTATATGGAAAATACTGGTAGTTTGAGAGATTCTCGAGGTTCATGTTCGTCCTTGATTAAAACATAAAATGCTCCGGATGACATAAAAAATGTTTGTGTGTAAAATCATTTGTTGTGCTAACTACCACCTTAAGGCCCGTTGTACATTTCAGCTAAGCTAAGCAAAGCAATGTGAGCTATGTTCGTAGCTCTTAGTTGTAAATAAAGAGTTTTATATGGAACGTTGCACACTTGAGCTAAACTATGCGAGCTACGTTTTTCTGTTTTGAGCGATGCAAACTAACTTAGCTCGAGTTGTCTTTGCATTGCAAATGTCAGCTATATCGCTCACACATACATTGATTTTATTTTTTTAAATACAATATTTTGACAGATAACTCGTAGCATTTTATTTACACATGCATTTTTGTGTGAGCGATGTTATAGCTCAAGTGTACAGCGGTAGGAACTAGGCGAGCTAAACTAAGCTATCGAGAACTATTTTTCTCGCTGAGAGAACTATTTTTCTCGCTTAGTTTAGCTGAAATGTGCAACGGGCCTTACCTACAATGTGCACCAATACGTATCATTGGTTCGGAAGGTCTCAGTTGAGAAGCGGTTAGCTGTTTATGGCAGTTTTTAATCTATTTAATAAGTTAATTCAGAAACACTCATGGTAACAACCCTTTCACACATATTAACTCTAATAATAACCACGCTATAAATTATATTGTTTTATTGTTTGCAGAACAAATTTAACTGAATTAGTCATACATGTATCATCTGTTCAATCATGATTAGTATTGGATTAGTGCTGTTAACCGCTCAAAAATTTGTTTCGCTGGATTGTAATGTTTTACCTATAAAATGGATTATATCGTTATCTAGACGGATTGTGGTCTTGTCTCTCGCAAGATTCAGTTCAGTTAAGGTTTAAACCAGTGTGGGCACTTGGTTCCAAATTTGTCATTTTATTTATGAATGTCGATTGTTTGAAAATATAATATCTGAATCGTCATTTACACTGATGATGCAAATGTGGAAAGAATGGAATTGTCTCTTAATATTTAAAAGTATGATACAATTGCTTCATCCTTTCATTTCTGAGAACTACAGATACACTTGAATTTATTCTCCCACCTTAGAGAGAAATATATCGGTTATTGAGTATTGAACTCTAGTTTATTGGTAGGTTACAAACATTACCAATTTGTGTACGTGATTTGTTAGTCTAAATTTTTTAGTCGATTGCGCTGATACCCTGCAGTAATGCTGAAATCTACAATACGTTACTCATCATTGCTTGGTAGCTTTTCATCAGAATAGTAGACTCATGAACTCGATATCCTATCTTATTTGGATTGTAAAAACTAATATTGATTTTTATTTAAATTGTGGTATAGATAAAATTGAAAATTTGTGTTTTGTATACGCAATTCACATCCATGATCACCCCGATTAAAATAAACATTTGATTAGCACTCAAAATATCAACAAAATTATTAATCTACAGTATATATTTGTATTTATTTAAATATAGATAACAAATACAATCATTTGTTAACCGTATCATTGTTTCAACTTCTCCAAATACACTAATCAGATTAATTAAACAAATAACACCTGTTTATGGAACCATAAAATTTTGGTGAGGGTGAACTAAAATGTTGCTGATCCGTCTACTCCATATAAATAATTGTAACGATATATAAGTTTCCTTTGTGACACAAATTCATGCGTCTAATTTAATTTTATGTGTCTTCCCCGCTGTATAAAGATATATCGTACGATTTATTTCAATCAATAATTTGATTTTGTGTTGGCGATTAATATTACATCGCCCATGTGAAGTTGAATAGACTCAGACGTAATGTAATATAGATCGTATACATCAGTATTATGAACACCCGTAGAAATGTTTTTATTCGTTAACACCCTCACTCGTCATATAAAGCTAAATTATAGAAATAGGTTTGGTTCACTTTGTTTATTTACAAACTTCTTTAAACAAGCAACTTGTGATGGGCTCGACTCGATGAAGTCTTACAAATGCTCAAAAGGTAATATCAGGTCATATTGCATAAATTAATTATATGTACATGCTCATATATACTATTTTTGAAAAACCTGTCAAAAATTAATTATTGTTCCGACTTCAGAAACTATAAGAAAAACATTATATTTCAACAAATTTTAGTTTGAATCACGCATTAATTGTTATAATTTCATGTTCATACATTTATAGTTCTTTGTAAACAAAGAAAAGAAACGTAAGTTAGAAGTAGTATATAGTAGTGATTAACGTAAGTTTAAAATTGCGTTGAAAGTTCACCAGACTTCGTATGCGATTACGTTTTAATTTGCCTTAACGACACCCAAACAAACAAACTATTTCGAAATCGCATTTCGTAAACCAAAATTATTAATTTACATAAATAGCTAATATAATATAGTTTCATTGTTGTTTGCTATTTAAAAATAAAAATGTTGGTTGCAAGTCTATATATGCTTACGTGTTCGCGGAACGCAAGGTCATGAAGATAATAAGAAATTTAATGTTGGTATAATTTTTATATAAACTCCAACTAAACATGAAAATGAGTAGAATTTGTATGTACAGTGTTTGAAACTGTGGGGGACCGAAAACTATGGCTAAATTTGTATATACGAATTTAAAACAATTTAAATTTTTAATTAAATTAACGAATTGAATTTGAATAATAAAAACCAATACATATGCGACAAACGTATATAAGCTGTGTTAAGTGTGGCGATTTCAATGAAATATTTTTTTTTGTCGATGCAGGAAGAAGTATTTATAGTTTTTAGTATTCGCAAAATTACTTGTTGAACTGCAGTAGTTTTGCGTGTCCAATGTAAAATATTTATGATGTGTTTCTGCAGTAAAATCGTTTCGATGTAGTTAGAGTTCATAACCTATAATAAACCGTGTTCATTATATGCAATATTACATTTAAAACAATTTTTATTTACGAGTATAAAGTATAAATAATTAGTAGCTAAAATAAGCATATTATTCTTATATATAAACTTCTCAATGAAGCCGCGGATATCAGTATAACAGAAAATTGGGACTTTTACAAATCTTTACAAAGAGAGTTCAAGAATGACTTCCGATGGAGCATCGGTTCTAAACACTAGATCCAGACGGGGTATTTTCAGGTCTCGTAGAGGAAGGATTAGAAATCGTTCTAGACTACCTTACACATATTTTCAGAGCCAGTTTAGTCTTGGAATAGGTTCCAAAATCACGGAGAAAATTTAGGTTAGTATTGATCTCAAGGATGGCAACCCTATATCAACAGGCAAAAAGTTTTCAACCCATAAGACTGTTCTCTTTTTTACTTAAATTTTTAGATCGATTAGTTGATGGGTACTTTAAAGTAATGTAAAAAATAATCTATGGCTTAAAACGGCCCTTACCGCGTCTCAACTAAGACTTTAGGTGGTCAGCCCAACGAATATGTTTTTACACACAATCGTGTTTTATGTGACCCGGTGCATGTTAATTTTTAGTCAACTGCGAGAATCGAACTCGAAAACGCGGCATGATGAGAAACACTCTTAACCATTAAGCTACAACCAGCGACAAATAATGTACTGAAAGGAAATTGCATACATTCCAAGCAACAGGAAAACCAGAAAAATAAACCGCACTTCATGAAGTCGTTAACTGGGTTGAAAACCCGTTTCTGGGCATTGAAGGTACATATGATAACACTTTCTTCAGTGCGATAATCTCTGCAGCTGAAAGATATGGCCATGGTTTAGTGCCATGATTAAGTCAAGGAAAATTTCTGCAGACTAAGGCAGTGATATCACTACAGTGACTATCCGAAAGGGATGTCTTTAGGGTAGATTTCTATGTCCGATCTTGTCGTGTCTTGTGGTCAACTCACTGCTATTCGAATTAAACGACAATGTTTTTGGAGGATTTAGTTGGATCGGAAATTACCTGGCAAAAACACGTGGAAGAGAAATGCAATAAGGCATGTGACATTTACTGTAAATGGAAATAGTCAACAGGCTTTCAACGCAGACGCGTGTATTATCTAAAAGTTTCGGTTATCGGACCCATAATCTCTTTTGATCCAATTTAAAGGCTTGGTAGTCTGCATCGACTATCACTTTGGTGGTCTGCACTAGAACAAATGGGATAACCTCATCTCTTGTGGCCTACCAAAAATCTTCATTGAACAATAAATCAGCAAAGATCTCAGTCCTTCTTGAACTATTATAGATACACTTTGATGATCTTGCTGGATATTCTCACCGGACATTAGTTCTTGAATAATTACATGTTCCGAAAGAAAATTCAGGACAACGCAAACGCGATCAATGTAGAGAAGGAAAAGAAGAAAAAACTTCAGAGCATTTCTTGTCCTCCTGTCTTCTTTACTGACCCACTCTATGACTGCAGTGCTTTGGACGAACTTGAGGTTACCAGATATCTTGAACATCACTAAAAACACAAACAGATTTCATGACTTAGTCTTCGTCTGGGATAGCATGTCACAATGGGCGAATCGAGCCTGAGTGACGATAAAAAAAAATTACTATATTCGTAATTATTTGTTGTATGGGATTAAATGCACACATGAAATCAGAATTGTTTGGTTTAAATTGAAACACTAATCAGTAACGACAGTAAACCTGTTTGCGATAATCGCGATAATTTTTAATGTACATTCGAGTAGATTGTACATATAAATTTTAGATCCAATTAAACAAAACCCGATATGCTGTTTACAACATTTGACTTAATCTTATTTCCGATTGCAATTAAAATTGTTTTTTTTATAAACACGATAATAATAATCTTCTATTCATTTTCTAGACTCATGGATTGAATTATCATCAAATACGACTGGAATTGGTTTTCGAAGTCCCGAACGTGTTACACCATTGCCATTCACATCAGGAGAGGAATATTTAAGACTATTGCGCGAAGCACAACGCGAATCCAATCAATCGAGTCGAGTCGTATCGTTAGCCGGTTCACGAAAAGTAACGCCGGGCGGTAGTCCAAAATCACCACCAAACAGTCCGAATACTGAACTGTGTACGGAAGATGAACTAAAAGGGATTTATATTAATTATTGGACTAAGGTAGGCAAATAAATAATTGTTTATTTTCTTTGTATGTTAATTTTATAGGACTAGTTTCTTTATCACTTGTTTATGATTATTATATGTGTACGTGGGAGTAAGAGATTAGATATAAAAGCAACGAAATTTTTGTCGTTCGACTTTTTGTTTACATTTAGTTGTTTTGGCTGGGAAATTCAAGTGTATAATTATTATAATGCGACTTAGATTTAATTTTAATTAATACAGTAATTAATTTGAGTGAATTATATACACGTTTTTGGTGAATCAACGAACGTAGGATGATCATTTCAGTATAACTGCGAATTGCGATAGTCAGGGCAGTAGAAGTCAGGGCAAAATTTACATGTAAACGATTTAAATGTCAATCATCATAGAACAAGACCATGTCCGAAGAGACTCAGTTTTGTTTGTATAGCTGCAATCGTTCAATAAGCCGTTGAAAGACCAACTGATCGTTTTTTGACAAACATGATGACTTGAGGTAGATTGACGAAATTTTATGTTGAAAATGTTGTTCTGTTTGCAAATACCATACTAACTTCTTATATTAATTTATGACAATGTAATGCCTCACACCATTCGCATTGCTAGTGTAGATATTGGAACTTTAAATTAAACCGGCAGACATAGACATATATGGCAGACATAGACATATATCAAAGAAATGTTTATCGAAATTTGGAATCAATTAGACGAGTACTAATTTGTTAAATCTCACTTAACTCCAAGTCGTAAATTTGGAAAGTGTTGATTCACAATTTTGATTAAGCTAAAGAACTTACCAGGGTAGGGGAACTTTAGCTGAGAATGAAATTGACTCGGTTGAATGTCTGATTATAACTCTCGTTTATTTATTAAAGGTAAGTTTTTATATACAGAAAGAAATTTTGCTAACATAAGAAAAATGATGTGAGAAAGAAATTTTGCTAACATAACAAAAATGATGTGAACTAAAAAATAATTATAATTTTTGCTTTAATTGAAGAAAGAAGAATAGTAAGTTGACTCTGTAATAATTGCACCGGAACTTGTTGTAACGTAATACGATTTGTTGCATGGTACGTTTTTATTTATATTTATGTTCAACTATGTAATTGAACATCCTGCGGGGCTGACAAAGTAAGAGATCTCGGCCGTGGAATTTGTTGTTGTTGATTAGTGGCCGGATGTTGTTTTTTGCATCTTTGGTAGAGATATACAACAAATATGAATATTCCGATTAACAGTAGGCAGTATGTTAATACATAATGATGGATATGATGTCCAAAACTGTGTGCCTCTATTGATTCTGGCAAAGCTGCTTCATTGCTCTTTTGTCGAGTGATGGTTCCCTCAAGATCAACAATTTCCTTAGTTAGACTGATGTCATCTGAATTAATCATTCCCTCTCCAATTGCGGTTGACATTTGCTGACCGAAGTATGGTGGTTTTTTATCTTCATATTGTAGTTTTATTGATGCAATAAAAGAAGAATTAATCCCATGTGATCTCTCCTCGACGGTCGAGAGATGGAAAGAGTCGGTTTTTACGGTGCACTTCGGATCTAGAGTGATTACCCCAGAATTTTGCAACGTCATCGTAGTCACCTGGTGATTGCATATTACATCGACCACCTTTGGTGTTGAAACAGTGAATATCCACTGGTTTGTGCTCAATCGAGTCCAATAGTTTGGTTGGTTTAATGTGGTTGTGATGCAGCCATCCGCCTTTTGGGTTTTGTGTCTCAGCAAGTTCATTTCGCACAATGATTGTTTAGATTGCGTATTATAGATTGGTGCGATGTTGCATAAATATCCATTATTTTTTATTTGAACGCATAGTTGTAGTTCTTGATTAGTTAGAGGAGCGTACCGATCGCGATGTAGATTAACAATTAGATATTCGGTTGATCGTATTATTATGTTTAATTGGCCATTATCGAGTTTTGGGATTGGAATTATGTTGAATAATTGATACGTTTCTGAATATGCCAAAGGTATTTGAACGAGGAAGAGGATGTGCTTTCCTGTAACTCTCGTGTGTACTGTTAACATTTCATAAATGTGCCCCAGACTTGTATCGTCATCTCCATCCGGAATCATCATATTTTGTGGAACATAATCTTCGATTCGGTTGATTTCCTCTTTCAATTGTGCTGGAGTTAATAATGCCGGATGAATATGGCCGTGATGAGCATTGAGAATAACATCAATAATGACTCGTTGCTTTTCTGCGATACGCCTCATAAGCATCATTATTTGCATCGCATAGGTGGTGATAGTTTGTACTCTTTGGTAATGATCGAATTCACTAGATAGGTTGTGTATCATTCCATCGAGGTATAAGGTTTGTTGTGCGAGTGATTTAAAATGTTTATTAGTCACTTCTCTGTCGTGTTGTAAAACGTTGATTGTTGTGCTTATAATCGAGGTCTGGTTTCGTACTAGATCCAATAAATATTTCTCGTTGTTTGCTGTTTTTTCGAGTTGGTTTTCGATATGAGAGGCATCCCTTTGGGTCATAATTCCAAAGGCATCACCTAAAATGTATCCTATAGTATCACCAACGTCACGTTTTCGGATTACGTGCTCCTTATTGGTTGATATAAGCAGTTGGTTTTGTGATATTATTTCCTGCAATTGTTCATGCAGCTGATGTATGGTAAAATCGCAAAGGTGAAGTTTAGCTTCGGTTGGTATTTGACAAGTTCCGTTTAAATAATGAATGTAGTATGATACAGAATTGATGTCATCCCAGTATCCTGATAGATTGTAGTTTATGATAATTTTCCACCGTAATGCCATTAGGTGGACTGTCCCGGTGTTGTAAAAATATATACCGGCATCTGCTGGCAACGGATTTATTATAGGTTCGGATATCACGGGAGAAAAAAGCACCTGTAACAATCCGAGTAGTAATAAACTAAGCTGCATAGTAGTTTGTTTGTTGCATATTGACTTGATGTGATGGACTCTTCGTTGTTTAACTTCTCGATAAGGTTGAACACGCGTTGGAAGCATTGGTAACATTGTTTTGTTGTTTGCCGCCTCTGTTGGGGTTGGGTCACTCGTATTCTCAGGTTCTATAGGCAGTGGTGAAATTTTGTGGATAGGTCTTTTGATGAGAACCCCACCCGGACCTCGAATTGAAACCACTCGAATCTTCTTATCTAAACCTGGATGTACTTCCATCACACGTCCAGTCAGCCATTTTAAAGGTGGTGTGTTGTCGTCTTTGATAAGTACTAGGTCACCTATATTCATGTTTGGTTCTTCTTGTGACCATTTTCTTCTATGTTGTAATTGATGTAAGTACTCAGAATGCCATCGTTTCCAAAAATCTTGTTTGATTTTCTCTACCAGTTTCCATCGTGATACCCCACGAATATTTGTGTCTGCCATGGTATCATGTGGAACTGATCGCAATGGTTCACCAATTAAAAAGTGTGCAGGAGTTAAAAAGGTGGTATCTGTAGGATCGGCTGTTATTGGTGAAAGTGGTCTTGAATTTAAACAAGCCTCTACTTGTGAAGTAACCGTTGATAGTTCTTCAAATGTCAGTGTTGCTTCTCCTATCACTTTAACTAAATGCTTTTTTACTGACTTTACAGCAGCCTCCCAAATTCCACCAAAATGTGGTGAAGCTGGTGGTATGAAATGCCATGTTGTGCCATCGTTCGCCAAAAGTTGGGCGATCTCTTTAGATGACTGACGAAGCAAGGTCGCTATTTCTCTTTCAAGCTGATTTTTCGCACCGACGAAATTGGAGCCATTATCGCTGTATAAATCACTGCACAATCCTCTTCGTGCAGTGAATCGTTTGTAGGCTGCGATGAACGCTTCAGTGGTTAAATCACTAACTGGCTCAATATGTATGGCTTTAGTTGCCATGCAAACGAAGATTGATAAATAACCCTTGTGTGCTTTAAGGCCTCTTCCTTTTGTTGTACGAATAAGAAGTGGCCCTGCATAATCGACACCGGTTCTCAGGAATGGTCTTCCAGGTGTGATACGTACTGCTGGTAGATTTCCCATCAACTGTGTTCCAGATTTGGCATTGAATCGATGGCACTTCACGCATTTGGATATTAACTGTCGCGTTAGATTTCGACCGTGTATAATCCAGTATCTTGTTCGAAGATGAGCTAAAGTCAATTGTGTTCCTCCATGCATTGTTTGTTCATGGGCTTCTTGAATTAGACGTTTAGCTATTGGATGGTTCTTTGGAATGATGATCGGATGTTTTTCATCATGGTTCCAAGCTGTAGTGTTCTGAACTCGACCTCCGACTCGTAATACATCTTGTTGTATGAATGGAGACAAAGATTTTATGTTACTTTTGTTGGATGTTGCCTTTTTTTTCATAAGATCGTCAATTTCAGTTTTGAAATGTTGGTTTTGCGATACTTTAATCAATAGTTGCGTGGATTTTCGTAATTCTTCCGCCGTAGGAGTTCCTTGGTTGTTTACTTCCTTTTTTCGACATTTGTTAATGAATCTCGTAACATATACCATGATCCTTTTTATCGTGTTGAAATTAGAGTATTTTAGATATAATGGATCAATAACGTTATTTGATGTTACCGTAGCTGCACTCAATACCTTTTGTTTTAGTTCCAATTGATTTGGTATTTCTTCTACTATGATTGGCACTAACTGGGTTGCCTTTTCAAAGATAACCTCAGGTCCGTTCCACCATAAATTATGTGTTATTAATTGAGATGCTTCGATACCTCTGGATGCACAATCCGCTGGGTTGTTGGCTGACTTAACATAAAACCACTGAGACGGAGAACTTAACTTCTGGATTTCCGATATTCTATTTGCCACAAATGTTTTAAATTTATGGGGATTGTTTTTCACCCACCCTAACACAATCATTGAATCAGTCCAATAATATGTGGTTGTGTGCTCAAGCTGCATATCTTGCTGTACTCTATTCATTAAATTCGTAAGCAAACTTGCTCCGCATAACTCTAGCTTCGGCAATGTTAGCTTGGTTGCTATTGGAGCTACCCGTGTTTTTGATGTTAATAAGGATGATTTATTTGAAGCCCTGTCATAAAAGTATACCACTGCTGCATACGCCACTTCGGAGGCATCACAAAATCCATGCAATTCTCCTTGTAGCGATTGATCAAATCTAATCCACCTCGGAATTTTTATCTCCTCCAACCTTGGGAGGGATGTGTAATATTGCTGACATGTGTTTTCGATGTCTTTCGGTAGGTTTTGGTCCCAAGTGACCCCAGATATCCATAGGGTTTGCATTAAAATTTTGGCCTTTATCGTAGTTGGAGATAACCAGCCTAGTGGATCAAATAATTTTGACGACTCAGATAACATTTTGCGTTTCGTCATCTCTCCTGTTTTGGTGTTAATATTCACCTTAAATTCAAATGTATCGGTTCCTGGATTCCAAATTAAACCTAGTGTTTTTACTGACTTTGATTCATCATTAAATATGATAGGCTCGAAGGCTCTCGATTCTGGATCTACACCTTCTAAGAGTTGGGAACTATTAGAAGCCCATTTTCTCAGGTTAAATCCTCCAGATTGCAATAATTTTATCAGTTGGGTTTGTGCTGTCTGAGCTTCGTCTATATTGTTATTTCCTGATAATAAATCGTCTACGTAGAAATCACTCTTAATTATCTTTGCCGCTATTGGATAGTTTTTCTCCTCATCGGCCGCTAGCTGTTGTAATGTTTTGATGGCCAAATATGGCGCCGATGCCATTCCAAACGTCACAGTTGTCAGCTGGTATGACTTCATCATATTGTCGGATGATGTTCTCCACAATATCTTTTGATATTTTTGATCTTCCGGATGTATTCTTATTTGTCGGTACATTTGTTCTATATCCGCTGTGTATGCTATCTTGTATTTTCTCCATCGTAGTAGAATTGACATCAGATCCTCTTGTAATTTAGGTCCCACTAGTTGTATTTGATTTAAACTGATATCGTTGCTTGTCTTAGCTGATGCATCAAATACAACTCTTAATTTGGTTGTGGTACTGGTTGTTTTAAGCACCGCGTGATGAGGAATATAATATTCGTTGTCGTTATATTCTTTACTTTCAATCATATGTCCTTTATTATAGTATCCTTCTATACACTCCTGATATTGTTTGTGAAATTCATTTGCCACTGCAAAACGTCGTTCCAGTTGAATGAATCTTGCCAAAGCCCTTTGTTTGGATGATCCGAGAGATGGTAAATTTTGATTGAAAGGAATTCGTACTGTGTAACGACCGTCCGTATCTCGACAGAAATTCTGATGATAATGTTTTTCACATAGAATCTCTTCTTCTGTCATCAGCTTCTTGAGTTGCATCTCCTCTACTTCCCAAAATTTCTTTAATTGGTCATCGATGTCCAATAAGGTTACTAATGACTTGATCCTGGATGATTTATTGTCGGTAGTATTTCCAAATATAATCCAACCTAGTTCTGTCTCTTGGGCGATTGGTTCTCCTTCCTTTCCTTTTACAACCTGGTTCATGATAATATTTGGATAATAATCGGCACCCAATAAGATGTCGATTTTGTTTGGTTGATTGTAATTCGGATCGGCCCACATCAAGTTATTTAAATGACTCCATCTTCTACTGTTAAAATGTTGGTCAGGCAGTGGTCTGGTTATATTTGGCAGCTGTAAAGCTTCCATTTCCATGGAGAAATTCGATGAAAATCGCGCTTGTACACGGAAGGTGACTGATTTTGTGGCAGTTGTGATTTCACTTTCGTTTATGCCTCCAATTTCTACATATGTTTTCTTCGTTCGTGGTTTAATTAGCTTGGATGCCTCCTCAGAAATGACCGAAATTTGTGATCCAGGATCTATTAACATCCGTAATAGTTTTGGTTGTTGTTGTTCAGTCTGTACTTCAACCAAGGCTGTGGCCAATAATGTGGAAGTTAACTGGTCATACTGGTTTACCAGATGATTCGTTATTTGTAACTGATCTTCTGTCTCACCTTTTGGAGCGTCATCGGTCTTCGTGGTGAGCATCGTGCGTTGTGGTGGATTGTTGGAGTGCAATAAGGTGTTGTGACGTCCCATACAAACTAAACATCGTATAGAATATGGACAGGGATGGTAACTCTCCTTCAAGCACATGTTGCATAGCCGCTCTTGTGCAATGAATTTGGAACGTTCTAAAGTGGACTGTTGTTGGAACTTAATACAGTCCTTTAATTCATGCTCCTTCTTACATAATACACAGGGTTTTCTACCTTGTGTTCGACATGTGTTGACCCTTGCTATCTGTGGAGCGGGTGCTCCAAAACTGCGACTTATAGGTTTGGGTTTTGTCGCTTCTAAGGCTTGGAAACGCCGTTCTAGGAATTTGAGAAATTCCTCGAGTGTTGGCATTTCCCTAGGATCCGCTATTGACATTTCGAATAGTTTGGATGTTTCATTATCCAATTTTTTTATAATGATTGGAATTATAATGTAATTCCAAGACACTGTCAATATGCCTAAGTTTTTAATGGCATATAGGCTCTCGGTCAATAAATCATGTAATGATTTAATTGATGCTGCTGATTCCGTGTGTATTGCTGGAAAATTCAGCATCGCGTTCACATGGTTGGACGCCATTTGTCTTTTATTTTGGTATCGGTTAACTAGCAGTTGCCATGCGTCTCTGTAGTTATCTCCGGTAGTTTCAAGGTGGCTTATTAGCCTGCCCGCGCTTCCGAGCACCGTAGTTTTAAGTTGGTGCATTTTTATGGTTTCACTTATTTCGTCGTTTTCATGAATAATCCTTCTAAATAGGTCATAAAATGATGCCCATTTTAAAGGATCTCCATGAAAATGTGGAATTTCAATCGGCTTCAGTTTGACTTCATGTTCCTTTGATTTGGGTTTGTTCAACACGTTGGTGATTCTGGATCTCAGTATCTCAAACTTGTTAACTAAGGTTGAGTAATAATCCTCGCTGAAGTATGCCATCTCAACTTCTTCATCAGGAGTAGCATCCACTAACAGTTCCTCATGAAGTTGCTCGATTTTTGCAACTCTGGCATCGAGTTGGGCTAGTTTATGTTGCAGTTGATCTTTGCTGCCTTCAGCTTCTAACAATTGTGCAGCATCTGCCATCAATCTATAGCACAGACGCATTTTAACGTCTTGTTCCTTATATTTGCGTGATTGCTCGCTGTTTTGCATTGCCGAATTTTGTACATTGATGATATGTGAAGTTCCGTGTTCATGCTGCATGCTTGCCATGTTGTTGTTGGCCGCGGTGTTCGAAAGATTTGGTAAACTATTCACTGACTGCAACCTTGTTGTTTTTGGTTTTGTGCATAGAAAATGTTCATCATTTACTGGCATTCCTAATACTGCTTTCAACTTCTCGTTTATCTGGAGTTGAAAGTTCGAGTAGAACGTCTCGAACGTTTTTCGTTCCTCCCAATACCTATGAGACGGATTCTCATCGAAGTGTTTATCCCTCATATCAGTATCGGTCACAATGAATTCTTCCCAGATGGCCTTTATTTGTTTGAGTTTCTTCAGCAGGTAATCCTTTGTTTTCCTGCTCTCGCCATCTTTAGTGAAGTTCGTTTTGATTTGTTGAATTTCATCAAAACGAGCATTTTGTTGATTATACAGATCCTCCATTGCCTATTGTTTTTATGCGGCACTAATGTGGATCTTTGATTTTCGAGAATTGTTTGAAGTATTCTCGCACTTTTGTTTTTATTTACTTCTTAGCTGGAATCCGGCTCGAAGGACCAATGTTAAATCTCACTTAACTCCAAGTCGTAAATTTGGAAAGTGTTGATTCACAATTTTGATTAAGCTAAAGAACTTACCAGGGTAGGGGAACTTTAGCTGAGAATGAAATTGACTCGGTTGAATGTCTGATTATAACTCTCGTTTATTTATTAAAGGTAAGTCTTTATATACAGAAAGAAATTTTGCTAACATAAGAAAAATGATGTGAGAAAGAAATTTTGCTAACATAACAAAAATGATGTGAACTAAAAAATAATTATAATTTTTGCTTTAATTGAAGAAAGAAGAATAGTAAGTTGACTCTGTAATAATTGCACCGGAACTTGTTGTAACGTAATACGATTTGTTGCATGGTACGTTTTTATTTATATTTATGTTCAACTATGTAATTGAACAAATTAATAATATGAATCAACGTTAATACACTATTAAAATATTTATTACCACTAATAACTTTTACCACTAATACATCGTTGAAGCTTATGCAACGAATAATTATTTAATAAAAGGGAGTAAAAACTAGGCTTTTGGCATAACCAGTGTAATTTACTTCAGTCTTATAAGCAATTGCATTTCAGTGCTTTTTGTACTAATAATTTTGGTCATCACTGTATATAACGAACTGTCGATAGTTCCTGTTAGAGATTTTATTTTACTTGCTGATACAAACATTTTAATGTTCTGATCTTGATCTGCTTAAAACGATCTCTGAGAGAAGATTTATTTCTCGATGGAAAGGTTGATTTGTGATCGATCTTGTTGAAACGATAAGTAATATTGATCTAAAATAGCTTTGGGCTACATATCTAATTCAGAAATCTTGCCATTAGATTAGTAAACATTTGCCATCGTTTTGGAATGTTGCTAAATGATTTGACTTAGATTAGCAAATAACGAATAATCTTTGTGTACGAAAATATAACAACACTAAATTATTGATCAATATAATCAGAAATTAGTTGGAAATTTATATAAACAAAAATTGTGAACATCGTATAGTTGCGTATATACAGATGTTTGTATTCGTGTGTCCGCGTTATTGTTTACTATAGTCGAAAATAGTATACTTTGTTCAGGACAGATTGAAACGAAGAGCAATGAACAACTTTCAATGTTGTACGCCGAAACGAATATAATTTTTCAGTCATAACAAGTCAATACCAATGTTATGTATTATTGTAGTTTATTTAAAAAAAGGTTTAACTTTCAGTTGAAAACTAATTTTCCATCGATAAGTTTTAAAATTTATATGTATTTTCTCTTTTTCGTTTATGAAAATCAAGTCGATTGACGTCAATTGCTAATTATAAAATCTGTTCCCCCGATACATACAAATAGCGATGCATTCGAGTGTAATATTCAACAAATCATTACGTAATCGTATAAAATAAGGTTCAGTCTTATAGGGGGTGTTAAATATAATAAACATTCTGTTGATTTTTTTACATTTATTTCAAAAATTTCCATTTGTTTTAATTTTATAGATTTGAGAACAAATATTTTGGGTAAAGTATGGAAAATCTTTAAGATTTTGTTGTAAAAAAAACATAACTTTCCGTTTAAACTAATCGTTAAATTTTACTACAACTGAAGTTTTCTTGCTATCTATCGTTCTTATTGATTCAATGATACAAAATACTCTAATCTCTTATAGTATATTTTTTATTTGTGTCTTAATACAATCGTTCTACGAATGATTGATACCAACAGTGGACTTATCACAATCGGAGTAATATATTAAAATTTTGCAAACTTTTTACCAAAACTCTCTTAATCTATCTGTAAGCTGTAGTAACTAAACTTCGAACATTTTTGTTTTGAATAATTGCAATCTTTATCTCAAAATTATCATAGTTTTGATATTTTTTGAAAAGACGCATACGGAATGAATTTGTAACTATACACGATTCATGACTTGATCCAATCACTTATGGTCGCTTTACCTAAATTGATAGAGTAAGTCCTAAGTAGAGACCAGCAAGCAGAATGTTATCGAGCCAGCGTAGCTTTCCTTTTTTGATGTCTTATAAATAAATCTTATAAAACTCTTAATCTCGTGATTGAAAAGAACTCGATATCCACCATATACACCGATATATTCTTTCGGATCTTAGAACTCATCTTTTGTACTCCTTCGACAAGGCATACATCCATATATAACAGCGAGATCAACGCGTTGTACAATATCGACCTATCCGATTATCTGATATCATCTGTATATGCAATTAGTTGATTGGACTATCAGAATAAGATGTCGTCTTATCCGATGTCGTGTTTCACTTAATGGATGCATTCCAAGATGAGAGTAAAATAATTTTACTTGTCGATCACCAGATTTGTAAATGTTCTCGATATCCTTGACCCAGCATTGTATCATTTTTTACAGATGAATATCTCTTTGGTATTCCTAAATATTCAAGCGCATACCATAAACTCTCTCAATTGATTATGTCGCGGGTATAAATACCTAGTGTACATCACAAAATTTTGTGCTTGGAAATTATAATCCTTGGAATGATTTCAAAATTACTTTAATCTAGATGTAACTTTAAATTGAAATGGTGGGATCGTACATCGGGAATAATGCAAGTATAGTGATGGTTTTCAATTGAAATATCGTTTCTGTTTATTCGAGTGAACTGTATCGATACAAAAACTAATTATTCACTCATAGAATGCTATCTTCAATAAATCGACTGAGGAGGGTCAGGGTATGGCTTGTTAAAACCGTAGTTCTTTAACAGTAATACCGATAGCATCACCACGTTTTTCGGATTGTTATTAACATTCGGAAGAGTATGAAAGATGCGAAAACGCTCCATGTAGTCAACTGTTAAAATAAAGATTTGATTGTTTACCATCTAATTACGATCGGTAGTGTGAATGAACACCTATGATCCCCTAGTAGGAGTGTAGAATTTATGTACCAACCCATCTTTTATGTCAGAACTGTAGGCTGGGATTGCATTCTGTGCAAATGGTAAATCAAACGTAATGTAAGTCGTAGATAAGCGTATTGCAAAAAGTTCCTTGAGCCCAAAAACGGATTGCAAGATAGAAACACACTAGATTATCAAAATAAATTTGTACAATATGCAGGCATGGTTGTAGCACAGAGAACATACAGAGAACCAGAGTCAAGTATACTTTGTTGTGTACTGTTCAAAAATCAACAAAATTTTAGGGGAATAAATGTATAGTCAACGGTGCAACTATACATTTTATAGTCTTCTCATTTCTTCTTTTATATTAAATATGAATTCAAGCAATCGAATTAAAATAAAGTAATGATTTTGAATGTATGCAACGTTTTTTATAAAATTGAAATAGGTTTATTTGGTAGTGGTTTATTTGTAGCTTCTAGTATTAGTTTCAAAATAGTTTATTCCATACAGTACTGAATAAAAACTTGTATTGAAATGCGAAAATTGTATACAGAAAATAGATGTTCCGAGTGGCGTGGTTTTTTTACTGTAAGCAAAATATTCCAAAATATTTGTAACAAAAATTTCTACTTGAAAACGGGGCATACGAGTATTCTTCGTCAAATATGCCGTAGCCAAATGTACCATAAATGGATTTTAAAAGACGGGCTATAGAATTGAAATACCTCACAAATGCAGATAACCTAAGATGTTTCTGAGTGTTAATTAAACTATCCTGCAGATGTGTATGAATGTGATAGTTGAATGAATTTAAGAAATGGTTTGTTTTATTCGAGAGAAAATCTATCATAACTGAGTTCTATTCACTGACGCGATCAGGAACTTCTGATATTGTGCTTAAATTTGAAACAAACCGTTCTGCATGGTGATTCGAACCGAATTGTACGGCAATCTTTAAAAGAAGATACAATGGCTTCACATTTCCTGGTTGTTAACTAGAGCTTATAAAGAGTTGGCTCAAGATTACAACCGATTGTCAGATTGTTGACACGATACGGCTTGTTTTTGGGTCTAGTGATGTTAATTTGGAGAAATTATACATAGGAAATTTTAGTAATGGGCATGATACACATGAGAAGGTGGTGAATTTCCTTTAACACAGATCTCTTTTCACCCTTGCTAATGGTGGAAATATAATTTAATAAATACAAAAGTTTATATTTTTTAGTTTAATGTATTCAAAATTTTTAATTTATTTTGATACTGCGGATGGTAGTGTTTTAACAGTTGACGCTTCTTTGATTTCAGAAATTCATTATAACTGACCATTTACAGTTCTTTCTTATCAGCACTAAAATAAAAGAACCACCTTTTGTATGTGATCTATACACTCGACATATTCTTCAACCAAAATTGGGTGTAATGCTTTTATTTTTGACATACACTTATCAATCATATTTTGGGAAATATAAGAATAATGGCATTCATTTTTTTTCAATTTATCTAATTTCAAAAATTTCCACAATCGTCCGGGCAATATTTTCATAAAAGATAGTGGGCGCCTTTAAAGCTCCAAAACTACTAACATCCTTTTTTAAAAAAAATGTTGATAAAGAAACGTCTCCATTACTGAAATGTCAGACACTTCTTCATTTTTTAACAATAATTGTGTGCATTTCTCGCAACTTGATGTTCTACAGGCACAATAGCCTGCAAAATAAAGAATTGCGTTTCACTTTAATTCGGGAATATTTGTTGTTCTGGGGGTAGTCTCTGTTTGATCTGCCCCATTATTTTTGCCAATTCGGGGTGTTCTTAGACTATCTTTATAATCATTTCGAATAATACTCCAATTTATTGTTAAATTTTCACTTTCATCATTAATAGAGTTTGAAAACGGTATTTTAAAAGTATTTTCATGCTTATATTGGCAAAATGAATGCTAATATCGTGGCTTGTTCGTGTATAATTATATCCACCTTTACTTCGAAGAGTAGAAAAAAAAGTTTCCAATGCGTCTTGATTAGTTTTTCCCGTGAGCAAATAATCGATTCCAAAACTTTCATCTAAATATGTTATTAACATTAATTGAGAATTAATGGTTAATTCAAAATCTTTCAAAAATTTAAAATAATTTTCTTTCGGTGAAATTAGTTTTAAATTTTTTAAATAAACTATCGATTCTTGTAAATATTTGTATATATTATTGCCTTTTCGACGAGGCTGTCCATAGAGATTCTTCATAGAGAAATTTCGGCAATTGAGACAGTCGAATATATTATTAAACCTTTCGACTAAATTGGCTGTTGGAATCGCATTTTTGAGGTAAGGTCCAAACGTTTCCAGTGAAACCTGTAAAACGAAAATCAATCTTAGGTTATCTGCATTTGTGAGATATTTCAATTCTATAGCCCGTCTTTAAACTCCATTTATGGTACATTTGACTACGGCAAATTTTACGTAGAATACTCGTATGTCCCCGTTTTCAAGTGGAAATTTTTGTTACAAATATTTTGGAATATTTTGCTTACAGTAAAAAAAACCACGCCACTCGGAACATCTATTTTCTGTATAAAATTATCGCATTTCAATACAAGTTTTCATACAGTACTGCATGGTATAAACTATTTTGAAACTAATACTAATAGGCTACAAATAAACCACTACCAAATAAACCTATTTCAATTTTATAAAAAACGTTGCATACATTCAAAATCATTACTTTATTTTAATTCGGTTGCTTGAATTCATATTTAATATAAAAGAAGAAATGAGAAGACTATAAAATGTATGTAAAATTTTGTTGATTTTTGAACAGTACACAACAAAGTATACTTGACTTTGGTTCTCTGTATGTACTCTGTGGTTGTATAGCATAAGTCTATTGAATGTAAATCATGGCACCTATGGCCGTATCAAATTTAAATTTTATGTATAGCTTTATTGAGGAAATAATGATGGTTTGATGTACAACATGCAAAAATTGTTCTTGCCCTTGAATTTTGTTATCCACTACAGCTAAATTAATTAAACCATTAAAAATTAAATCGAAAATTTTTTTTTTGTTGGTTTGGTAATTCCAGGTATCATGTAATACCTCATTTTATTTTTTAATTGTTTACTCTGGAAAGTTTAGAACTTTTCTTCATAAGGCCATCCAATTTAATTTGTGGTTATTTTTGCTATGTATATTTTATTAGATTATTTTGTTTAATAAAAGTTTTGGGAGCAAATTTATTTTTTTGTTATTTATGTATAAATATTTATACGTTAGATAGACTCTTTAATCTAATAATGAAATTGGTTTGTGTTTTGTGATTGACAGCTTATTAACCCGAAGTATATGACAATTTGATAAACCAATAAACATAAATTAAATGTGTCTGTTTTTGATCTATGTTGTTTATCACAAACTATAAAAATGATATCTTGTAATAAAAAATCAGTATCTTATCTGTGTATTGTGACCTTAAAAAGTCCTTTAAATCAACTTTAGAATAGAAAATAACTATCAGTTGTATAATATGGAACTTTGTGAAACTAAGTTAAAAGTTTGAAAACATGTCCTTTAACTCCATTATGAACATATTTATACATGTCAAATTGTAGCACACCATGTATGGTGTCTCAATGATAAAATCATGTCCGAACCGAACTATAAAAACAATTAAATATTTAATAATAAATTGAAAAATGATTAGGTAATTACCCTCATATTTCTATATATCGTCATAACATCCATGAGACTTATGAACTAACGAGATAAAGAGGACTTTTATCCCGGAGGACATACAACAACTATCAAGAACAAATGAGCTATCCACTTTTAAGCATTAGATTTTCTTTTATTTGGTTGTTCAACTTAAAAAAAAAAGAAAAAGTGTAATCTTTATTATTCTATCACTTAATATACAGTGTAGCATCTAATCGTTTTATATCAAACAAATCTGTTGAACAAGAGTTGTAAATTTATTAACTCATGAAATTTAGTCTTGATGATTGTCTGTCCTGGTTGAAAATAATTTTTATTATCGCCTAATTTATCTATTTTTTCAAAAATCGATATATAAAGTCGATAGTAATCTTCACAACGTAGCTGATTCTCAATTTTTCAATCAAGTAAAAATTATAGTACGTTGAGTTTTCGATTAATTGTGTAATTATTATCGAAAATCACATAAGGGACTACGACAGCCATGCTACGTCTCCGTTGACGATATGATACTGACGGATCAGTATGCAGTACTTCGGTTAGTGCCGGGTTATACACACAAAATCCTGAGATCAACTTATCTATCGGTGGGTATGCTACTGTTTTTCCGCAAATAATTGTAATTTTGAAAGGAGCACTGTTTGCAAAAGAGATAAATTGCAGAGATCGTCGTATCTGCATCCTTTCTGACAGTCAGGCTACTCTAAATGCGATTATCTACAATACCAAGAAAGAAGTTAGAAGTTATTTAGGTATCAAGGGAAATGTATTGGCTGATAAATTAGCCCGTTTTGGGTGTATGGAAAAATTAAATTTTCAATCGATAAACATATCATCCGAATTGTGTCACGACATATATCGACGACTAAATGATTGTAAAGGGTGGTTAAATTTTAAAGGCCGATGTTGATTTTGAATAAAACACAAATTATTTAGGAAATTATTGTTAATTCTTTTTATTATGATAATATGGTATGGTTCAATTATGTATAGAACAAAATATCGACCAAATGGCCGCCGCGATCTCGGCGGCACACCGCCACCCGATGGTCCAAATTTTTGATGACGCCTAGGCATAATTGAGGTTCTATGCCGTTAATGTGTTGAATTATCTCATCTTTTATCTCTTGAACTGTTGCTGGCTTATCGACGTACACCCTTTCTTTCAAATAACCTCAAACAAAGAAGTCCAACGGTGTCAAATCACATGATCTTGCCGGCCAACTGACATCGCTACCACGTGAGATAACACGGCCATTGAATTTGTCGCGGAAAAGAGCCATTGTTTCGTTAGCTGTGTGGCAAGTGGTTTTGGAAAAATACGGCCCGATGCTGCCGCCAGCCTATAAACCGCACCAAACAGTCACTCTTTGTGGGTGCATTGGTTTTTCGACAATCACTTTTGGATTATGATTCGCCCAAATCCGGCTTTGGGCTTTTTGACGACGAAAACACTGAGATGAAAATGTGGCTCATCATTGAAGATGATTTTCTTCGAAAATTGATCATCCACTGTTGCCATTTCTTGCCACCATTCTGACCATTGACGACGTTTGGAATGGTCAAGAGGCTTTAGTTCTTGAGTTAATTGCACCTTTTAAGCGTGTAAATGCAAGTTTTCATGCATAATGTTCATCAACGACGAGCGTGAGAGGTGCTATTTTTGGGTACGACGAAGAGTTGGGGTGGGCGGCCACACTATCGCGAACATCAGTTATATTTTCTGCAGTACGAGCTGTACGAGCATGCACTGGTGTCTTAAAATCTCCTACAGACCCGGTTTGCTCAAATTTTTGAACGATTTTTCCGATTGTACGCACATTTGGACGATTAAATTGAACGAAAAAATCACGAAGTGCATGATGCATTTTGATTTGAACGCCCATTTTCATAATATGCCTGAATAACTTTAATGCGATGCTCGATTGTGTATCTTTCTATGGTTCAAATTGAGTTAGTCTGAAATTGAGAAATGTCAAATTAAATGCAGAAAAAAACTTGACGTTAAGGTGTGGTTCACATTTAACTTCGGCCTTTAAAATTTAACCACCCGTTAGAAGAACTGACGTCATCGACGAATCAAGCTTCGAAAATTATTAGAATTAACGTGCATTGGCATTGAGATACACGCAGATGCGCCTGATTCGAAACACCATTGTATTCCGAAGCTAGAGAAATTTTTAGTCTGATATAAACTGACTAAAATAACAGATTTATGCTAATTTAAACGAATACAATCTTAGTTATAATGCTTATGTTTATAATAATGTATACGTGGATAAAATTATGTTTATACGTGGATAAAATTATGTTATTATAGGACTTATATTTTATTAACCGTATTCGTATACTTATATTATTTTGATAATAAAGGTATTGGAGTAATTATTGAATTAGAGAAAATTTCTCGGAATTTCTATTTCTCGCATTTTCTCTAACTCGAAAAAATTGTTATAATAACTGCTGATTTGACTTATAGAACTTTTACGAAATATTATTTCAAAAATATTTATTCATGATAATAAGGCTACCTACGACTATGTCGATCATACCTAATTTGGATACAAAGTTGTCTCGATATAAACAAATAATAACAATTATCAAGTTCATGCTGTAACTGAAAAAATGTACTTACAAAATCATAAAGAATTTGCAAACAAATAGAAACAATATATACTGATTTTCTGTGCTTTCATTCCCTTATGGGTATGTTGTAGCAGCAACAAAACGGCGAAAAGTTTATAGCATAAAGAAAAAAAAGTCTTATCTTACAGATTCAGTGATTTCTCTTTCCACCACACATTTCCATCGTGCATGCATTTTTCCATCATACACTCGTATATCTTGTACATATACCTATAACCTAATCGCATAAGTATGTGAATACAACAAACGTTTAAATTCAATGAACTTTCTGTTTACATGTTCTCATTTATTATTATTAAAGCGAATATTTTTTCTTTAAATTATAAATTTTCATTTTATATAGAATATATATCATCATTTTTTGCTCGTTCTCGTATCAAGATGGACATGTTTTTTGTTAATAAATATTAAATTAAATATTTAAGTTTTTTGTTTAATTATAAATAATATATGTAAACCAAAAACCACAGACCACTAAATATCTACGAGTATGTGTTAATTTTGAGTTGTCTGAGAATGATATTTAATAGACATTCTCATATGTTATATTTATAAAAAATGATGGGAAAATATAAATTAATTCAGAGTAAGATCGTACAAGCCGACAGGTGTATGAAGTTTCTTTTTTTGGCGTAAAAATTGGATAAGTTCAAATGCTATACATTGCCTTTTTGAAATTATATTTTTGTAGGTCTTCTACTCCATCGGCAATATTAAAATTTCACATCTCGTGATTGTACAATTTCATTTATATTGTTCGACTCTGCACGGTTCATATCCAGATTATTGACAGTGCGGACGTGGATCAAAATTAAAACGATGATAGATTAGTCAAACTTTATTTAATTCACTCAATAAAATGGAAAGATTATCCGCTTGTCATTGGTGGAGGGCTTTTTCACTAATCTTGTCCACACAATTCACTAATTCACCATTTAAACACTTAGTTCTAGACTAGCCGCTTGCCACTGGCGCAGGCTATGCCAACGGTGATAAGCTACCTAAACCTTACTTAAACCTAACTGAAACCTTTTGCTTCTTGGTTTCTAAAACAGATTGATGAAACCAACGGAAGCTGAATATTGTTCCATTAGATTAAGTATCTCTTTCATTCTAGATACCATTCAATTGCCGATATAAAATATCTAAGGTATTGATATATAAAGTGTTTCACTATAATGTACTTGAACCTGAATTTAAAAAGAATCAAAGATTGCAGATCTCATATTTTTGCATCAAAATTAACTCCAAGAATTCTCGATAGCTCCCTTTTCAAATGAACCACAAATAACGTTCTGTAAGATATTCTAACTCATATACCATAGACTCTCTTTTGTGTCTTAGATGGACGTATTCGCCGAGTGTTGAGAGCTCTAAAATAAAGCAATCAACCCCAGACGAAACAACCCGACCACATCTGTCTGAAATTAGTACGTGGCCGTTTTGACCTCAGAAAATTTCACACTGATGTTCAATGTTTTTAAGGGATTGTTCTTTTGAAACGTTGTGCTAGTTACTTTAAGGTTATTACACGGTCATTAAATAAGTCCGTATGAGGAGACATAGATGGCGTTACTAGAATTTTGTCCATATAATTTTTATTTAGAACTAACCTTAAACGTACATTATAAATTTGACAGCGATCTAACTAGTCGACCAAAAACAATAACGAATCAATGTTTCAGAGGAGTGTTTGGCGCTGTTAAACCGCAATAAAATGTTTTTCTAACGTATATATGTGACAATGGATGAGACATGGCTTGACAATTACACACCAGAATACAAAAGACAGTCAGCTGAGTGGACAGCAGTCGACGAACAGAATCCAAAGCTGTATTTTGGAATGCGAACGGAATAATATTCATCGACTATCTCCAAAAAGGAACCACCATAAACTGCGATTATTACTGTGAAAAAAGACAAAGCACCGTGTCACAGATCGATAAAAACGTTGGGAAAATTGAATGTATTAGGCTTCGAATTGCTTACCCACCCACCATATTCTCTAAATTTAGCCCCCAGCGACTTCAGATCTCAAGAGAGAATGCTTTCTGGAAATAAATTTTTTAGTTCAATGATGAAGTAATCGCTGAAACTGAGGCCTATTTTGGCAAAAAAGAGAAATCGTACGATAAAAGTGGTATCGAAAAGTTGGAATTTCGTTGTATCGACTTCGAAGGCAAAAAATAAAATCGAGTTTTGTCAAAATTTTGTTTTTTTCTTACTTATCCTATGGACTTATTGTATGACCTGTCGTAAAGCCTAGCATTTAAGTCACCAATTTCATACCGAGCTCTGGTGATGCCTGAGATTATCCAAATTGATAGGTTGACTACCTTCTAGAAAATTCAGTGTTTTTTTATCTCGTTTACTTTTTTGCCGTCGAGTTATTTTTTGGATAGCCATAAGTTCGTGTTTTCCAATAATCTGTCATCATGTTTATACCTCACAAGTTTTAATAATAACTAGTCGATTTACTCTTTCAATAAATAATCGAATTTATATTATCACGCAGTATTATAACATAAGTGCTTTCATATTAGATGTACTCGAAGATAACCTAACACATTTGAAGATATCTAAAAAAAAATATTGATTGATTCAATAGTTAATGTCTTGATTAGTCATAAATTGATACAACATTAAATCCATTATGTGTGTCGTTGTGATTAAGTTATTATTTATTAAGTATGTTGATTGGTACGACTTTTATAAAAACGTAACAATATAATGGTTTAAACTGCATTGCTTGATGTATAGCAGTATCAGCTAAAGTTTATCTAGCGCTTAAATGCACTATATTTTTCAGAAAAAGTAATAGACTAGAAAATTTAAAGTTTCGTGTGAGATAGTAACAAAGTCAATCGTTACTACTGTTTGCTACATGATTGCTTCTACGAACAAGGTAGAATAGTCTGTCTTATTGCATAATAACAATAAAACGTGTTTTGCTTGCAATCAATGACCCGTATCGTATTATAACAACCTTTCACCTACAATTGGGCTGGCTCTCCTTATAAAGATCGCTGCACAATTCGCTTTGGATCGGTCTGCTACTTCTCATTTGATTTTGTGCGCCATCTCTTGAATTTGCATTTAATTTTTGATCTCGTGATTGAAAAGAACTGAGTATATAACATCAACGTCACGTTTTGTGGCTGGCTAAACTTTTACGCAGGCCTTATTTACATTTGGCCGAATGAGAAATCCAACTTCAAGATTTATTACAGTTGTAACAAACACATGGTCTCCAATTTTAGGCGGCCATATAGACCACTCTTCTCATCTCCGGATGTTATATCGAGGGGTTCAGTTTTATGTTGGCAGTATCCGATTTTGTTGACATTTTTAACAGATTCGATTTTTATGGTAGCGATCTAACTAGATACTGCGGTGGTATTCTGTGAGCATCATGTTTCGTGCGAAATATTTCCAAGCATGCATTAATGCCAAATTACTTGATTTAAATGCAATGATTGCAACCTGATATTTTGTAATTATATATTTATTGATTAGATCTGAGTTCAAATATGAAAGTGTAAGTTCGTATCAAAAGCTAAACTAGAATACTAAACGAAAGTTTCGGTTAGAAAAAGCTCAAAAAATATAATCAAATTCTTACTTTGCAACAATGTAGGCAAACGTACAAATACATAAAAAACCTTGAACTGAAAACCATTCTTTGTCAATTTCTATGAATAATTACTAGAAAATTCCAGATCATGTTTATTTATTTTGAAATCTTTGGTGCAATAAAATACTGATATTAGTCCGCCTCGGATAACCTATTTGGCTATAAATGGGTACATATAATTGATTAAGCTTTAATGGCTTATTCGTGCATCACTTGTATATATACTACTTATGTTGATTGTGTCATATCAATTCAATTGAACTCGTCGACCAGATATTACTCATTTCTGTGATAATTGCGCTATTTAATTCAGGACAAAGTGTTTTATATTTTCCGAAGGTTTTTACATGCAATCGATAGTGATTAACTGATTACACAAATTTCTGGTTACAACTGATTCTTGACTTATTTACATTATTCTATATTACAGTCTTTATGTAGATTACAGTCGTACGCCACGATTACGTTCACACACGCTCGTAAACTATGACGGGACTGTAAAATAAAAAGTATATTTCATCAATTTTGCACATACATATATAAATACAAAGTACGTGACATAAGACGCATCGATCATGCTTTACTGTAAATACGAATAATGAAAGTAAATCAATTTTAATTATTAAATTAGAATATTTTGAAACAGAAAGTCATGTAACCAACACGTGAGTAATTTTTGTACCCCTCAATTCACATATTTTTAAGTTTTATTGGACTCGGCCAGTTTGATCATCTTTTACATCCGAATCAATCGATATGCGAGTAATTTTTAAACTTGAATGGTTATTTGACCTTTGTCCTGATATACTTATATACGGAACGTGAAGTAAAGTCGGATTAACATAAGATACGAAATGATGGGACTTGCGATATGACTCATTGATTGTTTGACG
The DNA here is from genome assembly GCA_963932295.1 of Tipula lateralis. Taxonomy (NCBI): domain Eukaryota; kingdom Metazoa; phylum Arthropoda; class Insecta; order Diptera; family Tipulidae; genus Tipula; species Tipula lateralis. Next base: position 64,855,527 of record OZ010736.1, on the reverse strand, counting down.
TATATTTTCGTAAATCAAATATAATCTTATTATAATTTAATTGAACTGCTCATATTTATTTTGTACAATATTATATTACATTACATTACAAATTATTAATGTGATGTCGTATTTTGTTGCATTTGCCCTTGAAAATATCGTATGTTCTGTGTTTTTATTTTGAATAGCAAATCAAAACAATAGCAATACCTCAAGTCTTTAATTATAAAATTTACCTAATTTCGTGTTTTTATTAATATTCTAGGAGGGAGAAATCATCACGTCGAGAGACACAGATTGGACATGTGGTTGGAACAGCCGGCCGGACCAACTTCCACCAAAGTAAGAATATTTTGTGTTATTGTTGAGATTAGTTGTGTTTTTAACGATTATGATTGTTTATATGCAGAGACTGGAAATTTGAACATCCAAAACGACGAACACCAGGCTATTCGGTGCGCACAGCTAGAGTTGGGAATAATTCACTTTTTTCACGAGAAGTTTTATATTCACTTTTATTAACAAATGTTCTGTCGTTGATTTGTGGAGCTGGATTTGGGTAGGTGCCAAAACGTTCATACATACATATATACAAAATTGTTTTTTTGTTTTTTTATGTTTTTATAATTCGATACTCCTGCAATTTAATTGAATTAAGCTCAATAAAAATAAATTCGAAATCGACCATAATATTATATATGACCTCTTCAGAGTGCAGATAAATACAACATAAAATACTGCTATTGATTTGATTTCGTGCTAAACGAAATAAACACTTAATCACAAATATACATTTTTAAAATGTAAACAACAAACAAGGTGTTGATTGAACTCTATACTGATTAGTGTTTATATTTAAAAGTTGCCACTGTGAATTTATCACTATACGAATATACAAATTGATCCAATTATTAACTAAACAAAAGTTTGTGTTTATACACATTAACACTCTGGCGGAATAAAAATCATGTTGACAAGCGATTCCAATTTAGTTCTTTGGTTTATCCTGTTAAACTAGCGCAAGTCAATGGTTTTCATAATCAGGAATATAATGTTAGTATTTTAAGCTCCGTAACCTGTTGGAGTGCAGAATTCATGGGCCGACCCATGTAAGTACGACGCCAAAAATTACCTGAAAATTAAAGATATTACTTTACCTGAAGATAAGAATACCTGAAAATTAAAGATATTACTTTTTACTCGTAAAATGCTTGCTGTTTTATACAGTATTATAGTTCTTGCACGTCAATTATTCTGCAAATTGAAATAATTCATATAATTTTAGGTTTTAGGACAATGTCAAATCTACTCAACCAATAAACGAGTAATATATTTTTATTTTTTAATATATGATTTATTTAATTCGGCGTTTCCGGATTTATTGACCCCATCTGTGTAAATGCTTTCATCACATTTAATATATACAAATAAAGGCAGAATTAAATCTACTTTGTCTTTCTGCCAAATAACTTTAGATTTGAAATCAATTCGGGTTATGGTTTTACTTCGGTACATAAATCCAACAATTTTTCTTTACAATTTTTATACATTTACTTGATGAAAGAGAACATTTTTTAAAAATGGGTTTGTTTTCTTTATTATATGGTTTAACGGTTCAGTAAACAAGAGTAATATATTGCATTTGTCGTATTGCTTTTTCACTCAAAACAAGGTTATGTAAATAAACCATGAATGTAAATAAACCATGGATCATGAACTGCGGACTGTTTTCCACCTAAGACCCTTAATTCACAACTCTCCTCATTGAATTCATTTGACAAGTTAAGGAATGATTAAGAGCTGCTTTGTTTGATATTTAGTTGAAACATGAATTATAACTGAATATATTAAAACCAAAAGTTTGTGTTTGTTATATTTCGTAAGTCTTTTTAATAGAAGCTTAAGATAATTTGTGAACCTTTGAAATGTTGTTATAATTGATTAATACCACAAACAAACCACAAATTATGTATAATTCACTATTGTCCATAAAAGATGGAAGTCCAATAGTAATTTATAATGTCTACTATGCTAACTGATTATATTATTGAGTTTTTATCAGTTTTAGTTAGTCGTAAATTTACGTTAAATACACTATTTTTTGTTTTTGAATTTGACTTAAATTAGGATATCCTTGTTTTACCCCACATAAATTAAAATTAAATGTGTATAGTAATTTGTTTATTCTGTATACTAGGGCAGTAACAAAAGTTCGCTTACTAGGCGACTTAAATATTTATTAAAAACCCAAAAATATCAAATCCTTGCAATTGTTCTATGATATTTCTTTCAAAAAATTAAAACGATCGGTTAAAACGAAGACTAGAAAACGCAAAATGGTTGAGGATTCATCAGACACGATTCTATCACTAACGCAAATAGAAATTTGTTATATGATTCTCTTTCGGCGTAAACCAAAGCCACTACAAATATTCAATGAATGCCAAATTGCATATGGAACGATTGCACCGCACCGTCTCTATAGACTATTTCGAAGTGGTTCGAAAGATTCCAGACGGGACATTTTTATGAAGAGGATGTGCCCGAGAAGGTCGACCAAAATCTTCCACTGATGGCATTACTGTGGGTCTCATGAAGTCCAAAGTTGATGAACTTCCACGATTGACCCAAGAAATTATTGCTGATGAATAGGGCTTGAATGCCTATATCTCGAATATTAAATAATAAGCTGGGATATACCAAGAAATCTTCACGAATTTTAAATTAGAGTCAAAAAGAGGCTTGAGTGCATTTTGCTAAGTTTTTCCTGAATAAATTCACAAAGTGACGGTCTAGCTACTTTAATAGAATAGTTAAAGACTGTTGAGAAGTGGATTAAACATAGTTCCAGGAATGCATTGAAATCAAAGACGAGTATGTAGAGAAGATAAACAAGACGAAGATTAAGAATAAATACGAAAATATTTTTAATTCTTTTCGGGGTCAACTAAGCGAATTGTTGTTACTTTCATCGTAACTATAAATATGGCAGCCTCGATGTAGACATGCCTTAAATTTGATAGGAGAAAATAAAATTAATCGAAACATTAATAATAAACACATTTTGTATTTATCTTTCATTTTCAGATTATGGCTCAGTAAACGGACCGGCATCTTATTCACCCGGGTTTCGATCGAATAAAAACATGCAGACCAATTAATTTGCTTCAAATCATTTTAATTATATTTTATTAAAATATATTTTTTTTAATTAAAATAGAATTAAATTTGAAATATAAAAATTGTATTTAATCAAAAAATATTAATTGAATATAATAATTTTATTAAATAAATAATAATAAAGTTTATTATATGATTATATTTTTTTGAATTTTTACATACTCAGGACCACATAAACACTTTTCTACACTTCATACAATGGAATGCGAAATGATGAACGATGCAAAATATATCAATTTAGGAAAATTTGAATTAAATTCATATTTTTATATAAAATAAAAGAAATTTTATAAAATTATTAATTACAATATGATTATTTGTAACAAGAAATATGTGATTATTTTATTATTTTTAACTATAACAATTATTTATAAATTATATTTTAACGTTAATATGAAATTATAACACTGAAAACATTGGATAAATTGAAAAAATTGCTCACCTTATATTTAGAATGATGAGGGGAATGAATATCATTCATAACCATGCGTATTTTTTTATTTTCATACTTATAATAAATTAATTTTGTATTATTATAACTGTTATTAAATTGTATCCTCTTAATTTATATATAAATAATTGTTTTTGTACACGGTTTGAGATTGTTTGCAACTTTTATTTTTTTAAGCGGATTTAATTGTCTATTAGTCGGCATTTATATACGATATAAAAGGGTTTGAGTACTCTGAACGCCAAATGTGTATAATTTTACATGAATATAAAATAAAAACAATATTTCGATGTGATTTGAAATGAAAATCAACTATCACGATAGTAGCACGATGTTGCATGCAACATGTACGCAATTTCTTATAAAAACGTATAATACCGTACAAGACAATTAATTATTATTTATTATATGTATTAGATTATATATACTTATTATTATTTTATGCACAATAAAAAGAAATATATATACATAAATATGTAATATTTTGTGATAAATTTAGAAATTTTCTTTAGTTTTTTTTTATACATACAACAACAAGAAATGATAACATGAGATGTTAGGGATTTTTTGTACTTTTCGATAATATAAAAATACATAATTTTAATTAAATACATATTAATATAAAATATATTTCATAATTAAGGGATTATACATATAAATATTATAAAGATTATTAGAATCATTTAAACGAAATGAAGGGTAACGCTATGGGGATGTATAACGAGAAAATGGCGTTCGTTAATTTATTTGTTTTAAATTGATAACATTATACATTATTAAAACAATATATATATATATATAATATTATACACTTGTATTCCTTAATAATAAATTAATATAAATAATCATTTAAATATAAAAATAAATAATTTGTAATGCAAACTGAAATGTGAACGTGTTTTGTCTCGTTATGTTTTGGAGAATTTGTTTGAAAATTGAGACAATTTTCTATCTGGTATGCCTAAGTAGAGTTTTAGGCTTTTTACAAGTTGGAAAAATATTACAAAAATTACTAAAGTCATGAACATATTTTACAATTTATTCGAAAAGTGTACAAATACATATTTATAGAATATTTATTTATTTATGTTTACTACGTTTTGTTTCGTGCATTTTAGCTGCTCTCTTCTTCATGATCTGGAGTCGTTTGTCCGCACTGATGATATTAATACTGGGGGTAACTGATTTCGAAGAACTGGAACCTCCACCACCGTTTCCAGATGACGACGATGATGATGAACCAGATGATGTTTGGCGATCTAGATTGTTACCACCATTATTATTTCCACTTTGGGATTCACGTTCCGATTGTTTTGAATTGCTGCTACTGCTACTCCGTTCCGTTTTCGATGATCGCTCCTTGTTCGACGAAGATGATGTACTAGGACTACTTCTCGATGATGACTTTGATTTTTTCTCGTTACTAGATTCGTAATTTTTCGACGACGATGAACTGGATTTTGATTGATAGCCAGATGAATGGGATGATGTTGATGATGATTTGGTTGTTGTTGTTGAATTTGATGTGGACGATGGAGTCGAGGGTGTCACAGTTTGTATGGGTGACGAAATAATCGGCGAACTAGCTACAATTTTAGTTGATTTGCACATGGTACATATCCATGTTGCACCATTTGCATCGGCTTCGGATATTGTTGGTTTATGGCAGTCTTGATGATACAATGAATGACATTCGATACACTCAACAAGTGGATTGCGTACACTTACATCGACCTGATGACAAACGATACACATTAAATTTTCAAACTCTTTAAATTGATCGTCTTCGATTGGTGGCTCATTTTCATCGGTTTCCATTTCATCGGGCACTTCGACGACAATTCCTTGTGGCACAGTAATCACATCTCCCATTTGTGCATCCAAATCGGTGGCCGCAACAGCAATACCACTTCCGGTCGTAATTGTTTGTTTTGTTTCGATTGACTTACTGCGTACACGAGTTCCAGGTACTGTACACTCTTCTGCAATCACTTTTTTATTCAACGTATTCACCAGCATCTTAGATGAACCATATCGTTGCTTGATGATTTCGTCCAAAGCATTTCGAATTTTTTCGGCCGAATCGGGCGATGGAGAATGTAGTAACTTGATTGCTGTTCGAAATGCTGGATCTATATCTAAATTACCAACTAGCGATGCCATTACGGCTGTTCGAGCGTAATTTCAGTTGTAAATAAAATAAAAACGAAATAAAAAATAAAAATCGATTACTTTTGCGGTGTTTTTGTTGTTGCGCTACTGTAATGTCATTATGTCAAAATGACAGTAAAACTTGTATGTGCTTTATATAGTATGGCCGCATGTAGTAGCATCATAGGCGTAAAACCTTACAAATGTTATTTCTGTAAAAGTATGTCCACTGATTGAATTGTATTAATTAATCGGTATTAATATCATCGAAATGAGATAAAAATAATTATCGATAATTTAACCGCACTTCAATTTTTTATCATAATAAGAAAACTTTCAATAAAATTGCAATCAGAATGGTTTCTAAGATCAAATTTATATAGCCGAAATAGCTCAGTTGGGAGAGCGTTAGACTGAAGATCTAAAGGTCCCCGGTTCAATCCCGGGTTTCGGCATATACGTTTTTTATATCGTGTGAAGACATTTTTTGAAAGTATATCAGGGTTTTGTTTTGAAATCACATAAACAATAACGATGAAACTTTAGGTCTTATATTAATCTGTGAGATAACCATATTGGATCATTCAACATACCTATAATTATTACCTAAGTACCATCAAGATATTGTTTATTTTATATTGTTGTGGTTTAAAGAAATTCAAACAGGGTTAAGTGCGAGAGGGATAGTTAGTAATAATAAATAACCTTAGTCGATATGGCTCGAACTGGAAAAAATACTCCTTTACAGTAAGAAGTTGAAGAAAGTCTAAGTGATCTTTATCATTAAAATGTGGAAAATCTTTTCTTTTTAATTTTTATTTATTTATTGTGTTTTAAAGGCTTAACTCCTTGACTTAGGAGCCATATTTCCAACTAATACATACATGATTTTTAAAATTTATAATACATTAATAACAAATAATAAACAGTATTTAACAAAATAATACTAATAGAATTTATTTAGCCAAAAAAGGGGTATAAGGAATAATTGAAGCTTAGTTCCTTCATTAACCTAAAACTCCATTCAAACTTCCACTCGATTGATTGTTATAAATTCGTACATTTCCTTGTATACACATTCACCTGCTTTGATACAATCAGTCAGATTTGTGCGTTCCTAAGGATATCGTAATCTGCTCTACTTCTGCTGTGTTTCGTACCGTTTAGCAGGATGTCCTCGATATACTCAGTTACGCCGCAAATTTCACATTCATTATTTACAATCAAATGACTTTTAAACAAACACTCCTTCCAATTACCATGATTCAGACGGATTCCCTCAATAGTCCTTAACATTCTGGTACTCCCTTGAAGCTCCTTATAAAAAGGTGTTTTTCGCGGAGTGCTATACAATTCACTGTTCTTCTTCCCTTTTATTATGCTCAAGCTCTCATATTCATTTATCCATTTATGCCACACATCCTCTTAAAACATAGGAAGTACGTCTCTTGCATCCATCATCACATACCTTTTAATACTTTCACATTCAAGTACCTCTTTCGCAAATATATCGGCTCTTTCATTACCTTCGATATTTTAATGTGATGGAATCCATTGAATGATTATATTGACATTAACCTCTTTGTAATATTATTTTCATTTCACTCAATAAATCATTCTTTCTAATCACCATACGTATAGTTTCTTTAATTGTAATCCACTCTCTCTTAAAATGAAGAGGTATATCACCCATTTCGGAATATAGGGTGCGTATTGGGGCTGAGTTGATCGCACCCAATACCACCTGTACTTATGTATGGGGTGAGCATGTGGTGGCCAGATCTTGATAAAGTAACGTACAGAGAAGGGATCGAGAAGATGCAAAGAACGGCCTGCATGCTTATAAGCGGAGCGCTGAGGACAACACATACAAGTGCCTTGGAGGTTATGTTTCATCTTCTTCCCGTGGATATTAATGGTAAGCAGATAGCGGAGATTACGGCCACTCGACTATCAGCCATATCTCAGTGAAAATGTCTTCAGACAGGACACTCGACGATACTTAGATCGCTGAGGAAAGAACTGGCGTATCTAGACTAAGTTACATCGACTTTATGCTTTGAGAGAAGGTTCCGGACTACTTGGCCTTCAAGGGAATGTCGGAGGAGCGGAAACGGAAGCATTGCAGTTCTTTACGGATGGCTCCAAACTACAAGGTAAAGTAGGAGCAGGAGTCTTCTGTAGTAAATTAGTAGTATATATTGCAGTTGGTCTCCCTAGTCACTGCAGCATGTACCAGGCAGAGGTGATAGTGATTGAGGAGGTCCTGAACTGGTTGAGACATAATATGTTGTCCTCAACTGATATCGCCATTTATAATCAAGTCGCTGGACTCTGTTTCTTTGACATCTAGAGTGGCGTTGGATTGCCGCTCGTCTCTAAATGAAATGAGTTAGCATTTCAACATTTAGATAGTCTGATTCCTCGGCCACTCAGACGTTATGGGAAACTGAAGGGCGGATGAACTAGCGGAAAATTGGAGAGGCCCATTAAGGCACTCAAGCCTGTGCTTAAAAAGGAGCAGTAGCCTCAACGAGTGAAAGGTGGACAAACACCCTTACATGTAGAGTACCAAGGCAAGTCTGGCCAATTCTGGACTTGAAACGCTCAAAGACACTAATTTCCCGACTAAGACGTGAGCTTAAAACCATCGTGGGGATACTCACAGGCTCTTGCCTACTTGTAGAACATGCGAGGAGGCTAGGTCTAGAAGTTAATGACTTTTGCAGAAGCTGTATGGACGAAGTGGAGGAAGAGACGGTAGTCCACCTCCTATGCTCCTATGCCTAACATAACCTAACCTATAGTTATCTGCCAAATATTTCCTATGCTTGCCAAAATTCAAACGTCGATCAATCTTTAGCGAGGTTATTTAATTTATTAGTTCGTTTAAAACTAAATCTGAGCAGTTTTAACATCCATAATGTAAGATGTCCTTAAATCTTCAACACTCAAATGTTATAAGATTAAAAGGCACTCCAGAAATCGGATGTGTCTTCCGGTTGATCTCTTTTTCTGGAGCTGGACGACTCTGTTATTTCAATAGTGTGCAGAACATGCTTGAAATCTGGATTGTAAATTCTTAGTTGGGAAGAGTGACTGTTAAAAGGCGAGTGTAGTCAAAAGAAAGCCATTAGACGTGGTATCACTACTTCTCTGCTACACAATAATCAACGAATTTGCGAATTACAGTCAAAATTGGCGGGAGCGAAAATAAGAGTGGTGCCAATGAGGTAATGTAAAAATTTATAAGGTGATGCATACTGGCCTGTAATCTAAATTGTCACAAAATATGTGCGTACTGTGAACTAGTCCAAAACTGCACTGGTTATCGTTACGAGTAAATATACAATTATTATAGTTACCCTCTTACTTTAACCGGTATTTCTGGGTCACCGTTTTGTACAGTAACTGGCTTTGTTGGATGTCGAATATTTTGGTATGGTTGCAGTAATGTCGTTGGAAAAAATGAGGGTTATAATCGAAGCGCGTATGAAGAAGAAGTAATACTATGACTAAAAGACTATATACTGCTGTATAGTAAGACAACTGTGTTATCTCAGCTCTTAACAAATTAACTGACAAGAGAATGGCGCAAAGAATGGCCTGTATTCACATAAATAGGGAATTACAGGTGAAATTCTGGATGGCTACAACGGAAACCGAACCCTTTTGATTTTTATCTGATTTGTCGTAGTCTTCTATGAGAAACTTCATTCAATTTCGTCTCTCTGATTACTAAAGCATGTTCGAAGCAAATAACTTATAATACTATAAAGGAAATCGTGTCAATTTCCATAGTAAATGACAACGACAGCATGATTTCGTTAAATTTAGTTTCGGCCAAGATTTCTAGATGGCATACCATACGTTTTTAACGAGAACAATAGATGGCACGCGAAATAATTTCATAATGAAATGACATAATTTACAAAAAAAAAACAAATTTTGTTTTATTTATTTATTACAATTTATATAAATAAACCCATTATGGTTTATTTATATAAATTGTAATAAATAAATAAAACATCAATAATTTCAAATTTCGATTCTAAAATTAAATTTTTTTTTTTTAAATTTTGGTTTCGTTAATAATCCGTTGAATATAAAAAACAGTAGTTAAAAATGTTAATATTTCGTTCAACTACTACTAGTCTTTTAATCTTCGTCGGAATTATATCATGTTGGCCTTGGCTCATGATATCGATGCGATTTGCCTTATAGTTATTATAAGTTATTTGGTTCGAAGGGATTAAAGAGGAATTGAATTATTTACAACGTAATACGGTATCGACAGTTTATATTGTAATTTATGTCGGAACCGAGCTGGCTGTCAAGTCGTTTCAATCAGTAAAATCGACGTGTAAGTTCGCTATTCCAGTATTAAAGCTTTTGCTTCGAGAAATACTTAACAAATTGAGCGCTCAAAATTTTTATCACATTCCCATATTGGGGAACATGCAAGAAGGGTGGATCTAGAATTTACTAATCTCTATAGAAGTTTGAGCCCAGTGGTTGGGGGCATCCATGTTTCGTAAATATTTGGAACGAAACATGAAACCCATAGAATACCACCACAGTATCCAGAGCCTGTCGTAGGAGGCGACTAAATCTGGTTGGATCGCTGGGCTGACGACCCGCATCCGTAAAAAACAATCACTGTTAAAAATGTCAACAAGAAAAAAAATCGGATACCGCCAAAACAAGAAGGACCCGCCGCTTAAGTACCCGGATACGAGATTGAGGATCAGCACGTAGAACGTGCAGTCATTAAGAAAACCTGGTGCGTTGGACGGCCTTATCACATTTATGAAGGAGTATCGGCTGGAACTCATAGCGCTCCAAGAAACTCGATGACCTAAAAGTGAAGACCATGTGTCCCAAGGCTATACGTTGCTACACAGTAGAGATGACCTCGGAAATCTTGGAGTTGGATTTCTCATTGGGACTGTGTTAGACTGTGTTGGACTTCCAGGCAGTCGATAATCGAATGTGTAAGCTTCGCTTGTCAGATTGGTGATTGGTGACTTTAATGTTAGAGCTGGCATAAATCAGACCGACTTATGTAATAACATAGGTCCGTACTCCCGACACGAAACTGCGACCGAAAATGGGGAAAGAATGATGTACTTTGCGATAGCTCATGATCTCAAAGTGGCAAGTACATTCTTTCCTCATAAAAACATCCACTTAGAAACATGGACACATCCATGTTAAACATCCCGAAGCCAAATTAACCATGTGTTGATTTCAAAAGAACGTGAGACGCCAAGACGTGAGATCTTATCGGTTGTCAACAAAATTCGTAGGCAGTGACCATTATCTAGTCACTGCAAAGCTACGATGGACATTTTCGTACAAGTCAGGGAGGACAGCAGACTATAAAACGCGATTCTCCTGTGAAGGTCTGATAAATGAAGAAGCGCAACGAAAATATCAAGATCTTGTCAGCAATAGCATTTTACGATCCAATTATCAATCTGATGATGTGAACAGTGTCTGGGAAGTATAGAAAACTTCGGTTTTCGATGCTGCCCAGCACATTCTCGGTATAGTGAAAACCAAGCCCAAAAATGATTGGTTTGATGAGGAGTGTCGTCTTGCTGTTGAGCAACGAAATATAGCCTATAATGAAGCGCAGACTCGGTTTACAATCGCAAGGAAAAATAAAGCAATTCTTGCTAGAAGGACAGCTAAACGAATTTGTAGACTGAAGAAGCGAGAATGGTGGAAGGCTAAGGTCTTAAGAGTACAACAACTCAGAAATGAGCACAATCGCGTGGTTTCTTTAAAGGAATAACCGAATTGCACCATACCTTAAGATCTCGGTCACCTGCCATTCGGGACCAGGATGGAAACCTCTGTGTTAACGTCAATGCGGTACTCGATACATGGCGTGAACATTTTTCTGATTTACTTAAAGTTCCACATGTATCACAAGCTGTGTTTGAATAGCCTCAAATACAGAACGCAGAGATGTTGATTGAGGATCCATCCTATGAGGAATACACAATGGCCATGCAGAGACTAAAGAAAAATCGTTCCCCAGGAGTTGATTACATTAATTCAGAGCTCTTGATATTCAAAGGGCTAACTATGAGGAACTGTCTTTTCGACCTTGTTCGATTGGTATGGCGAAATGAAGTTATGCCTGACGAATGGAAAGTGGCCGCGTTATGCCTAATTTTCAAGAAGGGTGATCGCTTGAAGTGCGAGAATTATCGTGGTATAGCTCTCCTTTGCACAGCATATAAGTTACTGTCATACATCATCTTGGGAAGAATTACTCCTCTGGCAGAGGAAATTATCGGTGACAACCAAGAAGGATTCCGTCCAAATCGGTCAGTCACTGATCAAGTTTTTTTGCTACGGATGATTCTTTACAAGTACTATGAAACATCTCGCGATGTACATCAGGTATTCCAAGATTTCAAACAAGCCTATGACTCAATCAACCGAGAGAGACTATGGTATGCGCTTGAATATTAGGAATACCGAAAAAATACGTACAGCTGTGTAAAATAACAGTAACGCAGTCACAATGCTGTGTTAAAGTTGAGAACAGGCTATCGAGAATTTTTGCAATCACTACTGGTGTTTGACAAGGAGATGCGCTGTCCCCGATACTCTTTAATCTCATGTTGGAATACTTCCTTCGTAAAAGTGAAACAACTGAGGACAATATCTTATTCCGACAATCCATCAACTTTTTGCATATGCAGATGATATCTGTGTGATTGGATTAAATGGCAACGGAGTGAAAGAGATACTTGATTCACTGAAACAGTTTTCAGCTTCCGTTGGTCTCAAAATCAATGAGTCCAAAACCAAATATCTGATCTCTGGTTTTCGAGACCAAGACGCAAGTGATTTCAGTAGTGGAAACCACACGTTTGAAGGAGTGATGAGATTCAAGTATCTTGGATCTCTCATTACTCACGATAATATGTGGGAGAGGATATCAAAGTTCGGCTTGCCTCTGGCAATCGAGCTTTATATTCTCTACGTCCACTGCTGAAATCAAAATATCTTGCAAATGCTGATAAGCTGAAACTGCACAGAGTGTTGATCAGACCCGTTGTCATGTATGGATGTGAGAGTAGGACCTTGACGGATGAGTACGAAAGATGGCTTCTAACATACGAGAGAAGAATCATGCGTGTGATATATGGTCCAAAACGCGACGATAATGGAACATAACGAGTTCTTTTCAACCACGAGATCAGGAATTTACTGCAAATTCCTGATATCGTGCATGAAATCAAAGGACAGCGACTACGCTAGCTCAGTCACGTTCTGCGTGCTGATCCGAACCAAATGATACAGCAATCTTTGAAGGAAGAACCGCCTTTCAGTAGGCGAAGAGATCGCTGTCGGCGACGATGGCTTCACGGCGTAGAGAGCGATCTGGCATCTTCTGGTTGCTTGCAACAATATGAAGAACTGGCTCGTGATCGAAACCGATGGAGTCAGATTGTTGACTCGGTACAAGCCAATAATGGCCTGTAAAAGCCGACAAAAAAAATTATAATAATAGAAGTTGTGAGTATATGGAATGTACTGTAGATAGTTCAGTACAATCCTGGACAAAGTTACATGTGGGATACCAATATCTGCATATTTAACACCCCGATTTCCTTAGTCGTGTCACTTGTAGCGACAGACAAATATTGGTCTTCTCTTCGTCGATTTGTTCGTCAATTGTCACTTGGAACGACATTAATAGGCGCGTGAAAGTTTCAGTCGACATATTCAGTTGAAATTATTAGTATTCCTTGATTAATTCAGCGATTTTCGTTCATTGCATCAGGTCACTTCAATCAGCGAATACAAATGTATATACAAATTATTTTTGCGACAAGATTGAGAGGATTACAGTCAGAGCTAATCAGATATCACACTTCAATGTACTTAAACGATTTACCAAATAACAATTTTTCCATGTATCGATTAATGGTAACCGCTAGATGCCATTGTCAAAGTCACATCTTGATTTACCAATTGTTGTTTACACCGTTGATTTTATCTTAGCTGAACTTTTAGTCCTTGATCTGAGGTGTTCTTCGCAAGACTATGCGGATATTTGTGCAAATATCTCACAAAACGGACAAGGGCAAAAAAAACTCGACACAATACATATGTTTTATTCATTTTATATATAATTGTTCTAAACAAAGATTAGTAATACATTTTGTATTTTATTCAAATTCTTTAATTCGTTAATGTAATTAAATAATATTAATAATAATAATTAAAGCTACTACACACACACATATTTAAAACTGTACAAAATTACAAAAAAAAAAAAATCGGAACCGATTTCTAGCGAAGTAAATTTAGAATCGAAATGAAAACCAAAGACAGATTAGATTATTATATAGAAACATAATATAAATTAGGAATGTTTTTGTTTGTTTGTCATCTTATAGAACTTAGAATTATATAATTTAGATATATAGAGAATTTATTTGGCGTGCACCTATCATAATTAGGTTACAATTTCGATTTTGTCCCGTGATGCGACTCATTTGGATCGGGCAGTAGATTATTGACGGCAAATATATTGTTGGGATCGAGTTCAGCTTTGGTTGCCTTATATAGTCCAACTCCGACCGATGACACTGTACTTGGATACCAGCGGCTACGCAATTTACCAACACCGTGATGATGCGATAAAGAGCCACCCGACGATAAAATTTCTTCGCGCGCCATACTTTCAATATACTCGTATGTTTCGACTGGATCGGATAGTCCGGTATAATTGTAACCAAAGTAGAAATAAATACAACACCCAGCGTCGTAGGTTTGAGTTACACGATATGATAGAATGTAGTATTGTATTCCCAATTTTTCACACTCCATTTTGACACGATTACGTACGTTTGTGCAAAGAGAAACGCATCGATCCCATGGCACAGACGTTTCAAATGATTCGGCTACTATACTGTATTCCAATGCAAGATCCTGAAATTAAAAAAAAAACTAAGAATTAATTTATATTCACATATGTACATACATTTTATTTGAGGTGTAGAAGATTTGGGTTTGCTCGCACTTAACGTGAAATTGACGAACGGAAAAACTGATCTAAAAATAACATTACTACCGAGTATTTTCTTAAGATATCTTAAAATATTTTCTTTGTTATAAAAATCTGTAGATCTTCAGTTTTTCTGTTCAAACTTTCTGTATGAATAAAATCTTTTACGTATGTTGTTTCTGTTGTAGTATTATCTGTCTCTCAGGCTATATTGGCCCATTGTGACTTTCCACTATATTACTTTACGTTCCGGCTATAGGTCCGATTTACGTGGAAACCATCTGCATATTGTCCAGACGATCGATGGTGAAAATCTCTTTTCGCATCTTACCCCTCTCGGGATTCGAACCCGGTACCTTCCGCTTCACACCGCAGTGTTTTAACCACTGCGCAACCTGGGCGGTCTTTTTTTTACGTATGGCAGTAATGAATCAATTTCGATTCAATCTAGCAAAGTACAGAAATCTATCAAAATGGGACTTGAGAAGCAAGAGTAATCGAGGCCAAATTGATAGCTAGAGGACTACATCGATTTAAATTGATAGCAAGTTAAGTCCTAAACTTAAATATGTACCAAAATCATGGCAGATCGCAGAAGTTATCTCGAGTCTAAATCCGAAAATGACAAGCAAAGAAAACAAAGATGTACAGACCAATATGAAACTTGCCAGTATTATCATATGTTCACTAATAATATTATTGAACGGTCCCTCATCGAGAAATTAGAGTTCAGTGCCAAGGGTGTCATTCCATAAGTAGAAAAATGTCTAGTGATCTAAACATTATATGCTAGAATCCTAATGGAATACTGCATCACCAAAATAAATTCCAGATGATTATGGACACATTGATTGATGCTGAAAATACCAAACCATCGTTAATACCACAGCAGACGACAGGAACTGAAAGTACAGATGATGGTATCTGTCTATAATAATTTCATGATAAAGAATTCACGAATGAATACTGGATATTGCCGCCGTTTTCAACAGCACTTCGTTCGCGACCATCACTGAGGCATGCACTAAATTTGGCATTGACCGAAAATCGACTCATAAATTCGATTCAAGTTTCGGTCTCATGGTCGAACTGAGTGGTTTCCCAGTTCAGTTTCCAAGTGCTGTCCTCAGGGAGGTGTTCTTCCACCTCTCCTATTGCTCTTGGTTATTGATGAGTTACTTACTTGTTAAATTTAAGCAATATGGCTTTGTTGTTCAGAACTATGCTGATGACATGGTCATTACTGTTTCAGATATACACTTAAATAAACTGTCTGACTTAACGCAGTCGGTTCTAAAACTTGTTGAGACATCGTGTGTTAATAAAGGTGTTCATGTTAATACTCATAAAACCAGTCTGCTGGTCTATACCAGGAAAGGAAACATTCCTTAACTATATATCCCTTCGCTTTTATGGGGACAATATTTCTACCAGTTCTACCAGTCTGCATCTATACATAGTATGACACACAGAGGTATTACTGGCGCTATGTCCTTGAACCTAATACTCGTTCTACAGACTATATTTTGTTTCTGCCTTCGTTATAGTCTTTTATTCTAGGAAACTATTCTTCATTATGTTCCACGGCTTTTCGACTATTTGGAGCGTGGAAGACTCAACATTTGGAGCATAGACTAATTTCAATTACTTTTATTCATCTTTACCAGAAGATGATATGGTTAATGACAAAATATTACTAGAGTTTAACTTCGACACTGGCCTCTTGATGGCACATTGTGGCATTGAAGAGCCGAGTATTTGGTCACTCTTTTTGGGCGTTCTTTGAATTGGAACTGATCGGGCAGGTACCAGCAGAATAGTCTTAAGAAATGGCCTAGTTTCTCTTTACTTGTCAGTACGCAAAGTATTTTATTAGTAAACTTAATCTGAGAATAACAAAATACACTTGTTCGAGATTCATTTTGTGGTTATTGTTTCGAAGAGCATGATGTCCGTGTTACTTTTGTCTCCAGTAGTCCAGTTTTTGATGTTGCTCGATCTCAGTTATTAACTTTAGATCTCTTAAAGTAGGTCAGTTGGACTCTCTATTATGGGTTGCAAATTAACCGATTTTTTTATTTACCGGTAAATGATAAAAATTCGCTCGGTTTACCGATTTACCGGTAATTTATGGTTCGGGAAGTATTTCTGGATAATCATCAGATAAATCAGTGTCATTGTCAGAAATATTACAATCTGCAATTATCATACTTAAAAGCTCAACAATACCACCAATATTTTTGTATATTGCAGTTTTACTTAGTAAATTAAATAAACCATAATTTTTATATTTAGTTGTTCTGGCATGATCCATCGGATTTTGTAGAAACTGGAGTACATCTTAATTCTGTGCAAATAATTTATCTATCACGAATCCAAGTGTGGCATCTGCACTTAATAATGTAAAATCTGATAAGCTTAACGATCCTTCGGCCAATTTTACAGGTTCCAGTGCCTTTATAATTTCATTAATTCGATTTTATTCATGTTGGTTGGAACTTGCGAGTGAATCATGATCCCTTTCATCTTCTTCATAGACTTCAGATTCAGAATAAGTAACTTCATTTTCTAATTTAAATAACGCATCATTTTTCTTATACAAAACTGTAATTACCACTAGTTGGATACCAAGCGTAAAACATAGCTGATGGTGTGTAAAATCATCCTATCTTTTTCATCACTGCTGTACCTTCTGTTTTATTGAAACAATGTTACTAAAATTGATTCCAAATTCTTGCAACATGTTTTCTACAATTTCAATGCACTTGTTTGCAGGCAAATTTCCATGTAGCCGTGCGAGAAAATACCAAAATTTTGTTTGACCATGTATCAGCGGTTTTCAATTGATCTCCATTCGTCGAGTGTGAGGCTAAAATTGTCACCATTTTTATCTGGCTTGCAATTGGTTTACCAATTTCATCGCGAATTTGTTCTTATTGAATTTGACGATTTTGGAACGGAATGTCCTTTGGCGATTAGTAACATTCTTAAATCATAAGAGGTACAAAATTTTACGAATGGTAAACTACCTTTGGCTACTATTCTTGAAATTAAAGCGGGTAGTAAATTTCTCGGTAAATTTTTGATTTTTTACCGATAATTCGGTAAAGAAATTTGTACGGTAAAACCAGTAAATCGATTTACCGTTTACCGATAATGCAAGCTCTACTCTCTACCTTGGTTATATCTCTTACAGTTAAATAACACAGTGAATTTGCGAAATAGGATATAATAATAATCGCATTTTTATTGAGGATAATCGAAGGTTTCTCGAACGATTTTATTTCAGTTAGAGCTGCGAGTAAACCAAACCATCCAATGAATTCCCACGTCATCTTAAATAATTCATGACTGCATTTGCAACGTTGGGGCTGGTGTTGTCATATATTATCATGGAATCACATAATGTTCTATAGATCCGTACGGGCGTTGAAAGAAATGACTACCCACATCAATTTTAAGCGTCATGAAATCGAAATCTTAGGAGTATCTTTACAGATATTGCTGCAGAAACGGATATTTATGAATAAAAAAAAGCATACGAAAATTTTTGACGTTTGGGCAAAATTAATCCTTTTGTTCTTGTATTTGTTCTGGACCAATTATGAAAACAATCAAGCACATTACAAAGTAAAACAATAATGTGTAAAGATACAAAAGTGCGTTAAATTACAAACAATAAATAAGCAAATTGTTTCTTATTTGCAAATAACAATACTCAATGTGATTACTTAAGTCGAAATTGAATACAACTTGTAGCGATATGGTTGGGTAACTATACCATGTGAGATACTTTGTAATTTTGTGTTTGTCTTATTTATCAATCATTAAGAAAGACAACAAATAGTTTGCAAACACCTTTTGCAATTTCTTTATATTTGATCAGTATGCAACTTTGCCATCTTCGTATTGCAAATAATATAAACAAAACTGTAATTAGAGAAGCATAGTTGAGTTTATAAGACGAAAATGTTGTGATCATCGAGTATTCAAAAAGAGTACGGTTGAAGGTGGCATATATGTACTGTATATACTCTTGTTCGACTCGCTATTACTTTAAGTGATTTGGTCACGTTCAAATGAAGACACACAAGATTAATTGGTAATTTTACAAAGATGTGTTAATGCTGTAACTATTTGTTATGTTCGAATATTTTTTTAGAGCCAAAAGTAGCATAATGAGATTTTGACTCGTTACTTGTATAAATAAAGATTACATTATGTGTTTTCATTTACGTGTCAAGGACCATAATACGAGTATGCTGTGTCATATCGACCTTGAACACTGAAACGTGTGCCCAAATGAAACAATATGGACGAGGTGTACCGAGAGACGTAACACTTCGAATTCTTTTAGGCTGTTGAAATATTTGTTATGAAATTTACAATTCAGAACTTGAGATTTTTATTTGAATAAGTGACGAAGCAAATTATATTTGTCATATATAGTTAATGTACTTGTACATGTATTCGTTATTTAATTCATCTAATTATTAGCTAGTTCTGAGAGACGCAACATCTTTGACAGTGTTTACCTATAAATTAAAATATTTATCTTCTTATCGTATTTACTTTACACTTTAAGTTTCTTAGATAAATATAAGAAATTTTTGACGTAAGTTATTGAGTTTTAAGATAACTCGTTTATTCGCCATTTTATACCTGAAAAACTCGTATCCTTGATTTTTTTCGTGGGGTGTAATGAACTTGAAAGTGATGTTCTCAGTGTACTACGCCTCAGACAAATATTTCGAGACGACATTGGTATAAGTTGGGATGCGCCATTAAAACCCAATCAACATTTTGATCACAATCGAATTTGTTGCACAATCGACGTTTGTTTTTCTCAATTTACGTGTAAATAATAAGTTGTATAATCATAGTTTTAAGTGATACATAATATAGAGATGTTAATTGTTAGTTTAATAATTTATTAACAAATTAATGATTTTCAAAATTAAACTAGCATTATAAAACGGGAATTGGTCGGACATATTCTCTTTTCAGGTTTGCCTACCGAAAGGTGGCTCTACCTTTAATAAACGCTGTATCTTTCGGTTCGGATCAGCACACAAAACGATAGCAGGAATCCGCATTAAATAATTAACCTGATCCGTGACCGAAACATTGAGATATTTTTCTTTTAAATGTTAGAAGCCATCACTCGTACTTAAGATCAAACTCTCACATCCATTCATGGCAACTATGGTCTGAACAACACTCTGTTCTATACTTTTATCACGAGTAATGAGATCCAATATACTTTAGTGTCATCACTCCTTCAAACGTGTCTTTACCACTACTGAAATCAAATGCTTCTTTCTTGGTCTCTAAAACCAGAAATTAGATATTTGGTTTTGGACTCGATAATTTTGAAACCCACACCGAAGCTGATCCAGGACTAGTTAACCAAGTATCTCTTTTACACTGTATTTATTTTGATATCTTTTACAGGCCATTATTGGCCCGTACCGTGTCAACAATCTGACTCCATCGGTTTCCATCACAAGCCAGCTCTTCATATTGTTGCAAGCGACCAGAAGATGCTAGATCGCTCTCTACGCCGTGTAGCCATCGTCGCCGACAGCGACCTATCGCCTACTGAAAGACGGCTCTCCCTTCAACGATCGCTGGATCATTCGGTTTGGATCAGCACGCAGAACGTGACCGAGCTAGCGTACTCGCTGTCCTTTGATTTCATGCACGATATCAGGAATTTGCATTAAATTCCTGATCTCGTGGTTGAAACGAACTCGGTATGTGCCATCATCGTCGCGTTTGGGGCCATATATCACACGCATGATTCTTCTCTCGAATGTTTGAAGCCATCTTTCGTACTCATCCGTCAAGGTCTAACTCTCACATTCATACATGAAAACGAGTCTGATCAACAGTCTGTACAGTTTCAGTTTATCCGCATTTGCAAAATATTTTGATTTCAACATGGACGTAGAGGGTATAAAGCCCGATTGCCCGCGGCAAGCCGAAACTTGATATCTTCTCCGACACTATTATCGTGAGTAATGAGAGATCCAAGATACTTGAATCTCATCACTCCTTCCAACGTGTGGTTACCACTACTGAAATCAGTTGCGTCTTGGTCTCTAAAACCAGAGATAATATATTTTGTTTTGGACTCATTGCTTTTGAAACCAACGGACGCTGAAAACTGTTTCAGTGAATCAAGTATCTCTTTCACCCCATTTAATCTAATCACACTGATATCATCTGCATATGCAAGAAGTTGATTGGATTGTCGAAATAAGATATTGTCCTGAGGTGTTTCACTTTTACGAAGGATGTATTCCAACATGAGATAAAAAAGTATCGAGGACAGCGCATCTCCTTGTCGAACACCAGTAGTGCTTGCAAAAGTTCTCGATAGCCTGTTCTCAACTTTAACACAGCAATGTAATTACGTTACTGCCATTTTACACAGAAGAACGTATTTGTTTGGTATTCCTAAATTTAAGCGCATACCATAACATCTCTTGATTGATTGAGTCGTAGGGTTGTTTGAAATCTAGGAATACCTGATGTACATCGCGAGATGTTTCATAGTACTTGGAAAGAATCATGCGTAGGGAAAAAACTGGATCAGTGACTGACCGATTTGGACGAAATCCTCCTTGGTAGTCACCGACAATTTTCTCCGCCAGAGGAGTAATTCTTCCCAAGATGATGTATGACAATAACTTATATGCTGTGCAAAGGAAAGCTATATCGCGATAATTCCCGCACTTCAAGCGATCACCCTTCTTGAAAATTGGGCATTCCATTTCCATTCGTCAGGCATAACTTCATTTCGCCATACCAATCGAACAAGGTCGAAAAGACAGTTCCACAAAGAATATCAAGAGCTCTGAATTAATGCAATCAACTCCTGGTGAACGATTTTTCTTTAGTCTCTGCATGGCCATTGTGAATTCCTCATAAGATGGATCCTCAATGAACATTTCTGCGGTATGTATTTGAGGGTATTCAAATACAGCTTGTGATACATGTGGAACATTAAGTAGGTCAAAAAAATGTTCACGCCATGTTAACGCAGAGGTTTCCATCCTGGTCCCGAATGGCAGTTGACCGAGATCTTAAGGTATGGTGCAATTCGGTGATTCCTTAAAAGAAACAACGCGAATTGTGCTCATTACTGAGTTGTTGTACTCTTAAGACCTTAGCCTTCTACCATTCGCGCTTCTTCAGTCTACAAATGCGTTTAGCTGTCCTCCTAGCAAGAACTGCTTTGTTTTTTCTTGCAATTGTAACCGAGTCTGCGCTTCGTTGTGAGCTATATTTCGTTGCTTAACAGCAAGACGACACTCCTCATCAAACCAATCATTTTACCAAATACGTTTTTACTACACTTACCTTACCAAATACTTTACTGAAATTAAATGCTTCTTTGTTGGTCTCTAAACCAGAAATTAGATATTTGGTTTTGGACTCGATAATTTTGAGACCAACACGGTAGCAGATACAGTTCTAGTTAATCAAGTATTTCTTTTACACTGTATCAACTTAATCAAATCACACAGA
The DNA here is from genome assembly GCA_963932295.1 of Tipula lateralis. Taxonomy (NCBI): domain Eukaryota; kingdom Metazoa; phylum Arthropoda; class Insecta; order Diptera; family Tipulidae; genus Tipula; species Tipula lateralis. Next base: position 64,833,190 of record OZ010736.1, on the reverse strand, counting down.
TATCATTTGCTTATGCCAAAAGTTGTTTGGATTGTCAGAATAAGATCGAGTTAGAGCGTCGTTTATCGGAGACAGTACATCTCTTTGTCAAACAGCACATTTCTTTATCGGACATTGTAAATCTGTTTGACATTCGAAGCACTACTATCACTTTCACAATAACCGCGTCCTACCTTATGCCCAAGTCAAATCGAGGACAGAATTTACGTTCTTTGTTCTGATTATGTTGATCAACTATATACAACACAATAGTTGTGAAAGACGACAGCTCGTCACTAAAACGGTTAACAGAAAAATTTACATCATCAAAAAATTTACAAAGCTTCAAATAATCTCACTAACAGGCCGAATCAAGGATTATATAAAAAAAACAATACAAAATAGTATCATTAACAAAGAAGCAGTTATAATGATGCCCAGTACCTAAAAATGGAACAAGAAGCTCAGTAAGGTCCACAAAACAGATCATCACTACAACAATAATATAGCCAATTCACCGAGGTTTTCAAGATTATTGTCCCCATCTATTTTGTCCTAGTTAGCATTTTTATTTAAATTCTATTTTTATTAAATGCCTAACTCAACTAATCTTATCTCAACTTTATTTTTATTTCCGCTGACTATTGGAAATTATTTTGACGTTTTGTGGCCAAATTAGAATCAACCATAGTTTGATGAATAATCAGTCATTAACCGTACGTCATATTTTAAAATTTGGTGAAATCTTCTTATTAATTGCAAAACGAAACTGTCACATAACAAATCCCACGATGAATATCTTGCTCGGCGGCAACGTAAACTGGCCACTATGTTGCGGTACAACGCCTTAGGACTACTTGCTTTTAGACTACTTTAAACTACAGGTCTATGCGAATAGACCACAAACAATTTATGTAACATCTTGATCAAAAAGTTCCAGGAATAACCACCGTGCGGTGCTCCCATTGTTCCGATTTGATTTCTGTTCTGTGACACGACTAAGGGAAACCGGGGTGTTGATAAAGTTACTTAGTCAAGAGTACATCTATCTCTGTGTGTGTTGGCGATTATTTACAATTTTAGAAATAGATTTAAATTTGCAACAACGATGCTTGTATTCAATTTTGTGTAAAAAAACGGATTTAATGGTGCGCGAACGTTGGAAATGCTCGAAAAGTGATCAGCAACGATTCTTTAAAGAAAACGGTCGTTTAGCAGTGGCACGAGCGGGTCAAAAGTGGTCGTGAGTCATCGAACATTGCCTATGGATCCGTCCAAGAAATTTTTGGTTATTGATTTGGGTTTCTGGCATGTAGCAGCAAAATTAGTGGCAAAAGACATCAATTTCATGTAAAAAGGAGACCGTGTTGATGTCGCAAAAGACATGAATTGCGAGACTGAATCCGATCCTACATTCATCAAAAGGATCATTAAAGGAGACGTGAGTTTATGGGTATGAAACGCAATCCAGACATCAGGAAAGTTGAATGGCAATCACCAAATGACAGCCCAGACCAAAAAATTACGTCATTTTCAGTCAAAAGAGAAGGGAATGTTCACGGTTTCCATGGATTACAACGGTGTAATGCATCATGAATTTTTGACAGAAGGCCAGACCGTAAACAAAGAGTATTATTTGGGCGTTATTAGACATTTTATTAGGCGTTATTAGAAAGAGACCAGAATTGTGGCCAGAAAACTCGTAGATTTTACACCATGGTAACGCACTGTCGCACAGTGCCATCATTATTCGTAATTCTTTGGCGAAAAATGCAACAAATACCATCTAACAGCCTCCGAATTCACCTGACTTGGCTCCTTGTGAGTTTCTGTTCAATCTAGATAAAAAACCATTACGGTGAACGAATTTTAGCAGTCGAGAGGAAATAATGGAAAAATCGCAGGAAGCACTGATGGACATACCGAAAACCATATAAAAAAATGTTTCGAGGATTGGATCAAGCGCTGGCATAAGTATGTTGTAGTCGATGGGGACAACGTTGAAGGGAATAATATAGATTTAGATTAATAAACTTGTATGTTTAATTTTTTGAATAAATTCCGGAAACTTTTTGATCAAGCTGGTTCAAAGTCAACAAAATGAATGTTATCTAGGAAATTGTGTCAGGTATTTGAGATAAAATCAATTGGATCTTTTATATTAATATTTCAAAGCTTGCTTTGAAAGTGAGAAATTGCGTATTGATCTGGAGCAATTATTGCATTAATAGTATGTGTAATCTGACGCAAGTTGAATACTTAAATTGACAGTAGTAAATCCTGAATGAACACTTCCTAAATTTAACACATTTGTTTTCAAAGTACAAGGTTCAAGGTGATAATTACGTTTGCACTTAGAACAAAATCGTCAGAAACTTACATGGGATTTACATATCACCAAGGTTCACCTGTATGCCAATGAAAATAGAGATCCACAAACTATTTAATGTGGTATTACCTGATCGGGATGATTGGAGTCTAGAAGAACCCTCATTCGAACTATGGGTCTATGGTATGGTAAACGGACAGATCCAAGATCATCAGTGTGCAGGAATATCCAAGTAGCTGGCAGTGAACGTTACCGTCTTTAAATAATTTAAAGATTGGTCTCTCCGTTCGGCGAATGTATTAAGGAGCTTCTGGTACTTAGTAAACTGAAACTGAAGCTTATCACTTGCTCTCTCACATTGCCTTAAGAAACCAATTTAATAAAATGAAACTCAGCCGTTTTGGCGATTCGGGAGTGGAATCCGCGAAATTTCTCGATAATTCCTGCACCGCCTTAAATATGGAACTCCTAAAGGATTGATATCACCACCAGCGAGTCTGTTACATTAAAAGCCTGAACATAGACGGCTAGTGTCGCGATGATCAGCTGCTAAATGCATGCTTGTCCAAGCCTATATATTAATATAAAAACAGCAAAAAGGTCTTGGACCGTTTTAAGTAATCTAAAATAGATTTTCAGCGTCGTTTCATAGTTAATACTGAAACTTGAATCCACGCCCATACTTCCATATATAATCATATATAGTGACATATTTTTGGGATCACAGTAGCGAAATTCAACGAATTTCCCCACATTTTGCTACTCCACATTTGGTTTAACCAGGTTATCGGTTTCCAATCCTGAACAAATTTCTAACTGAAAAGAGTTTTACATCAAATGGCGACGCTATACAACCGTGGTTGGATATTTTGTAGACCTTCTGATAAAAGAAATACTTTATTGTTTCAATTTTACACGTGACACATAATAACATCGGTACACATGACATAATCATCATCATTTGCGAGCTGAGGTGCTTACAAAAATGTGTGTTAACGTAATATTTGCTATTTTGTTACTTTTTTACACGATAATGTAATCGATAAACATGTCAGCAAATGAAGTTTATTATTTACTCCGATCGTTAAGAGTTTTACAACTAAGTAATGATTTACACTAGTGATAAAATGACATTAATCATACAATTGATGTCACTTACATGTATATCTCACCGGTCGGATCAACAACAAAAGGTTTGTTAAATATTCTTACACAACCAACAATAGTCAATTAAAAGGCGGTCTGTCTTAAAACTTTCTTCGTTCATTAAATTTAAACGCCAACCGGAATTCATCAAACGACATGTGTGTGAACAAAACTCGATAAACTACTCAATCATATGGCATGAAAAAATCCTACGATCAAATCCAAAAATAAATTCATCAATGAACTTAACATTTTGATCTTAGAAATATTAAAAATAAAAAAAATTGTTGATTTATCAATTTAGTTTCTGCCAAAAAATATGATGAATTGGCAAAGTCATAGTCAAAGTTGTTTGCATAATTAAAGAAAGTAAAATTTTTTGTTTGTGTACAATTTAATGTTTTTCTATCTCATTGTATCTCGTTGGAGGCACGACTTTTAGAAAGTGGATATAACACACACAATTGTTAGAGGTACACGACTTTATAGAACACATAAAAAATCATTTTATAGCCACATGTAATCATTTGCGATGATATCGTATGTAAAAAATGAATTACGTTACGAAATAGGTGTTATTGGGTTTAGTGCATGAAAAAAGTGTACTTTCTCCTTTAAATGTATACCAGGAATTTCTAATTGAAGCTTTGCGGAACACATGAGTACATATTTAAAATCATTTAAGATACAAAACTTTGGACCGTAAGTAATTAGGATTAGTTTAAGATAATCTGAAGTACATAGTGTGCATGATGTGGAGATCCATAAATATTTAAATTAATTTTATCAAATAATCTTATATACTTACTCTTATGTATGCGATAACGAATGTTAAAACATAACCGCGTTCCCCATTTGTAGCACCGCCTGGAATTCCACCAAACCTTTTCGCAATATTATAGATGAGCTTCTCCTGTTTATCAACATCTTCGGCTTCACCTTCAAACAGCAGCGTCGCAACACTTATTTTATCCATATCGAAACCTTTGATTTTCGTTAAGACAAGAGTTTTGAGAGACTCGATTATTTGCGCCCAAAGTGTATTTGCCGCTTTTAATCCACGTCCAAATTTAAACTGTTCATTATCCATTAAGCGAATACTAGCGGGTTGACAACGTCGTTTTGCAATTTCACGCATACAATCGCATCCACTTTCAAAATTGGGGAACGCGAGCGAACCGTATCGTTTCACGGGTGGTATTGGCCGCACTTTAAGTACAACTTCCGTTACAACACCTAGTGTACCTTCCGAGCCCAAAATCACATGATTGAAATCTGGACCACAAGAAATACGCGGTGCTGCGATATTTTTCTCTAGTACACCTTTCGACGTCACCATTTTAACTCGCACTACAATATCTTCGATATTGCCGTAAACATTCTTTTTCATACCAGATGCTCGAGTTGCAACCCATCCACCCAACGATGAAAATTCATAACTATCAGGCTCGTGTCCAACTGTCAAACCAATCGCTTGAAGTTCACGCTCCAAATCTTGCCCAATAATGCCGGCCTCAAAGCAGGCCGTTAAATTTTTACGATCTAGCCACAGTAAACGATTCATTTGCGTTGTATCGAGCGCAACAATAACCCGAGTTTCATCTTGAGGACAAGTGGCTGCACCTGATACCGACGTTCCACCTCCATAAGGTATTAGCACAATATTATGATCGTTTGCCGCCTTAACAATTTCGACTACTTCATCGTGCGAAACTGGCCACACTACCAGATCTGGTATTCGCTTATAATTTAATTCACGCAACATTTGTATATCGTACAATGTTTGTCCATGCGATCGTATCAAACGATCGATGCCAATGTCTGACTGGCTTATATTATGTTTTTCCAATATTTCACGAAATTCGGGACATGGCAGTGCAACTGGATACTCCGTTGGAATAGGTTTTGCCTCTCGTCGTATATCTAAATCGACGTTAAACTTATTTAAAATATGATGAGTAAAATCGGGCAGCACCGTTTCGCCAATTGGATACCGTGTCCCAGAAAAAGCTAGCATACGATCTTTTACTAAAAATCGTGAATCTTTATAACCCCAGCCATTCCATTTAAGAAGTTGTTCTCTGAAAGAAAAGAAGAAACACAAACGTCAATAATTAGTAAATAAATATTTGTTCATTATAAAGCTAATTTAGGTGTTGAATTCATCAGTTGGATGTGATTTCAAATGTATTCTACCTATGTATCACTAACCACGTATAATATTACATCGTTGTCTGTGCACATAATTCGCATTATGACGATATTGTTGGTCATTCAACAATGTATCGTGAGATAGCAAAATTATCGCGCGTAAACGATTTTCCACTTATTGAGATAATGTGTGATTTAAATAGGTGTGACTGACTTGTGTGTCAAACAAATATTTGTTTAAATATATTTGTGACGTCCTTTGGGATTCAAGTATTTGTATAGTTAAATTAAAACGATAACATTTAAGTATATACTTACTTTAAAAAATTATAAATTTTAAGACCGTCTAAGCTCGTTTTTAGGCAACATTGATGAGTATGATATTGATACAATATATTTGTAAAAAGAGCATTATGACTTTTAATAATTTCATAAGTGATCGTCATATGTTAGGCTAGGCTAATGAGTTGTCGTGCGGACGACGAATACAAACTTTCCGTAGCCATTCAACTAAATTTACGTTGCTTAGAACAGTCCAGCCAGAATATTACAGAAACAGAGCAATTATAGTAGTTTGCAACTCTTCTTAACCTTTACAGCTTCGACCTTTAAAGGTTTTCAGTCACTCTATTGAGTTAGCTCATTTTCTTTAATGTTCTCTGTATTATTGAACCATCTATTTAAGAGATGAAAAACAGTTTTGGTTTACCTTTGATGGCGGAATTTTAGACTGTCCTAGCTCCTAGTAACTGTCAGAGCTACTGCACCCAACGCGCGATCCTTCAAGTAAAGGTTGATAGCTGCCTTAAATATGTGCATTTTATATTTCAACGGGAACTGAAAACCGGCCAACGAATTCCATTTCTTAGATGTGCGATAAATAAATTCGCGCTTTGCATCTTCAGTTCGTCGTTGCGGCAGCTTTACCGTAAACCTATACGCACTAACCTTTCCTCGTGTCACACGCCCTGGCGTAACAAATGGTGGTATTATCTCCTTTAATTCTGCAGAATATTTACCATTTATTAATCTATAGAACACACAGAGTTCTGCAACATTTCTGCGGTGTTGTAGACTATCTAGATCTTTCGTAAGTTTGGAGTTTCGTATTATTTGGATGTCACGCCGCTGAACTCTATCAAGTAACTGGAGAGCAGTGCCATATGCTCCACCCCAAACCTGACAGCAATATTCTATACACGGTCTAATAAAGGTTTATATATCTGGAGAACCTGATGCAATTTAAAAAACCGTCTCCATCTATTGAGGAACACGAGTTTATGTGAAGCTGATTTGGCCAATGCGATAATGTGTTCATTCCGCAGACGAATTGAGTCACAACCCACCAGAACGTGGCCTTCTACCACAAAAGGGTATTCGTTGTGACTTCTTTTACACGAGAATGTGCATATTTGTGTTTTGTCTCGTTAAATTTGACCTGATTTTTAACTGCCCACTCAAATATTGTACTCAAATCGGAATTAAGCGAAGTGACAACTTCCAGCCGTTTACCGTTTAACTGTGAAGGAGCAGGCTCGACCTCGAATGAAATAGAAGAGTGAAATGTTGCATCATCGACAAAAGTGTGGATAGGGTTTACAGTGCTATCCAACAAGTCATTAATGTATAACAAAAACAAAGTTGGTGACAAAACTGATCCTTGAGGGACTACGGCATTTGGCGAGTGTGTCGTTGATGATCTTCCATTTAGCACAACGTTGATCTTTCGGTTTTTGAGAAAGCGTTTTATCCGCTTCATGATCATCAAAGCTAAGCCGTATGCCACAAGTTTACAAATGAGATTTTCATGCCAAACCTTGGCAAAAGCCTTGGATATATCCAAAGCGATTGCAAAGGCTTCTTCGTGTTACTCAAGGGCGAGACTCCATTTGTTTGTAATATACGTCAAAAGTTTAGCGGAAACCATATTGTTTATCTGAAATTATTTTATTCATCTCAAGATAATGCACCAGTTATGTTGGTTAGTGCATTTCTCAAAAACTTTAGCCACGCCTGACACAATTGATATTGGCCGGTAGTCAGGTGGGTCAGTTTTGAGGAGTCAGTTTTATCACAACCACGTTTAAGAACCGGTTGCACTATCGCACTCTTCCAGGCGTTCGGGTATTTACCTGGCTTATAAGTGAGGAGAAAGATTTTAGTTAAGATTGGAGTCAAGTCACTGGCAAACACCTTCAATATACGAACCGGAATTCCATCAGGTCTGGTGGGTTATTTATGTCAATTGCTTTCAGGTTTTTGAAGACAATTTCCTCCGAGATGTTGACAGGATCCATTTTGGAACCACAATACGGAATTGATAGAGATGTAACTCCATCCGGTTATCTAAGGTCGAGTTCGAAGTGAAGCCGTTTGCCAGTAAGTCGGCCTCTGCAAATTTGGATCCACCACAAAAACACCATCTGCTCATTTCAATGCTGAAATAGATGTTTTAGAAATATTGGCAACCGATGCGACCATCTGGTAAAAGTTGCGATCGGAGCTTTACAACTCGGAAGCCTTAGCGGCTTTCTTGTTGTCATCTCTTTTCGCTTCCTTAGCACAGATTTTTTACAGATGTTACGTGTGGTCTTATATTCTTCAAACGAAATTTCGTTGCGCTTATATTTCTTGTGAGAAGATTTATTTTGTCTGGTTGCTTTGGTGGCTTCTTTTGAAAAGAATTGAAAATAAGGATTGGGATAAGAAAAGGATGATGGGATATATTTATTCATTCCATGTAGAACGGTTTCGGAGAAATTGAAAACGGCGTCGTCTAGTTGGTTGTTATAAAACAATGGCTCTCCCACGGGAAATGTTGAAAAAATGACCGTAACATATCATTATCAACCTCGTTAAAATGCCATAGACGCCTTGGCTGCTGTCTAAATTCTGGTGGTGTTGCGACCGATATTAGTAAGATTGAAAGCCTGATAAATTGAAAGATACGATAGAGGTTGAGGAGGCGAAAAGAGTTTTACATTTAGTTTTCTTGCCAATTAAAGAGCAAGTTTATGTAGTTTTTCGATTCACAACTTCTATCTTCATTCAGTCCTTATGTGAAATAAGTTTCTCTTTGTTTGTTAATCCACACTGTATAGTTTGGCTAAAGGAGAAATGCACTATATTACATTACATGTCATGTATTACTGTCATATATTATTATGGGAAGAATCAGAACTTTGGCGTAGCAAACTATTTGTGTCTACCAAGGAGAAAACTATCTAAATTGGCGAGTCACTGATCAAGTTTTTAAATAAATTATTATTTTCAAGTACAAAGAAATATTAAGACTCGATCAATCGAAGGAATTTATGGTATGCGTTTGAATTTTTAGACACTACCAAATAAATACTTGCATCTGTGTAAAATGGCCGTAATGCAGTCACAATATTGAGCCACAGTTGGGAAAGGTGTTCAAAATATACTTACATTATTCGTAAAAGTAACCTCAAGACAAAAGAATTATTTGAATCACTGTATTTTTAATCTCTCATTAATCATAATATTAGTGTGGGAACGAATTTCTAGGTCCGAATTACAGTGAATACGTTTTGACTCATCGTGATCTATGTAATGATCCAGAACTAATGGTGGAGCAATCTCTTAAAGAAAAGCCAATTTTCCGTTGGATAACTGTTCACGAGAAGAGATTTGGTAACTTCCGATTGTTGACAACAATATAAAGAGCTGGCTGTCATGCTGTGATCAAAACCAACTGAGTCTGATTGTTACCATAATATCAGCTAGCAAAGTAAGTAATATCCATTTTACCTATGTATGTAATCACAATATAAGTAATTATTAGTTTTATGATGGTTTTTTAGTAATTTCAAATTTAGTACACCTCAGAGACGAACATTTCAGAGACAAGAAATTGTTTAATTTTGACTCTCGTGATATTTCATAAATATTGTTCCCGATTGAGTTAAATAAGAGTACTGAACATACAGAGTTGTGTACTGAAAATTCAGTTTGAACAAGGGCTTCTTCATAAGACCATGAATTGAATTATTTGATATAAGGAGTGTATGAGTTGTGCTAGGTTGACATGTGGTTCAATCAGACAGACACAATTTGTTATTCAGCCTATATAACAATATAAGTTCTATAAGAGATTTGTTTCCACAACCAATTATCTCCAGAAATGGAGATTTTGATTGATTTCACGGTCACAGATTTGACATCCCTGGGCTTTTTTGTGCAATATTTTAAGAACAAGTATGATCTTGTTAGACTACAAACCAGAAATACTTATGTTACTTACACAAAACTTTTTCGTTATGAAATTAATAAAACACTTATCTAGAGCCATTTGTCTTGATTTCAGTTTTCTCGCTCTGAAAAAGTATTTATATAAAACCGTCGAAAAATTTAATCAAACGCAAATATTAAAAAACATTTTTGAAAGATGTTCTAATAATTCATTAATCTTAGTTAGTTATATAACTTGATCTAGTTATAGTTATACGGATAACCCTATAAACCTTCGGAGTATCAGTACATAGATTTTTTTTTCTAAAATTGAAGATCAAGTCAATATCTGATATCAAAATTTGAAAGCATATATAATTACACACGAATTAAGTGTACTTAAATATTGATTATTTACCAATCCTAAGTATATATACGTGTGTACTTATTTTATTACTAAAATAAAAATTTCTTCAAATATATTCTTCAAATAACACTAAACTCAAACAAACTACATGTTGTCTTGGCACGTCACCAAAAGAATTACAATCACTAGGAGGCATTATATAATCGTGCGATAAGAATTTTGAAACTGATTATCCCGCTTCAAAATGTCTAGATAATATACAAAAATATAACGTGTTGATGTCTCTCGGACGATCTTGCATAGTTATTAAACATATTGAAAGTCAGTTGACTTTTGTATTTATTAGATATGACACAATAATATTTTTTAATCCGGATATCAGTTAACATCAACAATTGTATATCTAAATATTTATAATCATCTTTTGCAAAAGTTCAAATTAACCAAAAATATTGAACTTTAATATGCAAATATGTATATAAATTAAATTGATTTAATTACAATATGTTTATATATACAATCTACTATACCTAAATATTTTACTGTATAACCAAAATTATAATTATTAATTAAACATGCGAATGAATGCAGCGCTAAAATTTTGGTAAATAAATGCTCAGCGAACATCAAATATTTAAACTAATTTTATTTGTATGGCAGTGATGGTATCAAAGTTCGATTAAATCAATTTTATTATATCTTATCTAATGGCGTGATCAATTTTCAAAATATATTCCACACACGCATATTTTGTTATCGTCGATTTAAGGTTGGCCATTATTCATCCAAATTACTAATCTTAGTAAATACTATACTTTCTCAGTCAAAATTTGATTTAACAATTACTTTGACTAAATTACATGTGAATTTGAAATGTACATAATAAGAACATTATTGGTGCAGGTATGTACATTTGATTGGCAGGTATGATATAGCGTGAATTAATTGTTTTTGGGAAAGTTTGGTAGACCGATTATAGTCATTTAGAAAAATTTCAATCTAAATCCACTTACCGCTTTTTAGGTATCGCGCTGATTATACTCTTTCCCGCCATTGGATCGCGTGTGATATTTGATTTGCCATTTGCACTATCGTTTACACTACCACTAACACTACTCATTTTGATTTGATTAATTAATTTTATATATTTTGCACAACACAAAAATCACTTTAATGAATTTCAAAAACTTTTTATTTTATATCACGTATCCGACTATACAATCCAATTATTATATATTTCACACTCCCGACTGACGATCCCGTATTGTACTGGAACGAAATAAAAAATATTTATATTATCATAGCTATTCCACATAATATATTCTTATCTTTTTATCGAATGTCTTTTACACAATTTAACCCCTATGACTTAACTATACTAAGTAGAACTATAAGTTAGTATGCCATCATTACTTCTATGCGCTTCTACACATAAATTGTCACTTTTTTACAACTCACTGTATATAAACATAACGCAACAACAATTAAAATGATCAACTAAATCAGAAATTAAGATTAGCATACCCACGCTATTTCGCGTTTTACAGCTACATACTATGTGAATGTGTACACAACAGACGTCTAATGCAATAAAACCGCATATAAGACAGACAACGAGAATGAAAACGAAAAAGGCTAAAATGGTACAGTGGAAAATAAAATTAGTATTGGTTGGCACACATAAAGACACAAGATGAAATACAAAACATCTCAAGTTTTTTTTTTGTCTATACAGATGAAACAAGAAAACATCTGATCTTATAAAATTTTACTTTCCGTTGTTTTCTTCTTGGTTTTATACTAAAAATAATAAAGTATACATATATACAACATTTTATTCCACTCTGCCATATATTCTGGAGATGATAAAAATACTCTCTATAAATAAATTATCTAATTTTGGAGCTGTCTAAAAAAGTGTATGAGCAAATGGCAGTATGTCATAATCAAAATTATATAAAAAAAGTGATAAGAACACAATTAACACGTTGGCTTACTAGTTTTTGTACAAGTGTACGAACTATGTTAACCATTAGTGATTTTAAATGTGCGAACTCAATATATACAAGTTGCCAATGTAGCTTAATTTGTGATATGCTATTTAGTTGTTTCCGACCGAAGTATAAAATATGTAAATTCACTAACGAAGCATTTGTTTATAATGTACACTTAAAGTTAACCCTTTAATGCGCATCATACAAAATAAGAATTTTGTTGTTTTGTAATCGAGTCCCTTTTGTATCCTGTATTTGTTTCTAAATAACCAATTCCCGCGCATACCATCAAATTATATAGGTAGTCTACAATTCTAGGGTGCTGTACTTGATGAGTTAAGTAGCGCATTCAATGTCATTCGTAATAAAATAATATTTGACATATACATATATTGGATGGGTTATGACCTATTTACACTTTACAACGCAAATATTTACAAGAATTAATTCCCGAATGATTGGATAAAGTGCAGGTGGGTATGGTTGTACAGACCATCACAGACAGTCTGAAGAAGTAACAATTTTGGAATTAACAATTCATCTCACTAAGACAACAAGTTATCCTCACCAGAAAATCTAAGTCAATTTTGAACGAAACATAGTTAAATAAAAACTAATTATTACAAATGTTAGGCGTGCCATACAAAAATAGCTCTCACTTGTATTCACTAAACAGTGAGCTTATCTCAATTTTTAGTAAAATCCAGCGGCACGTGTATATTTTAGCTAACTTATATGTATAAAGGGTTAAAGATAATATTTTTTTTACTACTTTATAAGCTAATAAAAAATACTTTGCCAATCGGAACCAGAATAGTTTGTAATGAATCTCTCTCACTTATACAATGGTACCAGAAATAAATTTGAAGCCAAAGGCTTATTTGATTTCATGGAATTAAAATCAAGTATACATAGTATTATCTCATGAGCACATACTGAAATATGTGTATCATATTATAACTTTAATCAAGAGTGCCACAAATTAGACATTTCACCTAAAGCACAAACTCATAAAAATATATGTATATATCCTCTACACGTACGATTAACACATACATTTTCTATTATCTAATTTATATAATAAACAACCTATATATATACAGATCTAAGTTCACAAATCATATAACTATGTATACAACATTTAAATTATGTTTTACAAACTATATATAACATTTCCTAGCAAAATGTCTAAATTATACACATATAGAGAGTTAGTAGAGATACACACATGGTTGATAAAATAATTTTATATATATACATTTTTTTGAGCTAACTAAATAATAGAAATTAAATGAAAGTACCAAAACAAATAAAAAAATTCACTGGCACTACACGACTCTCGGCAATTTAATTTTTAAACGTCTTTAACTTAATAAATTTGAACTGAAACTGAACATAGTATACACAAGACGAAGAAGAAAATTATCGATTGGATTTTATATTTGATTTTTTATTCTGTTTGTTTATTAATAATTAACATACACGTAATATAAGTACCGCGGTTAAATTATTTTTTTTAAATATGTATTTACGTACATCTTTATGTTTTGCTTATTTAATTCTTTAAATAACTTTTGTTTATATATGGTACATTTATGAAAACGTTTGTCTTAAACCAAGTTACTATTTGTACTGATTTTGATAAAATAACATTATACTGTGTGGATTTATGTTAGGGAAACTACTATGTACAATATATGCTACCTACATCTATCCCTCTTTTTAATATGCAAGTATATTACACACATACTGTATAATAAACATATGGCATAAACCAATACATTTTTTTGCTATTATTTCAGGGGAATACAACTATTTCCACATCTGTCCAAGATTAATAACTAAGCATATGCTTTATAATTATTTTAAAAATAGTAAATGTTACTTGCTATTAATAACACACATGGGTTACAGCCCAGAAATATTATGAATAACATAATTATGAAATATTTTTTAAACAATAATAAAATAACAAATATCTCGCGAATATAAAGAAAGTGGATTCTTAACAAATAAGAAACAAGATTTTGGTTATGAATAAGTTGTAACGATTGAGTAATTTTAGCGAGCTTAAAATGATTTAATAGTTTGTGGCAGAATATTCAACGTTGATATCGTGCAATGAAACTTCTAGAAAGTTCAGATCTTTACATTTAAATAGGCCAAGTATTACCAACATTTAATTAAATTTGACACTGAATATTGTTACTGACTCAGTTTTAAAATTAATCAAACATAAAAAGTAGTTATATAAAGAGTATTGGTCAATAATCTGCCATTGACTATTGAATTTGATCTATAGCATTTACAAAGTTTCTGCAATTTGCAAGTTTTTCGTAAATATGTTTAAAAACTGAGTTTCTTAAATCGAGTTGAAACTTTAACATGAGTCAAAGTTTAATACAAACGTAACCTACATTGTATTAACCTTACTTAACCTATATACTGTTTATCAAGATGATGAGTCTGATAAGACTTCTTAATATTTGATACCGTAAACCTGAAGCATGAAGAGGTTTAGACAACCCGAAAATTAGTTTTAGATAAATTCAAAAAAATCATATAAATATTCAAGTAAGATATCAGCAAAACTTGATCACCTATTTCATTTATAAACAACAAAAATAACAATGATTTTAAGTAGCATCAAACAGAAGTACACGATCTGTTATGTAACTTTTAATCGTATAATAATCCTAAGTGTTAAAAGCTTTGAAATATATTTGAAAACATTTCTAGTAAAGAGAAATAGGTGGTCATCAAATTAGATTGCAATTATATTATATTACACCATTGAGTATATGGGACGTGTAACCGTTTTGTTGACTATTAATTGTTATAGGATCGATCAGTCGCATTTTCGAAATTATAACTTCCTAGCACATCTCAAAAAACATTTGAGAATGTTCATGTTGTTACATTTATAGAACAATATTATTGTATTTTAATCAGCAACAGCTATATAAACTGTTCAATTTTGTTGATATAGTTAGATTATTTGATACTCTATGGCTTAGAAGTCTTAAACGTCCCTAACCGCGTCTCAACTGAGACCTTACGAACCATTTTAACGATTGGTGCCCCTTTTTAGGTGGTCAGCCCAACGAATGTCAACGGCGAGAATCGAACTCGAGACCGCGGCGTGATGACAAACTCTCTGAACCATTAAGGTACAACCGGGGAATAATTTTGATTAAGCTTGTTATAATCGGTATAAGAGGTTACATCTAGTTCGTGAATTATATTCATATTAGTTTATTTTAATCCAATTTTTGACATAAAAGGCATTTGTTGATGAGTGGACGTCAAGCTATGAACCAATAACAATTATTTTGCCTCAATCTTTCAGTTATTGATAAATCCCTGAAGTTAGCTTTGAAAATCAAACTAAATGCGCATCGACTATTTCAACTATCGATTATATTCAACCAAAGTAATTAATAATGTATGCATATTACGATTAATTTGCCTGTTCCAGAGCAGCTCACAGTCTATAGGAGCTTTACTTTATTCTAAGTTAGATTTTCAACTAATGTTATTTAATTAAATTAATTTGGATATGTATACATAAAGCACCATGCAAAATTATCTTTTTTCATGGTGATTATATTGACATAAACGTGTCATGGTCTTATCAGTAGGAAGTTTCATAGAACATATCAATTTGTAATTTTAATTTCTATGCGGAGGTACCTGCATAATATTTGTTAAAATCTTTTTATAATACTGAAACATAAGATTTATGTGGGTGAAATGGAGACAATGTGTCTTCCAAACTCCTAAACGGGCCTTCTGCGCAATTGTTAACTGTGTCAAAATATTACCAATCTCATTTTTGCAACCTCCATACAATCTTAAAGCAATAATTTCTTTCATACAAACATCGTAAAAATGTTTACATACCTCTATCGTATTTTTTAAATTAATGACATCATCATCATTAAAAAAAAATTCTTCAATCAATGAAACATTTCCCCTATTCACACATGTTTTTTAAAGTTTATATAATGAATCACTCACCGTAAAACAAAAATAAACAAAACACAAATACCGTTTCCAATCATCTAGCGATCTCTTTTACACATGTTATGTATCCTTTTCAAAAGAAAAATGTGTAATTTTTATTGATTTTAAAATATTATCACTAATAAATATTTTATCATGAATAGTTTATTAATCACTTGTATCGTTTAGCTATTTATTTTCTTAAGCACAAAACTAATCGGAAAAATGATAGATTTTGATTATTTTTCACACTGATACAATAATTTTGCAAAATCGACTAAAAGACTCGACGCGGTCATAACGTGAACTGAAATATACAGAGCGAATTTGGTTTTATTTTTGGAAAATTCAATAGAGCATTGGCGGGTGATTTCATGGAAAATGGATGGGTTCTGCGCAGTATAGTTCAAAATATATCCGCTATAAAATATTTGATTTTAATAAATGATTTGTTGACATTGATAGTTAAATATTTGATATTTGCTAACAAAACAAATTGTTTTGTGTTAAAGACAAAATTAACTTACAGTCATTCTGATTAACAAATTATTGTAAAATTCGTAAAATTTTACGTAAAAGTAATTTCAATGGTTTACGTCTGAAGAGTGTAATAACATATTGATGACAGCATGAGTATTTATAAGTACATTCATGTTTGTTTATTTATATGTTCATTTTGCAAAGTTTGCACTATTAACCGTCTGTAATTTTCACGTTTTCGGTTATTTGATATACAATTTAATGTGATGACGAAAACTGAATACTTAACTAAATAATTAAGAGTAAACATACGTTTTGTAATTGATTATGCTTTTAGTGTGTTTGTTGGTAATTGTAGTTAGCAAATAAACTCAATAAATAAACTATGAACTCTAATTGACGTATTATATAATATATACAACGTAGAATCACAATTTCAAAATGACAAAAAAAAAAATTAATTAACCGAATTACAAAAAAATCAAACTATTATACCATTCAGTAAATTCATATTTTTATACCTTTTAAAATTCGACATCGAAAAACCAGCTGTCAATGTTGGTTGTTATTTTATTTGCAAATGTCAAAATAAAAATATTCTAATTTCTAAAGCGAACGCGATTAACAAATTTTCTTATTTTTAATTAATTAGTTTTTCATTAATTTATAAAGATGCCTAAAGTAAGGCGAAGCCGTAAACCACCTCCAGATGGTTGGGAATTAATTGAACCAACCTTGGAGGAGTTGGAACAAAAAATGCGTGAAGGTATGGTATCTAAGACAAAATATTAATTTGTAAATAATTAAATTTATTTAACAATTGTTATGATTTTCCAGCTGAAACTGAACCTCACGAAGGAAAACGTATCAACGAATCCTTATGGCCAATATTCAAGATTCATCATCAAAAAACACGATACATATATGATCTATTCTATCGACGAAAGGCCATCAGTCGGGAGCTGTACGATTATTGTTTGAAAGAGAAAATTGCTGATGGAAATTTAATCGCCAAATGGAAGAAGTCGGGTTATGAAAACTTATGCTGTCTACGATGTATACAAACGAGAGATACGAATTTCGGTACTAATTGTATTTGTCGTGTGCCTAAATCTAAGCTGGAAGAGGGCCGTGTTGTAGAATGTGTACATTGTGGATGCCGTGGATGTTCTGGTTGATCGAATCAATATTCATTTGTACAAATATTTCATCATAAAATGCAATATTGTAATTTTTACCTAAATAATTTTTAATAAACAAATCAAAATTGAAAATGTATTGTATTTTGTTAAGATTACGGCGAATCGGCGCCTAATGATTAGTATAAAACTGTCATAGTCATAAACATTCAGGCGAATTACGTTTTTTATTGTTCCATCTATCGTTGGTACCGCAAACTTTGATCTATCAAAAATAGGTATAAAAATTTAATGGCCGACGATGGTCACCACATATAAATAAAAATTATAATTCTCGTGGTTTTAAATAACAAAATTTATTTCTGTGATATTTTCCGTTTTGTATAAATAAAAAATTAAATTTAAAAATAAATAGAAAACTCTTTAAACTAACAATAATTTCGATATATAAAATAAGACCTGTGTGGAAAATACGTGTGTGCGTTTATTTTCCAGTTTATTATTTTATTTTTGTGTGTATGTTTTGGTGTTAAGTGTTTTTGTTTTGAAGATTTTCCAAAATTTTCCTAATTAGAGCATTATAATAAAAAAAATTCGTATTATTTTATTAATTAAATAAAATACTTAAGTGAAAAACCTATAAACTCGATATTTTTTTATATGGTGAAGATTTATGTAGGCGTGTTTATTATGTTATTTTATGTTTTGATGTGGAAAACTTAAAATCACGTCGAATTTTCATTTTTTTGTTTTTCCGAAATGTCAAAATATGAATTTATTTTTGTGTATGTACTTGTTTTTTTTTTGTAAATTTGCCGGTTATCATCGGCATACGGGGGCAATTAATTAAATTTAATTAATTCGCGAATAAGATATAGAAGAAAATGCGATGAAAATTCGTGTGCTTTGGTTCAGTCACGTTTTTTTGGTTGTTCTCTATTCGATTTTTTTGTTTTATGTATGTGTTGTGTGCTTTTATTCGATTTTGTTTGTGGGTGATTTACGAGCCAGGGTAGTGCACAGGATTTGATTTGAGTCTTGCCTTCTTCCAAGATAAGATTTTTATATGATATGCACTGCTAGATCTATTAAGAACTACTTATATATATATAATACATAATTGATTAGATTAAAATTTACGATTAGAAATCTACCATCATTGTAAAAAACAAAATTGAAGCAACTTATTAGTTGGTGACCTCGGAAAGTTCGTACATATATTGATTTATTTCCAGTTCGCATCTCTATCAACGAAAAAGAATTTGCGAGGACAAAATTCTAAATATTGTGTTACACGAAAAAAGCATAAACGCAAAACTAATACCATGACGGCGGAAAAGCTCAAATATATGCTAGTTTTATTCCGATTTGACTCTAAATCTACAGCTTTGGTATAGCTTTAAGTTGTTTCGCCTGCATCGTTGTTATACACAACTACTAGTTTCTTAAATCTAAAGGTTTCTGGTAATACATATAAGTAAATTGTTTTTACAACAAATGTATGTATATAATTATATATCCATACAAGATAATAGTAAATAAATAATGAATGTGTGTTAGTATTGTTTTTGTTTTTTATTACAATTTTGTTAGTAGCGAGAAATGTGTGCTATCGCATTTTGTTACAGTTCTATTCTGAACGGACGACGTTGGTCGTGAAATAACGGAGAAACGGCTGGTTTGGTCATGCGCCTTGCTCAATGAGCACATACATAGCCGAGTTGTGGTTTGCCTTCACTAATTTTTAATCAGTACGAATTTACGAGAAATTCATTATTTGTTGGTGGTACAGTAAGGCGATAGCGAGTGCTTTTCTGAAGTTTTAGGGTCAATGGTGTTGGCCTAGTTTTTATATAATGCTACTCTATTAGGGTTATATGTATAAGGATTCAATCAGGTTTTGGTTTTTTACTTATTGGAGTAATCGATCGTGCCTATAGTACAATAAACTATATATTTTAGTGATTAAAATATAAATAGTTTTGCTGTTGATTTTATAGTCAGCTTAATTGAACTATTATTGTTCAGTCTTTTCGCAAAATTAATTGTCTTATGCTACAGAAACAATTCCTGCTTTCACACCTCATTAACCCCAAAACAATAAATACAAAAAATCAAAACATCAAACGTTCGTGTCAGTCCATCTGTACCCCATATTCCATAATAAAAAAAAAAAACACAACAAAAATGCTTGTAAAACCGAATACCCGAAGTCAAAATATTTTGTTGTTGATGCTATAAAAAATTTTCCCATCATACTCGTGGCTCTTTCTCTCTCATACTTGCTCATCATTTTCATTCGGGTTTTGTGTATAAAATATTTTGTTATGTATGTATTTATATTATATATTTTCACAAAATTTTTATTTTTGTAAAATGAAAAAAAAAAAAAACGGAAAATGAAAATAAAAAATAGAATTTTCTTTTTTCATATTGAATCGAATAAAATTGCGACAGTCTAAACGTCGTCGTCGTCGTGTTGTCATTAAAACTTAAAGCTTACGTATTACCTAAAGAAAATCTGAACTAAATTGTATAGGGAAAATTCTTAGAAAATTTTTATTTATTATATGTGGTGCAATATTAATTATTTACGTTAATAATTCAATACCTAGTGAAATTATTTATAAATATTTATGTAATTACTTAAGTTTTGGGTTGCGTTCTTAAAGTCCGAGTTAAAAATGATCGAATAGAGAATATACCTTACATATATATATTTTTTTTAATTAATTGAAAGGAAATTATCTCGCGATATTTTCAGCGAATTTACAATTTGTTGTTGTGTTTTTTTTTGCTCGGTGCGAAATTGAAAAAATTAAAATTAAACCAACGAAATTATAAAATTTAATAATTTTTTGTTGTTGTAAATTTTCTTTCCGACGTAATTTTAAGTTTCTGTGTATTTCACATATATAATATTTATTTGTTGTTTTTTGTTTGGAGTTTTATAGTGTTTAAATAAAAATAATATATTAATTAAGTATATAATATACAAAATAGTAATAATTAAAGTTTTGAAAATTAATGTATTAAAGTGAAAGAAATCTATAGTAAAATAAATTATATAGTTAAAATTATATAGTTTATGGGTGATTATTATTATTATAGTTGTAGTAATTTAAATTCAAGTGTAAAAAATATAAATAATAATAGTTTTATTAATAATAATAATAACTTAAATAGTAATAATAGTAATTTATTAATAAAAATGCCAACATCAACCCAAACAATTTTGAGCTCAAATCAAAATTCAGCTACATCGACCACAACAAATACAAATACGATACCATCATCGGTCGTTGCAACAACATTAGCAACCGGTGGTGTACCTACACAAAATAATGATGATTTATCGTTAATATCATCTACGGTATCAGCGTCTAATGTTGTTGTGGTGACACCATCCTCATCATCAACAGCATTGCTAACACTAGATATACCGCATTCATCGACCGCGTCAACATCATCTTCCAATAATAGTACAATACTAACATCGTCAACGTCACAACATAAGGATGATACTTTACAGCTATTGAATGGTGGAGGTGGTGGTCTTCTACTAAACAATTCAAATCATATAAATAATTTAAATAATAACAACAATAATAGTATCACAAATAATAATAATTTACTTATTGAAACGAATGATTTAAAAATTGTTGGCACTCCAAATGATGAGCAACAACAACAACAGCAGCAGCAACAACAACAGCAGCAGCAGCTTCTTATGAAGCAACAATTAAATAGTGATATTATTGGTGGTGGTGGATTATCATCCCTTGTTTCAACCTCATCTTCCACATCTTCATGTGGCTCATCAATAGCAAATTTAAATAATGGCGCTATCAATGTAAATAACATGCTTATTTCGCCTGGCATGTCATCCGCCTCCGGATGTGGCAACTTTTTAGGTGGTCCTCAGCATGATGGCCCCACTAATCATCCCGGTCCCGCTATGTGGTCATCGGGCGATGATGGTGCATCGCAGCACATGAATTCAATGAATGGTTTTGGTGGTTTTCAAAATTATTCATCACAACCAATGTTTAATAATGCTGCTGTTGCAGCAGCCGCCGCTGCTCAACAACAGAGACGTGCCATAACCGCAAATCACGGCGGCTATCATAGTCTATCGCCAAATAGTGGTGGTATTGGTCGTGCGACCCCACTCTTAAATCATCAACAGCAAAATCAACCACCACCGCCGCCCCAATCACAGCAATCGCAACCACCATATAAAAATGCCTATCCAACGTGGTCAAATCCACCACAGCAATCGGTTGGTTGGGGTGGTCCAAATCAAAATCAAAATCACATTGGTTGGAATCGTGGCCGTTCGGTACCAAATTTAAATCCTCTAGCCGGATTAAATAATCGTAAGCCGACATCACCAAATCCTGGTATGCCCCCATATCAAAGTGGACCACCACCACCACCACCATCATCGCAACAGCAGCAACAGCAACAGCAGCAAACACAAAGTGGATTAAATCAAAGTGTTTCGATTTCGCCGATTAAATATCGACGTAGCACATCGTTTCCAGGTAAAAGTCCTGGACACGGTAATTATTCATCCAATGCGGGTGGTATGGATGTGATTCCGGGTATGGACGATGGACGAGATCCCTTCATGCAATATCAGGTAAATACTATCATTATTAAATTAAAAATATGCAATATGTAGCTCATGTAGTTTTATTGTACATTATTCACCTTTTGAAATCAATAATAATTTCTATATATAGAAAGGTGAAAGTGCATAATCAATATATTATTGCATGTAGATGAATTATTTCAGGTATTTTTAAGTAGATTGGGATGAGTTACAGGTATAAAGTAATAATTTATAAATTAATTCGAATTTTAATTGATTAATCAAGTATTCTTGATTATATTTTAAGAGTTTATCGTTTGTTATGTTACTTGTATGTATACATATACATACGTGTCATAGATAGGAAAAAGGATTAATAGGATTCAAAAAATATCATAGTATGTACTGTGAAGTTTACTTTATTGTTCTGATGGTATACTCACAATGTGAGATTAAGGCTTGAAACAGTTATTTGAACATCCTACACACATCATGATTTCTCAATTAAATTTACATTAATGCGTCAATGCAATGATTTAGTTATAGCTTCCGAAAAAAATAAAAATTTCGAACAATAATTGCATTATTTTAAAATATCGCCCACAGTTCTATATTGAAAAATCCATATATTGGTCTTAAAAAACTATATAACGTCTTTCTAAATGTAGCTGTATACTCACAAAAGCAAACATATAAGATTACATATAATATTCAATTAGGCCATTAGCTTATCCATTCTTACCATTCTAAAAATAAGAAAGCCCACCTAATTCTATATTATGGTCCTTTTGTCGTATGCTGATTGAACGCGGTATACATCACATAATTGTTTATAAACACGATTTCGATTCGTCTAATCACAAATAAGAAGAATATCTCGAAAATTCTTATTTTATTTAAGATTTAAACCGAATCGAAAAAAAAGAACAATCGGTAACGAAAAATCCTAATAAAATGAATCAAATAATTGTGTTTATAAATAGTAAATGACAATCAATTCAATGAATATTTCAAAGGTTTTTTTTTACATTCATTTGTCGATTTATTTATTTATTTTTAGTCGTCAGTCGTATATCGAATAAAAAATAAACAAAAAAATCGATCATTGATTATATCAATTCGATATTATTATCTTATAAATAAATAAGCATAAATAATAATAAAAAAACGGATAAATTGTTTATTTTTCACACATGAATTTTCTTTAATTGCCTATAAATCTACTACTCCGTACGTTTTTCTTTATTTAAGATGGAAATTAAGATTAATATTTGATTGATTACGAAAACGAATTGTGAAGTGATGCCTTCGTTTTATTATACCCATATATACATTGTGAAGAAACAAATCTTAAGATTTGATAATTGAATTATTATTATAAATCTTGACTTAACAAGAATCTATTACCATAATTTTTTTTATTGAATCAATATATCGAGAATTTTGTGTAGTGCAATTGTAATGCCATCTTGTAAAACTTGCATAAGTTTTTTTACTAAGGCCGAAGCTTTGACACTAATATAATGAGATCGCATCAAAAAAAAATTTCAATTTGGCTGGCATAGCGTAAAAAGAAAGTTAAATGTGAATTGCAGTGTTATACTACTCTATAAAATAGATTAATAAGGATTTCTCGCTATAATGGCTGAGCTCATCGTACTCCCGTTTACGTCAAAGAAAATATTGCGAGATATGATAATTAGTTCGTGATGAACGCAACTCAATTAATTTAATAATTTTTTAAATTAAATTTTCTTCTCATTCTTTTGGTTTGACAAAATAGTGATGGCCTTATATAACAAGTCAATTGGTTGTTATTAAACTTATGAACTAAAATTTAACTTAAACAAGCATTATGCCACTATAACACAAAAGTTTTATATCAGTCGTCCGAATCTACAAACAAATCTGTCGTTCAGGTCATAGTTAGATAAGGAAATAAACTCCTTTACCCGTCTCCTCGACTATTGCGATAATGGAAGGTGATGCTTTTAAAATGCTTCCCTTTCCTGATTTGTACCCTAGACTTGGCCTTCATTTATAACCGAGATCGGATATAATCTGTCATGTGTTTCATTGTACTTTAGTGTGGCGAGAAATAGTGAAGGAGATAAACGTGGTGGTCAGAGCACAACATTGCGGCATAGTAACTCGTCTGTAATAACTACACTAATCTAGCAAAATTACTATGAAATTAATTCCACTTATGAAATATTTATTGATGGAATAGTATTTATCTGAATGTCAAATCCTTCATCGAGTCATTTTATTATTTTTGACTTTCATTTGAATGTTTTCTTTCAGTCATTTGATCTGTACCATCGTGGATCTATTCATTTGCAGCAGTATTGCCACTAATCTAAGTCTAACACATTTACTAGATACCACTTACAGGCAAATGGTATGGTAGAACGATTTCATAGACAGCCGAAAATTACTCTAAAGGCAGTTAGATAGGTTATTTCTATTGGAGAACGTCTTGCATGATTAGCTCTTCTTGTTGCGATATATACCTGACTGAAATGTTCATAATTAGAACTGGTGTTTAAACAGCCCAAATATATAAAATAATTGTATACGGAAGAAATGATTTTATATCCAAAATCCCAATCTATCAGACTATGGTGGAAAATTTCTCGTGGATATGAGGAACAGTTCTAGTTGACGCTATCTTTCACGTAATATTTTTCATTAGAAAGTTGTAAGTTAATGTTTCCATTGGCAGATTAAAGTCGGTAGCAAACAAAAACCAAACACTAGTGCGTTAATTAAACGATTAGCTACCAATATTTGAACCATATTCAATTGGCTCATTCACCCGTAAAACGAAAATTTGTTCCTTTTCGTAAATTTTCGTAATACACCAAAAATGACATTACACCGTTTTTTAAAGACTTAGGTCTTAAGGCTTTTAAAGTCGAACATCATAAACGTCGTATCTTCTCTGATTGGGTCCTTCAAATGATCCGGACTTTCATAGAAAAATCATCTTCAGTGATGAGGCCCATTTACACCTCGTCTGCGTTCATAAGCAGAATCTAAGAATGATTGTTAAAAAGCCTTTCCATCCTGTTTGGTGCGGTTTTGGCCTGGAGGTGTGCCAATGCTCCACAATTGATTCAAGACCTTAAAAATGGAATTCGTGAAGTTATCGAAGACATACAGTCGCAAATGTGCGAATTGGTCATGGAAAATTTTTTGAAAAGGATAATATGGTGCTTCATCGTTTTCAAATGTTAATGGCATACCTTTCTCTTTACAATGAAACAAACATTCATCGATTTCTCTGAAAAAATACTTGTTTTTTTTAATCAAAATGAAACGTCTTATTGGAAAATGCTTTCTATAATTTTAAGATCTCGTTTCAATGCGTCAAGTATGATTGAATATAGTGTTTCGCCATCTTAAGAATGGTGCGCTTCGATTTACCTCTCTCACCAGACACATTTGCCATATCCGATCAAATACTCACTTTAAAATTTAATTTCCCATCATATATCATCATATTTGAATCACGCATGTTAATTTGGCACACACAAGCAATATGAATTTACAAGATTTCAGGAAATATGTTGATGCAAAACCAAAATTCTTTCGTTATTAATTAAAATTTTAAGAATTTATGACAATTTTATAACATATTTTACACCAAAAATAGGTAAATAATAAAATCACACACATTATTTATAGAAAAGTTGTGTTATTCATCAAAATTAACTTTAACGTCGTGCGAGCAGCGCATAAACAAGTATACAAAATAATAAGACAAGTGAGTATGTGTGTTTTGGAATTTATTTTGATTTTAAATTTTTTTGTTAGTGTACGCCTACATACTTTCTTAAATATACTTTAAATAGTAGACTATAGACATTTTAAGACTATGTGGCTGAGGTTAGATTTTTATCTTGATGATATAGATCGATAAAAAACTTATTTGTATACTTAAAACCAATTCAGATTCAAAAGACAAAAAATAAGTTGTCTATGCGTTTGGGTTTAATTTTTAGGCACTCGTTTGATGGTTTCATTTTCCATCCATACGGGGAAAAAATCGGAAAAACCATTTTTTTTATCAATTTATCACTTTAATATTCGTACAATTTTTTTTGTTATTTATTTGAAAATTTCCCTATCCTATGATTTATAAAAATATGGATTGGCATAGGATGATGGCAGTTGTATTCTCATATTTTATATTTCTGGAATTTATAGGTTTGTACAATACCGACTTACACAGAATGTGCAAAATAAAATATTTTCATGTTCCGTTTGTAAAGAATTTTTTTTGTAATATATATGAGGGCACCACCCTGTATTTCAAGATCTCTATATAAGTATTGAAAAGTTAGAAAAATCCTAAAAAACAAAAATATATATATTAAAATTAAGTTTTGTGATTTTATTCTGCGAATGAGGTTCATTTTTTTTTGGAAATAAAAAATATATATCGTGTCATATATTTTCGATTTTAGAATTTTTTCTTTTTTGAATTGGATTTACGTGATTTTTCATAAATTCAAAATTTAAAGATTTTCTTTTTTATACTGCTGTTGTATATTATACCAGTTTTCTCTTTTGGTGTGTATATGGGTTGTGTATGCTAGAAAATAGAAAATAAATAAAAAACGAATGAAATCTGAACTAAAAGTTTATGGATTGATACATATGATGTTTATTGGATCTACTATATGTATTCGACAGCATCTTAAATCAATAGCCGTAAATTTTACTTTGGGCGAAAAGCTTAATGAATTTTGTGTGATTTTCTTCCCGGTTCGAGTAAAAAAATAAATCCGAAATAAATTTAAAATTTAATTTTTCATTCATTTTGCCACACCCCACATACATACATTTTTCATCAGTATATGAATGATTGATGTTAAATCCTGGAATTGAAGTTTGGCTGATGAAGAATTATAAATAAGTAAAAAGTATAAACTCGGCATAACAGGATTCAGCTTTTATTACTTTTGAACTTAATTTAGCTTTATTGTTTATGGAAATAAATAATTGATATTTATACAAGTGAATTTAATATTTGTATATAGTATTTTACAAAATGACTTCTACGATATATAGAATGATGTTATTTTGTGCTTATCAAATTCTATTTCATCCAATTTAACTGCGATAAGAGTTATAAATTCTAATTTTTAAACTTTTATATTTTTGGTAATCAGAGTTTTATTTTCAATTATTTGTGTTTATCATTTATCATTACTTTTACACATATTCTGTGCCATGTTGTATATCAATAATAGCGAATTAACTTGTCTGTGATTGATTAGAGCGTACGGTCACGAATTTGGCAAACTATTCCCAATTTAGGCCGGGCTTCATCCCGTTGTGACAGACTAGACCAGGTTACACAATGATTCGAAGTTTTGGACCAATCTTGGACGAATTGTATATTTCTTTTAACTAATTAATTAATAAATGACCGATTTTCAAATGTCAAATTTATAGTATAGATATACCACACTCTACTCAATTTTTAACAATTGTTTTACTACTTATATGTGTTTATAGTAAATCGTACAACTTATGCTAGTTAGATTTAAAATGGTTTACAATATTTGTATGTAAGTTTATTTATCAAATAGCAGAATAATACGAATTTTAATAAAAGTATCAATAAAAATCAATTTCAATTAAAATTACAAAACAACTTATCTTTTTACTGTATAACATTTCTTAAAATAATATACATAACCTTAAATTGCACATATCTGTACATATACATATATATATATATATATATATATATATATATATATATATATATATATATATATATATATAACTTTCTGTTATATAATATATGAATGCATAATATGTACTCCCAAATAGTGTTATTTTGGGAAACCTCATTAAATTATTACACGTTTTATTCTATGAAAATGACATCATAATTCATATCCATTTATAAGAAATAATATAAATAGTAACCCATTCCCACCCAAGTACCACTGTAGTAGTATTACAGATAAGTTAACTAATAAATTATCATACTCGACATTTGCCTACTGATATAGTATATACATATCTCTAGTCATACATATGTATATATCTAATTATTATCATTATTATTTTCAATAAAGGTAATAATAAATATATGTATATTCTCTCCTATATAACATGTTCTGCATTTTCACCACATTTATGAAAAATAGAAAATTCGATCTCTTCTTCTTTGCACAACAATTTGATATATGTAATTATAATATGTATATGTATACAAACCAATTTTATTATTGAAAATAGAAATAAATTTTCTAGTATTTAACCAACAACAATAATTTCACAAGTATAAGCAAAAGACGAAGAAATAACAAAAAAGTTATTACATCCAAGTACATCTTAAAAATCAAAAAGACAAATTTAAGATATATTTTATGTTATAATTATGCGTACTTGTGTTGTATTATTATTGTTATTATTATTACTATCATTATTTTTAATATTCCTTTTCATTATTATTAATATCATTATTATTGGTATTCTATATTATCATTACTCCTACTTACTAGTATAAGATGATGGAACATACTTTCGAATTTTGCTGAAATATTTTTGTTTTAAAATTCCAATAATAATTATTTGAGTTTTGTTTGTTATATTGTTAGGTTTCTCTAGAAATAACATAATATTATTTAAGATGTCGCAAATAAAGTTGATTTGAAATTAATTAAGTTGTATTAAGAGTATATATACATATGTGTATGTATAACCTTTCGATCTTCCACAAGTTATTTGAGGAGAACTATCGAAACTGAAAATTTTTTTATTGACCTCATCCTTATTATAATTTTTTTCCCAGTCACTCAGGCTCAATTGGTCTGTTGTGACATCCCTTCGCAGCCGCACACCCTCATTCCCGCCATCTGTTTGTTTTTCTAATGAAGTCTAAGATATCTGGTATCCTCAAGATCGTCATTGATCCTCAAATAAGAATCGTGAGCCAAAACAGTGCAGTCGATGGGGACAGTACTCAGCAGTTTCATCTTCTCCGTCCCCACACTGTTCGCAGTATGAGATGTTTCAAATTTCTATCGAATGCCCAGCAAGATCTTTAAAGTGCTTCTATCATAATTTAAGAAGAACTGTGATCTTTCCTGGTTTAAGAAGAACTGTGATCTTTCCTGGTCATATCACTACCTAAGTCTGCGGTAATTCTTCTTGAGCTAAGCATGGCGCTAAACCACCGAATAAATGTAGTCTCCATGGCATGTTTTTCAGCTGCATTAAAGGGTGGATTGTCAAACTTCATTGAGTGCTATTATTTTAACCTTAATCAAATAAATAATCTACATAACATGCACTGTGGCTTCCAAAAAATAATTGTGAAACAACAGCATAGATCAAACTGGTGTAAAAACATAGTTTCAATTTCAAAAAGGTAACTTATTTGAATTGAAAATTTTACTCAATAGTATCATTTAATTGGATGAGTTATTCGACGGATTACATCAACGATTGCGAATCATATTCATGGAAAGCATCGAAATTATATGGTCCTTCAAAAAGACACTTTGTGGTCCATAAACGTCTTCCTTTCCATATCTATCAAGCTATGTAGATATACTATACCTACTTTCAGCTATTCCGAGCCACCATATTGTGATCCGAAAATTATTTAGGTTTAGCTGACAATAGCAGCAGTATTTGATCGGTCATTTGTGTTCTCGATTATACATATTATATCATACTCATATACATAAATAATTTTTTATTAATCTAATTTATGGTTTTACTTGAAATTATCAACATTTAAATTAGTCTAATATACTAAGCTAAATGCACTAGTCTATAGGTCACTTTGAAACATTATGTAAATTGCATAACAGGTCATTCAATAAGTCCGTATAGGATCACTCAGAAAAAATCAAGATTTTGACAAAAATCGATTTTATTATTCAACATAGTTGCTTTCAACGGCGATAACAACGAGTATAGTGATTTTCCAACTTTTCGATACCACTTTTATAGTACGATTTCTTTATCTCGTTAAAAAAGGCCTTAGCTTTAGTGATTACTTCATCATTGGACTTACATTTCCTTCCATTCGCTTGTGATCTGAAAACAAGAAAAAGTCGCTTGAGAATATGGTCGAATTGCTTACATTCGAAGCCCAATTCATTCCATTTTCCCATCGTTTTCATTGATCTGTTATACGGTTCATTGTCTTGGTTTGTTTCATCTTTCTTTCTTTTGCAAATGTGGCCGTTTCTTTGCGGTTTCAGCCTTCAATCGATCCAAAAGTGAACAGTAATAGTCGCTGTTGATGGTGGTTTCGTTTAGGAGATGAATATTATATAATGAATAATAGTCGATGAATATTATTCCGTTCGCATCCCAAATTACAGACGCCATCACCTTACCGGCCGAATGTTGCGTTTTTGCTCGCTTTGGATTTGGTTCGTCGACTGCTGTCCACTCAGCTGACTCCATTGTAATATATCGACGATAGAATTACATTTTATTGCGGTTTAACAGCGCCAAACACTCCTCTGAAGCATCGATTCGTTGTTGTTTTTGGTCGACTGTGAGTTCATGCGGCATCCACTTTGCACATAGCTTTCGCATATCCAAATGTACGTAAAAAATGGTAAAACCACTACCATTTGATATCTATACAGTTTCAGCTAGCTCAGGCACCTTCAATTTGCGATTGTTTATAATCAATTTGTGGATTCTTGATGTTTTCTGGAATAACAGCCCCATTTGGGCGTCTACTGCGCTTTGCAAAATGTTTATCAATCCATTGTTTGGTTTCCACTCTATTTTTCATCAAAAAGCAATGCTTTATTTAAACTCGAAATTTACTGTTTTTCTTTTTTTTTTCAAAAATATAAAAGTTGCTTCACACAAATAGTCAGATTGCTGTCAAATTTATACACGTATTGGTTGAAGGCTGGTACTAAATAAAAATCACTTGGAAAAATTGTAGTAACGCTATCTATGTGTCATCCTACGGATTTATTGAATGGCCCTGTAGAAACCAAAATTTAAAATGTTTGATTTGTATTACAACTCAGACAATTGCTTATTATTTCACTCAGTCAACACCATGTTTGTAATTCAATTTTCATTTGTATTGCGATAAACATATTTTTAATAAAACTTCCCTGTTTCTAAAATCACTCAAACTCAAATTTTTTTTATTCTTCCGAAATCTTTGAAAAATAAAAAATGTCCAAGGAAATAAAAAATGTCTAAAAGTTGAAAAATGTTGATATATTAAATTGCATAGTATGAAGTAAAGCACAAACCAAATAAAAGCACAACACAACAGCAGGAGCAACAACAAAAATAATAATTTTGGTCCCAAACGAACCAACGAATAAAGAAAAACTTATCCATTTTTAATTTTAGCTATAGATGTAATAGCCGCGAGCAGAAGAGGTTATAAATTTTTTTTAAAGGGACAAAAACACTGCGTACTTACAAGTAGGGAATATTTTATTTTATTAAATTTATTTTATTTTGTTACTTTCCCGCAGCTCTCCGGTCCATAAAAAAATCTGTTCGAAACAAGTAAAGCATTATAGTATCCTTCTTAATTCTTTAATATGCCCCGCAGTCGAAGTATTCGAGAATGCGGAGAAAACGTCTAATTCATATGAAAAAATACATACATACATATTTTTGGAAGGTTTATTATATATATGTATATATATATATATATATATATATATATATATATATATATATATATATATATATATATATATAATTATAAAGCTACTTATACTTTTATATAACATGTATATACACCTTAAAATACAAGCCGCAATGATTAAAATCGACCTTACAAATATATTACGGGGTACACAAACGGTTTTGTGGGGTATAACGTAGCTGGAACAAATATTGTTTCACCATATTCATATGGGTAATCAATCAATTAAAATGATATGCTATGTATGTATAGTTCTTGTCGCGTAAAAATATCACTACACTAGATGACGATTGTGAGTGGCTATCCTGATACCCCGTAACATAAGCACCTTGACTACGGTGAACTGTCGGCTCTGTTAAATGATAAATCATCATAAAGACATTATAAAAACAAACTTTTACATTGAGATTATCGTCTCGAAAGAATATGATAATCGAGAGAATAATCAAAGACTCATAAATGGCGTTAGAGCAGTTTTCAATAATCTTAATTGAAAATAAGATGAAATCATAATATAAGAAATATTACTTTCGAACCTATAAAGTAATAGTTAATAAGATCAATATGTTTTCAGTGTAGTAGGCATGACTAGAATTTGACCTCGCATGAGTTTCGGCTCTTGAAAGGGTCTTGAATTTCGGCTTGTATTATTTAGGAGGCTTTATAATGGGAATATTCTAACATACACTTCTACCGTACATATTATTATAGGAATCCTGGTTAAAATTACCACACTCACATCCAATATACAATTATTTCTATCAATACTATATAATATATAGTGTATCGGAAACTCTCAATAAATGGGAGAATATTTGGTTGAAATTATAAACAATTTATACTTTTTAATGAAATATTATGCAACCAATAATTTTGTGGTTATACATAAATATTATCAAAAAGCATATGCATTCAACATAATAATGATTGGCTGTGTTCTGTTTCAAAAAGCATATTATATAAAATATAAGGAAATGAATACTTAAGAAGTTAAGACTATAAAATCGTAATAACAATAAGAAGAAGAAAAGTCTAATCCCTAATGTTATTAAGTCACGTGAAAATTGTATTTTCTAATATTTTCTATCATTCTTTGTTCTAAAGCAATATACGAGTACGAGTATATAGAAAATATGTATACGAGAACTCGTACATTCAACATAAATTGTTATTCCATTTTTTAATGATAATAATAACGTCATACGGATTGGAATATGCTTTGTTTTCATTTGTTTTTTGTGTAATATACATAACATTAATGTTGCTAATGAATGGTGGAGGTATGATGAATTTAACTATGCGAGTTTATTTATTTTATCCCATTCACCTTTGAACTGGATAATATATACTATACAGCTGTATGGTTAGTTTATTCATCATATTTGTAGTTTATTAATTACGTATTGCTAATTCTTTTAATGGGATTATGTGGTCTGGTGATGAATAAGTGAGGTGGTGGACTAATCTGTGTAAGGATTATTCTACTGATAATTTTTTATTGGTTTGTTTGTTTGTATATCTTTTGTAAAAGATATTCGTATTTGATAACCGAGAACGAATGTAAAAGGACTTTTAATCATCTGAGTATGATCGGTAATTTGAATATAATATCTATATGATCTTTGTTGCGTTGCAGAAATCTGGAACTTTGTAATATGGAAGATGGTTTAATTTGACCACTTTAATTTAGTCAATTTTAAATTATTGCACGAGTTTTTATTAATTATACTGAAGATCGTATCACTTATTTAATTTAGCCAATGCATTTAATAAAAATGTGAGAAACATTAAGAAAACCGAACTTGGAGGTTTCAGTAGTCGCCAAAATCAAAGATTTTACAGCGGTCAACTGAAGGTCCTATATCTTAATGCTTTGGGATAATATATTTACCAAAAAGAGACTCACTAATAAGAGGTATGATTGTAAAAAAATTCTTAATCATAATTAGTTTAAAAAGCCTTAATCTAGAGAAATTAACTATATAATGTTGAATATTAAACCCATTTCTGATTAACTGTTGGCTTGGCTTAAGTCAACAAAACTAAAGATAGCGACATTCCTTCGTGAATTTCACCTATGGATTCTTCTCGATCACTCCTATTAGCCGAGATTTTTATGAACTTTTTAAAAAGTACTCTTGTATCACCTAAAAACCCGTTGTGCATTTCAGTGATGAACAACCTTTTATTTTACCGTGTAAATGTGTACACCTATGCGTACTTCTCAAAATTTATTGAGAACGAAACTACCACGCGCATAGGCATACCACGATGCCATCACCCTGGCGTGTTAGTGGATTTTTTCACGTATAATAGAGGCCACTGAGGTACATGGCTACATATCGAAGCCAAATTGAACACATGTTGATTTGAAAAAAATCGTTTTGACTGGTTCTGATGTAAGATAGTATCGGATTTAAAATATATAAACCGCGACCATTACTTGGTTACCAGTTGCCACCATTTGTATCAACACAGAAAGTAAAATGAATGCAGGATGAAATTCCTCTGCGAAGGTTTGATAAATGAAATTCTTAGTAAGAGTGAAACACCTCAATATAATATACCGACAGTCCAATCAGGTGAATATGCGCAGATAATTCCTCTTGGATCCTTATTGACGTAAGAAATTCAACTAAATATCTGATCTTTCGATTTCAACCAAAACGTAATGAATCTCAGTAGTTTTAACTACACATTTAAGACATATTTAAGTATTTTATTATTTATTATAATAGTGTGGAAGACGATATCAGATTCCGCCTTGCCATTGGCAATCGAGCTGTATATCATCAACGGCTTTTTCTGAATTTGAAATATCTTGCAAGTGGATATATAAGCTGTGCATGGATGTCAGAGTAAGACTTTGGTGAATAAGTATGGGAGATTGGTTGTAACATTCATAAAATAATTTTGCGTGTGGTGTCTAGACGAAAACTCGAGGTTGATGGTACTTATCACGTCTGTTAGCACGTAAGAATAAAAAAAATAGTTCTGGATTATAAGGTATTTATGAACCCTAAGAATTAAAAAAAAAGTCATACCATTGGTATGTAATTAAGGAGGAATAGGGGCAAAGTTTACGTTGGTGTCTCCAATATGTAAAAGATGTAAATTTAAAAAATTTTTTGATAGAATTGTGAGCTCTTATAATTCTTAGATAAAGCTTTTCTTTATGAAAAATATTTAAAAGTTTATAAATAGTCCATTTTTTGTTATTTTTACGATGATGCTGAGTTGGGAAGAAGGAGAGGGCCAACTCCATAGAAAAATACATAAAACTATATATATCTCATACAGATACACATATACTGTATGACATCACATTACAATTAATTACTTTTCTGTTAAACACTCATACGTCGGTTATAATCAGAATCACTAACAAGAGATTATATTAAATGAAACAATGATAATTAATCCAGGTAATTTATATATATTTTTAAAATTATTAATAATAAGTAAATAAGGATAATAACAGTCAGTAAAATAAATTTAAAGTCAAACAGAACATTGTGTGTACTTATTTTGAACATCAGAACGTTTTATGTACGTATAATTTATACATAATATAATGAAACAAATATTAATTAATTAAATGTCTAAAGTATATAATAATAACGATATTAAAAATAATTATAATAGTTGTTTTATCATAATTTATTATTTAATGGATTTTATTATTATCTTTATATCTAGAATTGAGAGCACAAAAAATTAATTTGAATAATATTCGAAAATACAAATTAACAAGATATAATTATATTATAGATTTAGTTTTATCTATTTCGATATATCGAAATGTTAAAATAAAACATAATTTAATTGATTTTCCAGGTATACACAGATTTTAATATTAGTATATTAATAATTATAATATTTTAATTATAATTTTATCATCACCTTTGTGCACAATCATATTCTCGTAGTTTATTGGTTAATGTTTATAAATTTTAAATTAATGTTGTCAAATTATGTATATAACTCACAGTGAGTTCAAATCAATGAATCGACCGATTTGTATAAATCAATTTAATAAATTTTGTGCATTGAATGAAACGAGTATTTTCAAAATCACTACTCGTAGTGTTCTATAAATTGATTTTATTTAATTTCCCATTTATTGTTATTTTAATTAAATAAAATGTAATCATTTAAATATGATTGTTTGTTCGTGTGTGTGTATAATTAATAATTAATAAATGATTTTGTTTAAATAAATGATGTGTATTCTGTACAACCTGGGAATTCCTAAAATAGATTTAGTGTGACAGCAATACAGCACTACTGAGCATTTTCTAATAAAATCTAATTTATAATTTTAATATTATTTTATGGTTTAGAATCATTTTCAAAGACATAACAATTTTAAATATAAAACTATTACTATATGAAAAAAGTTTACCACATTTCTTTTTAATAACTAAATTTTTTGTGGTAAAAATATTTCTGTACTGATCTTAAACTTTCTTAACAGGATTTATTTAGGGAATACATTTTTGGGACAAAATTTATTCTATTTGCCTGTTAGCAGGATTAACTGAAAATGGGATGGAATTACATTTTCCAACTTCACTCGTTGGACCTCTATAGGACTCTGTGATTGATCTACTTTTACTGTGACAGATAATGTGTTTATCAAAGCCAAAAATACGTAAACCGTTTAAAAATTATAGTTTGGTCAACCAATTTTCAATTAAATTATTATACCTAGGTATGTAGTGTAAGACAACCCATCTTTATAAATAAAGCCTAAATGAATACTTGTTTTTTCAAATGATCTTTATTAAGTGTTCAATAATGTAAATACATAGTCACATTCGACACTTCAAGGTAAATAACACTTCACCAACAACAACAATGAGTAAGAGAATAACAACAATGATTCGAAAGAATAAAAACTATTCGATCTTCCAAGTAGAAATCGTGCTACAACAACTATATGACTCGCCAAAGTATCATGGTATGACATACATTTGAATAATCGAATACACCATCGAACCATACACGGTTTCTCTGACGACGTTGACCATTATGTATGTATACGCCTGAACAAACGATAAGCTGAAGAAAGTTTGTTAATGACATAATGAAAGTGATACACCTTTTAAATCCAAACTTTCATTGCCACGGTTAGATTTTCGCCAGACACATTTGGATCCGTAGCTATACAAAGTGCTGAATATGCTTGGCATCACTTCCACTAAAATCGATCAAGTCATTTAAGAGGAGCGGTTCCAGATATTTAATCCTTCTACTATGAGTAAACCGGATCTTGACCGATTTATTTTGGCCAGATTTTTGTGGCATTTTGATGTTCCATCAGTTTGACAAGTTTGACCGTCCTTTCTTTTCTTGCTACACTTAATTGCTCTGACATCAACAACAGATGGATGTTGAACTGATCTATCATCTGGTTTAGATGAGAGATAATTTTCAGCTATCTTCAACGTAATATAGCATGATTGAAGCATTTTAATAGACGCTTACCTGCCCCTAAAAAATGCAAATATCACTAGCAGCTATTATTTCCATTATCCGAATTAGATTAATGCAAAACCCGTTGCAGTGGTCGAGAAAACACACCCGACATCTTATCTCATTTTGAACGATCCTTAAAGAAGTTCAATACCTGATGTTTCATAACTACGTTACCAGTCTTCTCTATGGAGGGTATGCCAGTCAAAAAATTCTTTAAGATGATGGAATATTATAGTCGATGTTAGCGAAGATGAGTATCTGTTATGTAGGATATTTCCGTATGTTATTATGCGTCTCTCCAGAGAAATTAATTCAAATGTATGGCTGTGCTTGATGTTAACGTAGAATATCTAAGGAAACAATAGGTCGAATTACTAAATTGTTGAGAAAGTGTACATTGTAGGACTCAAATTCCTATCTTCTATCAATAGCGTTTTTACTAACGAAAAAGGCTATAAAAGCCTTAAATACCCAAGTATTTTGGTTTGTCTAAAAATATGGACCAAACATCTTTTAAAACGAGATGAAGAAATTCATATTTCCTGGAGAACGGAGTCAGCTCAGTTTTATGTAACTTTATCACAGTTGTATTAATTTGAGTTAATAATTAATGGCTTATGTATATTCAAGGTCGAGCTACAGTTCAGTAACAGCTGTCACGATCCTGCCTCTTAACATTTTATATATCCAACTTTCAGGTATAACGTTGTTTAGTAATGCATCCTCTATCCAGTAAGGTTATATGATTAAGTATTCCTCACACTTATGAGAATTCTACATATCTACAGAATTGTAATACACACGTTTTCCTGCTTCAGAGTCCCCGGTTTATTGTCAAGCTTTTATTGTCCTTAAAGCTGTTTATTGCCAATAATTTTCAGCCTCTTAATTATTTAACATTTTTTTTGTTCCCAGTCACTCAGGCTCAATTGGCTCATTGCGACGCACGTTCTTAGTCCCGTTTTTCTTCTTTTATGAAGTTCAATATATCTGGTATCCTCAAGGTCGTCAATTGAACCTCAAATAAGAATTGTGAGCCGAAACAGTGCAGTCTATGGGAAGAGTATGAAGAACAGCAGCACAAACATTTCTCAACAGTTTCTTCCTCCCCATCCCCACACTGTTCGCAGTAGAGATGTTTCGAATTTTCATTCGAAACATATGACTATTTAGAGAGCAGTGCCCCGTAAGAATTCCCAGCACTATCCTTAAAGTGCGTTTATCATAATTTAAGAAATACTGAGATCTTTGCTGGTTTACTGTCCCAAAGAAGATTTTGGATAAACAACAAGAGATTAGATTATCCCATCTCTCATTAAGATGCATGAGTTGTTTTTGACAAGCACACGGCGCTCGTGACGTACAACTTCTTTAAAACTCACTTTCGGAATTTCTCCCGACCCTGGGTCCTTCTCCCGGTTTCTCTGTCTTGAAGCCAAAAAATACCCTCTGTCTTTTAGTCTGGTTTCCTGGAGAGGGCGTGGTCGTATCCGACCAGTTTCTTCTTCCAAGGGAAGAGGGAGTGTTGCCGTCAAAATCGACAAGTGAACGTTTCAGTTCTTGGCTTTTCCGTCGCTGGCATCCCGAGATCTTCTTTTTAGTTGAAGAGCTTTTGAACACTTTCACTCCGACGGTTGTACGTTAATGTCTAGCTGGGGCAAAATTGTACACTGTTTAAGGTTCCATTGATGCCACCAGAGATATGATTTCTAGAGAAGCCGAAAGCACCTCCAAGTTATTAGGCTTAGTTGCACTCTTAAAGTGGTTAGCCAATTGCCCAATGGTCACACCACAAGGAAGTAACACAAGCACTTGTGGAAATTGCAAGATACGGAGCTGACAACTATAGTGACTTGATTCCCCTAAACAGCTTCATATCTAACCACCAAAATTGTCCAACATGCAGCACTTGTGTCGTAATGTCAAGTACATAGTCGAAATGCAAAACGAAATATTGTTTTTATTATAAAGTAATTAGTTATTGGAATTTTTTTTCCAAAGACTGCACTCGAGGAGATAGAAATAAACCAGTACGGGGCGAAATTTACCCTGTATTTTAATGTCCTTCGACTTCTTAATTCAATGTTAAATGATTGGTGGTGTATTGATCCGATCTTTACTAGTATATGTATATTCTTATTTAATATACATACATACATATTCTTATTTAATATCTGTTATATATAGCTATAGTATAGTATACACAAGTTATAGTTTGTACTTAGTTTTATTAATAAATAACTAATATAAGAAAGTTCGTGTTATGAAATTATTATTTACTTAAGAATTACGGTATATTTAGCTATAAACCAAAAAAAAATATTATATTTATTCATAAATAAACATATAATATTATTAAAATGTTTATTTATATATAACTTAACTTTAGAAATGAATAACTTTTAGTTTGGTTATATGAAAATGTTAAATCTTTCCAAAACGAAAAGTTTAAATAAAATAAATTAACTTTCTTCTCTAACAATTTCACAAAAAATATAAAATGAAATAAAATTATTCAAATTATTTAAAGTTTATTTTAGAAATAAACCCGAATAGCTAATTTAGAGTGAGATGAGTTGCTATATTCTACCATTTTTTTATATATAAATGGTTAAACTAGATATCTCGTATGTAAATAGCTCTTACTTGCATCGACTTTACATAATTTTTATTTTACACCCTCAGGACAATCAATTAAGTAATATTTTCATTATTATTATTATTAGTAGTACTATTATTACTATCATTATCACCCCATTTAAAAATAAAAAAATAAAGAATAATTAAATATTTCCTTATGTACCCTATGTACCACTCGAAATAAATATTGAGCATTTATTTATGTATAATATATACCAAACGAGTACACATAAAATGTTATTTTTCGAAATAGCACTATTGGGATCATAAAATTCCGAGTATATTTATATTACTCGTATTCGTATCTCCTTCTATTCGAATTTATGTACAAATATGTATGGTGTCCTCCACCTTCCGTTTTAAATTTAAGAAATCTACATATTTTATATTTCGTAGAAAACGAAAATTTTATACATATTATATTTTTTATTAATTTGTCGAAGAAATGAAGAAGTTAATTATGGTATTTGATATGGAAGATGAAGTTAAGAAATGTTTTATGGTTGATTAAATATATAAATTGTATGAATGATATGACATTCGGATTCATCACATTTCAATATTTGTAAAATTTTCGAACCTAGGAAATTGAGCTTTTTAAAGATAACGTCTAAAAATTTGTGGATCTGTTTCGTCATTATAATACGTGACATAGTTCATTGCCATGGTAACATAAAAAATATGTTTTTCTTAGAAAAATCTCAACAAAAATTACCAAAACTAAAGAAAATAAAAATAAGATTGGTTGGGATTTTCATAAGTATGTGTTATGATAATTTCTGAAATATATATTTGATAATACTTGCATTTTCTACGCAAGTGTTGTAAAAATCAATCACAATATGGCACGTATTTAATGCGATGGGTTGGTTTCTTTGTTCACCCGTGTCTTTTTAATGGTGTCACTCATCAAGTCGAAACCAGTCAAGTAGAATACAGTACCCCTTACAAGAACTATTCCCCTAATTTCTATTTTAAAAAAAATTCAGATAGACATCTAAATTCATGACCTCGTCGAATCTGTTTCAATATCTATGAAAAAAACTTCTAAACATAATGTATCCAACTGTCTGACACAATGTATACTTGTTCCACTGGTTATATACACAATACATAACGCTTAACGAACGGAATATTTGTAGGTCATGGCATCCACGGAATTTTACAGTTGTGTTAAGTGTATATATATATATATATATATATATATATATATATATATATATATATATATATATATATATATATATATATATATATATATATATATAATATTTTCTTAGAATCCGAGAAATGTAAATCAAGGATGCCGGTTTAATATAGAGTAGATGCACTGTGCGGCTCGAGAAAAGGTTAATTGAACTATTTTAGCAGATTATGGTTACAAAACAGATATTGTACTCGAATGACTGCTTCAACTCTGGCACAGAGGTTAACTGATTAAAATATTAATCTGATTTGACTTCAAACGCCGCATGTTTTCGTTGCTTGGTAATAAAATACTAAATAAAATTTCTTAACACTGTTCGAAACTGCTGATTTTGCCCTGATACGATTCAACTGGTTTTGCGGAAACAAATGACACATTATATTATAAAAATAAAACGTAAAGAAAAAAAAGAACTTACAGAAAAAATTAAATGAAAAATCTCTATGGATTACATTTCTTGATTGGTTGCAGTTTTCTAGATTGAAACTGAACTCGATCCTTATTTTAGAAATTTCAAAACCAGCGTGACTTCAAAAAAGAAATCAAATCCATGGGGGATTAAAGTTACATATGTTCTAGCCTTAAAAACAGGTCAGTCATACGATTTGTTTGGATCAGGAATCTGCTCACGATTATTAGCTGATTACCAAAAAAGTATGGCTTTGATGAAAGGCTTCTCCAACTCGGACGTGCAATAAAATAAAAGTTTTTCATCAAATAAATTTTTTCCATTTACAACTCGTCCGCAATTATATCCACTTTTAATAAAAAGATGGAGGTGACAATTCGAACGTCATTTTTATGGAAAGTGTGAGAGAGAGAGAGAGAAAGCAAAAATGTAACATTAATAGTACATGCTAGGTATAGGTGTACTTTACTCTAAAACCACGAGAATATAAACTTATACCAAATTTCCTGATAAAGGGCATGAAATCAAAGCCCTTGTGTTCTGGTCCACAACATATTTTGTAGCGTCCTCTTAAAAACTTTTGATAGGTGAAAAAGTCACTGCTTCAGAAGTTATTACTCTATGACGAACACAATCTAATATTTCCATGTTTAAAATCGATTTCACATTGAAAATATTATTTTTAAATAATATTGCATTTGGAAATAGAGCTGGATCTTAAAAGTTGAAATATATATGTATTCTGGGAGCTTATAAATCGGTCAGTTGATTACAAAATTGTTCAGAGTGTGATTTTTAAAGGTAATCCAGAATCAGCCAGGGCAATGAAAAGATATATGTGGTGGTTTTATAACTACAGGATGAAAAAACGGTTTTAAAGTTATTTAATTAAAAGTTCCGCGTTGTCGGTTTTTTATGTGCAGTGTTGCATAGATTCCAAACTTTGAATCTGTTATAGATTCTATGTTATAGATTCTGTGTTCTATGTTATAAATAGGAGACTTTTTTACTTCTCGTCCACACCCTCCTCGTTTTAAATTTGAAAATTATGCGTTATTTCCTCACAGGGATGAAGTCAATAGATAACAATTCTGAGCTAAACTCTTCATGTATGAAACGCTATGGAAGTAGACTGCTATATTATATAATTACAACGTTAGCCTTTAATTTTTATCATTTTGTTAAGCATGTGTATATAAGGTGATCTGGAACTCAGACCATAGTTGTCCTAATTTTTTAAAAAATATAATAAATCTGTACGTTACCTTGGTAGTGGTTCTACATTTTGTATATATAATATGTTCCAAACCATCTTAAAATCTAGTTTATGACGATGAAGCCCAAATCTCCTATAACAATTTCCTTATCTCGACATATTTATCATTACATTATATAAATTTATCCAATAACAATTTTTAATACTGGTCGTTACTCTATTTGATAACTATCAACCCCAACCCCTCCGCATCCCTATACATATATATATATATATATATATATATATATATATATATATATATATATATATATATATATATATATATATATATATATATATATATATATATATATATATATATATATATATATTTAGAAAATAAATTTGATGTATTTTAATAAACCAACCACTTAAATCAAAAATGTATATAAGTATATGGAGAAGAAATGTTCTTTGTCTTTTGGTTGGTTGATGGTTTAGAGTAGATTGGTATAGCTGCTGGTTTAGTTCTTCTCGTTCATTTATTAAATTATGGTTTTTGTGTTTCTTGGTATACGACGAGATATAGCTTATAAATCAACATTAATCAAAATAATGTCTATTTATGAATATTATGGTAAATCATCAGCATAAAATGTAATTTATTTTTATAGTATATATGTACATATATATGTATATAGTTTTAGGTTAGTATGTAATGGATACTTGAAAATGTTTCGCCGAAGAAATATGTTTATTACATATTTTTAGTTTTTTATATTGTA
The DNA here is from genome assembly GCA_963932295.1 of Tipula lateralis. Taxonomy (NCBI): domain Eukaryota; kingdom Metazoa; phylum Arthropoda; class Insecta; order Diptera; family Tipulidae; genus Tipula; species Tipula lateralis. The sequence continues at coordinate 64,789,407 of OZ010736.1, read as the reverse complement.
CTCATCTTCTTGAGACATTTCATAATATTCATATATCTAGATAATAAGAAAATCTTGATGAATTTATCGATGTATACATTTACTTACTAAATACAGATTATATACATATTATGTTGAAGCTACCTATATAGAAATGATTTCAATGCAATTTATATTTATTTTTATCGTATTGTGACTAATCCACAAAGTATATCGGCACATTCACACAAAATTTTTTCTTAATCATTTTTAAAATAAAATGTGAGTGTCTAGACATAGGTTTGGTCTATAAACGCAATAATACTTATAGTAAGTCAATATAATTAGTTTCTAGTATTGTACAAGTCTACATCATAGATTACAATCAACTGGTATATTTAATTCGTACAAATTTAAGGCCAGTAACGCCCTTCTCTATATATACATACATGAATTACTCGTAAAATACTGAAACGAACCAAATTTAAAATTCAAGTCAGATATGTTCCCTTATTTTGCATTCGCATAAAATTCACTTTATACAAAAAAAATATAATCGTATTAAACAGCTACTACCTACATACTACTAGCTACTACTAGTGTTCCTTTTTTATCTATTTCTATTAGGAAACTTTTATTTGATTTCCATTCCATTCGGAATACTAATTTTATGTTGATTTTATTTTTTTTAATTATGTTAGTTAATCACATACACCAATTAAATGAATGGCTTTTCGCAAAGATATACGACGGATGTGGTGTTTATATAAACTACATATCCAACCGTAGCAGGAGACGAGAGGATATAACAAACACGAAAAACTATTAAATCCAATTTTAACTATTTTTGAATTAAACAATTTTTTTTGTTGCTTATGGGTGGTAGTATGTAATAACAACGAAACTAGTATGCACCATCAACGGTATATTGATTTAAACTTATGGTGTAGTTGTTGTGTGGACTTACGGTTTTGAGATTACACATGTATATATTATAATATTATTGATCGCTAGTGAAACTATACGTGATTTATGTGAGTATGAAAGACTTATATACTGAATATTTAATTTTCCGCGAAATTAATTTTCATCGTGGTTGCTCGAGAGTACGGTATAAAAAGATATAAAAGTTGCAGCCGTACCAAGATAGGTTTTATATCGATAGGTTTTGAAAAAGTGAACCTACAACTATTCATTAAGTATGTACATGTATTAATTCCGAACCAGTGAATACTTGCCGACCTTTAGTTTAATATATATCATACGTTTCGGCATCACCTTGTCGAAATTATATACAAGTGTTTTCAATAGAATGTTCTCAAATTTTACTCAAATGTATCGAATATAGAATCTCTCGATTGAGCCGAACCGTAGAGTCGCCAAAAATTTTGTAGGTTACCGACGTCTTTGTGAAAGCTTTAATGTTGTTGTTCTCCAAGGCCAGTTACGATCTGATGACATTTATATCTTAAAATGTATTTTCCTTGCAATTAATTCTCATTGTATTGCTATGCTTCGATTAAGGCTTATTGCGGCATTAGACAAGAAGGTAGTATTAAAAACTTGGTACTTGAAACTTAAGAGCATGTTTCATAAGGTTTTGACAGTTTTTTGTAATGTCCTTAAAACCACGTCTGGACGATATCACATAAAGTGTTGTGATGAAATAAGAAAATAAGAAATTTGATACTCTAGAAATTTGATACTTCTATTATATTCCACCGTATGTTATCTTTGAGTGACAATAATAAGACAAGCATAACGAATTAAGTCTGATTTCCATTATGAAAAAAATGTTGTCTGTATTTTTTACTGATAAAACCAAAGCGAGAAAAAAATCAAAAATACCATTAGAGTGACAGAGATGCTTTTTTATTTATTTATTTTTTTATAGTGAATATATTTTGACAGATACCATTACCAATAATTTTTCAATTTTTTTGGTTTTTTTTTAAAAACGACAAAAAAACACAACAATAAATTCAAAAAAAAAAATAAACTAAACATAATTATTCATTATTTCAATTATTTTCACAATGAATTAAGATGAATGTTAATAATAATTGTTAATAATAATATGTTAATAATTGACCATAAAATAACTACTTTAAAATGCTTCATAATGACGTCATACAAACGATTTCTCATCCATATACAATTTTCCTATAAAATATTTTTCCAGTACTGAATAAAAATACTTCTCTTGATATAATATATTGTCAGTACTGCTATAATAATTTTCTCAGTAACCATAAACAATTATTCAGCACTAAATAAATTTTTTACACTGGAAATGTTTTTTATTTCTCTCGCACTTTAAGAAAAATTATATTTTTATCCTACTTTGACTATTTTGTCAGTATATTTTTCACAATGGAAATCAGGCTTTAATCCAACAGTTTCGTTTTGAATTATCAATGAATCAATTAAACATTTAACGACGAACTGACCTAATGAAATCACTGCTAATACCTTAGAGAAAGTGTTGAATGTAAGTGAAACAAATTACGATGTCAATAAGCTAAAATCGTTAATTGATATAAATTAACCGTTTTTATTTATGACTATCAGTGCCTTCTAAATACAATTAAAGCTATGCGCATGGAGCCACAAGAAATGTATTAAATCAAGGTTACAAAGCTAACTCGGCTTTATACTAAAACATATAATTATGTGTATTAAAGGTCATGTTCGAGTGAATACATCAAAAGTGTTAAGTGATATGGAATAAGTGTATTATGTCCTATAAAAAGGACGCTAGTAACTCTGAATAGATAGTAATAATAGTCGTAGTTATACATCAGTCTTATATGATTAGTAATAGTTTACTCAATCTGGGTTTAAAAAGTGCCATGGTACATATTGAATATCAGCGATAATTTAGCGGCGTAGTATGAAAAACAAGGAACCGGATTCTCTCACTTTATTAGATTTTTCAAAGGAATTTGATACTATAAATCTCAAAATACTTTATAATAAGCTTATTACACCGTTCAAATTTTCCATTTCAGCTGTTAGATTAATTAGTTATTGGTTCGTTCTTAGATCGCTATTGTTCGGTTTACATTTTTACTGATTATGCCCAAATTTATAGAGTTGGATCAGCATTCTATTGTAGTTATATTTCTCTGGGCTTAGACAGAATATATAATTGGTCAGTTTTCAATGGGCTCGTGCTAAACTCTCGTAAATTGCAATTGAATGTAAAAAAAAATCGTTCATGAAGTGTCTAATCTGAATTGGTCACTCATTTCGTTTTCAACTATACTTCAAACTCTTACATGTAGTGACTGTTGGCATACTTAGTTGTCTGTATAAAGTGTATGTTAATGTTCTACCTTCTTTCTCATTTCCTCTATGGCGATGCCGTATTTTGCATGTTTCAGGAGAAAATGAGTACTATCCAAAGATTTTAATGCTTGGATTCGTTTTAATTTTCGAATTTGATTATATTTTATCCAGTACCAGGATTGTTCTTGGTTGTAGTAGGAAACTTTTCTTAACTAACCAATTTATCTATGCAAAAAGTTACTATTTACCACATCGTATTACGTCCATCTTCGATTACTATCTGCTCTTCTAGATCTTCAAATTTCTCATTTTCTCGTTAGAGTTTAGGAGTTGGAGATGTGTCGAGATGTTTAAATCAAAATTAATTCGTGCTGGAGTGGCAAATAGGTAGATTTTAATTGGAAGATTTTTTAAATGTTGTCTGCTTTTTTTTTAAATTTAGCTTTTAGACTGTCCTAGCTCCTTGTAACTGTCAGAGCTCCTGCACCCAACGCGCGATTCTTCATGTTAAGGTTGATAGCCGCCTTAAACTTGTGTATTTATACTGAACGAAAACTGAAAATCGGATAACGAATGCCATTTTCTAGATGTTCGATAAATAAATTCGCGCTTTGCACCTTCAGTTCGAGGTTTCGGCAGCTCTACCGTAAACCTATGCGCATTAACCGTTCCTCGTATTACCCGTCCTGGCGTAACAAATGGTGGTATTTTCTCCGTTAATTCTGCAGAACATTTACCATTTATTAATCTATAGAAGACGCAGAGTTCTGCAACATCTCTCCGGTGCAGTGGGCTGTCTAGAATTTTCGTAAGTCTTGAGTTTCGTATTATTCGGATGGCACGCCGCTGAACGAATTGTGTTACAACCCACGAGAGCTTGTATCACAAAAAGATGACACAACACAAATATGCACGTTCTCGCTTTTACGCGAGAACGTGCATATTTGTGTTATTTTCTCTTTGAATTTGATCGGTTGTGGAGCGGCTTTCGTGGAATCATATTGTCTATCTGAAATTATTTTATTAATCTCAAGATAATAAGCTCTTAATGAGCTTGTACTCTAAATGGGATGTAAAAGATATGCAACTATACTGGTATATATAAATAAATCTCCTTAAGTTAGACGGGTTATTGTAAAAGAAGTGCATAATTTTGGCCTATCGACTAGATAAATTAAGGATAATGAATCAGTAGGAGTTTTGGTCATATAAAAAGTAAAAGAGTAGTGTTACGGTATAATATAATCAAATTTATATAAAATTATGGATCAAGCTTTTGTGAATGTAAACTTGAAGCTTTTTAATGGAAACTTGATAGTAAGATATGCACCGAGTCAGATAAATCGAAGCACAAAGTTGCTGAAAAGCCGTATCTTGTCATAGTAAAACTGTTTCCTTATTTGACATAATTTTTTTCGACTTGAACATAATAGAAAACATTTCGTGGGAGCTTCCACTCAGCAAACGCTATTTCGATGATAATGCTAAATTAATAAAACACGGAATTATAATTTATTTACCTATTCGTGAATAAGTGAGACGTAGTGTCCAGTTGAGTAAATTTTCAATATTGAGTAAAATATTACGATCCAAGTTTTATTTAATTTAATTGATACATACTATGGCCAACAACTTTGATTCACTAAATTCATTGTGAAGTCATTAAAATTTCCGTAATTTAAGTGTCATGCTAGCTATATACGTTTAGATGTACAAATCGCCCACTCATTCTACATACGGAGCATACAAACGAGCATACTTATTTTGTTTTGATGAGACAATAAATTCGTGTAATTCTCTAAATTGTTTTAATTTTTATTTTTATTTAAAAAACATTTTAAATTATTTATAATTAATTTTATTGTAAATTTATAAATAAATAACAAACAAACATATCGTCGCTGTAGTTCTATCTTGGCGTAAGCGCCAACATTATAGTTTTGAGAAAATGAATATTAAAGTTTTTATTAATCAGTTGATTTTTTCTACTGAGTTCCAAAAATGTTTTATTAACTAGAATTATAATATCATTTTACACTTATACAACTTAAAATTTTCCCATTAAGTTTTCCTGAAAAATTATTTCGTTTTGAGTTATTTTATTGGAAGTCACACACTTATTTTTTCTGGGGGATAAGAACAAAATGGAGTTACACCAATATTGAAAATACAAACTAATCGAAATATACGAAGACAAATTTGGAGATACACTTTTATTTTATAGGAAAATTAAAAGGGAAAGGGTACAGATTTGTTAAGGCCAGTTTTGGCAGTTAGTAGAGTAATTTCGCATTAGAGCTTTAAAGATAATTTATAAGTATACCTCAGCGCATTGTCCTAAGTAAAGTTTTTAAAATAAAACGAAATATATAATTTATTAAACTTATGTAAAATAAACCTATTATATTTATGAAAATATTTTGGGTTAAAAATCATAAATCAATATTTAATTCATAAAAAAATTATATGACATTTCATTTCAATTACTCTTATAATATGAATACAATTTTAAGTTAAATAGGTACTCCACCATTAATTATGTTAATATTTTTCCTTATTTTAAATAAATAGTGTAAAACTATTTGTCGTTGTCCGGTATGTAACACAGCATCGAACTAATATCTTTCTTTTTTTCAAAATGCATTTTATAATTATAAATACATGTGCCAACGTTGAGTAGTTTGAAAATTGAACGCTTGGATAAATTTATCGAGTGTCTGACAATTTAATTATGCAGGTGGTTAATATCTCCTCGCCAAGTTATTTTTGATATTTTAACTGGGTCAAATTTGATTGTTGATAAATAAGATTTGCAGCTGACGCAAACGGTGAAAAAATCAACCCATTCAACGCAGCATTATAATTTGTAAAATCATGACGTCCTATTTGTAAAACTATGAGTTTTACTTTTGTATATAATTCATATTTAACAACTTTCTTATGAAGCCTACTGGGCTATATATTTCGGAATGTCGCATGTATTATTCGATAGTGCTGTGAACGGCATCAATTTCCTACACTTTCAAGTGTCCAGGTTCCGAGAATTTTTGTTGAATTTCAACAATATGTGATTTATGCTTCTCCATAAACTTTAAAATAGAGAATGTCGTTATCCGGTTGAGGTTTTGTGGAATGCAAGAATCGGTCCATAGTATTTAATTAATTAATTTTATTGTATTTAAGTAATTTTATTTAATAAACTAATTGAGAAAACAATTTTAGAATGGTAGTTACACCAATACACCATACGAGAAAATAACTTCCGGACATAGAACAAAATAGGAGAACTCGATACATATAAAAATATTCTATTACATACAAAATAATATTTTTCAGATAGAAAATTATTGAACTTAATAAACTTTTTGAACTTAAACCGAATTGAACACTCTATAAATGAAAAACTATAGTACTTAGAATTTGCCGATAGCACGTTTAAAATAGAAAATGTGACATATCGGCACATACACCAAGATAGAACTACAGCGACGATATGTCGACCGGAGGACATGCGTATTATACTCAAAACTCTAGTTTGTATTGCGTTTGGTTTGGTTTTTAGATTACAAAAAATTGTTTTGTTTTGTTTAATTGTAATTATTCTTATTTAGTTTTGTGGTGTGCTTTGGTTGGTAGAACTGTACCAAAAAAAAAAAAACTAATTAACTAAAGTACAGAGAGGAAATATTTTTTTGTGTATTGCATTGCATGCAATTTTAATGCTTTGTATTTTTTTATTTAATTATTTTTATTTTGTATTTTTTTTATTTAATATTTTTATATTTTATGTGTACATACATATATTTAACTTGAAATCGTTATTATTTATTTATTTTTATTTTGCAGGCTAAAATGGAATTTTCATTTATTAATTTTTTTACTCTGTGTCGTTTTTCATTTTTAATTTTGTAATTTATTAATTTTATATAATTTATTTGTTTTGCTTTTGTTAAATTATTGTTTTTTAATTTTATTATTTTATATGGAATATAATTTGACCCACAATGAGGAAATGGAAATTCAGAATGTTATAGCTACGGGCCTTCAGAACTTCAATTATGCTTTTTATGTTTATTTGCTCAATAAATGTTTTTTTATATAAATGATTTTTTTTGCATTTTAATTATAATACGATTCGATCAGTTTAAACAACTCATTTTTTCAGCTGTATGAACACCATAATGTAAGTTTTGTTAAAATCGTTGAGTCAGAAGCATTATGCGCTCGGTTCACATAGGTTTATCATCGATTATGGCAACCATACGTCTTACTATTTAGATCTAGACTTTTGACCACCTTAACCGATTGGCTCAAATCACTGAAATTTAATACACTTTCGGAAAAATAAGAAACTCTATATATCCTGAATTGAACTCGTGTAAATTATCGTGCTTAGTACTTTCTTTAACAGAGTATGTACAAGTCACAGTGTTTCGTTTTATTCATGGCTTCGACTAAAACTTTTCGTGTCTCTACCTTGAGTCAGTCAAACTGAGTAGTTTAGCATGCTGTTCCAGTTCTCTTGTAAAAGGTTAGACTACTATAATTATTCCAGGAGGAAGATGTTTCTTCGATTTAAATCCGAGCATGTGAGTTTGCACCGTTTTTAGCAATGATTAGGATATCATCGTGGTTTAAGTAGAAAGAACTATATGGGAAGTAAGTTTAGAAATCACTAGAAACTCAAGCGTAATATGCTTTTCTGTTATTTCAATAATAACTGTTGTAGGCGTCATTATAGATAATTTTTATTCATTAATTATGATTTTATTTAGAGCGAAACTGGTTAGCTTTGGCAAACCACATATGGCTAATTTAGGCCAAGTTGTAGAACAAAACCTGTTTTTTCTTTTGATCAAGAATCAACCTTCGTTCAATCGTTAGTTTCAAAAGCACAAAGTGTTGGTCTGGAGTTTATAGAGTTGGCCTTTATGAAGATTTTAATGTTTTCCTCATGATCTAGTACCTGGATAAAACTCAGTTTTAAAATCACTTCACTTTAATGGAGACTTGAAATAACCAGGTATTATATTTTATCTTTAAGTTTGGTTCTGTGAATGCATCCGACAAATTTCTTCTTCTAATAGAAGACGTTTTCCTGTCGTTGCAGTTTAGTGAATGGATTTCTCGGCCTTAAGATCTCGTAATATTTTTTTTATAACACTTTAGATGGTTGTACATTAAAGTATATACTAAAAATCAGTGCATCAAAAATATTACCAGAGCTATACATTTTAGAGAAACACTTTTATTAAGTGTTTCTCTAAAATGTATAGCTCTGGTAATATTAAGTTTTAAACTCGGCTGCACCTTTCAGTTCCTTTAGTTCGATAAATCATACTGGGCAGTTTGTAACCCACTGTTCACGGGATTTTATTACTAGTGTACGATTTTGACAACGGTTTTCAGTTGCTCACCGTGTGAACATAATTGACAGAGTCGATGAATATGTCTTAAAAGTAAAAGAGAATAAATTGTCCAAATATACAAAATACAAACTGGGTTCGTACTTGTTTGGTTATCGACAAGGTATGGAAGATACCTTAATCCGCAGCCCTGTTGTTTTGTGCTGTGTTTAAGTCTGACTCATAGGGAGGTAACGAGATTACTTGTGGAAACTGCAAGATAGGAAGTAAACAGCTACATATCTAACGACAATGCATTCTACAGCAACATTGGGTTGTTTTAGTTTTCTATCTTCAATTTTCACAGCTATCACACACGGAATATCACCACTATCACCTAAATTACTTGTCTTTATTTTTTTAACACAAATTGTGGATTGACATCGTCTATCGTGCCAATTGTATGGAGAAAATCCCCTTTTGTTAGTTATTTTATAATTTATTCACATAAAGAATCAATGATTCTTGACAAAATATGTTGTTTATTTTGATTCATTGTTCTAGTTGTTATGAGTGCCACCGGTCTTTTCTGATTCCAATTGTAGATCCTAGAAGTTATTTCTCGGACAGACAACACACTGATACGTTTTCTTACACCTCTAACCGACACACTCGAATTTCCATTTATTTCTGGTCTTTCAGTTCAATTTTGTCCGATTCACGATTTCTGCTAATAGGGTGGCACTAGGACATGTTTTTTTTAAACAGTGATGGATGCTGTCAGTTGATACACTGACAGGAACAACAAACAAACAATCTTTTGATGTCATAGATGATTTAGACATCTTTGGTTTGGCGTAATAAAACACTTAATTGACTGCCATCTATGGTTGTGTAATGGAACTAAATTCAATATGAGTAAATTGATAAGAACCATTATTTGTAATAAATGTTTAAAACATTATATTTTATTGTTACAATTTATATTTTTTTATTATTTAATTTCCACATGGAAGTTAAATGAAATCAGAAAATGACAGCAGAATTTGTAGTATTCTGTATAATTTTATTTTATTGTCAGGAAATGTTTGTTACAAAAATACAACATATATAATGTACATCGTACATGAAACGAATTAATTAAATGTCTAACTACTGTTATCTTCCGAGTCCAAAACGAAAGAAGAAGGAAAATATTCTTAAGTTTGTTATATATTTTTATTTATATAGTATATACTTATGTACATTGTATGCGGAATATAAAATCGTTTTCGGGTAGACGCGACAAAATGTCTAATGTTCTAATTTATTTGATATAAAATCGATAAGAAAGATATACTAAACTACTAAATACTACCGGAAAATTGATTATTTAATATATGTATGTTGGTTGTACGTGTGGATTTATATGAATTGTGCGTGATGGGTGAGTATATATTTATGTATAGTTTTAAGTATTCGTCGGTGATTTTTGGTAAGTATAATGCTTGTTAATCGGATAAATAAATGTTTTTATGCTCTATCTATTAAGAAGAAGTAAGTATTTATATATAAGGTTATTTTCAATGTTGTTTTTGATCTTTGTCATCTCTGTTTTACCATCTCAGGTGCTAATGTTTTATCTAAATTATACTATGTTTTACATAAGATTGAAATTTTTAATAATAAAAATGGTTATTCGAGTTTAGTTTGAACCCTCATCGAAGATCACAGTCCCATATTTGCTTATATTGATGAAAAATCTAAGAGTTATAGGAATATTTATTCTGATTTATTATTCTTTCCGGAATATTATGTTCTTAGAAGTTCAGGATTTAAAGATTTCTCATTAATACATATATGATATATACAGTCTCAATTCGTAGAGCTTTTATGTAGTTCTGGTCTCTACATAATAGTATCGGTCAACATTGAGAAAATGAGTGACAATGCTAATAAGATGAAGTGCTGTAATATTAATTACTAACCCGCATATATGACACTTAGTCGCCTAGATTAAAGCTTTTATAATTTGATTATTTCTTACCGACATCTATTAATCTAAATCATTTGTAACCGGATTATTGACACCTCAAATGTTGATCAAAATTTAAACGAATTGAGAACTTTGTTTATTTCGCATAATAAATTGTGAAAAATTAGCCACCTGCCACTGGTGGGTTATGTCACTTATCTTGATACTGGTCTTCACGTCACTTTTATCACTCTAAAACACTTTACTGGTTAAAAAAAGACTGGTCCAATATGGCGATTTAGTATGTTCACACTTTTCTGAGTTTCTCACTCTTTCCATTCTACTCGTAATGTCAATAATGGTAGTTATGGTCTACATCTTGGTTTTAATTCACTCACTGTACTCTTATGATGTTTGATGCCGGTTGTAGCTTAATGGTTAAGAGAGTTTCTCATCACGCCGCGGTCTCGAGTTCGATTCTCGCCGTTGACCAAAATCATTCGTTTGGCTGACCATCTACAATGTGCAGCAATCGTTAAAATGGTTCGTAAGCCCTCAGTTGAGACGCGCCTTTTACGCGCCTTTTAGCCATATATTATTTTTCTCAAGCTGAAAGCGAGTCTTATTACGCCTACTGCATTGATAAAATAGGCATATTCGTTGCAGTATGGTTAGTAATTTATGATTTAGCGGATCTTTTAGCTGATTAACGAAAACAGGATTATGCAGCGAAGAGATTTTTATTAAGCCGAGTAAAAACAGGAAATAGATTTATATTTTATAGATATACTGCCAAAACAAAAGTAGCTACTAACACACAAAAATTTATTCTACGTTTAGAGTTGTGGACTGCCCCGTTGATTTCCAAAGAAAGGTACTTGGTGATTTATATATTCTTGAACGAAATATAGTTGTTGATCTATTCTATATTTATGTTTAATTTATAATCGTTGTGACCAAGAAGATAATATTTAAATGTATCGCAAATAGTCTCATACATATTTATAACAAAACACACGACTTGGTCACGTAACATTTGAGAACCTTACTTATTTCCAAATAAAATATCTAGGTATAAGAAATGGTGTCACATTAGTTTTTATAATCTATAGATCCAGATGGTCAAATCCTGAAATTACAGCTTCCGGGAGCTGAATTAAAAAATAACTAACAATGAAGCCTAAGAAGTAATTGAATTCAATAAACCTATACTTCAATCAATACCGGACTCTAATCAATATCGGTTGTCGATGCTGCCCAGCACATTCTCGGTATAGTGAAAACTAAGCCCAGAAATGATTGGTTTGATGAGGAGTGTCGTCTTGCTGTTATGCAACGAAATATAGCCCACAATGGCAGCTAGTGAGTAATGAGAGTTCCAAGTATCTTGGATCTCTCATTACTCACGATAATAGTGTGGAGGAGCATATCAAGGTTCGCCTTACCGCTGGCAATCGGGCTTTATATCCTCTACGTCCACTTCTGAAATCAAAATATCTTGCAAATGCGGATAAGCTGAAATTTTACATAGTGTTGATCAGATACGTTGTCATGTATGGATGTGAGATTTGGATCTTGACGGATGAACATGAAAAATGGCTTCTAACATTCGAGATAAGAATCATGCGTATCATATATGGCAAAAAAAGCGTCGTTGATGACACATACCGAGTTCGTTTCAACCACGAGATCAGGAATTTAATGCAAATTCCTGATATCGTGCATGAAATCAAAGGATAGCGAGTACGCTGGCTCGGTCACGTTGTGCGTGCTGATCCAAAGCGAATGATACAGTGATCTTTGAAGGCAGAGCCGCCTTTCTGTAGGCGATGTAGTTATCTGTCGGCCATCTGCACGGCTTAGAGAGTGACCTGGCATCTTCTGGTTACTTGCAACAGTATGAAGAGCTGGCTCGTGATCGAAACCTATGGAGTCAGATTATTGACACGGTATGGGCCAGAAAAAAAAGTGATATTACTCGTGCCTCACGCAGTATAAGTAGGAAGGTCTCAAACTGAAAGGTCTTAATGTCGTTCTTATCTAAAATAAAATAATTTAAAAACCGAAGAACACAAATTGGTCCTTATACTAAAGATTAATCTATTCTGTTGTCTGATGATTGTAGATTATATTTGTTAAGTTACAATGTAATAATGAATTCATTAAGCTCACCTTTACGACTTTTTAACTATACATTATTTTATCGGAATCAGAAGCTCGCTAATAATTGTTTATCGATCAATTATCTTACTTTTTTGTGTATAATCTAATTTTCTAGCTTCACGGGTTTTAAACAAACAGCAACAAAGCGGATAGAACGAAAATGACAGCAACATTTTCGTTCTATCCGCTTTTAACAGAATGTTACCCCATTCATTTTGAATCAGCATGCAAAAAGTGATTGTGTCGGCGTTTTTACTCTCCTTTGACGATATTAGAAATATCAATTGAATTGTGGTTGAATTCAATCGGTATGTGCCATCAAATAATTTATACATTTTGAACAATCATTTTTGATTCTTCATGATTCTTCATAAGATCCCTTTATAGGTGCTACAAAATAATGGGTTTGAAAAATACTTGGTACATTTCAAATGGATGTTGTGTATAGAAAGCTTGATTTGATTTCGGGGTAGATTAGGAAAACATGTATACTTATATTAAGTGTCTGCTTATAAATCTGTCAACAGCACCGCAGAGATGTTGCAGAACTCTGCGTGTATAATAAAAGGAAAATGTTCTGCAGAATCAACGGAGAAAATACCACCATTTGTTACGCCAGAACGGGTTACACGAGGAACGGTCAATGCGCATAGGTTTACGGTGAAGCTGCTGAAACCTCGAACTGAAGGTGCAAAGCGCGAATTCATTTATCGAACATCCAGGAAGTGGAATTCGTTATTCGGAATTCAGTGTCCGTTGGAGTATAAAATGCCCAAGTTTAAGGCAGCTATCAACCTTTACTTGAAGAACCGCGCAGGAGCTCTGACAGTAAACAGGAGCTTTGACAGTTACAAGGAGCTAGGACTGTCTAAAAATCCGCTCTGCACCCAATTAAAACTTAATTTAAAAAAAAAAACGATATTTGAAAACAAAAATCCCAATTTAATATTTTGAAGAGTTATTGGTTATAGATAGAATTCTCCGAAGGGTTAACTGTCAAACGAAGTATATTATACTGCGCTAGCTCTTTGACATTTATGGCTGTAAATAATTCCTAAACAACCGCTGCAACGAAAAGTCTGAACGAAGATCCAGAAAGATCGTATAGTTTATACACGAACATCAAATCCTGTTGGTATAATAAATAAAGCCTCGAGACAATTATATGGATCATCCTTTCGCCGATTGAGAGATGACATATAAACACGAGCAACAATATGGAATATCCATGTCAAGAACTATTTATAAAAAGGAATCATATATAGTTTCTTTGTTTGAGTAAAATTTTACAAAGTGAATGAATTTAATCCCGAGTTGTCAGTTAAAATCAGAGATTAACTTTTAGATGTACATACATATAAATGTATATTAGATCAAAAGATTAAAAAAATTTTAAACTATATAATAGTTTTTTTCTGGATCCCACCGTACCCATCCATCCATATATGTACATATAGCATATATACCGTATGGAACATAATCTTGATCGTTCAACTTTAATTACTTAAATGATGTATAACCATATATGATAACAGCTTATAATATAGAGTACCACACCTTTTGATATGTAGGTATTTACATAAGTTTTTGTTGTTGGTGAAAATTCCATCCCCTATTTTAAAAATTACGAGTAATTAATATATGATTTTCGTTTAGTAAATCAAATAACAAAAAGATCCACTCAACGATAATTACTGGAAGTACCGCATCTAGCAAGAAGAACAAAAAAAAAATGATTTTTTAATAGTTAATCTGTTGTGTATATAAACTCCTTCTATATTATACAATAGATAGATAGATAGAGTCTCGTAGATATAAAGTAAATGTAAAAATAATTAGTAATTTTTTTTTTGTATTATATATCCTTTCGTAAATCTACCCGACTCGTGATATATCAGGTAAATCATCATTTGATTAACCCAACGTTTATTGTGTAACATATTTATAGGCTTATATACATCGTACATACATATATATAGGTACATATATATAAGAAAGTTCTGCTGAATATAATATTTTATCGTTAGTCATGCGAGAAATATTTTAACCATAACGAAACCTCTTACCCATAAATGTGTGTTATATATACATATATGACTATACACTACTCTATAAAACCATATAGTGTTTATTACACTCAAATTAAGTTATGTTTAAAAGAAGCATAAATTTCAGTTCGGTCTTAATTTTTCGTTAGCAGGTTTGTTTGCGAATTCTCATTCATGTGATAAATTTTTACTCTGCCTCCTTTTTCCCCTCATAATATACGATAAAGATTTTTCCTTTTTGTTTTTCGTTGTGCTACGCTTTTCCGTTATCGCAAATACATTCATCTCCGCACCATTTACAAGGAGCAGCATTTGTATATATACTCGTATATTGTACATAGTAAGTATATATAAACTCCTTTGTTGTCTTCATGATTAAATTATTTCCAAATATCTTCATAAAAATCATGTTTTATGTGATAACAACATTAAATTTAAATTATTTGATTGTGGAAAATATTTTTTAACTTTATGTTGTAATAATTTTCAATTCATATATATTTGAGATAATTTTGGTATTTATGCGTGTTCCCTAATTGATCATTTATCAGTTAGTGGTAATTGCAAAGTATCGGTGATACGTGTTTTCACTACACATTACTATATATCTACAAACACGAACTCCAACAACCTCCCACCCGAGGTTGATATGTTTCCATTATTGGGGGTACACATAAGCTTTGACGGGTTTGTTTATAAATTCGAAGCTTAAGTTTGTATTTTATTGAAACTAATTGTCCATCACTAGCTGCGATTGTTTCCATTATTCAGGGCGGTATACGCATTTCTGGTGAGTATGACGAGTGGGGTACGAGTGTACGACATCCCATTGAAGCTGCTTTAAAGGTTTCTTGATGACTTTTACAACCTATGATCAACCGCTTTAATGCTGAAACAGCTCTTTGACATTTCTTTTGGCATATTGTGGGCCTTTGAACTTCAATGCATCAATTGTTGTTATGAACGTTCTGCAGTAATTCTTTTGTTAGGGTATGGAGAAGCTCATAGCAGATCACTTTGAATCACTCTGGATGATCTCACCAGATGCACAGTTTGGCTCTATGACTATGGGCTTGAATGGGTTTCTATTGCTTAATAAGTAACCCAAACTTTCAACGAGTTTCAAAGTTTCTCCTTTTTTAGTTTAGCTTGAATCTTGGTTCAATAACACGTTGATGTCTACTAGGTTAAAACAGAAAAGCATATGTTGTTTATACACTTCAGCGTGTAATGACACATCGAACTTTAAAGGGACTTTCGAACTTTATGGGGAAACCCCTCAAAACATATTTGTACCTCAACCCACAAGGCAATAAATGATGTGAAGCCTCGAGAAGACTTTGAAAAACAATAAAATAAAAGTCATCCGAAAATTCCGAGAAATGAATGTACTATGATGAATACGAATATTGAAACTGTAGAAAAGACAAATAAAATTCTTTAAAGATCGACATAATTTATTTCTAATTTAAAATGTCAGACAAATGAAATAACATATAGTTGTTGTGATGCGGATCGATCAGGTGTTGTAAAATTACTACAGAACCGAATACATATAAGTTAGAGTGGGAATCATCTCTTCGATTTGAGACGTATATGAATGTTGTGGAACAGAAATAGATTAAGAAGGAGATCAGAAAGGAACAAGCTGACGATCCGGATTAGTCCGTAATAGCGAAATCTGTAAAAGAGTGCAAACAGAAAAGCTTCTTATAACATTCAAACAATTAACGTTTTTAGACTCAGTAGAATTAAAAGTTATTTGAAGGCGAATAATTGAAAAGAAGATGAAAGCTCTTATGGTTGGACTATACAGATATTGGTGGTGGAATCAGCGATTTTGATTTTAGAAGTGGATGACGAGCGTCAGTAAACGATGAGTTTCGTCCATATACAAAACATAAAAATGCTAGCGGTTTTTTATGCAATGTTGCCGCAAGTATACCCATGCTGGTCCTTTACACATATCTTTTGCTGTCTGTCACTTAGCTTAATATATACTGATCGCTTTTTCGACCTATAACCTTTCGACTCTATATATTGGTGTTTTTGCCGAAATAGTTCCCATGAAAAATCAATAATGGTTTGACTACGGACCACGGCATGTGCTTATGCCTTCTGTTAAATACAGGCTTCATAATTAAATTTTGTGAGATAGGGATAGCTGTCTTTAGTGGGGACTCAATATGTTTTCTCATCTCAAACTAGTGACAGTGACAATATGAATCAAACAGTGTCAACGAAAATGAAGTCCTAGTTCAGTGTGATAGTTACATACGAGACTTTTTCTTTTTATTTATAATTGTTGGTGAAAATCCAGGACGCTAAATATCCCATATTTGGTGAAATAGCCATGAAACATTTTGTTCATGGTAAACTTGGATGCTTAATTCTTGGTGGAAGAGTAGCAGAATGGCAAAAACATCGCATACAAAAAAGACAAAGCTTGATAAATAATAATGAAAGTACAAGAAACCAAATAGAACGATCGGAATTATCCACAAGAAGGTTCTCACATCGTTATATAAGATGTCAAAACAATGAGACGTACACGCTTTCATAGTAACTACCAACTTATAATACTACAGTTCCAAATTATTGCTGCTGTAGAGAAAAAATAAAAATTGAGGAGGTTTATATAGAAACAACTATACAACTATACACCTGGACAAAATTAACGCATATTTTTTTTTGTAATAAAAAAAATCTCGCTGTACAATTTCAGTGGAACTGGTATCAAATGATCCCAAATTTATAATTTTCTCAAAAGAGACACAAATGTGGCGTTATGGAATTATAGCGGCTATTTTTCATTGCAAAATGTTAAAATGTGTTGGACCAAGTTTTTTTAAATTTTTAATAGCGGTTTATAAACATTAAAACTAGCTTTATTACAATTTAATTTGATTAATTTAATAATAAGTATTTCCTCACCGTGCCCTTATTACAGCTTCCATCCTTCTGGGCATACTAAGTAGAATGCTTTGTATCATTTCTTGCGGAATGAGATTCCACTCTTCTTGCGCTGCAACTCTCAGCTCTGCTGTCGAATCTGGTGCAGGATTTCGAGCTCTAATACAGCGTTTTAGAATGTCCCACACGTGTTCAATCGGATTAAGATCAGGACTCATTGGTGGCCACTTAAGTGCACGAATGCCAATATCTTGGAGATATTGTCGTACCGTTGCAGCATCGTGGACTGGAGCGTTATGATGCATTAACACAAAACTGTCATAACCTATGAAGCCAACATATGGCAAAACGTGATCACCAAGAATGTTCCGAGCATACCAGTCTGCATTCATCCTCAAACCAATCTCCACCAGCTCCGTACGGCCCTCCCAACTGATTCCACCCCAAAACATTATTGAACCTTTACCAAAGCTTATAGTTTGCACCATGTTACACGGTGCGTCGTTCTCCAACTCTTCTGTATACAAGATTACGTCCATCTGGTTTCCATAATTGGATTCTGGTCTCATCTGAAAAGAGAACAGTGGCCAATTGATCAGTTCCCCAATTTGCATGAGTATGAGCAAATTCTAAACGGCTGGATTTGTGGCGGGGAAGAAGCCGTGGAACTTTTACGGGCCGTTTTGGAGTTAGGTTCACTTCTTTTAATCTTCGTCTAACTGTTTTGACACTAATATTCACTTGACGTGCACTAAGTAACTCATTTTTGAGTTGAGTAGAAGTTTGCTTTCGATCTCGTAACGAATTCAGTTTTAAAAATCGATCGTCATGCTCGGTTGTGCACCTTTTACGTCCTTGTCTGGGCTTTCTTTTATACTCTCAGGTCTCACGATACCGCTTAAGTATTCGTGAAAACAAAGACTGATTAATTCCTAATTTTCGTGCGATTTGTACTTGTGTATAATCTTCCTGATACAATGTGACCACTTTAACCGACTCCAACTCTTGAACGGGTGCCATATTACAATGGATTTTATATTAGGTGTTTGCTTTAGAACACATTTACAATAACTAGTGGCACTGCATTTAATAATAATTGATATGCAATGGAACAAAACCCGATCGTTGCGTTGGATTTCCAACACAATGCACTTTTGATTAAGCATTTTTGAAAAATTTAATTGATTGACTTTATTCAAGGTAGTTTCTGATAAAAATATAAATGTGCTATTATTTGACAGTAGTAGTATTAAAATTGACCAGCGGGATTTTTTTTTATTACAAAAAAAAATTATGCGTTTATTTTGTCCGCGAGTGTATATATACAGACGCAAGCTTTGGTTCAGTGATAGTACATGAAACAAAAATGTAGACACTTATAGAAACGTCAATAAACCAAATTACGATACGAAATTAAGGGTAAGACGTTGTCATAGAAAATCCATACAGAAAATATTTTCCAGTGACGAAAAAGGCTTAATTTACTGGAAATCTTAATTTTGTCATGTTTTAACATTGAGAAAAAGGATTGCCAATATTTGGCAAATATTCGTATTATCAAATAAAACCAAGAGAGTAGAAAGTTAGATCAGTCTATCGCTAAAATGTAGAACACTCAAGTTAATATATATCAGCCAGTGTTCAAATACAATCTATCTACAACTGCAATAGTTACCACACAAATAATAACAAAACTCCTGAAATGCCTATTACTCCTCAACATAAGCATAAAGGTATTTAATTAATGATCATCCTACAAAGAATTTCACCGATAATAGACTCGAATCCACACATCCTGCATCTAAAGACCATCAATATAAAGACAGACATTAACGATAAAAGGAAAGGTAAATACGGACGATTTAAAAGGAAAGGGAAATGGGACGTGGGAACGAACGATGCTTGCAGAAGAGAAATATTTTTCCAAGCCCAACCGGTAAAAAGAGAGTTTCTGCCATGTAAGTGGTAGTATACGGATAACTGACTTAAAATTAATGAGTATTAAAGGAAAGGTACCCGATTAACCTTTTGGGTGATTTGTTATTGCGCGACGTGTTTGGGACAAGTGTTTTTTTTTCAACCCAAAATTTCAATCACCAAAACGATGTAAAAATATTTCTATATACAAAATGACCGTTGACGTCGCCATATTTACAAAAAGAGGAAAACATTTGATTAAATCTATATAATTTTTAATAAAAATAAATAAAATAAAAAATAACCATTATTTATAAAAATAAAAAATGTGTAATAAATAAATAAATTAAAAACATAAGCGAAATAAAAAAGCTCGAGAAAATATGACATCAATTAATTAATTTTTTATTTTATATTATTTTAATTTCAACATTTAATCAAATAATATTAATCATTTTGTTATTGCTGTTGTTATTTTATTGTGCTTTTAGCTATATATACTATAATTTGTTTTTAAATAAAATTAATTAAACATTATTATTGCAGAATTTTTATATAATTAATCAAGAACATAAATATATCCGCTGTTATGGACCGCGCGATTACCTTAAAGCAAACTAAAATATACAATATATATATATATAAACAATAATAACCATATATAACAGTAATTATAATTATATAATATAATTAATTAATAATTATAAACAATCACAATAAATTTTCATTTTAAATATAAAGCAAAATGGGCACAAACTGAACATACAATATATATATATATATATATATATATATATATATATATATATATATATATATATATATATATATATATATATATATATTTATATATATATATATATATATATATATATATATATATATTTATATATATATATATATATATATATATATATATATATATATATATATATTTATATAAATATATATATATATATATATATATATATATATATATATATATATATATATATATATATATATATATATATATATATATATATAAGAACATATACGTCAGCTGATTGTAATTACAATCAGCGGGCGTAGCTGGAGGTGTAGGGCTAAAGGCGTTTCAGGTTTGAATTTAATAAGTTAGTGTATAGGTTAAATGAATCTTTTTTATATATTGTGGCCAAAATATGGTCGAAAAGTTGAAAATGTAAATCCCATCCTGAATTTTACTGATGCACCCAAATTTTGGTTGGGTATTTCAAAGTTTCACGTTTCGGGCGATTATAAAAAAAAATGTAAGCTGTGTTCTTTATTATTAGAAACAGTTTTGTTCAATAAGTGTCGACATGATTTTTTTCATTATTCAATGAAAGTGATTAAAAGCTTTTTAATATTTTTAGGAATATTATGATATTATGACCAACATAGCAATGGCATGGGAGAACTTTAACAGGAGGTCGTATTTGGGTCATTGACATTGGGTCATTTACATATCACAGTTTCAAGGTCTCTATAAACCTCTACTCTACAATAGCGCTCGGTGGACTTGTTGAATATGTTGATATTATTACTCATAGTATTCATTAGATAATTGACTATAACAAGTGCAACATTGGTCCAAGAATACTGTTTTGTGGGATCTCTGCACTTATGTTATCTAAACAGTAGCCCAGCCATTTTACTTAACGATATAGTGTCATTGAAGAAGATAGTTTCTCAGAACTACGTAAAAATTCTTGATATAGTATTTCAGATAGTACATATGCCGATATTGTACTCGATTAGCAATTATAAAACCAGAGCTTTTTTTCTGCTATATATGGATCGTTTTCATTCAATATAAGTTTTATAGAAAATCATTTATGATTTTTACCGACTTTATGTAATTCACCAATTCGATTTTGAATCATAATTTGGTAAAAGATCATTAATCTGAGCTAACGTTGTTCATTTTTGGGAAATGTAGCGCAGGGAAACCAATTCAACTAAGTTGGCTTCATTTTATTCCAAACAATGTTGAATTACAAAGACGTAAGGGTCGATCTAGATTTGTCAAGCTTTCAAATTATACTAGATTTGTAGGTAGTAGATTCAGTAATCGCTAGGTCAAATGAGCCTCAAAGTTTAAGTTGATAAGTTGATATCACAAATAAGTTGATATTTCGCAAGATATGCGCTATATCGAAGAATATCTATTCGTGCTAGCTGTTTCGTTATTAAATTGATCGGCACTTGTAAATTTTAGAAAAAATGACAGTTGATGGAATACAACGGTGGAGTAATGAATAAGAAACCGCATACTTTACTCTGGACCTTTTGTATGTGAAATGGAATGTTAGTAGAATAGATCCAAGAGTCTTTCATGTTCATTAGCTATGTTGTTGATTGCTGTTGATCAACTTCTGATGTTAAATTACAAGGAAGATTCATTTAATTGTAAAATTCCAGTTTGAAAGAGCTGATTTGTATGAGTTATATAAATGGGATCAGTGGCTATATAAATTGGTTGGTTGTTCTTGAGCTTCTCACATACCTGTTCAACAATTGCTAGTATTTACAGTAAACAATGAGTACGCCACCACCGAATTTTGTAGAGTTCGTGATTCATAAGAGATCACATCAGCACTCGATCTATAATGTTTTGTACATCGGTCCTCATGGATGTATATATTCACGAAATGTAAATGTTTCATTTAACAGATCTAAACTTCTCTTATTGGGTGTGTTTACAATCCCTATGACGCATCCAGGAATGTCTTAAATTTCACCTGTAAAGATGGTATTACGCATGAAATCTTTAATATAAAAATATCTCAAACAAGTGTTTTTGTAATGAGTTTGAAGATTCTACCTTAATAATTGCGTAAAAACGGCACGTGTTGAACTTCAGTAAATGTTGAGTTGGACTTAATTAGGCCGGGAAATGAATAGTACGTGGTGAGCAAAATTGTCTGTTCCCAACTAATCAACTTGTTTGGAATTGGGAAGAAAACTACGAAAAAAAACTGCGACCAAAAATGGGGAAAGAATGATGTACTTTGCGATCGCTCATGATCTCAAAGTGGCAAGTACATTCTTTTCTCATAAATCAACCATTTGGAAACATGGACACATCTAAAACATCCCGAAGCCAAATAGAGCTTTTTTTGATGTCCAAAGAGCGAGCTCGGTTTGTCAAAGACGTAAGATCGTATCGGTCGTCAACAAAATTAGTAGGCAGTGACCATTATTGAGGAGTGTCGTCTTGTTGAGCAACGAAATATACACCGGAACGAAGCGCAGAGTCGGTTTATAATTGCAAGAAGGAAAAATAGGATAACAGCTAAACGCATTTGTAGACAGCAGAAGCGCGAATGGTGGGGTGGAAGGCTAAGGTCTTAAGAGTACAACAACTCAGCAATGAGCGTATTTCGCGTGGTTTCTTTAAAAGATTCACCGAATTGCACCATACCTTAAGATCTCGGTCAATTGCCATTCGGGACCAGGATGTGTTGACGTTCAGGACCTCTGTGTTAACGTACTTAATGCTCCACATGAATGACAAGCTATATTTGAATACCCTCAAATACGGACCGCACCGATGTTCATTGAGGATCTACCCTTTGAGGAATTCACCATGGCCATACAGAGATAATTTGAGTATGCGCTTGAATATTTAGGAATACCAAAGAAATACGTACAGCTGTGTCAAATCACAGTAGCGCAGTCACTATGTTATGCCAAGGTTTAGAAAAGCCTATCGAGTTACTTCTTGTGTTCGAAAAGGAGATGCGCTGTCCCTAATACTTTTTAATCTCATGATGGAATACATCCTTTGTAAAAGTGATACACCTCTCAAGGCAATATCTTATTCCGACAATCCAATCAACTTCTTGCATATGCAGATGATATCTGTGTGATTGGATTAAATAGCAACGGAGTGAAAGAGATACTTGATCCACTGGAAAAGTTTTCAGCTTCCGTTGGTGTCAAAATCAATGAGTCCAAAACCAAATATCACCAAAAATTTGGTTTTCGAGGCCAAGTCGCAGTTGATTTCAGTAGTTGTAATCACACGTTTAAAGAAGTAATGAGATTCAAGTGTCTTGGGTCTTTCATTACTCACGATAATAGTGTGGGAGAGGAGATCAACCTTCGCCTAGCCGCTGGTAATCGGGCTTTATATCCTCTACGCCCACTTCTGAAATCAAAATATTTTGCAAATACGGATAAGCTGATATTGTTCACAGAGTGTTGGTAAAACCCTTTGAGTTCTGTTCCATTACAAGATCAGGAATAAAATTTGAATTCTTGACACCGTGCATGAAGTCAAAGGACAGCGAGCTCGCTGGCTCGGTCACGTTCTACCTGCGGATCCGAACCGAATGCGAATCCGAACCGAAAGAGGTTGCTGTCAGCGACGATGGTTCCACGCGACGTAGAGAGCAATCTGGCGTCTTATAGTTGGTTGCAACAGTATGAAGAGACGGCTCACGACCGAGACCGATGGAGTCAGATTGTTGACGTTAAAAAATAAATTCAACAAAAAACCACTCTTGAATGTTTATATAACATTTGGTATATAAATTTTTTTTCAAAAGTCAAAAGCTTTCTTCTCACATCCTATGGATTGTATAGCTGTAAATTTGTACTTAAATCGCACAGTCAATCAATCGTTAGCTACCCGTGTAGGACGAATTCTCAACTCAACGTCATTTTTTATATAACAGATGGCAAGAATCGCGAAGTAAAGTTCAAACTTACTCACGCGTATGATTTTTCCCATCAATCCAATATAGCATTTCCAAAATTGAACCGAACACAAGAACAAATTGTTTATATGTATTGTAAAAGAAAAACAAAGAAAATATAAATTTAAGATTTTCCAACAGACGCCATCATGTCTTAAAGATAATTTTGTTTTATTTTCGTTTGTGGTTTTGAATAAAATTTTCTTATTTCCATTTGATGTAATTTAAAAAGTTGAAATATTTACAAAAAAAAATGATAGGCCCTAAAAGAGGGGGAGAGGAGAAGCGACCGTCTTATGGTATATTATACAACAAAGTTTAATATATGAAAATGTTGTCTTCATGCGACCAAGGTCATCGAATATATGCTTTATCTATATAATCAATATAAATATGTAGTCGACTTATGATAAATTTATGTATTTGTGTATAGTTTGTACACATACACTCAAGCTCGAGCTTAAATATGTAAATTAAAAGCGACAGTGTTTTGTGTATCGCGCAATTCGCACCATATTAAGAGAAATTGGTGAAAAGGAAAATTGAATTGAAATAGGATTAGGGTTACTTTCTCTGTGTAATACAACAACAAAACATTTTCTCTAGACCGTATATTAACTGGGTGGTTTTTTTACAGTCGTTGTGTTATCTGCGATGCGGTGCGGTTATTTAATATTTTTTTTATTCTATTTTCCATTTTCACCATTCTTATATTATATATATGCTTAACCGACATTATTTGACCTTGTAATTATGATTTATGATTTTCACGTTTATGGTTTATTTTCATTTCTGTAATTTTTGGTTGTTTTTTAAATTAATTTTCCGTTTTTTTTCATTTATATCATGTGGATGTACCTTAAATTTCGTGGTGCTTCTCCTACTATACATAGTATACTACGAGTATATACACCATGTGCTGGTATGCGGTTTACAAAAGGTGTTGTGTTGCTCATTTTCACTGTGAAAATTTAATCATGAGTCATTATCTCATTTTCATATTTATTTATTTATATTTATATATGGCAGCGTCTGTCTACATTCCAGATATTAATGTATTGAGTTCGTAAACCAACACTCGATGAGTTCATCATAAATATTTGACGTCTCAAAAACACAACCCGAATCTCTATATCTCTATACTCATATATGTGTATGCTATAACGAACACTAAATATATAGATAATATTCAGTTATACACACACATGACTGAGTCATTTCTCAAAAATTGCATGAGATTAACATAAAATATACAAAAAAATAAAACGACTTAAGTTATTATATACATTATGTGAATTTCGAAAATTGAAAATCTTAATTTCACTGATGATTTGAGATGTAGAAATTAAAATCCATTATTTTTCGTGATCTTTCAACTTGATGATTTATTTCATGTTGCTGCTGTTGCCGCGGCTGATGGTGCTATACTGTTCTACGTCTTAAAACCACAGAAAAAGATTTTATCATTTAGAATATATAAGCCTTGGAAAGAATATTCTTATATATACATCTCGTACATGTATAGAAGATGATGGGAAAGAAAATTTATTTTTCCATTTATGTATTTGCAAGCAATAGAGTTAAAGAAAATTTAAATCATAATAATAACCATAAAACGAAATAGTAAAACACTAAACACAATAATATACAAGATGTTATACATCTCATGTGTAAGATGTTTGTGTATAATAACTGGAAATGAACATTTGGTATTGATTGATTGATTGATAGGACTGTAGGACCAAGCGCTAGGCAAGATTCCCGGATAACGCCGGGCCTATTCCTACAGCCGTTTACATAAAACAATAGGTAAGGATGGGAAGGTATGTTAGTAAGGAGAGAACGACCCGGTTACAGACACCTGGCAAATCGTTTACTAAACTACTGTTAACTGACAACAACAAGACAATCACAATTCTAATCTACTAATCTGCAATCGCCAATCAGCATTCTCCAGTCCGCATTACCTATCAGCTCTGCTGTATTTTGAATAAAATTAAAACTAAATTAAAATTAAAGTTCTGAAATAAATGTATTAGTTAGTCGCTCAGGAATCTGTAACTAATTAATATTATTATCCGTTAATTAATCAATTTTATTATTTATTTCAACTCCCGCCCACACAAGTAACCTAATTAAAACATAAGTACAGAACTCTGAAAGAAAATTTATTAACTTATGGCTCAGGTATCTGAAACAATTTAATTAATATGGTATGATAGTTTAAGCCATCCATTACGATAATATTGCCATAATTCTGTAACATGCTTATCAGAGAAACAAATGGACTAAGGCGACAATCTTCAGCAGACCCATTTTCCTGTTACACAATACTTAAAATAATATAAATTGTTACTAAAATCTATATCCTTTTCGCATTACCATTGGTTATTATTATTATTTGGATAGGAAGGACATTTCTTATTCCATCATATGTATTTGAGTCACCTCAACAGTTGAAACTGGAGTATTTAGGTTAATTATCCTGGGGTCTTCTCATCATATGTTGCATATAAAGTTGCGTCCATAAAATTCCAGATCCACCACCATCTAACGTGAGGGGCAAGATTTATTTATTTTATGACCCGACAGCATTTCATATACATTTCATATTATGACGACCAAATAAACTGTCAATTCGTGAAAAGGGTAAATTATTTATATAAATAAATAATTGAGTAAGCTAGCTATAACCTGCAGTTGCAGTTAGCTATAACGTAATAAAATTAAATCATCTACACAAATTCTAAAAATAAATTTACTAGATAGGCATCTGTAACTTAATTATTATTAATTTCATTATTTATTTAAACTCAAGTCCGCACAACAATCATAGTTAAAGAAAAATACAAAACTCTTATTTAATTAACTGACGGCTTCTGAATCTGTAACTATAAATTAAATTAATATGGTATGCTAGATTAAGCACCCGTCAACCATTACGCTGATGATACCATAATATTATATATGTTTGTCAGAAAATGAAAATAAATTCCTTGTCAACCCCCTCCAACTATAATCATATTTACATTTATGTAAATAATTAAAACCAAACTTTTCCATAATTTATTATTATTATTATTTTTATATTAATGGTCGTGATCAGAGATGTCACTTTATAAATAAAAAAACAAACAATTGATATTAACTTGAAAAAAGCACCATTAAATCCAAATACTAAACTTAATACGAAGCTTAATAAATTTAAATAACGCATGGATAACCCACAGGCACGTATGCACGACACACAGGCAATAACACAGTCAGGGTTGCCACATACATGCAGAAAGTATGGAGCAGAAGCGCACCAAAAGTAGAGGAAATCGACACCCCCGGAGCGAACGCCATTCAAGCAAACCAAACACGATCCAAATTCCACCAAACATACATCTATTTGTAGTAAATAAACCCCACGAGAACCCAATTATAAGCATCCAAACTAAAAACTCTTTCAAAGCACCCTCAACAAAGGAATACCAACCTACAGATTAATAAAAAGTGCAGACCTATCTCAACTGACATCCAACAAACCGGAATCTATCCAAACATCCCACATTCCGGCGAATCCTCCAGCTCCCATTCGCGTCTAAATCCCCACATGCCAACAGAGGCTCCTAGCCGCCACCGCAACTAGCTCAACCCTCATGCCCGTCCCACTCAAATCCAGCCTCGGAACCCTCCTCCCCCCTTAACCACAGCAGTACCATGAGGCAAAGCACAATTTACCAGCTACAAATAATACCTACAAAAACCACTTCCTCCAAAACACTCCTGCACAATCCAAGCCCACGCCAGAATCAGGCGACATTCTCTAAAAATTCCGCCAAAACATCAAAAGCTCCCGACACTCTATAAAATTGAATGCTTCCAGAACACCACTACAAAACTGCTACAATCCCGTCGACACCCAAACATTCTAATAGTTCCAACTCCCCGCCACTAAAATAAAATCCCTGCCCGACCCGTTACAAACTTCCATTCTAAACAATCCTCAACCACAATCCCAAAATGTACCCCCGATAATGGAAGATACAGACTCGTACTGCATAAAATCTAAACACTCCTGTCCTACAAAATCCCTGAGGATGTGTACACTTTCCTTATTACTTATGTGTCACACACACGCACCCTTGTGCTGTACACACGTTACCTCAACTTACTCGATTTCGCACTCAAATCTGACTTCCTATCAAATGATATGAATGGAGCTGAATCGAAGTCAACACCAACTATTCCTCCTTTAAAATGTAGCAAATTTGAATAAGCGGCTACTGAACCCATAAACAGTAAAACTCGATGCAGATCCACCACACCTACAGTAAAGTGACACCCCGAACGTAGGCATACACATCCTCTAAAACTCTTCAAAACAAGGACAGTCAAACCCGATACAAGACACACACCTGCATTCTCCATCACCGGAAACGCATTCCGGGACTACGGCCGAAAACCATTCAATCCCAAAACCCACGACCAATTCAAGCACAGACCCGATTCCAACGACAAAAAATTAAAACCATCAACACTCAAATGTCAATGAGACAGCAACAACTCCCCAATCGTCGCCTAGAATCACTAACCAATCAATCCTGCAGTTCAATAGGAATCCCCGATACCGCGGCTAGTTTCGGAGGACGCCATCAGACTCCAGACCGAGCCGAAACCGAAGAAGAACATATTGGAGGAACCAACCTCGATCGATACCTGAGCTACACGCCAGCTATTCGCTCCGCTCCCCTCAGCACATCTGAAACTGAAAGGAAGCTTCCAAAACTAAACCCAACACAGACAAACATAAAAAATAATCCAACCACGGCAACGGCCGAGAACCCCCGCTCACATATGAAACTTCAAACACGAATAAAATCTATTGCGAACCAGAACATCTACATACCTGAGCTACACGCCAGCTATTCGCTCTGCTCCCCTCAGCACATCTGAAACTGAAAGGAAGCTTCCAAAACTAAACCCAACTAAGACAAACATAAAAAATAATCCAACCACGGCAACGGCCGAGAACCCCCGCTCACATATGAAACTTAAAACACGAATAAAATCCACTGGAAACGAGAAGATTCACCATAACATCATGAAGTACTCAGACAAATAGCCGTCAAACATCAACCGAACCAAGTCCACACCTCCAATCCAGATCAATGTCCCGCTATACAGGTAAACGTCCCGCTACAGAAAATATCCCGAACACACCCACAATTCAAACGCCCACAACTGAACCACTCGTGAAACAATCCATCAACCACCAACAAATATATGTTCAATTAATTTCCGAATCTCTACCGTGCCTGCTCTACCTAGTCGGAACCCACTCCAAAATATGTCAAGCCACTCCACCTCAAAGTGCCTCCGCTCCACACCCCCCACATACAAGTCACCTCGCTGGTCGTATAAAAACTGACCCTTCGACCATTAATCTAAATCTATACATGGCACCGCATTAAAATCGTAATTGCATTACAGCCAAAAACTAAATTTAAATTCTCAAACAATAATTAAATATAAAAACATTACATCCAAACCCATCAAATAGCAAACCCAAAAACCAGTATTAATATGTAACGCACTGTATGCATTTATATATTATATTATATGTACACAAATATTAACAAGATCAAACCTGTATACATTGCCCGTATACGCATTGGAATATTATTGATCTATACTTGATCTATGTATATATAAGCAAAATATATAAAACAAAAGGGAAGGGAAATACATAGTCAAATATTTAGAATTTTATTTGACTAATGCAACTAAGAAAACAAAAACAAAATAACGTGCTATATAAAATTTAACAAAAATTTATATGCAATCGTTTTCAAGGACATCAAAATTTAGACTATAGAATGTGAATTTGTGTTTTCCACCACTGATGTATATACAAAAAGACACAAATACACATGCAGATTAACCCCGTTATAATTCAAAACTCTCCAAAAGTCCCCTCCACTGTATGCCTTGAAATACATTATGGTACATAAAACAAAATACAAAAATCACTCAGAGGAAAGAGAAATATATGATGGTCGAATTATGGGATTGTCTCGTCAGACAAAACAAAACAAAAAACACACGTGTCGCATTCAATCGTTTGCAACGGAAAATTGTGTGTGTGTGATATTGCAATTGATGAATATATATATATATATCTATATACCATTACTGGCAATGCATACACGCTGCAAACTGACACACACAAATACTATATATGTACATCCACCATAATTTATATAAACACTAAAACCTAAATATATAATGCAAAATATAATATAATATAATTTAATATTAAATATAATAAAATATAGTATAATGTAATAATGATACTCATCTGAGATTACAAAAATTAAGCCACAAACACACACACAAACACAAACGAATTTATTTTATTTAATTAAACAGCGAGTGGAAAAAAACACGTCCACTCAGTGTGACGACTAACACTGAACTCCAACTGGAAATGAACATTTGGTATGATTTAAAATTTCATTCGGTTTTGATTGAAAGTGAGCTACTTTCAAAACCGTTTGACTGCAGGATGTCTTTAGACCGTGAGAGAGACAATTCGTGCAAATTTACGAAGTCGATTCTCTTTTTGGCGGAAAGGTTGCGAAAATGGACGCAATTACTCATCGCATGCCCCTGCTCATCGCAATAGTGGCAGTTGGCTGCATTGTTTTCAGCTGGCTGCCTAACGTTGGTGTACTTGGGCTTATTTTATCGTATGATGTTCGGCCGTTGGTGTGTGGATGTCTCCAATACTTGGAATCTTCGTATCAGAAATTCAATGCATTTCTCCAGTCTCGGAACTTCACGAGTGCATTTGAGGCCGCTTTCATGCCGCTCCAGCGTCTCTGTATCTACTTTTTTCATTATTATGTGCGCAATTAGTGTATCGAATGGATTTTCTAGATGCAGCATTTTGATTTTTTATGTAGCATTTCGACTGTAGTATCGTGTAATGATCGAATCTCTGCTGTATTCGCATGATGTATATTGGGCATCGTAAGTATTGTGTTGAAATACGGAACTGCTAGTATTCGTTCGTTATTCAACCTTGTTTGGAGGATTTCCCATTCTCTTTCGTAATTTTCTCCAATTGTTGATAGATAGTTTATCAATTGGGCAGCTGGCTTTTGTAGGCGTGATTTTAGATACGTCATTTTTTGCGTAGAAGATAATCGATGGTTGGTGTGGATCATGTTGGTAAACGTGCCAGTTTCATACTCTCCCGAGAATATGGGAAGCTCGATCTGAGGTAGTTGTATATTTACTGTACTTGTTGTTTTATTAGAGCGCACCATTTGTTGCCATCTTATCAAGGTGGATTCCACTTTAAATTGAAGTGTTCCATAATAGTTTTCTGCTATGTATTTGATCGGTTCTTCTTCATCTACATCGATAGGTATTGCGTTATTAAGTGAGTAAATTTCACTCATGCTTTTGGTGATCAGGTTGATTTTTAACTCTAAATATTCCTTGGTGTCGTTTTTTCGCCAATTTTTCGATTTCCCTTTTTTCTTCTTTCTTTAATGGTAGTCGTGGTAAAACTTTGTATGCTTGGCATTCCTCAATGAACTCTTCGTAAGCACGCTGTATTTGTCAGCGTTCAAACAGGTATGGATGGTTGGGATCAATATCCTCCTGGCCTACCAATTCTTTATCCGCAATTCGATACTTTGAATAAATTGTATCGATGCTTTGCTGAGTTTTCTCTAACTATGCTGACGGGTAAGTGTGCCGCTTGACTGTCTGTGAAACTTCGCTATGGTGGCTATGAGCTATGTTTCTCGTTCGCTCTGTTGCTGTAGTACTGTCTCCATTATCAATGTAAATTTTAACTTTTTGATTAAAGTTACTTAGGAACATAAATGAACTTATCGGATGGTTTATACATTTTATTCTCACTTTATTTTCATAATTAGTCTGTTTATATACATAATTTTGTCGTTAAAATAGTATATAGTCAGCATTTCAATTTAAAGAGAACATTTATACAAAAAGCAGTATAAATGCAAAATAATGCAAAACATTTATGTGTCATATATCTGTGATATTTGTGTTCTGTTGAACAAAGAACATCTCCCTGGTCTTAGAAGTTTTGAGTAACAAGAACTAGACCTTCGCGTGGAGCTGATGATGTTAGCCGTTAAATTGAACAACTGAAAATAACCGAATGAGTATCTTCTAATCACCATAGATGGCCCAATCTAACTGTCCATAACTTACCTACATATCTCCGTAGCAGTTTCTTTATCCAATTTTTCACCAACTTCTGTTTCTTAATATGGTGTTGGATGTTTCAATATATTATTGTCCTCAGTCAAAATCATATTATCGACAATATCCACTACCTCACGATGATAGAACTTCTCTTAATTACGACACTTTAACCGTTTACTGTTTGCAATTTATTTTGTATCCAGGTAACGTCACGGCATCACGATCTCTTGCCAATCGGGGAACAGGGAGGAATATCATGGCGGATTTGGTTGTACATAGAAATTTGCTTTCTCGATTAACGTCTGTATTTTGATATAGAACTCCGCTTGTCTCCTATCATTTGTCATCTTTCCTTGATTTTCCAACAGTCTCTCGAAATATGACCTTATCATCCTGAAATCGTGTTCGTATAGCCAATTATTTATTGATTTGTCGTTGGCTCTTGAATTTATAATTATCTGACCAATCCAATTCTTCGTGTTTTTACGCATGGTTTGACCATGTTATAGGAACGTCTGATTAAGTAACGCACCAGCGATAATTTATGCAAATATTAATCGACCTTTAAGTTCGAACCGGTACATAACACCTCCATATATTCGTTCTAATGTCAGCATGAATGTATCACCATCTCCTCGTTCCAATTCTGGAACAATCAGTAACATATCTGCAGCTCCGTCGTTTAACGCTAATACTAGAGCCGCTTCCTGCGCTTCCACACACCAATTAATTCTCATCGACGACGTTTCAATCTGTAGTTGAACGTGTAATGACGTGGTTCCGTTGAATTTTGTAGGTTTAAATTTAGCTGCCTTTACTGATTGTATAATTTGGTTTGTACCAGTAGCTTTAATATCTATAATCTCTTTTTCATGTTTTAAGATTGTATGATCAACTATCTCAAATTATTGGTTCACTTTAAAGGTATGCGACATGTTTTGGTACTTCTCACTCACTTGATATTCATGATGGAATTTCTCTTGTTTCGATCTTAGATTTTGTTCGATCGCAACTCTATGTTGTTCTATCATTTGTTGCATTGTTGCCATTAACTAACTGCTCTATATCTAAAATTCCAAAGTACACGGTATGTTCATTTTCTGTTGTTCAAGCAATGGTATAGTCTGCATTTGGTGCCTCCGTATTAAACTTATACACGTTTGCATCGAAGATGGCAGCAAACACTTCCGTTTCCGTTGAATTGTTTAAAGTTATAGTTCTGCATTTGGCCTCTAGGATTTTAAGATCATGTTTTGTCAACTGATATCTCTAATTAAATGAAAAATTCTAGGACGTATCCTCTGATCTATGAACTATTCTATATTTCAATTCATGTTTCTAATTCTATTTACTCAAGTTTTTTTTGTGTATAGTTTAACGACCATTTTGTTTGCGTCTAAGGATAAGGCCTCGTTCCTGCCAAGACTGATATCGTTGAATTGAATGATTTCAAGGCGATAGTCTATTTCTATTCCAAGTACTTCAGCTTCTGCAGAAATCATTAGAATACAGACTAATCCGTTTTGCATATTTCTCAAGTAGTTCCTATACCATTTAATATGAGAGAGGATATATGTTTAATTAGCAAATTGTTTACAATATTTGATTTGCCAAATTTTGCCATAAGTCAGGTTTCTTTCAAGTAACTGAAATCGTCTTAGGACAATATTGATAGAGTTGACTAACTACTCTAATTGGTTTTTAATAGAAGCCGGACAGCATATCTACCATTTGCTTTCCTCTTCCTTGTGTTGCGATAAATATTCTCTCGTTCTTGATTCTCTTCGACATATTGGAAGCAGTGGAATGCTTTTTCCTCTTTTTGGATCGTCTTAGGAATAATTCAATGTCAATCTTTAAGTGAAAGTTTAGAATCGACAATTTATCGAACTGGGGTTTTTTTTTACCATATCGAATAATATCAAAGATTGCTAATTCGACATTCTGAAATATCTTGTTGTTAATGTCAATGTACATTTTAAAGAGCTTTATCAGAAGTGCCTTGGTTATTAATCACTGTATTCTTAAGAAACCTCTCTAATAATGCTAATATTTGGTGTTATACCGCGACATTTCAATAAGGCGTCTCCACGAAATATTGGGTCTAAGGAAACTAAAGGTTTTTGGCACTGTCGCGGAGATCTTAGGTCATAATGATTTCATAATGTGCCTAAACAATTTGAAATAAAATTTTAAGACTCAATCGTTGAAGATGATCGTATATGTCCGTCTAAAACACTTGTATTATTTTGATCCTCTAAGCCTTTAAAGTACCATCATAATTCTCTTTAAAGTCTCTAGACTTTAAAGAGAATTATGAGACTCATAAGAGAATTATGAGACTCTTTAAAGAGACTCATTCAAAGGAGATCTGGTTCAAAAAACAAAATAAAGAAAAACTGATGACTATGAAAAATCTCACCTGACAAGATAATTACATAATCCAATTAATTAATCTATGAATCTAATCAAATTATTTTCTATTTCTAATTTCAGGTATGTCCATCGAAATTTGTTAGATTTATGGAATACATTCATTACACCAGGTACGAAATGAACCTCTATATAATATTAACAATTGATTTATAACATGTACATCACAATTCACAACACAACGATGATGCTGTTTGTACATGAACATAATACATAATTCATACGTTAAGCACAAAATTTATTATTTTTTTATTTATTCGATTTTGCATAATTTTCGGAGAACAAATTAAAACAAACACAATAATAATGTTATAATAATAGCACCGCGCCAGATCATCAAACCACACAGCGCACAGTGGAAATTCTGAGTATATGAATATGTATGTATGTACATATACTAGCACACAATAATAAACAGGAAAAGAGGAAATGAAAGGAAAATATGGGGAAAATTGATAGTTATTAGTTAAGAACAAAAATAACAAAGTTAAAGATTATATTTTGTTTGAGATCCCAACATCTTTGTGCTGTGCCACATAATAATATGTTTATTTTATGAACGATAACATAAATAAATTCTAATTGTTACGTACATACATAAAGGGTTTTTCAATAAGAGCACTTCAATTTTTTTTTTTTGGATAAAACACAAACTGTTCGACTTTTGAACACACTCTTTTTTTACTAACGAATTTGAACATATGTATATATATTTAAGGATGAAACTTGATTCCTTTTGCATAACCACCACGTGCACGTTTTACAAAGTCCAATCTTTGAACCCAATTTTCGACCACTCTTTCGCATAAATCGGCTGAAATTCCAGCAATTTCACGTCAATATTAGCTCTGAGCTCTTGCAACGTCGCTGGCTTATTGGCATAGACCAATGACTTCACATAACCCCAAAGAAATCTAGAGGTGTCAAATAACACGAGCGCGGCGGCCACTGAATGGGCCCATTTCGCGAAATAACACGCTCATCGAACTTAGTCTTCAATAACGCGATTGTATCGTGTGGCCCCATCCTGTTGAAACCAAGTCCATTCCATTCAATTGCGACCAACAAAAAATCGTTTATCATATTGCGGTATCGAATTCCATTAACAGTAACGTGGCGATCGTTATCGTCGATGAAAAAATATGGCCCAATGACGCCGCCGGCATGTAATCTGCACCAAACAATGACTTTATCGGGATGCAACGGTGCCTCATGAATCATGTGTGGGTTGCTTCCTGCCCAGTAACGCATATTTTGCTTGTTGTCAAATCCATTTAGCCAAAAATGAGCCTCATCGCTGAATATTATTTTTCGATGAAAATCTGCATCATTTTGCTTTTGAGCCCAATTCACGAATCGGCGTCGCATCAAATGGTCAAACGGCTTTAGTTGTGTCAGCTTGATCTTATACGGATGTAGATCTTGGCTTACTACTTGTCCTTGGCTTACGTAAAATTCAGCACAATGATGTCACAGAATGGCCCAATTGTTGCGAACATCGTGTTAGCGTCACATTCGCGTCTTCTGGAACTGAAGCCCTAGCGGCTGCAATGTTTTCAACACTTCGGAGCACTTCTTGCTCTCGAGGGCAACGGAACATTATGTAGCGAAAACGTAGACTCAAATTTTGCCACTATACGGTCGATTGTCGAACTTGGGCTGGCTTGTTAAATGGACCGTAAAATGGCCGTAATGCTCTTAAAATAGCAGCAACAGAACGATTATTTTGATAAAAAATTTGCAATCGCTGTTCACGTGTGTAGCGTTCCATGATGAAATGTCTACTAATGAAGTTTCCAAATAACAAAAGAACAATAAAAAATATGGCGTCGGTCGCCGTCCCGATCGGAAAAAAGTTGAAGCGCACCTGTTGAAACACCCGTTACATATATATATATATATATATATATATATATATATATATATATATATATATATATATATATATATATATATATATATATATATATATATATATATATATATATATATATATATAGAACTCGGGGAGGATTTGTTGTTGTTCATTTCGCTGCCGTTAATGTCTTAATGTGTAGAGACTTTAGACTTTGGCATTATTGTATGGTGTGGCAATGGCGCAAAAATTGATTTCTTGGGAATTTTAACATAACACATAAAGTTTAATTGGAAGGCATGGATAATAATAATCACCCTGTGTATGTGTGTGTATTTATATATACATAAACATTTTTCCGATGCTAATTAGTGAGAAAATAGAATATACGATGTACATATTATTTTGGGTATGTATGTATGTATGTACATAAATGGGAGGACGGGATGAAAATTTATTCGATGGTAAATTTTATTTTGTTTGAAAGAAAAATATTGCATACATGAATAAGGCTTTAATTTTAATTAATTATGATGAGCATATAATTAATATGTACTATACGTTTGCGGATATTATTATGCAAAATAAGGTTTCTTATTGGAACATATGACGCGATCAGATTTTCATGCACAATATGTATATATGCTGATTAAAATATTGGGCAAATTACTGCCCAGATCTTTTTTTATGTACCGTTCGACAAAAACAGACAAATAAAAGGCCGAGCTGCTCAATAGGAGCATGTTTAGGAGGTCATTTCGCGCTACTGTCATCTGTAAAGTTAGTCGATGTATGTAGAAGCTTGATCAACCTTATGAAATTGGTCAATTATCGGTTGGAAACATGACAATTTTCTCGACGGTTATGTAAACAAGCAAAATGGCAGCTTTTCGTGCCATGTTATTTTGAAATTTTATTCCCTCCAATTGAATAAAAAGATCTTGCTGATATTTGATTTTAACAGGACGGCACACTGCCCAATAATATCTATCTTCGAAACTCGTATTATAAGGAGCTTTAATATAACTCCGACGGACAACTGATTGAGGCTTTGAAAAACGTAATTCAACGAAAAAAGACTGAACCGAATATACAAATGAAAAATATTGCACAGCTGAGTAGTTGTCTATAATAAGATAGCTACACAAAAACCGGCGAACAGTTTTCTGGCAAATCATAGGCAGTTTCTTAATGTATTATATTTATCTTAAAGTATTTGTAAATATGTTCTAGCTTCTAGTTAGTTGGAAAGATAGCCTATGTTTTCTGGCATTTTAAGAATCGTTTTAAACTCCTTTTTTTTTTAAATTTAGTTTTAATTAGATAGCTCTTTGTGACTGTCAGAGCTTATGCACCCAACGTGCGATCCTTTAAGTAAAGGTTGATATCTGCCTTAAACTTGGTTTCAAACGGAAACTGAAATCCGGATAACGAATTCCACTTCCTAGATGTTCGATAAATAAATTCGCGCTTGGCACTTTCAGTTCGAGGTTTCAGCAGCTTCACCGTAAACCTATGCGCAACCTATAATTTCCTCGTGTTACCCGCCCTGGCGTAACAAATGGTGGTATTTTCTCTTTTAATTCTGCAGAACATTTACCATTTATAATCTATAGAACACGCAGAGTTCTGCAACATCTCTGTGGTGCTGTAGGCTGTCTTAAGATCTTTCGTAAGTCTGGAGTTTCGTATTATTCGGATGGCACGCCGCTGAACTCTATCCAGCAACTGGAGAGCAATGCCATATGCTCCACCCCAAAGCTGACAGCAATATTCTATACAAGGTCTAATAAAGGTTTTATATATCTGAGAACCTAATGCGACCTAAAAAACCGTCTGCACCTATTGAGAAACCCGAGCTTACGTGAAGCTGATTTGGCCAATGCGATAATGTTTTCATTCCATTTTAAATTGTTGCTAATCTGTCACAACCCACGAGAACGTGGTCTTTTACCACAAA
Organism: Tipula lateralis; assembly: GCA_963932295.1. NCBI lineage: Eukaryota > Metazoa > Arthropoda > Insecta > Diptera > Tipulidae > Tipula > Tipula lateralis. Next base: position 64,750,626 of record OZ010736.1, on the reverse strand, counting down.
AAGATATTCGTTGCGACTTCTTTTACGAGAGAATGTGCATATTTGTTTTTTTCTCGTTAAATTTGACCTAATTTTTTACTCCCCACCCAAATATTGTACTCAAATCAGAATTAAGCGAAGTGACAACTTCCTGCCGTTTACCGTGTAACTCTGGAGGAGTAGGCTCGACCTCATATGAAAAAGAGCAGTGCAATATTGCATCATCGGCAAAACTGTGGATAGGCTTAAAAGTGCAATCCAACATGTCATTGATGTATAACAAAAACAAAGTTGGTGACAAAACTGATCCCTGATTCATGATCAGGGATCAGTTTTGCACAACGTTGATCTTTCGGTCTTTGAGAAATCTGGTTATCCACTTGATGGTCATCGAATCCAAGCCGTATGCCACAAGTTTACAAATGAGATTCTCATGCCAAACCTTGTCAAAAGCCTTGGATATGTCCAAAGCGATTGCAAAGATTTCTCCGTGGTGCTCAAGGGCGAGATTCGGTGGAAGCCATATTGTTTATCCGAAACTAATAATCTCAAGATAATTCATCAGTTGTTGGTTAACGCATCTCTTAAAAACTTTAGCCACGGCTGACATAATTGATATTGGCCGGTAGTTTGAGAGGTCTGTTTTATCACTACCACCGTTTAAGGACCGGTTGCATCATCGCACTTGCTTATAAGACAGGAAAATTTTTTTAGTTAATATTGGAGCCGAGTCACTGGCAAACTCCTTCAATATTCGAATGAGAATTACGTCAGGTCCGGTGGCCTTATTTATGTCCATTGCCTTCAGGTTCCGGAAGTTAATTTCCGCCAAGATGTTGACAGGATATATCTTGGAACCACAATACGGAATTGACAGAGGATATCTCCATCGGGGACAACTAAGGTCGATTTAGAAGTGAAAACGCTTGCCAATAAGTCGGCCTGCAAATATGAATACACCACCAAAGCACCGTCAGCACATTTCAATGCTGAAATAGATGTTTTAGAAATATTGGCAACCGATGCGACCATCTGGTCAAAGTTGCGATCGGAGATTTTCAACTTGGAAGCCTTAGCGGTTTTCTTTTGTCAGCTCTTTTCGCTTCCTTAGCATACATTTTTTTTACAAATGTTACGTGTGGTCTTATATTCTTCAAACGAAAATTCTTTGCTCTTATATTTATTGTGAGCAGATTTATTTTGTCTGGCTGATTCGATATAGAACGGTATCGGTGAACGGAAACGGCGTCGTCTATTTGGTTGTTATACAAATAATGGCTCTCCCAGGGGAAATGTTAAAAAAAGTGACCGTAACCCATCATTGTCAGCCTCGTTAAAATGCCATAGGCGCCTTGGCTGCTGTTTAAATTCTGGTGGTGTTTCGATAGATATTTTTATGGTTATCAGGTTGTGGTCAGAATTTCCAATTCCAGCCTCGACTCGAGCTTCGATGGAATGCGGAATTGTTGTAAGACAAAGATCCAAAATATGATTGCTTGTATAATTTTGACAAGTGCAATAAAATTTGAGCGGTCTTTGAGAAAATACTAACTCTTACTTCTGATGTCGAGCGTACGGTATGTGGTCTTTAATGAATATGCACGCTCCAAGTTGCAACTCGGATGCTTGCTCGAACTGGTAGCGCTTGAAGTAGAATTCGTTCTCGTAGATGTTATGAGATACTTTTGTTTCCGTTAGCACTAATATGTCGGGTCTGCGTGATTCGAGATGTTGATGTGCGCAATTTTTATTAGTCACGAGTCCACGGACATTGGCTAACTTGATAGAATAGTTGGTTATGACAAGATGAATCGATTAGTGCATGATTTTTAGGCCATTTTATATGTATCAGCTGCACATCAAAATGAATAAATATATTTACTTTAAGATAGTGATCAAGCACGCATTTCTTTAAAAACAAGAACTTCGAGATCGCAATGACAAAAATATATCGAAGTAACGTATATTCACTAACATAGTACAATGAGATTGATAAGCCTCTTGAAAAGGTCCATAATTAAGTTGAGTGGCCTATTTGTTTCAAGTATATAAATATTTTTCAATTGTGTTCTATTCGGAATGCTTTCTTGGTTTATTATCCAAATATCCTTGGTTTCATCCAACTTGCAATTGATTCATCGGTTTCAAGAATTTCCCTGCTAGTTTCATATGATTGGATTTTTATTTTATAGATGATTGGTAGCTTTGCAGTTCTAAACTGTAATTAGGAAATATTAATATTATGTCGTCTGATTTGAGATTAGCGTTTTACTGAATTAATTAATAAAATTCTCTGTGGTTCTAAAAGATGGTTTAAGCCTACATTAGGCTTAATAGCGATGGTGTCTCTATATATTCGAAAATTCAAATATAATCCTTCGCGTCTGTATCTTGATCCGTCTGGAAATATTAAGAGTCCATTTTAATCCTTCTGAAAATTGTCAGTATTCAATATATCGGTATCATCTTAATACGGTTTGTATTTGTTCATAAATAATCTATATCTTAGAGGCCGTAAACGGCCGTTACCGTGTCTCAACTGAGACCTTACGAACCAGTTTTAACGATTGGTGCACATTGTAGGTGGTCAGCCCAACGAATGTTTTTACACACAAACGCGTTTTTATGTCATCCGGTTACATGCTAATTATTTTGGTCAACGGCGGAAATCGCACTCGAGACCGCGGCGTGATGGGAAACTCTCCTAACCATTAAGCTACAACCGGCGACTGTGTATTTTTCTTGTTTCTTAATTCATTTTCAAACCTGAAATGCTAGTGAATCTTCTTCGATAAACGTTGAGATTATTCCTTGACAGGAACTTTATTTCCTTAAATGTTTTTCTTAAGTATAAGGAACTATATCTTTTACTTTGGATTTTTTTTTTTATTATATTTTATATTACGACTGCGTTTTGTACCCATTTAGTAATTTACATTGCATAATACGTTTTCATTTGTCGTTTTCATCGAACTCCTCAAATTGTTCACCACAGTATAGGTCTACTGACCTCCCAGTCGCGATAAGTCCAGCGGTTTGATTCTTTGCAGTTTTCTTGTTGGAGTGGTAGTCAGCATACAGCGTATGTCCAGATTTTCATGCTGGTGCGGACGTTGTAGATGGTTTGTTGCATGATAATTAATCTCATCCACGACAAGCTCGATCTTTAGATCTCGATAGAGGTTGTCGTTTCGAATGTACCACGGTGCATTAACGATGCATCGCAGGATCTTATTTTGAGCTGTTTGTATGCTTTTGATATTTGACTTTTTGGCACAACCTCAGAGTTGGCTGCCATATGCCCATATAGGTTTTAGATTTTTTTTGTATAACAGAAGTTTGTTGTGGATCGCTAGTTCAGATTGTCTCCCTAAGAGCCAATAAAGTTTTTGAATTTTATGTTTAGTTCATCTCTTTTCTTTTTTATATGTTCCTTCCATCTAAGTTTAGCATCTAAAGTCATGCCGAGATATTTAGCAGTGTTTGCATGCGGTACTGCTATCGAGTCTATCATAATTGGTATATGATTAACTTTTAGATTTGTAAAGTTCACTTGGATTGATTTTGCTTCATTTAATTTAATTCGCCATTTCTTTGCCCAATCAGGTTAGGAGCCCACATATCAGGTTAGTAGCCCTCTGTAATTTACTAGTAGAATCCTTGATGTTATTTGCTGTTGCAAGTATTGCCGTGTCATCGGCGAAAGTCGCCCATGTTGCTTCAGTAATTGGTATATCTCTTGTATGTAGGAGATAAAGGATTGGTCCAAGAACAGTCCCTTGTGGTACTCCTGCTGTTATTCTTTTTAATTGGGAGTATTCATTCTCATATCTTACTCGGAAGTGCCTCTCTGATATGTATGATTTTAAAATTTGAAAAAATTGCTCCGGAAGATCTCGGTGAAGTTTGAATTCTAGCCCCTGGTGCCATACTTTGTCGAATGCGTGTGCTACATCAAGGAACACGTTTGAGCATATTTGTTTGTTTTCAAGCGATTTCTCGATTACATCAGTAATTCGATGTACTTGTTCTATCGTAGAATGTTTTTTTCTAAATCCAAACTGATGTGTGAGAATGAGATTCCTTTCTTCGATAATTGATTTTAATCTTTTAAGAAGAACTTTTTTAAATTGTTTCGATAACGTTGGTAGCAAAGAAATTGGCGTATATGAAGCTTTATCATTCGGAGGTTTTTTCGGCTTAAGTATCATAATTACTTCTGCAACTTTCCATTACGATATATATATAGCGAGTGGAAGCGCTGGTCAGCTAGGCCATGTGTCATCGATCGGAAAAGGTGGTAATCGGAAGGAGCAATGTCTGGGCTATACGGCGGGTGGGGTAAGACTTCCCATTTCAGCGTTTGTAGGTATGTTTTGACCGGCGCTGCAACATGTGGCCGAGCGTTGTCATGTTGCAAAATTACTTTGTCGTGTCTTTGCTCGTATTGTGGCCGTTTTTCTTTGAGTGCGCGGCTCAAACGCATCAATTGAGTTCGGTATAGTGCTCCTGTGATGGTTTCGTTCGATTTCAATAGCTCATAATACACCACACCCAGCTGGTCCCACCAAATACAGAGCATGAGCTTGGCGCCGTGAATATTTGGTTTGGCCGTCGATGATGATGCATGGCCGGGGTAACCATATGATTTTTTGCGCTTCGGGTTATCGTAATGGATCTTTTCATCACCAGTGACAATGCGATGCAAAAAATCCTTCCGTTTTTGCCGTTCGAGCAGCAGTTCGCATGCAAAAAAACGGCGCTCGACGTCTCTCGGCTTCAGCTCATACGGCACCCAATGTCCTTGCTTTTGGATCATTCCGAGGGCTTTTAAACGATGGGAAATGGCTTGTTGTGTCACTCCCAATGAATATGCGAGCTCTTGTTGAGTTTGACACGAGTCTTCATTGAGTATTGCCTCCAATTCAGCATTCTCAAACTTTTTCACTTGGCCCGGCCGCTCTTTGTCCTCAACGTCAAAATCACCACTTCTAAACCCCACAAACCATCTCTCGCACGTTGGAACCGATGGAACATGACTCGGATAAGTCTCGGAGACCAATCGATGTGCTTCAGCAGCACTTTTCTTCAAATTAAAGAAGTAAATTAAAACTTCCCGCAAATGCTGTTTTGTTGGCACGAAACTCGACATATTGAGAGCTCAAAAAAACTATGAATTTGACACTGCGACAAATTGACACATACTGAAAATTAAAGCTATAAGACGTAGCTTTGACATGAACATAGTCACAGTACTGCCTGATGCGTATAGCGTTAGTAACGCCATCTGTTATCAATCCCGCATTTTCAATTTGTACTCCTAATATATATATATATATATATATATATATATATATATATATATATATATATATATATATATATATATATATATATATATATATATATATATATATATATATATATATATATATATATATATATATATATAATTAATTAAATAAAAACAACTTAATTTGATAATTTCAGTTTTAGACTATTAGCTACTAATCATCTGTCTGCCTATATTAGCATATCAATGAAGTTGTCTTATCACCAAACTTTATCTATACAAATATATTCATTTTCATATGTACTTATATGTAGTACACTGTCTGCTTGTAAATAGCAAATCTTTGTATATATTTAATATATTCTACACATCCATACATTACGTATTCATCTCAAAGCTACTTTTTAATTCTATTTGTCTTACGATAACTATACGTTTACACATTTATATGCTAGCTACGTACTTTACATAGAGTAGACATGTCATTTGACTTAATTGTCTTTTCTGAGATTTATATTTTTGAATAAACAAAAATTATTTATTATTATTTTTATTGTATACAAAATAAAAAGCTTATTTAATTATTATTTTTTTTTGTTTTGAAAAGCACAATAAATTCAAAACCTTGTGTAAAAACTATAAAAACCATATATGAAAACTGTGATAACCATAACTCGATGCTGCTGTTGTGGGTAAAGTTTTCCTTTTTAATAATTTAAAGCTTCATACTGTGCACGTGTGTTGTATACCTGTGTACGAGTGCTTCGTTTGTATAAAAATTATATAGATGACTTTTTGTTGGCGACATATTGTTCACAGGGTGATCCCGTCATATGAGGAGTTCCTTTGAGTATAGCATATTTAATAATATTTGTTGGCACGGTGCTAAAGAATTCATCTGTGTATAATATATATATGTGTGCAATTAAGTTAGTTTTTACTGTCGTGATAGTTGAAATTCAACATGACGATTAATTTACGACAAATCAAATATGTAATGCCAATTACTGAGTGCAGGGCATCAAGCAAACAATATTTTATTCCCACGAATCGAATTTTATTTCAATTATGCAATAATCGTACCAATTAAATTTTATTTATGTTTAATCACAACTCAATTGACCAGGTTCAAACAACAATATAATGTAATTTTATAATAATTACATAATTTAATTTCCCAAATGTGTTAGCAATTTTTTTTTATAGTTTATGATTAATTTTAATATTTAATTTAATTCTTTCGTGTCTGTTTAAATACAACAAAATTAGTTAGATATTTATAAATGTGATATACGAGTATGCGTTTAGTATTTATGGGGTTAGCAAACAATATTCCTTATAATGACTATATAATGTCAAAAGCTCCTATATAAAGATAACATACAGCTGTCGAAGTAGTTCCATTGCAAACAGTTTTCGAAGTAGTTCCATTGGTAGTATTCTTCTACATGCAGAAATATACCAAAAGCTACGGTGTAATACTTTAGAATAGGGCCATTGAGAACAAAAGAGGAAAGTGTTTCGCTCCTTTTTCTAATTCCTCCTAATCGAAATATATAGTAAAACCGCGAGTTAGAAGTCACATCATATTACGAGTACATTTTTGAAGTTACAGACGTTCGTTCTTAATGTTAGTAATCTAAGCTTCGATAAATGATTATCACATAATTTTTAAAGGTCGGTAGCACTAACATTGAGATGAGTTGGTGGTTTTTAAAATGGTTCACCTTGTCAGATACCGCTCAATCTAAGGAACTAAATCATTCACCACTTTATATAAGACCACACGTAACATCGGTTTAAAAATCTGTACTAAAGAAGAGAAAAGAGCTATAACAACAAGAAAGCCGCTAACGCTTCCGAGTTGAAAATCTCCGATCGCAACTTTGACCAGATGGTCACATCATTTGCCAATATTTCAAAACATCTATTTCAGCATTGAAATGTGCAGACGGTGCTTTGGTGGTGGATCCATATCTGCAGGCCAACTTACTGGCAAGCGTCTTCACTTCGAACTCGACCTTAGTTGTCACCGATGGCGTTACGCCTCCGTCAATTCCATATTGTGATTCCAAAATATATCCTGTCAACATCATGGCGGAAATTAGCTTCAGGAACCTGAAGGCAATGGACATAAATATGGCCACCTTCCTGACGGAATTGCCGTTCGAATATTAAAGGAGTTTGCCAGTGACTCGGCTCTAATATTAACTAAAATTTTCCTCCTTTCTTTTAAGCAAGGTAAATACCCGAACACCTGGAAGAGTTCGATGTTGCAACCGGTCCTTAAACGTGGTTGTGATAAAACAGACCCTTCAACCTACCGGCCAATATATCATTTGTGTCAGCCGTGACTAAAGCTTTTTAGAGATGCTTTTCGAAACCGATCTCTTGACGTTTGTTCTAAACAAATAGAATCTCGTTCTTGAGCATCACTTTGGATATATCTAAGGCTATCACTTTGGATATATCCAAGGCTTTTGACCAGGTTTGGCATGAGAATCTCATTTTTTAACTTTTGGCATACGGCTTGGATTCGATGACCATCACGTGGATAAAAAGCTATCTCAAAGACCGAAAGATCAACGTTGTGCTTAATGGGAGATCATGGATCAGACACTTTTGTCACCAACTTTGTTTTTTTTTAATCTTTGTTAATGACTTGTTGGATTGCACTTTTAACCCTATCCACAGTTTTGCCGATGATGCAACATTGCACTTTTCTATTTCATTCGAGATCGAGCGGCTGAAATTTCGATTTGAGTACAATATTTGAGTGGGGAGTAAAAAATCAGGTCAAATTTAACGAGAAAAAACAGAAATATATACGTTCTCGGGTAAAAAAGTCACAACGAATACCTTTTTGTGGTAAAAGGCCACGTTCTCGTGGGTTGTTTCTCAATTCGTCTGCTTGGTGTTCAGATTAGCAACAATTTAAAATGAAATGAACATATAATCGCATTAGCCAAATCAGTTTCACGTAAACTCGGGTTCCTCAATAGATGCAGACTGTATTTAAATCGCATCAGGTTCTCCAGATATATAAAACCTTTATTAGACCTTGTATAAAATATTGTTGTCAGGTTTGGGGTGGAGTATATGGAATTGCTCTCCAGTTGCTGGCTAGAGTTCAGCGGCGTGCCATCCGAATAATACGGAACTCTAGAGTATAAAATGCACAAGTTTAAGGCAGCTAACAACCTTTACTTGAAGGATCGCGCATTGGGTGCAGGAGTTCAGACAGTTACAAGGAGCTAGGACAGTATGAAAGTCCGTCCTGGACCCAAGTAAAACTAAATTTTAAAAAAAAAATTACCGACTTCATTTAAACAAAAATTAGTTTGGCGGCTGCCTGCGTATTTACTACCAACAAATAAAATGAAACTCCCAGGAGTGGTATCCTCTGAGCAGTGGATTACATATACCAAATCAAAATTGGACAAAAAAGAAAAAGAGCAGAATGAAAAAGAATAACGGTGCGAGAAGCAAAAAACCAACCTTTCGAACAAAATCAAATAGCGTCAACAAAACCAGATGAAAATCCATCTGAGATTGGGGTGGAAAGGGTTGATCTTGACTATAAAATTCAACAATATGTAATTGTACAATATGAAGGTGTATTCTTCCCTGACATTATACAAACTAAGACAAACGAAGAGTATTTTGTAAAAGTAATGTGCATGTCTGGCCATAATTGGAAATGGCCCTATAAAGAAGACGTCTGTTGTTACAGCAAAAAAATGTAATTCAAGCAATAGTAGAACCAGAACTGATGACTGACAGAGGAGTTTATTCTGTTAAAGAAATGAAAATTGTGCAATTTAGAAAATTCCAAATTTTTCAGAATTTTATAACTGTACAATACAATCAGTTAATTGCTCAGTCAATCAAGACACGTCCATCTACTGGAAATATCATACAAGAACAGACAACCTGGTCAAAAGAAACTAAGCTAAAAAGTACAAAAAGCACAACACCTGATATACAAACATATAACTGAAATATTTTAAACCGTGCAAATCCTGATTATGAGATTTTGAAAAGATCCATCAATCATGAAGTAAAAATAGATGTAAATAATGAGATAGATGTATCATCTTATTGAATCCATTTTACTTTTTTATCAGAATATTATTTTTGATACTAACAAATTTTGCTAAAAGCTTCAAAATCTGCGAAATATTCATTTCACTAAATCGTAATTTGAATTTCGTACTTAGTCGAGTACCACGGGCCAATTAAATATTTCGACTCAATGATTTTGATCAACTTTACCAAATCATTAAAGTTTGAAAATAAGCTTTACAGTAATATATCTTTAATTAATCCAATTAAATATTGAGTAGTTAAAATGTTGCTTTTTATTATTTAGAAATTAATTTTTATTACATGCACAAATAGTTAACCTATTTAAAATATTATTATTAAATATATAATAAACAAAAATTTCAATATTTTATTTATCAAAATTATAATTTTTATAACCAATAATAGATTAAACGAGATTAAATTTATTATATTTTTTAATCTGATTTTATTTTATTAAAATAATTATTTTGTGCCCGACGAAAAATTATTGAGTATCAATTAAAATATAATCAAATTTTTTTAAAAAATAATTATTGTTATTAAACAACAAAATAAAATCAACTATATAATTATACGATTAATTTTTTTATAATTAATTTTTCATAATTATATTGTTTAATAATCAAACTGGCAGTGTACTGCTGTACACGTCACACCACTATGTGTTATTATAATTTATTTTGGTGTATTAAGTACTTAACATCAGTCATTTAGTGATTTTTAATTGTGTTTGCCATATTTTTTTAAATTATAATACAATTTTGTTTTTTTTAAAGTTTTTATGATCACGTTTATAAATTATGTATTAAATTATATGAGTAAATTAACAAACGTTTAGTATTGCACAGGTTTGCGTTGTTCATCATAAGTTTGGAGTCTGGAGCTATATATGAAATGCCTTACACTTGTTATCTCCGTCTTTTTCTCTCTCGGGTTTATTCGATATCATTCAAGCTCGGTGCATAACATCGGAAAAAATACCATAGTATCAAGTTGAAGTTAGCCACTGGTGGATTTTGCTCGAAAAATTAATCTATTATATTTGACAAGTAACTTGTCAATTTTTTCATTCTAATTTTAATTTGCGATCAGTTCTTTTAAAACCAAATATTTATTTTTTGTGATTCATCGTGTTTATATATTTTTTATTTTATTTCTCTACCGATGTGAAGTTTTTAACAAATAACAAAAAATTTGTATGACTGTAAATATTTTCTAATAAGAATTTTGAGTGAAAATAATACAATTAACCTAAATTATATTTCTAATAATTAACGGAAATATTTAAAATAAAATAAACCGATAATAAAATGACAAATAAAATAATAAACAAATACATAACTAAATCATGATTACATGAACATATGAGAAAATGTTAGGTTCGATGAGTGATTTCTTAATCGGCCATTAACAAGACATTCAAGAGATTTTACCAGAACGCCACTATATACAATTAATTATACTTGCCTAATGTGCCCAATGTACCACTCCACATTTCCCAACGGAGGGGAACACTAATATTTATTTTGACTTGAATATATGTTAAAATGACAAAATCTCTTGGATGTCTTGTTAATGGCCGATTAAGAAAATACTCATCGAGCCAATATTTTGTCATATATTCAAGTCAAAATAAATATTAGTGTTCCCCTGCGTTGGGAAATGTGGAGTGGCACATTGGGCACATTGAGCATGTATAAATCAATTGTATATAGTGGCATTCTGGTAAAATCTCTTGGATGTCTTGTTAATGGCCGATTAAGAAATCTCTCATCGAACCTAACATTTTATCATATATCGTTACTTTAAATGTTAGTATTCCTCTCTATTTGGAAAAATCAGATATATGTGGGGCTTTAGCTTCGTTAAGTTGGTAAACGGTACAATCACCGGAATTAATAACTTTTAATTTTTAAGGATTATTTGACCATATTTTACTTAAATTTCGTAATTTAATTTTTTTTGATAATTGAATTAGTTTTCTAAACCTTACTATTTCGTTTCCATTTAGAATTAAATTAAATTTTTTTGTTTTTATCTCTTTTCATTTTTGTATATTTTTCTCTCTTTAATATAAATTTTAACAGTGTGGTTACTAATACATATATAATAACATATTCAAAAATTCCAATTGGATTTGTATACGTATATGTTATTTATTTTGTTATAAACTTCACACCCGTATTTCTCTCGTGTTTTTATATTTTAAATTCTTCATCCTTCAAATTTTGAATTTCGTTAAAAATGTCTATAGTTAGCTCATTATTTGTGTTTTTATTATTTTATGTTTGTGACCCTGCGATTCCTTTTGCTCAAAGTAAGATGTTTTTCGAATATGAAAGAAATGGGAGGAGTTTATTAATATTTTAATAATCTTATTGGTTGAGAGTGCGATACCAAATAGTATAATATTGTTCCCGATGTTATGCACCGAGCTTAAGTCTCGTCTATTATCTCCGTATCTCCAGTATCATGATGTAATCTAATTTTTCACCAGCTTGCAGGGTCAGAATGTAGCTTGAGTATTGCAGTATTTGGAGGACTTACATTATTGAATCTATATTAAAAAAAATTATATCTATGATTCTAATGCGTTTATTCTTGGATCTTTATACAGAAGAAATGACCAGGAAGTATTTAAAATCCAAATTCTTCTGACTAATGAATTGGATTGAGCCTGCAGTTCTGAATAATATTTCGATAATAGCTTTTATACCAAAATCTTTGTTGATGTTAGTATTTCGACTAAACCATGGTTTGGGTTTCCTCCAAAATTCGTTGTTTGATGCGCTAGTGCATCCTCACTTCATTTTGATGTTGCTATGTTAGTAATAGGTAATTGGCTGTGCTATGAAATTATATACTTTTGGTCCAGGACCGCTGTCTTGAGAAACATCTTTAAACTTCTGTCATTTACGTCATTTATTGTTAAAGAAGTTTTAAATATATATAGTTATTTTTATATATCAATTCTTCATGCCAAGCTTTGTTAAAAGCTACATTAAGAAATATTGTTTTTCATCGAAAGAGTATTTGGGTCATGTTATGACCATCCATGTTGAATTTGGAATCAAAATTGATGATCAAGTATAATCTGACTCTATTTCAGTACTGCTTTAAATTTAATTAGTAAATTTTTTCAAAAAGCTTTGAGGTGGTTAGAAGCTTTCCTGGGTATTGCTTTATCAGGTAAGAATACGATTTTTAGATAAAGGCTAGTACTCAGATCGATTTTGCGTGAAATTTCCATACGATTTTATACCAAAGTAAACTCAGAAATGAAAAATTTCCGCTAAGCAGTACTTAGTTCATCAGCGAAAAAACTATATTTTTCTCATTGCATCATAGATGTCGCGCAGAAACTGTACAAATTAATTTCACGCAAAAATAATTTTTTCACGTGAAATTTCGACATTTACGCTTCTGATGTATGGCATAATAAATGTGATTAAGTTCTATGATTAAATTTCTTTATATTTTGAATAATTTGTGATTTGTATTTCTGTGAAAACTTGTTATAACCACAAACATTCTCGAAAAACAATTTATTTCTATTTCACGTGAAAATAAATAAATTTTTGGAGGCCACGGTAAAGTTTTATTTCACTTTGATCTGAGTACTAGGCTTGAGCAGCAAAAGCTTTGACATTTTCTTTTTCCTTGTCGCTCAATATCTTCGTGGTAGTCTCAACTGTAGCTGGTTAACTTTCCAATTGCCTTCTATAAAGAGTAATTTCTCCCCTCGGTGGGCGAAAGTTTACTTAAATATTTGTAGACGCCTTGGTTTTGTTCTTGTTTCAAAGCGTTTTTTAAAACCCAAAAGACATGATTCAATTTACAATTTAAGTCTAATAATCAGATCAAAGTGAAATGAAATTTTACCGCGGTCTCCAAAAATTTATTTATTTTCACGTGAAATAGAAATGTTTTTTTTGGAGAATTCAAATGTCCAAACAGTTCAAATGTTAAAATTTCACGTGAAAAAAATGGTTCGAATCATTGGGCGTATCCAGCACGTTGAGATCTACTTATTAGATATTCTACAATGTAGAATAGTCTCAATTGTAGACTATCATTAAGTGTGCTCACAAAGCACTATAATATTAAGAGAAATAATATGGTGTGTTTCTCGAATGCTATTTTTTTACTAGCGACACTCTTCATAAATTATTTTTTTGAACCTACTTTTACGTCTCACATTAACCTCTCACTACCACATTCGTAAAATCTATACGCGACAGTAAAAATAAAATTATACAACATATTTTTGAGTGTAGTTGAAAGTAGAAGCACAAATAATTACTACAGATAGCCAAACTATATGGAGAAATAATGTATACTAGATGAAATAAGGGGAAATAATTGTACCCTGGATGAAAAGGCTTTGAGTTTTATTTTCTCTTTCATTCATTTAGCATTGATATTACGTAAATAAAATTCAATCAAATCTATAAAACTAAGTTCAAATACATACATGAAATCAAATAAATGTTTCATGCCACTGCGATTAGTTTCATTCATGACAGTAAATGAATTCATCATATTTTATACAAAATTTATATATAAATATTTATTTATCGTAATATCAATGCTAAAGGAATGAAAGAGACACTAAATTCAATTATAGTCTTTTCTTCCAGGGTACAATTATTTCCCCCTTATTTCAGTCTAGTATACATGATTTCTCCATATAGTTTGGCTATCTGTAATAGTTATTTGTGGTAGAAGCACATATTACTACTATACAGGGTGTCCCCGATTGGGATGCTGATCCGTTACGGGCTGATTCCTTGGTTCATTTCATGAAAAAAATCGTATGGCAGGGGGGGGTCAATTTTTGATGTTCTTTGAGATACAGCGCGTTTAAAAAATTTGGTTCGGAAAAAAAGTACAAGCGGATATTAAGCTGTAACTTACAAAATTTATCGGACAGCAACTAACAAAGTCTCATTTGACGGACAACTAAATAGGCTATATTTAAGATCTCATTGGCTATCTCGCATCTGTATCCATTTAAGAGCTATGGCGTTTTAAAGTTAAAAAAAAAAAAAAAAAAATGATATTTTTTTCATAAATTTGAGTTTTTCTCAAAAAAATGCCCTAATAAATTTTTTTTACTTAATTTTAATCCGCTATGATCTCCTCTACAATCCCCCAATACATTATTTTTACCCATGTGTTATAGTTTTTTACTTATGAGACGAAGAATGAAAACACGACACACAAATATTAAAATGAGTTGCTAATCGTCGCCTCTTATTTTACTAACGAAAAAAAATTGTTACAATTTTTACACTACACTGAGAAAAATTGTATCTTAAAAACAAAGGATTCTTCTTTAACTTAAAGAATTTTTGCCTATAGATTTTGCGCAAAACTTTTTTAGTTTTAACTTAAACAATTCGAAAAGTTTAAATCAAAGTTTTTTTTATCATTTGGAATAAACTATTGAGAAGTAATAATAAAGGACTTTTTCTTTTCTAAAGAAGGTTATTGAAAACATAAATTATTGAAATCATTTTGGTTTAATGCACAGAAGATTTTGATTTAAAGATTATCGAACTTTTATTTAAAACATTTTGAACTTTTCTTTGAAAAATATATCTCTCTAAGCTCAAAGACAGAATACTTTAAAAATAATATTTAGTTAGGCTTTGTTTCAAAGGATCTTAATATTTGTTTCAAAACATACATTTAAATTTTTAATAAAACAATTGTTATATTTTAAAATTCTTTATTATGAAATATCAAATAATATATAAAATCAATACATTTTTAAATAAATGAAAAATTCCTCTTATAAGTTTGCATTATTATTATCTTATTATCTTTGATTTAGATAATACTTAAAATAATTGTAAACTCGGAAATATTCGTATTTGATGATGATTTAAATGCTGAAGTTCAATCACTTGACGTTTCTTTCCATTAATCACATATTAATGGCTAAGGTTTGAAATTTATTTTCGGTCATTTGTTTGTTTGAAAATAATCTGAAATATATAAAACACACATGCAAAATATAATATATTAAGTTATTTAAAAAAATTACCACTGGGAATAAAATCGGGAGTAGACGGGTTTGAAATTTTGCCGGTTGTTGAATTTAAATGGGAATGTTTCAAAAACGTTGTATACCTACCACAAGTTACTGTAGCGATCGTACAGCTTTCCCGATGTTTTCTTCTGGCTCTTACGAGGAAAGTAATATTCATCCTGTATTCTAATAATTTATTATAAAAACATTGTACCATAGCATAAACTTTAAGCAAATTAATTTAGTTTATATTTAAAATTATGCTTACCTGAAACTCAGTGATGAAACAATTGCCAGTCTATAATTTTTTGACATAACGTGATGGTTGTTTGCAAAGTTTCCACAATGTCATACTCGTGATCGGATGCAACGCACGTTCAAAGATAAAAGAGAAATTAGATGCAATTTTGTTAGTTAGTTATAAAAATAAAAACAAAATTCTGGTATTTTCTTTCAGTCAAATAGTTGTTTGATATGGAATTCTTTTTTTTAAACAATTAACACAAAAACTAATGTAATATGAGTATACTTACATCAAACTATCCCAAATATAGATTACACTCCAAATTTCTTTTAATTATATTTTACTATTTATTAAATTTCACTTTAAATTAAAATAATCAACTCACTGCTTGTGCGGTACGACATTAAATAAAATCACATTCTTCACAGAAGAATTGCATAAACAAATAATCAAAACATTTGGAACAAAGCCTTAAAACTTTAGTTTAAAATATTCACGATTTTGACAGAGCATATATACTTTTCTTTAAAGGTTGAGATCCTTTTATCTAAAGAACGCAAAATCTTTAATATTAAATAATCATAATATCTAGAAAAATTTGTTTTGAAGCAAAGTATACATTCTTAAAATTGAAGGATTTTATACATTTTACCTTCCATTAAACGCCGTTCATTTAACATTAGATAACAAAGATTTTTTTTCTTTTGAAACAAATGATACTTTCACGTAAATTTTCTTTAAAACAAAGAATAATTTTCTAAAGGATTGATTCCTTTGAAATGAAAACTCAAATTTTTCTCAGTGTACCATTATCTTTTAACAGAAAATATTTGTGTGTCGTGTTTTCATTCTTCGTCTCATAAGTAAAAAACTATAACACATGGGTACAAATAATGTATTGGGGGATTGTAGAGGAGATCATAGCGGATTAAAATTAAGTAAAAAAAAAATTTATTAGGGCATTTTTTTGAGAAAAACTCAAATTTATGAAAAAAAATATCATTTTTTTTTTATTTTTTTAACTTTAAAAGTTAAGAGCCATAGCTCTTAAATGGATACAGATGCGAGATAGCCAATGAGATCTTAAATATAGCCTATTTAGTTGTCCGTCAAATGAGACTTTGTTAGTTGCTGTCCGATAAAAATTTTGTAAGTTACAGCTTAATATCCGCTTGTACTTTTTTTCCGAACCAAATTTTTTAAACGCGCTGTATCTCAAAGAATATCAAAAATTGACCCCCCCCCTGCCATACGATTTTTTTCATGAAATGAACCAAGGAATCAGCCCGTAACGGATCAGCATCCCAATTGGGGACACCCTGTATATGTAAATATGATAATTTGTTGTAGAAGGAAAACAAAATCGGGAAAAAATGCTAGTTGCGTGTTTTAGTATTAATACGTTACATTTCAAATTTTTGCATTTTTTACTGTTAGAAATTGTGTGCAAATAAAAAAATTGTATTCTGGTACATATTTAATTTTTTATTTGTGTGGCTTAGCGTAATACATTTTAATTTGTGTTATTTGTGTAATTTGTCATTAAATTTACAAATATAATATTATAACTTGTTGAATTGCATCGTTTTATATTTGATATGAGTAGACCGTCGGGCGTTAAATGTGCTGTTTTGCAATGAAACTCCAAACAACGAGACGGTGCTCGTCTTTTTAAATATTCGCAAAATAATTCAAACCATTAACTTTGTTTAAAAAATTGTAGCATATCACCATTGAATAAAAAGCGAATATTTTTGTGTTCAAAACATTTTGAGCCAAGTTGCATTCTAAAGCGCGAGCTTAAATTAACGGCTGTCCCAACATTATGCCTGTCTCGTTTGCCTGTCGATGATGAGGGCATTTCTTTGAAAATCCCTTCATCATCAGCGACTGTGATTAATTTAAATATTAACCCAACCTTAATCGGATCGATTTTAAGTTGGGATGCTAAATCACAAACTCAACAAATATACAATAAAGTTTTACCCTTATCCGTTCAAATGTTACAAACCGCATACACCTTCATTCAAACTGATACTTTAAATGTGGAGAGTAAATTAAATACTCTTACTCAACAATTAAACATACATTCTGAAGTTGTGTCGTTACAAGAACTGCATTTAAATTCGTCAAATTTTAAAAGCTACTCAAACAAACGATACGAAAACTTATCTTTAACCGAAATCTCTAAATTGCCGGACCCATGACAACATATTAGATGTTTTAGAGCCAGTATGCAGTTATTGCGAAAGGAATGAAAGAAACGTAGAAATTTATTGGTCTTTAAATCGCAAATGTTTTCTTCGAATTGATAAACTACGAAATGAAAAAACTTGCAGAATCAAAATAGAAAAGCAGAATCAAAATTCCTACAACTAAAGAGTCAACCTAAGCCAAATTTAGGTGATTTAATTGCTAATGCAAACAAAAGTGAGCATTCACAAATTTTTTGTCGATTGTTGCTCTCAGACAGATCGAAAACGCATAAGTGGCTAGAACCGTTTAAAGTATTGGCACAAAACATTTATTACTGATCTCCTAAATCGTACAATTTCATGAGAGATAGATTAAATTTTGAGTTACCGTCGAAAGCTTCGCTTATACGGTGGCAACCAATAAAAAATTTCTTCCCGAGAACGGAGAATGTACTAATGCTAACCAAGTTAAAGGAGAAAATTGAATCGTTAGATACAATCAACTTACAATGCAGTTTAATTTTTGACGAAATTAAGATTCGCAAAGATTTAAAGTATAATTCAATTCGAGATTGTGTCGATGGTTTTGTTGATCTGGGAGCTGATCATAGAACGGCAGAAATTGGTAATTACGTGTGTTTTTTCATGGTGCGTGGCATTATTGGTAACTAGAAAAACATTTTAAGTTACTACGTCTCAGAGAATGCAATTTCATCCAGTTCTTTAACTACGTTAATAAAGACAAACGTAACATTGTGCAGTTCTTTAAACTTGGCAGTCAAAGCAGTAATATGTGACCAAGAGTCCAATAATCGCAAAGCTATGAATAATATGCACAGTTAAAAAAGTTGCTTGATTTTTTAATACAACGCTTGCCATTAAGACTATGCAATGCAACTTAAAACTACAATGTAAAACAGATCTTCCATTACATAATGTTGTAACGCAACTTGATGAAAAATTTAATGCAATTCTTGCTTCAAATACTATTTAATGCAAATCTATTGCATACTCTAAAGCAAATTTGCTTTAAAATATCATTTTAACATAAGGTCCCATTTATTTTAACAGAGTGCTTGCATTGATAAAATGTTTAATGCATTTTACCAAAAAGTTACGGAACTACGAATATTAAATTTTACACTGTGGGATGAAAAATTTGCTACATTCTGTTTAATCATATAAGATACTATACTATACTAATGGTACACTATAGTAGTACTTTTTGTCCACCAGTGTATACAAGATCCCGTTAATGGATTCAATATTGCTTGCTATGGATTTGATAACTATTTAGTTCATTAGGAATAATCGTAAGGAATGGACGAGTAGTGAAAAGTGCTGTGAATTAATTAAAAAAAGTGTTTAAATTATTTTACATGGATCAAAACTACTTAACATGGATATAACGAATTGAAGAAAAATAACGATTTTTAATTGCAAGTAAGTTTGGCTAAATATTATATTAATTAGAAAAGTAGAGGTTAAAATTATAACCTCAATTACAAAATATTCCACGTGTTGGATAGTTTTGGAAATGTTCAAAATGTAAGAGTATATTATAGTATAGAGTGAAAAATAAATAATTTATTTAAATAATAGTGCAATTCTTTTAAAAAGTATTTAACATAACAAATATTTCTAACACGTGGTTAATTTTATTTTGGGGTTTTGTTTAATAGGTGAAACAATTTGAAAAATGTCTATGACACCTCAATTCTTATTTGAATATTAGTTAATTATATTTATTTTCAATAACTTTCAGATGGGATTCATGCTGATGTACCCGTATTTAATATACTTGACTCGCATGGGAAACCGTCCTCACAGACTAAGAGGTTGCCGTTTTGGGATTGTATTAATCGCATTATCGTATGAACTATTTCTAACCATAATTATAGAAATTATATATTATCTTATAATATTAATTTTACTTAAAAACCATTTCTTTTGAATTTTTAAGTGAATTATTTTTAAATACAAATATATACAGTTATGAATAAATTTTATATATAAAATCTAAATGTGAGTTTTACTATATTAATTAATATCATATTACAAATTTAATATTGATGATAAAAGTTTCCAATTGATCTGTTTTAATGCTATAACTATACACTACCACTACCACACTATTTACTACATGTTTAATACACTAATTAATTGTATTAAACATTTAGTAAATCAAAGTTGTATTATATTCTAATAGAAATATAATTTTTAAATAAATAGCAGCATATATTATAAAATAATGTTGATTGAATTAGAAATATAAAGTAAGAAATTTTTAATTTTAATGCATTACATTAAAGTCAATGTAACGCAATAAGCATTATTTTTTAATAATATTGCATTAATAACTTTTTAAATCAAGCTAGTTTTAGAATTAAAATATAACTTATATTAAATTTAAATGGTTTCAATTCATTACATTTCAATGGATCATATATTAATGGTATTTTAATGCAAGAGCTACTTTATTTTTAAAATTAACGTTGCTCTGGACCTATATGAAAAGCATCATGCATTACATATAGATATTTTTTTTAAGTGTGTGGGATCAAATACCAATAACCCGCCTGTAAATCACGATGGTACTGCCGAAATCGTAAGTATTTTTGACCCTCCACACTTATTTAAATCCTTCCACAACTGCATGCTAACGTCTGACATTCAAACACCTGATGGTATAGCAAGCTGGGAAGTTATTCGGGAACTTTATAAATTAGAGCAATCATCTCCAACCTGGAATGTGTCCAAAATTGACCGAGAAACACATAAATCCAGGTCATTTTGATAAAATGAAGGTCAAACTAGCCACTCAAGTATTTAGCCGAAGCGTTTTGGCTGGAATAAAAACAGCATATTATTTAAGTAAATTCTCCGATTCCATCAAAGATAAGGTACCTGCAACCTTAATTCTTTTTGATAACCTTGACAAATTATTTGATTGTTTAAACTCAAAAAGTTTGTATGATCCTAATAAATTTAAGTGCGCTTTAAAAAACGATGACTGTGTCAATTTAAAATTCTTTAACGAAATGTTAATTTATATGGCAACAATTAAACTAGTTAATCTAAAGAAAGTTTACTCATTTGACGGAATGATTCAAACTATTCGTGGAATTCTTTTATTACTTAAATTCTTAACACACGAAATCCTGACATAAAATATCTACTTACCTCAAGATTAAATCAGGATGCTTTGGAAAATACTTTTTCTTTAATTAGATCTGCCAATGGTAACAATTTCAACTCATCTGTCAAAGAGTTTAGCTACACAGTCTCAAAATTGTTATCAATTAAATATTTAACACCATTCACGACTTTAGGAAATTGCGAAGAAGATATTGATAATAACCTAATCGAAGTAATTCGAGAAGATAAAACCAATGATGATTGCTTACAAGAAAATATTGAAATTGGGACCAATTCTAGCTTAACTTGCTCAAATAATGGCCAAGGCGAAGAAAACGATTTGGACAATTTTTTAGTTGTAATTGAAATCGACGAAAAATTTATTGAAACCGCTTCATTACTTGACGAACCTGATTCTACATCAGATACATCTAATAGGTATTTTACAGGCTATTTGGTTCACAAAATTTAGAAAAAATTTAATTGTGCGGCTTGTGTTATCTTTAATTTGCCAGTTTATCATACCGGTTCTCAAGTGAAGTGTTTTCCTTTAAAACACCGGTTTTCCTTTAAAACACTTTTAAAGGAAAATGACTACGTAGAGTGTTCTTCTGAACTTTTAATAAAACATAGAAATTATATGTCTGATTGCTTTGGAAAACTGCAAGCACCTTCTCAATCATTTTATGAGCTATGTCATAAACAAATATTAATTTTTGACGCATTTTTTAAATCGCAGGCCCATATTGTGGGCTTAAAATGTAAAATAGTTACTTCTTTATTGACCGAACAGACTGATAAACAATTTTATGATGATAACCATCCCTGTTATAACCATCGCGTGGAGTTACTGAATCTGATGATTTGTAATACTTATCAGAAAACACTGTAAATGGCATATGGAACGAGCTAAGATTTGGACCAATTAAACGACAATGGAGAACAATTTTAAATTAAATTATTTTTGTAAAGTTGTTAAAAATAATAATCAATAAACTTATATATTAAAGGGAATTTTTAAATTTATTTTAAATTTTGTTATTCACCTACTGGCCTATTTCCTCTTCTACTGGCACCTACACATTTTATGCGTATATTCTCAGGATTTTTTTTGGCGATTTCAATATACATATTGACTACCAATTATGTACAAGTATGTGTAGAATTTAGTATTTTTTATTTGAACACAATCTGATAATGGTCAAGAACGATAAATGCAAGAAAATTGCATGGAATGTAATGAACCATGCAGTTATTTTACTATGATTTTATTTTTTCTACTACACTCTCCAATCCATATGACTGTATGTAAGTTTATTCAATTTTGCGTTTATACGATTCGTACAACAAAACTCGTGAAAATAGCGAAACAATTTGTTCTTAATTAAATATTTTGTCGCCAATTTTTGGCATTTGGAGCTTCTTGTTCAGTATAACTTCTCTTAATATTATAGTGCTTTATGGTGTGCTGGATGTACAATCTATATTTTATTTTGGGTTTAGATCTTAACTAAGCTGTCGGCCAAATCTATCATATAAAACACATATTATTTTATTATACCTATTATTTTTGCATTTATTTGTGTCCATTGCGAATTTACGATTGATTTTCGTTTTTCGTATTTAAATTGATGAATTTTTTCTTCTGTATTTCACCAATATAGCTGTCAAAAAATACCAGAGACTCAAACCATAAAATATCTACTAAAGATAGATATAAATTTCGTATCTCACTAAATAGTGAGATTTTCTACATTTTGTTAGTAAGATATTTTGCATCCAGTACATTGAGATGTGAGATATCTTCTTTTATTAGTGAGATCTCAACGTGGTGGATACGCACAATATCGCGTGAAACCAATTTGTAAAGATTATGCGCGCCATCTTTGGTGCATTGAGATAACTATAGTTTTTACGATGAGTACTGCCTAGTACTGAGTACTGCTTGGTACTGCTTAGTGAAAACAGAAATGAAATTTTTCATTTCTGTGTTCACTTTGGTAAAACCGTATGGAAATTTCACGCGAAATCGATCTGAGTACTAGGTGGCGCAGTGGTTAAAGCTGCGGCAGTTGGAGCTTGTTTGTTTGTAAGATGTTTTGGACCTTTCTTTAAAACATCGGTACTCAACAATAGTACTACGGGCGGTGAATAATCGGACGATATATCTTATCAATTGGTTGGTTTTACATTCGTGACAAAAGTTTTTTTATCGGCTGGACAGTCTATTGGTTGATCACCTGATAAGTATGTAATCTTAGCTCCTGGCCTCTATAGCTTCGTACCGAAAGTTGTCTACTTTTTGGTGATGTAAGTCTTGACCACCCAGTGAGTATGGTAAGCGCTGTATTTATCTCCAACAAGGATATCATTATACATTATATTTGGACTACAGTATTAAACAATTTCCAGAACATTCCTTCAAGCAAATGGTAGTTGAATGAGTATATTGTTCCTTATATTTAATAAATTCACAGTACTTTAAACTTCTTTTGATAAGAAGCACATAGTCTTTATCATCTAGATGCTTAGTGTCATAAACTGTGTTTTGTCAAAATATTGTGTTCCATGAAAAAAGACAGTTAGTATTTTAGTGACTATCTGCATCAATGTAACAATAATTAATTGCGTTATTAAAACCATGGTTCTCTCCATCATTACTATAAAGGGTTTGATCATAGAAATCGGTTTGCTCAAATTTGAAGAGACGTTTTAAAGATGACAACGTCTTTTCAGATTTGGTTCTAAGTATTGGAACGCTTATTTTAAGATGATGAATTTATGATGGTTTCTTTTAAGTTCTTGTAGTATGGCCGCTTCACCTTCATTAAATTTATCAGTATAATTATCTATTTGACATGCAATTCCTTAGCAACACATACATTTGTGTAAAATGAATGTAACACAGTTATAATGATGTGTCAAAGTTAAGAAAAGACCATCGAGAACTTTTGCCAATTATTCTGCGATGTTATTTATTTATCACAATACAATCAAGTAGTTGCATTTGCAGATCGATTTAGTTTATTGAATAAAGTGTAGCCGAGTGAAATTTTTATTGTATGGTATTCGACCTTTTGAAAGATGAGAATCAAGTATTTTGGATATTTCATTAATCAAGAGTGAGGGTGAAGATATCTAAGTTCGCACTGTCGCAGGCAATCAGACTTTATATCCTCTACGTCCAGTTCTGAAATCGAAACATCTTGAAATGTTTTAATGAGAACCGTTGTAACTTATGAATTTATGATTTAGGCTTTAGCGTATGAGTACTAGAGATGATTTCTAACAATTGGAAGACGTATTATGCGTGTGATATATAGCCCAAAATGGCCGAAAACGCAAATTTCTGATATTGCGAGTCAAATCAAAACGGGTCGGTCACGTTTTGCGTGCTATTTCTAAGCGAACGGTCTTTAGTGCTGCACGACGTAGAGAAAGATTTTTCATGAGTATGAAGAGCTGGTTTTTGATTTAAACCGATGGGGTCAAATTGTAGACATGGCCAGCAACATTGTTCACGTAAAATCAGTTGTTATAATATCGCATCAGTAATCTAAAGGAAAACCGATGAAAAGTAGTATAGGAATATGTGTTTATATAACCATGCAATAAATTACAATGTATCGCGTCACTATATGTAAGACTAGTTTGCTATGTTATCGAAATCTTTCGTGACTACAAACAATCTAACCTTAATAAGGTTGAGATAACCAAGTTTGTGAAAGCTTAACCAACAATCAAATGAAAATTATGTCCAAATAGGGATTGGACCTTTGAGAGAAGCAACTTGGAAATGTCCTATCTGTGTTTCGATAACTATTATACAATATGCTGTTTATTAAAGTAAGTGAACTCGCTCGACATCGAACTTTATGATTTGATGTAGGCATGCCGCTTGTTATATTGCTGGTTCTATTAATGCATGACTGTATCATTGGTGATAATATCAAGGCTACTTTATACATTTTCTCACGAAGAGGAAGCAATGTTTTAGTTGCTTTGCATCTGTCCTGTGTTAAAAGTGGTCTTCATGTATAATTTTAAAACAAATTGCGAGTATTTGTCTATAAATCTTTCTGAATCAGATAAGAACATTTTTGGACTCAAACGTATATTGTAGAGATAAGAAAAAATGAAGAACTAATACCCGAATGCAGTTATAAAATCTTTTGTGAAACATTCTAAAAACAGCATTGATTGCATATTGCAGATGTATGTAGCAGTTCTATGAGGCTCAACATGCAATTGAAACATCGGTAATGTTCCAGGCAGGAATAAATTTTAACGAGAAAATATTTAGAAACAAACAAAAAAATCCGTTCCCAAAGATAATGTTAGCGAAATACTATACTACCTACAATCGTGTGGTGGTAGACGAAAAAATAAAACTGCAGTCGATTGGTGTAGTTCATCGAAAATTTATCTAATTAAGTGAGCAGTGGCGAATTGAACCGCCATTTTTGACGCTATTAATTTACAAATTGATTATTATATCGAAAAAGAATATAAGTATAAAATTACGGATTACCTTCTTATTGCTATTACACCTCATACTGCAAACTCCACGGGAGTTTTGGATGTTTTGGAGTCACGGAAAATAGCTGAGTAAAGCCAAAATAAATATATTACAACTAAACGCATGGAAAATATATCGCGTTTCCGGCGTTTCCGCGACACCATTTTATGAACTAATGCAACCTGGATCCTTAGAACCGGAACATGTTATTTTTTTGAGTGCTTGAGACTAAAACTACGGATCCGCATATCGTCCGTATACCATTGCTGTTCATCATCATCACCTAGATGAGCTACTTAAGATAGGTTTATTTTTGTTTACCGACATCACACTAGTCAGCAAAGTACTGCAGTCACTATTTTAAGGGCTATAGAGAGAATCTGTAAGGGGAATGAAAACTGACCTCAAAATAATTTTCATTCTGTTACACAATGATACTTAATAGTTGAACAGTAGCTCTGTTAGTGGCCTATGAGGAGTCAAACCATATTATATCAATCTCGTGGTTTACGGAAAAAGAATTCGATTAACTTGTAGTAATTCGACTTAAAATTTAACAAACACCTCGACTTAAATGAAATAAATAATTTTATTTAGAATACCGAAAGTGTTAGCAGTAATAATAACAATAATGCTAGTAATCATAATATACATAATAAAACTATAAATTCCAATTATAAGAAGAAACTTTTAACGTTATAAAAAAAAATAAAAATAAATAAAATGTATAAAACTGCATGGAAAGTAGGAAAAATGAAAAAGTTTTCTTTCCCAGTTTAACGATATTCCTTCCTTCCAAATTTCAAATGATATTCCGGTTTATGAATTTCTATAGCGCAGCAGTAGACTTGTTTATAGTGTTGGTATCGTTTGTGGTTCTAACACACACTATTTCATGTATATAGCACAATATTATGTACATACATACATAAAATTCATAAAATATATAAACGATGTACGGTGTACGAGTAGGTGATAGAAATTCTTTCAACTATTTTTTGCTGTATACTACTCTCTGCAAAAGGAATAATTGGAAGTCTTCAAAAATTTCTAAAATTGGAACGATCTTGTTTGCATAAGAAAGCAATATACAAAGAAATAGATGACATAACACTTGCATTGACGCTAATCGGAGAAGCGATTCGATTCATTTTACTGAAACTTTCAATATAACTATGAAAGTCTTTGAAGATGTTGACATTTACTGTTGGAAGGATGTTTAATCTATTACCTTTTGATAAATGCCATTAAAAAACTATAGTTTTCTTTATTACAAATTTACGTTAAGTATGCTGATTCTTAAGAAAATATATTGGGTTGGTAGCACTTTATAAAACAGTCTGAACCTGATTACACTCTCAAGTTGATGACTCGTTTGTATTAAATTCTTCTATTGGTAAAGTCTACGTGTACGGATTTGCTGTCATTTAATTTAATTCGCCATCTCTAGAGGCCAGCTAAGTATTTATGGCATGGCTATTTGAAGTTAATCTGTTGATTCATTATTGCTTTTACCAGTGCCAGCCAGTGCGATCCACGAATTTATAGCGACAGTGCCATTTTCTGCAAGTGTAAAGTAATTAAATGACCGGTGCAAGTTTAGTGTTTCTTAAGGAACTAAATCTGAAGTATATAGCAGATATATAAGAATGAGTTGTATCCGTATATTGTATAGGTAAACTCGTGTAAAGCTTCTTTATTTCATCCCTCATGTCATACTTTGTTTAAGGCCTATACCTCATCTAAAAGAATGTCAAGAAGACATTTTCACATTCACTTTGCAACTTTCGGCTCTTTTTAACGTTTTTCAAGACATCCTGCAACATCTCAGGCTGAATTTCGTGACGAATTTTGATTTTAAAAAACCTTAAATAAGCTTTTGGTTTTAAAAAACCCCAAAAGAAAGTATGGTGCTGTTAAATCCGGAGAGCTGACTGGCCATCCTAAATGGCCATTTCGCAAAATTTATCTTCGTGGAAAAACCTTATTCAGTAATTGAATTGTTGAACAAGCTGTGTGTGCTGTGGTCTCATCATGGTAATTTCGAATCTTGTCTTTGTACCATTCGGCAGTTACAGTAACTTCAACACCTTGGCCATTTTCAAAAATATAGGGACCAATGATATTTCCAGGATGAATACCACACCATACAGTTGTTTTAAGTGGATGCAATGATGTTTGATGGATTAATTGAGGATCCTGTATTCCCCGAAACCGAGATGAAAATGGGCTTCATCGCTCATTATCAATTCAGATGAAAAATCGTCAATTTCACCAGACAGCCTTAGGATTGCATTACGGTACTCAACTCGTTGATCAGGATCACTCGGTAGCAATTTTTGGACTAATTGCATTTTGTACGGGAACATTTTCAAATCAGTGTTCAAAATTCGCCTTAAACTGCGTGCAGAAATGTGTAACTGGGAACCACGTCTCCGAATTAATGTTTCTGGAGACTCTGCTCTGATCGAGCACCAGAGCCACATTTTCAGCGTTACGAGACGTCCGTTGTATTCCAAGAGTCTGTCAGCTGTCGTACCACACTGTCGATAATTTAAATGTAAACGATAAATTGTGGTTTTGTGAGGCACTGGACGATTAGGATATTTTTGATGCAATTTCCGCTGAGTGGAAAAATTGGGGCGTCTACACAACACAATGGTTAAAGCGAAACTGAGCTAGACGTCACATAACCATAATGGCTCGCAATTAAAATCGTAGTGGGACTTTTGCCCCGCCCTGGATTTGATCAATCGTACACTGATTGCTGCGGAATCCAATTAGTTGATTAATGTTAGGGTTCCCATTTCAATTATTGATTCTAAATAACAGCTGCTCAAATAGTTTTGACATTCGATATAATGATATATTGGTCTATTTACGCAGGTTTCATAATATTTTCAGTCACCTCCCACAGTTGCGGTACTAATCAAATAAATAAGTTTTATTGAAGATCGATATGTCTTTCGGTTTTTTAATTTACTTCAGTTGATAAGACAATTAAGAGGACAGAGTATAAGACAATTGCTTCATGAAATTGAAACGATCCATTACTGTATGCCTCTTCTCTCTGTCTTATATTCGGTTGGATAACCCTTGCAAGATATTCTGCAAATCTTATCCCTTTTTAAAATTTTTTTATCCATTCATATTTCTTAAAGTTGGAGTCTGAATTAGGTCGTTTTAGTTTACATTTGTTAATTGGCAGTTTCATTCTTCAGTTGTTAAATTTCTTCTCTTGCCTTAATTAGATAATATTTTACGAGTAAGTGAGATGAACTCTGGCTGGAAAGTATCTGGACTTAAACAAAAGTTAGATCGATCTTACTTATGTCGGTCTTTTATCGGGTTTTCTGAATATTAAAAACTTCAAAGATTAATTTGATAATTCACTTCAATATATAGCAACTATGAACTTTGCAGTCGTCACGTCGTGTTTACTAAACTAACTTCTCGATCTGAATTGTTTGAAACAACAAAATAATTTTTCGGCATACCACATTTTTACACCTATTGGTAGGTGTGTAAACTATGGAGATCTAGCTCATCTGACAGCAAGGTGCTTGAATACTGATTGGGTCAAAACTAATTTATTTTCACATCGATGATCTGAATTAATGCATCTATAAGTCCTGTTGAAGGGAAACCATTCCATGTCGTATTGGTTTGAAAAAGCAACTTAAAAGTATTAAAGTTATTAATCAGCAATCTGGCGTCGTACTCAGGTATCGAACCTGTTATAATATCTAAAACTGTGTAGCAATGTATAGTATACTTTTTTATATATGTGATAAGATATAGGTTCTTTAAGTGATTGCCCAATCACATACCGGTCTTAAATCTAGTATTCGGTTACTTATTTGGTGACTCTTTTAACAGTTGAGATTTAGTCGCCTCCTACAACAAAGACTTTCGTTACTGTGTTGGTATTAGCCTGCATGGTCCCATTCACAGGGCTTTTCAAGTAGGTGTGAAAATTATTAAGCCGCTTTCGTGCAAAAATAGCACTGCTCTACCTTCCCTTTTTCAAAGGATTCAGATTCAAGTTTTTTTTATTTCATCAGAAATTTTCCTTAGCTCGCTCTTTGTTGTCAAGTTTCGATTTCAGTCACAGATTAAAGTTTAATTGGTTATCGAATTCACAATATGTTAATATTAACAATCAATTTTAAATATAATTAATTTTGAGCAGTTAACCACAAAAAATAAAATGGTAAAATCCAATAATAATATATGACCAATTGGACAGTCGTAATACCATTAACCACAATTGAGATCAACGGATCCATTTTTATATTATTTTAATTTTATTTAAATTAAATCAGCATTTTCATTCTTATCAGGAGAACCGTTAAATATGTGTGTAATATAAACCATATAACAAACAACATGATGAGTGATGACTGGATTATATAGCAACATAAACGCGGCAACATATCCACAAATCAATAAATTAAAACAACATGTACACATGTATATGAGTATATCTATGTATGTTTGTACTCGTACAGTTCCGCCATAGAAACAACCAAAATTATGTATATAACAACGAACACATACATATACATACATATATGTAAAATGTATTGACCCAGTAAAATCCATCATCCAACCAAGCATATGTAAATTACATAATTGAACTTTAAATAATATAATGAAAAATAAAAAAGCTTTTCCCCCCACATTTTCATTAAAAGCAGTGAAAAAAGAAAATGTATATAAAATGACTATGCAAAGTTATATAAATAAAAAAAATAATTTGTGTACATATAGATTACTCGTATAATGTATACACAGAATAAAATTGTATATAATTTTTGTCTGGTTTTCGTTATTCCTCCTATATACATATACATATATATAAAACAACCAGCGAAGCTTTTTTTTTTAATTCACCCACCCACCTCGTTTCCCCTCCAATATCCGCACCACCAAAAATTATGTGGTTTTTTTTCGTATTTATATTTTGATGAGTATGGAAAAGGATGACGGTGAAAAAATGTTGCTGTATAAAATTTATATTATAAGGGAAAAAAGCTCGAAAAGCTTGAACATACATACAGCGCTAGAAATTCAAAAATTTGATCTAAATAAAATAAAAAAATAAAAACAAATAAATTTATTTTGATGGAATGCTAACAATTTTAAATATTTATTTGAACTTTATATTTATTTATTTTGCTGTTGCCAAATGTTGTTTGTGTACGGAAGCATTGCATAGAAGATTATTTGACCTCAAGTAAGAGTGCTTCGAATTGACTCTAGCGTATACATTTATATAGGACTTAAAAAACACTAGTATATAGAGTTCGAAGCTGTTTGGATTACTCAACGGATACATCCTGCACGACAACATTTTTGCTTCAATTCAGTGTAGAAATAGGTACATTTGTATCTGAATTATACTCTTATTGATACAATTTACTTGGCAATCTTTTATATTTAGTGTTACGACACTGACGGTTCGTATCCGGATTATTCACTGAATAAATTGAAAAGATTATGTAGACAATGTAGTAGTGCATATGTTACGGTTAAAGCTCGAAATTGGCGAATGTCCGAATTTACCGGTAAATGTCCGAATTTACCAAAATGTGAACCGAAGTGTACCGAAATCCATTAATAGATTCTATATAATCCGTTCCTACGTGTGGCACGCAGTGCAACATGTTTGCTTATCCCGACTCCTAGGTCCCTCGAAGTTGACATCTAAAGCCCCTTGGAGGGCTAAGCGGGGCAGAGCGCAGCGATAACATTTCTGGATCTCCGAAACAAACACAAAATATTGCATTTTCCAAGGAATACTATAACTATACTCCAATGGACACACGTCATAGACTCCGTTGACATTGGCATATTCATTACAATAGTACTAAAGACATGTTTAAACAATACTTCTTCAAGGTGTTAATGGTGTTACCACTGTCTAACAGGCCGATAGACTATAGGAGGTCACGTTGATCCCTTCATTGTAGCGCGCGTGCAGCCCAGAACTTGTATATTTAAGAAGCAAGTGTCATATTCAGACAAACCACCAGCTATGATTCCACTTACAAACAATTTTTAATTATTAAACTACATCCCGTTAAAAACATGGATAACAGAGGCAAAACAGTCTGCAAAGTTTCTACACCTGCATCTAGTCAAGAAATTTAAGTTTCATTCGGTATCAGAATTAAAAAGACAAATCACTGCACGAACTAAGAACGGCCATGCACCACTACTCATAGATTCGAGAAAGAGCTGTTATTCTGTCTTACTCATTTATGTTCGGACCTGGAAACGACTTTAAGTAACTGTGGCTTTTAGATTATTAAGATCTAAAATAACGAAAATCTGTTTTGACTTACTGATTGAAATTTTTGACTGTACTTATTTCTATATTCTTGATTTTACGATATTAAGAAGAGAGGGTCTAACCAGTGCCGTCAGTTGTTAAAAAATGTCTGCGTGGTGTGGTGTATAACTTTAAAGGTAGAAATGTGAATTACAATAGGACCCAGATGAGTTAAAATTTACTGATGATATTTTCAGTACACTGGATAGTAACCAAATAGTTAAAAGCTGTTGGTAAGTTTTCGGGTAAATTCGTTGAATTAATAGGTAACTATCGCTGATCTGTTTTTGACACTGATATGTTGATGTCGCGATCTTGAAGTGGGATTGGCATAGTAACCATACGGGTTCAAATTTTTACTGGTTTTTGATTGCGTGAAAGTGTCTACTTGGACGCGTACAGATGTAGTATTTAATAATCGTCAATTCGTCGTTAAATTTCCAATGAACCAAGACACTTTTAAGCTCCTGTTTAAATAAGGACATTTCATTAACATGCTCAAGGTGTTCTTAAACCAAAACATTTTTAACCGTTTGTTAAGGCTTTATATGGACATAAAACAACATATCTTGTCTAGAAATCAATTCAACTTTTGAATGGACTCAACTCACAAGTTTTATTTACACTCAGAAAAAATATTTTGACCAAAGTCTTCGTAAAACAATTTGGTTACTTTAACACACGTTTTTTTGGTTATATTCATCAATTCTCTACTTTAAAATAAAAAATAAAAATTTTGCTACTTGGTTTAAGCAATAATTGATCAAAATTTAGTTAACCAAAATATTGGTCCGTGAATTTGGTTAAATTATCTAAAAAAAATAGTTAAACAACCTAAGAAATATTTAAAATAACACAGTTAAGTTTTTTCAATAATTAGTAGTTTTGACCAAACAACTTAGCAGTGTAAACTAAGTTTTTAGTAACATTGACCAAACAATAATTATTTGTCAGAAAATGTTTAATTATTTTTGGTAAAATATACCTTGATTAAAGTAACAGCATGTTTTTCACCAACAATTGTTTGTTTTAACCAAATATTTAGTTCAACCAAATGAATAGTGTTCAAATCAACAAAATTCTTGGTTACTAGAAAACACGATTTTATTTGAAATGCAATTTTACATGTCAGATTGTGTTGTTTTTCTTCAGTGAAAACACGTTTGTGCTGCCTTATTTTGGACGATACTCCAAAACTAAATAACTAATTACACCAGCCTGTCATACGAAAACACCGTTTCGGCGGTTGAATTAAGCACCAACGGCGAATGGTTGGCTAGCTCGTCAGCGGATAAATAAATAAAAATTTGAGGAGCACACAAATTGGGCATAAGTGATGTTGTATGGCCAAGTGACAGTCGGCAACTTGTATCGGCGAGTGATGACAAAACATTAAAATATGGGAATTAAGCTCTGGAAAATGTTTTAAAATACAATAACTATGTATTTTGTGGTAATTTTAAATGTTATGGGCAGCTTCGACGAATCGGCACGAATATGAGATGTACGAACGGCTAAATGTTTAAGAACACTTCCGGCCCATTCAGATCCTGCTTTGGCGGTGCATTTCAACCGTGAAAACTTCTATCACACAATTGTTTCGTTTAGTTACGATGGTTTATGCCAAATATGGTATACAACAAGTGACAATGTTTAAAAACACTGATTGATGATGATAATTGACCAGGTTCGCTTGTTAAATTTTCGCCAGGTGGGAAGTATATATTGGATGCACACTTGACAATACACTGAAGCTGTAGGATTACTCGAAAAGAAAATGATTGAAAACATGAAAAGAATGTAATAAAAATTTATTTTATTAAATAAAGATTAAATATACTGACATTATCGCCGGTTGTAGCTTTATAGTTAAGAGAGTTTCTCAAAACGCCGCGGTCTCGAGTTCGATTCGTTTTCGTCGTTGACCAAAAATTAACATGCAACCGGATGACATAAAAATTCGTTTGTGTGTAAAAACATTCGTTGGGCTGACCACCTACAATGTGTACCAATCGTTAAAACTGGTTCGATACCTTTGTAATTGAGACCTTACAGTTGAGACGCGGTAAGGGCCGTATACGGACTCTAAACCAAAGATTATTTTTATACTTACATTATGTGTTGTTTAATCTAATGTCGAATTTACTCTAGCCAATTGTTGAAATGTACTAAATTTTTGGTAAATTTAAACAAGTAATTGATCTGTACAACCAAAATTATCTCAAATGTTGACTAAATTTGGGATTATATCAAATAATAAAACTGGTCAAAACTAACCAATTCGTATGTGAAATTTCCTTTTTTTTGTTAATTTAACTTTTTTATTTTGTTACTAAAAACAATTATTTTTTTATATTTAAAAAATAACCAAATGCTTTTGGTTAAAATAAGTAAATGTTTTATGTTAATAACCAACGTTTTTTAATTTAAAATTAAAAATTATTACAACCAAGAGTTTAGTTATTTATTTTACTAAGGCATTTGGTTGGTTGAAAAATACTAAGTTTTTTTTTTTGAAATTGGCCTAGTTTTTTGGTGGTTTTGACCCAAGTTTTTTTCTTAGTGTAGATGAAAGCAAAGTACTGAATTACCGTAATCACTGCTGTATACTACTACAAATCTAAAGAGTTAATTTTGAATTCCAAACCAGACGATAAGATAAAATTTGTGTACCCTGATTCTATGGCTATTGGGTCTCAGTCATATAATATTTGGTCGTGATTTTATGACTCGTTGACAGAATATAATCTCGTCCTATAATGTCAAAATGAACCAAATCATGCATTTAAATGTTATGTTTGTTATCAAATTGGATTCTGAAATATTCCCAAACCTATAAAATATTGAGGTAAAATTCACTTCAGTAAAATACGCAAACAGGGTAGGAACATATCGTTGTTCATCGGGGAGCACATCGGGAACTCATCGTTGGAACACATCGGGAACACATCGTTGTGGTATATCTTAAAATCACAACAGTCCCGTTCTCGTTCAGTAAAAATTTAATTTTGTTAATAAACCTCGCTAGTCCAAAATTGTATTTATTAGTGACTGTTTGATTGTTGGAATTGCTTGAATATTATATAATTGAAGTTTGAAATGATTATACATACACCTATAGTGCTGTTATCTTAACCTGTTATTTAGTTGACAAACGACAAACATCATGCTTGTTGATACTCATTGATGGAAGCCAGCCCAGGATAAAAAATAAAGCTAACTTAGTTTTTATCCTGGGCTGGCTTTCAACAATGAGTAGTCACTCTCGTGGCAGAGAAAGTAGCGTGCTTGCACTGTTATTCGAGGGTCTCGGGTTCGATTCCCGGGGTGACGACGAAACATCAATCACGATTGGGTGTTTTTAATCTGTATGTGTATGTGGGTTGAACCGTGGGCTCTAATGGCATTGAGTTCTGGAATAATTCCCACCTTTTTTAATTTATTTATAATATATAAGCTAGCTTAAATTAGGATTGTCTGATGGGATCTACACTTGTTCATTATTTCTGATTATAAACTTAAATGCTAGAGCTGCCACAGTTCAGATTATCTTATGTATTAATATAAATTGATAATTGAATTGCATTAAATACCTCAACAGAAATTTATGGTTTCTAATTGCTATTTTAGAGTTACCAGTCGGTTTACCAGTTTCTTTTCAAATTATATATTATTTCTTTTGAGAACTGCTGGATTGACCAATTTTTATGACCTTCGTTCAACTGCCATTAGGGACCTGATTATATGATCTAGTGTTTACGTCGATGCGGTAGTCTATAAATCTTGGAAAATGGTTTTTGGAAACTTGTATATGGGTTCTTATGTCTTAAATTACAGACCGGATATGTCTGCTCATAATAGCTACTGATATATAAATATAGAATTAATGTGACATGGACTTTTTATCAATCACTTAGTATTCTAGGAAGAGTTTAAGGGTCATTCCTCTTAAAATTAATGTAATTGGTTTTACTTAGCGTAGATGGATTCAAGATAATTGTATACCTGTTCCTTTTGTAGAGCAATTATTTGATAAAATAAGTTGAAGCATCCCTACGAATGAAAACTTGATACAGCTATTGATTCCCGAAATGAAGAAGAGCTTTGGAATTAACCTGAAGATGACGCTCCATATTATATATTTTAGTTTTTAAAGGGAGGGCACTATGTAATTATCTGTTGCTTTTATTTTGGGGCGGTCAGTGGTCAAAATAAGGACGTCGAAATCGAGTAAGAACTATGATTTGGATTCCACTGTTTGAACTCCATGGAGTTCATTTATTGTTTGTGTCAATTCATCGAGGCGATTGAAATTTTTCTCACCATGTTATGGCAAAAGTGGTTTATACTTATCTGCCGTAAGGCAAAACTGTTTGTTAGTGACCCTTACTTTAAGTTTTGTGTTTAAAAAAATGGTCATACTAAAATCTTGGTGGCAATTCTTACTGGTTATTGTCTCACTGGTAAATCTTCCCGGACTTCAACCAATTTTATTGAATAATAAATAATTAAATTGTTTACACGTATTATTGGTTACAGTCTGGGAACCCATTTTTACGATTATTGTATTCAAATAAACTTTGCTCGGTTAAAACACCTATATTACGATTATATGTATTTAATGCATTAAGCATTAAAAATTATCCATGCTGTGTAATAATATCCAAACCGAAAGCAAATATTGTGTACATACAAATAGTGTCATATAGAATTTTGGATTTTATAAAATGTGAAAAATATTTTAAATTAAATATTATTTTTACGTACCCAAAGCTTTTCCACAAATATATTTACCTTTTATAAATGGGGCACAGTAATAAAACATAATTATGTATAAATCATAAAAACTACATACAAAAATCCTATTTACTTTAATTTAATCACATTTATATGCAACCAAACAAAGAAAAGCTTTCTCTCTAATTAATATTTTCCAAATATAAAAAAAAAAAAAATTATCCAAACATTTAATTAGAGATCAAAGAGATTTCATTCGTTTCCTGGATAACAATTTTATTTATGTATAACATACAGACATACATGTATGTATATTTAATTTATCAGTCTACTGTACAGTATTTTCCTAGATTTTCATTTTATAGTTGAAATTTAAGGGTAAACGAAATAAACTATGTACTGTGTATTTTAAGTTTAACAACTATTTTAGAAAACTTTTCATCTGCAAATGTTTATATACAGCACGTTGAAATATGTATTCAATTATTAATCCTAAAGTTTATTTTTAAAAGTGAAAAACCCACTTAAATTTTTTACGGATACATGTACTTTTCCAGCACTGTTCCATCCAGAAAAAAAGCTCATTTATTTATTTTCGTTGTACGGACTACATGTATACACTCAATTATCGTCTTATTTTCATTATAAATTTTGTTTTGTCTAGCAATTAACCAGAAATGAGGGAAAATTGTTTTGTTTTCGGAAAATGTATTAAAATTGCACATATGTACATATATGTACAGACAAATAACAAATGTAGAGTGTAAAAGCTCACTATATTCACAGTGGAGTGTGTAGTGGAGTTTTGAGTTGACTTTTTGTTTTTCACAAATACCAATAAATATTAATAATGCCGTGAAGAGTGTAAAGGTCATTAGAAAATATCATAAATTAAAATAAGAAAAGTGAAAAATATGAAAATTGAAATGACATAAAATAAGATTTATGAGATTATATTAAATTATTATTAACTATAACTTTATTATTGTAATTATATGTATTGTGCTGACCTCGGGAATACTTATTAATCATACATTTTGACACTTATTTATAAAACGATGTATGTTAATTTTGTTATCATGATAAATGGAATATTTATTTGTAAAGATAACAATGTTGGCAGATATTTGTTTTTTAATTTATTCTAAAGTATTCAGTCTTAACATTATTTGTTAATCACTGCAGAATGCCATCAGAGGGGATTGCGGAAGTAAGAGGGCAATGAATATACCTGTTTTGTAAATATCGCATGCGCCTGTTGTTTGGAACTTAGTAGATGTATGAATCCTTGAAATCGACAGTTTATTGTTCTTAACTATATCAATCTTTACTGGAAGCTGCAAATACAAACGTTGCTGGATGCTCTGGTCACAAATTCATTTTGAGATAACATTTTTTTTATAAAAAACTATGTTCGAAGAAAGTGCCACATTAAATAAGTTGTACTAGCAGTTCGCTTGTTGATTTCCATATAATCTGCAATACAATTAGACAAAATTTGCTCGTATAGTCGTGTAACATGTATTTAGTTATAATAATCAGCGGTTTTGTTGCTAAATTAATGAATGAGTGGTTTTTGTATTGATGTTTAAAGCTATAGAGGTTTATAAGTTGAACCACGATCGAGTAAGTATATTCACGTATGTTATTAAGCCATTGTATATAATGTCTCAAATCAAAGGAAGTAATTTCCATAGGTTTAATATAAAAAATAAACAAACTCTTGTGGGAAGGGAGGGTCTTTCCAAATGATTATTCAAATGAGAAACGGTTATTTTGCAACCGTTATATATATATATATATATATATATATATATATATATAGGTATATATATATATATATATATATATATATATATATATATATATATATATATATATATATATATATATATATATATATATATATATATATATATATATATATATATATATGTATATAATAAATAATTCATTGCTTAAAGGACGTAAACGGCCTTTACCTTACGAACCTTTTAACAAACGGTGCATATTGTACGTGGTCGGCTTAACTAAAGACACAATCGCCTTTTTATGTCATTCGGTTGCATGTTAATTTTGGGTCAACGGCGAGAATCGAATTCGAGACCGCGGCGTGATGAGAAACTCTCTTAACCATTAAGCTACAACCGGCGACAATATATTTATATGTATATATATATATATATATATATATATATATATATATATATATATATATATATATATATATATATATGTATATAAACATATATATATATATATATATATATATATATATATATATATATATATATATGTATATATATATGTATATCTATATATATATATATATATATATATATATATATATATATATATATATATATATATATGTGTATATATATATATATATATATATATATATATATATATATATATATATAAATATATATATATATATATATATATATATATATATATATATATATATATATATATATATATATATATTTATATATATATATATATATATATATATATATATATATATATATATATATATATATATATATATATATATATATATATGTTTATATATATATATATATATATATATATATATATATATATATATATATATATATATATATATATATATATTCACTCTAAAAAAAGTGTTATTTTACGTTTTTTATATATTAGGCAATTTGATGTCATTGATAAAGGGAGTACATTTACATTGAAGTCTGAAAATGTAATGTATGTCCTTTGTTGTAAATCATAAATACACTAGAATTTGTAAAACTATTATTTAGAAAACGGTGCAAATTTCATCCAGAGTCGAAAATAATTTGTTGGAAAATTAGTATTTCGTGTGTAAATTTACAAATAATGAGTAAAAATTTCCGATGTGGCTTGGATTTGCGAGCTAAGCTGGGAAGTACCGAATCATTCAAAAACCAGCCGTTTGAAGTTATTGTATCGCTTTTTTTGAATTTCGCTAAAGCCCAATTTTTCGGATCTGATGACGTAATTATTGTTAAAATTGTTTTATCGTAAAAATCGAATCCATTTCAACAGGCATATGCGACCGGACTTGTAGTAGCATTGTGTGGTATTGTATATGTATATTGTAAATTTTTGTTGCAACAGTACTAGCGAATTACATATGAAAATTTGAATCGAAATGTTTTCTAGATTGTTTTTGCTATAGAAAGTTTTACTTCTTATATATGTGAAATTACATTCTCGGTGTAAAATGCGTAACTGTATGAATTCAGTATGCGGTGAAATAAGTGACTTTCATTGTAATTTTACACATTCTGTTGTAAAAAAACATAAGGTTTTACATCCTTATATGAAAAATATTTTTGGTGCATCTTTTTGGAGTAAATTTTCATATCAATCGTATCTAGGCAAAAGTGGACACAAAATTACAATTATATATATATATATATATTTATATATATATATATATATATATATATATATATATATATATATATATATATATATATATATATATATATATATATATATATCTGTTTTCTGATATGAGTACTTTAAAAACCTGTGCAAAAGTATGAAGCAATGTGCATTTGTTTTGCACATACAATGCAGAATAAAATATATGGGAACGGCTCTCTTAAATTATCAGACGGAATTTAGTGGATGTGACATCAAGACTATTCTTCGTTTCATCAAAAGCTCAGGAACAATACATGTGTGTTAAACATAATCTAAACTACAGAAAAAATAACAATATTTTTAGATCGATTATATATTTCGCAAACAGGTCTAAGTGACGACAATTGATGGCATGTGGGAAGATTACGCAACACTATTGAAAGTGAGAGTGTCATAAAAAATATAAAAAATATACGACGTTCATTATGAGTATCAGTTCGTGGCGAGTTTGGTTTGTTAAATACTACAAATGAAAGTGTGCTTGCCAAGTATCTTATATTTCTGCCCGAAATTGAAACATACACTGGACATTATTTTCAGAAAAATTTCAGCCATTTTATTAGCAGATACCGAAGCTGACTTTACTTGTATATATTGGTTAGCCGTTTAAAAAGCTAGACGGATTCACATAGTCAAATAGCACTTTCCTGAAAATTCATATTAAGAGTTTCTTAAGAAATTCTATATCTTAAGATTATCAATATTGAACCGTAATCTCACTATGGTTTTTCAATACATCTTGATCTGAACTTCAAATGTTCTCAACTATTTTAAAAGTTAAAGGGTTACGTAGGCTAGATACTTTTTTTTTTTAAAATTAAGCTTTTTAGCAGAGTGGACTTTTAGACAGTCCTAGCTCCTTGTAACTGTCAGAGCTCCTGCATCTAACACGTGGTCCTCCAAGTAAAGGTTGATAGCTGCCTTAAATTTGTGCATTTTATACTTCATCGGAAACTGAAAACCGAATAACGAATTCTGCGTCCTGGATGTTCGATAAATGAATTGGCGCTTTGCACCTTCAGTTCGTGGTTTCGGCAGCTTCACCGTACTGAACTGAAAAAGCAAGTTAGGAATTTATTAAGAAGATTCATATCTTAAGATTTTCACTATTGAATTATGATTTTTCGATACGTATTTAACTAGACTACAAATGCCGTTAATCATTTGGAATAGCTAATGTATGAATCACATTAGTTATTCCAAATGCCAAATTGTGACTTACTGAAAGTACATATTAGGATTTACTGAGTTTACACGGCAGATAGTATAATAGTAAAGCACTATCATTTATGATAGCTAGAATATTGAAATATTCCGCCCAGGTGGCGCAATGGTTAAAACTGTGGCAGTTGAAGCGGGAGATACCGGGTTCGAATCCCGATAGGGGCAGGATGTGAAAGGGATTTTTATAATGATCGGTGGTGTGAATGAACACGTCTATGACCCCCTGTTGGAGTGCAGAACTCATGGGTCAACCCATCTTCCATGCCAGCAATATATGCTGGCATGGAGCTATGCAATGTTGCAGTTGGTTAGAAAAATCGGACCTATAGCCGTACGCCTTCGAATTGGCTGTAATGGCGTAAAAGTAAGGACGTAAATAAGCAAACCGCGAACAAGAAGGAAGTGCCTTGAGCCCCAAACCGGATTAGAGAAAAAAAATATGAAATATGTGTATATTTAACTATTGAAGTTCGATTTTACACCGACTGTTATAGTATTTAAGTAGTATACTATTATACTATTTACGGTGTAGAACCAAAAGTTTGTTACATGTTTAACCTACATGTTTTTATATTATTACTGTTGATTAATGCATTTATATTATTATAGTTTCTGTATGTAAATTGTTCAAAATAATTCT
Organism: Tipula lateralis; assembly: GCA_963932295.1. NCBI lineage: Eukaryota > Metazoa > Arthropoda > Insecta > Diptera > Tipulidae > Tipula > Tipula lateralis. The sequence goes on along the minus strand of OZ010736.1, from coordinate 64,708,747 downwards.
ATTGTAGAATAAACTTTAAATGAACTATAAAATAGCATTTGGTCGATTCTCAAAACATATACCTTAGAATTTTTTCAGAACTCAGCTGATTTTGTATTAAGGTAATTCCCGGGAGACTTATATTTATACATAAGCTTTATACGTACATACATAGTTCACTTGAATTTAAATGAATTCAGTTTTATGCGATAACTTACATATTTATAGCTAGAAAATATTATATTTAAACATTTATAATCGTTAATACCGCATATTTAATTTTTATAAAGCAATTACGATTTGCTTGCTTAATTGAATATTCCTGTGGGTGGGGCATTCATGTCGCTGTATATCTCTCCTTTACACAGCATAAAAGTTACTGTCATACATTATTAGAATTTCGCTGAAATCAAAATATCTAGCAAAACGGATAAGCTGAAACTGTTCAGAGTATGTTGATCAGACCAGTTCTCATGTATGGATGTGATATTTGGACCTTGCCAGATGAGTATGAAAGATGGCTTCTTATATTCGCGAGAAGAATCATGTGTGTGGTATATGGCCCAAAATGTGACGTTGATGGCACACATCGCGTTCTGTTCAACCACAAGTTCGGAATTTAATGCAAATTTCTGATATCGTGAATGAAATCAAATGACAGCGAGTACACGGGCTCGGTCACGTTCTACGTGCTCGAACCGAATGATACAGCGATCTTTGAAGGGAGAGCCGCCTTTCGGTAGCTGAAGAGGTCACTGTCGGCGATCTGGCATCTTCTGGTTGCTTGCAACAGTATGAAGAGCTAGCTCGTGATCGAAACCGATGGAGTCAGATTGTTGACACGGCACGGGCCAACAACGGTCTGAAAAACCCGTTAAAAAAATTGAATATTCATAAAAGTACTAGAATAGAATAATACTTTGTAGTACATATATGCAACTCCTTAGTTATAGTTAAATATTTGTTTGGCTTTATCGAATATTAACTAGTTTTTTGAATTATATATTTTAATTACTGACATTTTGAATACTGCTAATTTAATAAATTGTATTGGGAATTAGAAATATACAAAAACTTAATAACTATATCATTTCAATTTTTTTCAATAAAATAAACTTTTATTATTGGGTTATTGTTCGAAAAGATTTTAATTGAAAAATTTATTGATATATAAATAAATTACCAACTATACACTAAATAGCAACACAACAATAAACAAATCTGTTTAAATAATTAAATTATTTATTTAGTATTACTGCAATTTTACGGATTTGTTTAATTGAAATAAATTTCAACTTTGTGTATTATGTTTGAAATTTGTTGGCAGAAAATCATGCTATTATAAAGTTTTTTTAAACAGTACATGATCATATTTGGGAGTTGGTTAAAGGCAATCAGATTTTACGACATTTCTTTGGACTATTATTCCTACCTATAAGTACACTTTTCGGTACCTAAAACAAGTTAACGGTTCTAACCTCGTCTCAACTGAGACCTTACGAATCATTAATAAGTATTGGGCGCACATTGTAGGTCGAGACCGTCACGAAAAACTTTCTTAACAAATAACCAGGTGGCACAGTGGTTAAAGCTGTGGCAGTTGGAGCGATAGGTACCGGATTCGAATCCCGATAGGAGCAGGATGCAAAAGAGATTTTTGACCCTACGATTACGATCGGTGGTGTGAATGAACACATCTATGACCCCGTGTTGGAGTGCAGCATTCATGGGCCAACCCGCATCTTCCATGTCAGTACTATAGGCTGTCATATGGAGCTATGCAATGTACAGATGGTTCTACGTAAATCGGACCTATAGCCGTTCGTCCTCGATTTGGCTGTAATGGCTTAAGGTAAGGACGTAAATAACAAACCGAAATAAGCGAAATTGTAGAGATAAAAACCAAAAAAAAAAATAAGAATGAGGTTAGTCTTGTTTGAGTTGTTATCCAGTTTAAAACCATCTTACAGATGGAACAATGAATAAAGCTATAACAGTAGGAGTGAAAGGCACCATATTGAGTTCGATTCTCGCCATTGACCATAAATTAACATGCACTGAATGACATAAAAAGCTAATGTGTGTGTAAAAGCATTTGTTGGACAATGTGAACCAATTCGTAGTAATGGTTTATACGGTTTCATTTGAGATGTGGTTAGGGTTTTTTTGGGTTAGGGTTTTTTTTTACGTTTTGTTTTAGTTGGGTGCAGGGCGGACTTTTAGACTGACCTAGCTCCTTGTAACTGTCACAGCTCCTGCAACCAACGCGCGAAATTTTTATTTAAGCCATAGATTATTATTTGGGAATACCGTTGACAAAAATTAGGACTTATTCTGAACTGCACTCTACGTTCTTGGTGGATTCACAAGTCTTACTAGTTGTAAAACCGATAAGAGTAAGATTATTTACTAATGAATAGTTATTTGTTTTTGAATCGCAAGTGATGGACACATGTGAAAATTTTGATCATCTGCAAGTCGGTAAAGGACACATCTGTGACTCACTTTGAGGGTAAAATTGGTACGAATATTTACATAACTGGGATGAAACTTTGTTTGACTCGCTTTTTCGGCTTACTTTACACATAAAGAGCAGAGCTCAAATATTAATAGAGATAGAGGTGGAATGCAAATATTAATTTTTATAATCTTGGTTGGGAACACAAACATTTATGAACCCATTTGTATAGTGCATAGTCCATTGCATATAATATTTTATCGATAAATGAAATGTAGTTATTATTGACAGTGTAGTTTCTTTTCGGCAGCTGATTAGGTATGCTGATTTTGTGTATCGCCCTTCATCGAAAGGGGCAAATTACGGAGACATCTCCAACTATACTCATATATATATATATATATATATATATATATATATATATATATATATATATATATATATATATATATATATATATATATATATATATATATATATATATATGTATATATATATATATATATATAAATAGATATATGTATAAATATATATATATATATATATATATATATATATATATATATATATATATATATATATATATATGTATATATATATATGTATATATATATGTGGGATTGATCAAGAATGTAGTCGATGTTAATAATACAAAAGTCCAAACGATACTAAAAAAAACTGTATTTCATAATGAAATTGTTATTAGTGTGATAAAACCATTACAAACACAATCTTTTTCAGTACACATAATTGTATACGCTATTGACATACCACAGGGTACTCCTACACGGCCGTCCTGCGCCGTGTAGGAGTACTTATTCGGCCCGGATAAGACTTTACTTTCGTCAACGTTTTCTATTTTGCTTATATTTTGAACAACTGCTTCACTTGTTGATACTTCGTCATTCTCTTCTTTTGATGATGACGACGCCCCAACGTAGTAAAGTTTCATATTTTCCGCAGATGTTGATGTATTGTTTGGACCTTCACCCTGTGATACTTTTTGAACATCGTAACGGTCGTTCCGCTTTACTTTTACTATTTCGTAAGGCCCAATGTATTACGCTCCTATAGTTTTGACCCACTGGTGAATTGCGTGCGTTTTATTAAAACGTAATCACCAACTTCATATTTGGTTGCGAGTTTCCTCTTTTTGTCATAAGTACGGCGGTTCTCTTCCTGCATATTTCTTATAGCTTCTTTGGCGTTCTCTCGTAATCCATTCCTTTCCTCCACAGTAATTCTAAAGATTCTTCTTTGACAACTTCTGCGATTTTAGAGTATTCTGGACAACGCATTTCTACACCGGTTAACAGCATGAAGGGTGACATACCAACACTTCATTGAACTAAATTATTAATACCGTTGTTGGGTTAGTATGCTTGAACCATTCTTTAGGGTTGTCTATTGAAAGTTTTTTTAGCGCTGGGATTATTATTTGAAAAACCCTTTCGATTTTTTCCATTACCGGCTGGTACACCTGCTGTTATGTATGAAATATTAATCTCTTCTTGTGCACAATATTCCTGAAACTCTGTGGTTCTGAACGAACCACCTCTGTTCCGCAATTATAAACTTTGGGTTTCCAAAAAGTTTCTTTTGCGTTTCCAGCCTCTGTATGACTTCTCTAGCGCTCGTTTTTTTTGTTGGATAAAGCCAAATGAATTTAGAAAATGCGTCAATTACTCCAAAAATATATTTATATTGTTTCGTAGTTGAAGCTAACGTGCCTAAGTAATCGATGTGGTAGGTAACTAATGGAAGATCACCTTTTGGAATAGGATTCAAAAATCCCTCTTGCTTGCCCATTTACCTCTCGGACATTAGATATTCAACACAGTTTTTTAAGTAATTCTTCACTTTTTTGGAGTTTTCTGACATTTTTGGAATGAAAAATTGGCGTGTAATGAGTTCATCAGTCTTTCTTCTACAAAAATGGCCTTGGTTGTGACAAATCTTTATTACTTCACCATACATTTTCTTAGGTACCACCAATAACAGATTACCATCTCGATTTTTAAATAAAACGCCAGAACTATTAACGAATTCATCATACTCACCAAAGTTTAGGAGTTCAAAAATCGGTTGAAGATCATCATCATTTCTTTGTGCAGCTTTTATGCGACTGATGACATTGTTCTCTTCAACGTAGATGCCCTTAGTAGAAATCCCATAGGGAGTACTATGGGATTTCTACTAAGGGCATCTACGTGTCGCATTCGACAACCTGGACGATGTTCCAATTTAAAATCGAACTCCTGTAATTGTAATGCCCACCCGGCAATCCTTGACGTCAGTTCCTTTCGTTCCATCGTTGCTTTAAATGCGGCACAATCCGTAATTATTTTGAAATTCAGTCCAAGCAGATAAACTCTCATTTTTTTAAGTGCGCCTACTATAGCAAGGACTTCCAGTTCGTAGCTACTGTAGTTTTCTTGGCATTTGTAACGCTAACCTTCTGATCGTCCATATTATTTTTCTCACTGCGATTTCTCTTACCCATGATAAGAATCGAACAGTTAATTGCAGTTACGACAGCTCTTTTGTCAACGAATATAACAATATCCCGCTATATCGTTTAAAACCACGTCTTATCGATATTAACGCCACACGCTTGCGTCGTACTATTTAGACTCCTATTATAATTACACGCGAAGCCGTCGTTTATATTTTATAGAATCTTAATGCAATCAATATAAATTATAATCTGTAGCACCACATAAGATAAACAGTTCCCAACTTATTATGTTTTCGCATAAAACTTCTCCTGCCAACGCACCTTGTAAGCTTTAGTTTCACCGTTAGTTCTGGACCGTAAAAATCACACACCTTATAGATAATTACCGCCGCGCCAAAATGATCTCCTTTTAAAATCACCATATATAACTTATCTGCATTTGTGAACAGAATTGAATCGTCTTTTTAAACGTGCTGTCTAATATTCGAATCCCGGTTGAGCCCCCAAGTTGTGGGATTGATGAAGAATGTAGTCGATGTTAATAATACAAAAATCCAAACGATACTAAAAAAAACTGTATTTCAAAACATATAATGAAATTGTAATTAGTGTGATAAAAACAATTACCAACACAATCTTTTTCAGTACACATAATTGTATACGCTATTGACATACCACAGGCTACTCCTACACACACACACACACATATATATATATTATATATATATATATATATATATATATATATATATATATATATATATATATATATATCTATATATATATATATATATATATATATATATATATATATATATATATATATATATATATATATATATATATATATATATATATATATATATTCAAAGGATCTAAGTTGTGTGGCTATTATCTTGTTATATTGAAGTTTTACAGAATTTATGGTACATCTATAGCTACTGCTGTATAAATATTAAAAACTTACAGATTAATAAATGTAGATACTAAATATTAAGATTGATTGACTATTATATTCTAGTGCCTCTAGTATATTGATACATAAATGATAATCTATAGCTGGAAAAATATGTCACTTAACTCTATATCTGTTGTGCTACCAATCCCTCTTTTCGTTGTATTTCCTTATTCATTAGTTGACAATATCAGTTTAATGCCTTAATATATTTTCCTCATTTGAACTTGTAAGGTAATATATTTGATGTTCTTCTTAAGCTATTTCTGGTCAATATCAAAGTCACAATGTCAAATTTATTTTTTACCACAGATCGAGCCATAAATTAGGATTTGATCAATTGTTGAAGATGTCTGGTATGTATCAGAAACCCGCGACATAGAAACTATCTTACTTTAAAACATTGGTTTTCCAACTAGATGTGATCGAAACTGTTGAAATTTTTTTTAACTTTAGCCCCAATTGGCTCAAAATCAGGTCAAAACCATATTTTCCAATATTTTATTCTACGAAATACATTTTCACACTACTCATAGTTGCATTTGAAATATAAAACCAAAACATATATATATTTTGTTTCACCAACTTTTCAGTTGTCAGTTCATGTAGTCCAATTAAAACGTTATCAATTTGCAATAAATTTTATGTGAAATGTCCCCTTGGAAAGAGGAGATTTTCCAAAAAAGGTAAAATTTTAATTGCATTGGCGACTGTATAATTTACTTATTGCTATAAAAATACACTCGTATGCACATAGTTTAGGCGATAACAAAACATATCGTTATCATGATTACATAATAGTGTTGTTTGTTTATGATATATTGGAATAGTAGATTAATATATAGAGATTAAATGCTATCAATAATAACTATGTCGTTAAATATTTATGTGATTGATAATGAAAAAGCTTTCAATTTTTATATATTTATACAGAGCTTTCACAAAAATCTTTTATTGTATTGCATTGTATGTATCTCATCGAAAGTCAACCTGTTGCTCAGATGTATATTGTGCATAGCTATATATACACTGTAAATCAATTTTGCTTGTTAACACTTTCACGCTCAATGTCAATTTTTATGCCCGAAACTAATTTTTATACGTTAACATTTCTTAAAGTGTTGGCGTAAGAAAGTGTTATTTTCGTTATACCAAGTCATATTGATTATTTTATTCAATTAGTGGATATGTACTGTACGTATCTGTTTCTTTTCTTCTTATTTTGTATAATGTTTGGAAGACTATATGACGATGAAACGAAGACGTTTGATTGTTTGATTAGATTAACGTAATGAATTTATTTTGATATTTTACAAGGGTTATTTATAGTAGTATTATAATCTGTTCTCGTACTCTGTAATATACTGGAAGGTGTTACGAAATTTAATGTATCAGTAAAATATTTTTTATATTTAACTTAATTTTAACGCGATTACATGTAAGGTGGTTTGTACAAGGTGGTTTTATTACGCTATTATTGATTGTACATACATAGGTTTGTAGAATAATAATGAGGTTCGTTTTGAGAAAAATCTTAAAATAATTTGATTTATTTATTTTTTTGCGGAGGAATTAAATTTAATCGAATCGAATTTGTTATCAATTATTCTAGGTCTGGCGTAAACATACAAAATTTTCTAAATTAATTTCACAAATAGAGCGAAGTTTGTAAGATGCGAATGGATTGTGAATATTTTTTTCCACAACGGAATGTTGTATGTCTCCCTGTAAGCTTTGATGGTTATATTGTTCTACATCTTAGATCCTTATAAACCGCAAAAATGCTATTCGATTATGTTTCATTATCTGGTTGCCCATATAATATGAATTTCATGGGAATGAGTTAATATACTCGAGGAATTGGATTGTTTTCAAATCAAACAGTTTGTTATAACTTATGTTATAACATGTGTATGTTGAAGTTTATCCGATTCAAGACATAGTGGAATTTATTCATTTTCATGGAAATCGTTGTGTCCAAGAATCAAGATGGAGACGAACGAAATTGGAATTTTCTTTAATTTATTGTCTAGCCAAAAACAAAATGGAGTTGATAAGAATCATCTAGAAATTACGAAGTTTTTAGGCTCATCATATCTGATTCATAAAATCTGATAATGTTGTTGTTTCACTAGGCCAGTTCGTTTTATAATTTATGTCTTAAAAAGAATGATTTATATGTAAGAAAGAAGGTTAAGGGTTAAAGATTTATGAACTAACTCATAACATCATGAAAACAGTTAAACTGTGCAAGAATAAATAGAAACTATAACTGAAAAATGTTTTTCATCATCATAACATCACCGATAACATCATTATGTGGTTGCTCTGATTTTAAAAATTCAACTTTTCAAACAGCTATATATGAAAGTGTGGTTTACATTTCACTTTACATATCGGCATACCATCACCAAGAATACTATAACATTAGTACTTTTGTGTTAAAGGATTCCACTTTTTATATAAATTTAAGTGCATATTTAGGAACCTGCTCATAACATCAAAATAGCTGTCGAGATATACCAGTACGATATCGAAACTTTCGATTAATCTATATTTCGCCATTTCATGTTATCATAACATCACAAAGATAACATCATTGTATTACTTCACTTTCTATTAGGGATTCCTTTATTTCATATCATTGTTTATGCAGATATGAATTGGTTATTATGCTTTTGAAATTTCATAACACCCAGATATTTTGCGAGATGTCCAAGTAAAATATTAAATTTGCAATGAAAACCATTTGTTTGTTTTATAATATACTCACCAATAACATCATAACATTGCTATTTTTGTTTTTAAGGATTCTATTATAAATATGCCTTTAAATAGAGGAAGTAGATAAGGGTTATACAGTTAGGAACTTGCTCATAGCATTAACATAACTTCTAAGATATGCAAGTACAATGTTGAAACTGTAATTTAAACTATATTTTGCTTTGTTACATCATCATAATGCTAAAGATAACTTAATAACATTATTGTTCTGTCGTTAAGAGGTTCGACTGCTTCATATAAATGTATATGCAGGTTCGAATAAGTTGTTATGAAAGTGTGGTTTACATTTCACTTTACATATCAGCATACCATCACCAATAATACTATAACATTAGTACTTCTGTATTAAAGGAATCCACTTTTTATATAACTTGAAGTGGACGTTTAGGAACCTGCTCATAACATCAAAATAGCTGTCGAGATATACCAGTACGATATCGAAACTATCGATTAATCTATATTTCGCCATTTCATGTCATCATAACATTACAAAGATAACATCATTGTAGTACTTCAATTGCTGTAAGGGATTCCTTTATTTCATATCAATGTTTATGCAGATATGAGTTGATTATTATGCTGTTGAAAACTATCTCATAACATCCAGATATTTTGCGAGATGTCCAAGTAAAATATTAAATTTGCAATGAAAACCCTTTTTTGGTTTTATAATATACTCACCAATAACATCATAACATTGCTATTTTTGTTTTTAAGGATTCTATTATGCATATGCCTTTAAAAAGAGGAAGTAGATAATTGTTATACAGTTAGGAACTTGCTAACATTAACATAACTTCTAAGATATGCAAGTACAATGTTGAAACTGTAATTTAAACTTTATAATACTTTGTTACATCATCATAATGCTAAAGATAACTTAATAACATTATTGTTCTGTAGTTAAGAGAGTCGACTGCTTCATATAAATGTATATGCAGGTTCGAATTAGTTGTTATGAAAGTGTGGTTTACATTTCACTTTACATATCGGCATACCATCACCAATAATACTATAACATTAGTACTTTTATGTTAAAGGATTCCACTTTTTATATAACTTTTATTAAAGTAGACATTTAGGAACCTGCTCATAACATTAAAATAGCTGTCGAGATATACCAGTACGATATTGAAACTATCGATTAATCTATATTTCGCCATTTCATGTCATCATAAGATCACAAAAATAACATCATTGTATTACTTCACTTGCTGTAAGGGATTCCTTTATTTCATATCAATGTTTATGCTGATATGACTTATTTATTATGCTTTTGAAAACTATCTCATAACATCCAGTTATTTTGCGAGATGTCCAAGTAAAATATTAAATTTGCAATGAAAACCATTTGTTTGTTTTATAATATACTCACCAATAACATCATAACATTGCTAATTTTGTTTTTAAGGATTCTATTATACATATGCCTTTAAATAGACGAGGTAGATAATGGTTATACAGTGGTTATACTCATAACATTAACATAACTTCCAAGATATGCAAGTACAATTTTGAAACTGTAATTTAAACTATATTTTGCTTTGTTACATCATCATAATGCTAAAGATAACTTAATAACATTATTGTTCTGTAGTTAAGAGAGTCGACTGCTTCATATAAATGTATATAAGCAGGTTCGAGTTAGTTGTTACACTTCTAGGCTATAATGCTCATAACATAAAGATATTTGTCTAGATGTTCAAGGACAATATCAGCACATCTTTAGTTTTACATCACCGATAGCAAAACGTCTCAAATGAACATGTATGAGAGTAAAAGTTAATGATTACACATAGTGAAACTAGCTTATAACAACAATGCGGTCTGCGAGATGTCCAAGTACAACATTAAAATCTATTTTTTGTTAAATTAACTACCATAACATGATGAATAACATCATAACTTACTTAATTTTACAGTTAGTGCTTCTAATTATTCATTAGACTTTAAATGATAGAAACAGATAATGGTTATGCATTCGGAAACTTGCTCATTACATTAAAATGAGTGCTAAGATATGCAAGTTCAATGTCGAAACTTTAATTAAAAACGTTTACCTTGTCACACCATGATAATACCAAAGATAACATAATAATATTATTGGTCGTAAGTTAATGGATTCCACTTCCTCATATCAATGAATATAAGAGTTAGAGGTTAAAGTTACCGCCCAGGTGGCGCAGTGGTGAAAGCTGCGGCAGTTGGAGCGGGAGGTACCGGGTTCGAATCCGATTCGAGGCAGGATGCAAAATGGGTTTTTCACCTTCGATCGTTTGGGCGGTGCGATCGGTGGTGAAAATTAAACATAATCTGGATTCTCTGTCGTGTTTAGAATCCTTGGGCCGACCCATCTTCCATGTCAGTACTATAGGACTGACATGGAGCTATGCAATGCGCAGATGGTTCTACGGAAAGACTCGGACCTATAGCCGTATAGAGTGGTATCACAACGGATCAAATTTGGTCTAAGTGTGCGATAGCAGCCACATCAACTTAACTTTTTTTTTTTAGAGGTTAAAGGTATAGGAACTATCTTAAAACATCAAATTATTTGCCGGGATGTGCAAGGACAATTTCAGATCTATGTTTCATATTTTTACATCACAAATAACACTATTACATTGTTGCTCTCGTTTTGAGGAATCTCACTATTTCACATGACTGTATATAGAGGTAGCTCAAATAAAATGCATACAATATAATAACAAAACTATCACATATAATGATTTATGTTAACCTCATAAATTCATAACGATCACAATAAACTACACACATTTTAAAAATAATTCCCGCCTGTTTCTACTTTGGCTTTTCATTTCCAATTTTTCAATTCGAATTTATTGAATATTTATATATGAATGAATGCATGAATGCATGAATGTCGGGTTGAGCTTTTTATTGATATTTTTGTTACGATTGGTCGGGTTTTACGAATAGTTGCTGTTATCAAATAAATAAAAATGTATTTCAATTACATGAATTTTAATGTAAAAAAAATATCATAAAAATTGATAATCGAATACGTAGTGAAAAGCTTCGGAAAAGCTCGAACAGGAAATATTTTTTTTTAATTTAACATTTTTCAAATTTGAATATTGATCACTACACCAACTTTTTTATGTTCTGTTGGTCCAATTTTTGGTGAACATGGATATAGACTTGTACAGAAACGCAATGATGATTCAGTGATATTTGAATTATCTGTTTATGTTATGCGATGACATGTTGAGTGGAGAAATTTTATTAGGTTTTCCCATGCTGTAATAAATTCTCGTTTCTCTAAGAATTTACATATTATTGAATACCGACATTGATATATGTTGGTTTGATTTATGAATATGTACTTATACAACTTTTTTTTTGTTTCATTACAGGTAAGCTTCAGACGCAATTTATATTATACGAGCTGCTTTATGGCGGTTAAATATTATTGAGTGATATGTACTTGCCCTAATAAACCACCAACAAGAAAATCTATACGACAACTGAAATATCTATCGATTTTCGTAATTGAAATGTAAAGGTCTACATCCCAACAAAACCATAGTAATGGGTTCGCCTTGTTGAACATTATATGCGATTGGAGCAACAAAAAAAGGATATCATAAATTTATCCTTTTATTCAATTTAATAAAAAAAAATTAAATAAATGTATACGACTAAGAAGACGAGATAAGGCTAAATATAGAGACGAAGGAAATCATAAGAGATCAATAAATTTGTTTATTTTCTTACAGCTTTCTTCAATTTTTTTTTTGTATGATATGGTTCGACAATATAGTCAATAAGAAAAATTCATTAAATAATCAATTGATTGAATCAAAACGAGAAAAATATATTTTCGTATTGTATGTACATTGGAATTATATTGTAGTTAGCATGAATGGATACATTGATTTTCGAATAATACTGTGAAGCGGAAGTTGCTAAATATGTTTCCCATCGATGGACATTGTATTTTTTGCCCTTGATTCACGTAAAAGGCTTTTTTCGTGCTCTTTATAGGCTGCTTGATCTAAAGCCGACCCTATAGTTACATTATTTTTGGTTTAGAATTTGTTTAGTAGTTACAGAGAGCCTCCTATGTCGGAGGGCTGGTCAAATAGAATATAAAAGTATTTTTTAGATTTGGTGCCCATAAATATCGGGTACTCTAGGCATGTTAGTTGCTTATGGTATAATACTGCCATTATTATTAACCGCTCATTCATGAGCCAACCCAACTTCCATGTATTACTATAGGCTGGCATCGTGCTATGCAATGTACAGATGGTTCTATGTAAATCGGACTTATAGCCATACGTCCTCGATTGGGCTAAGTAATGACGTAAAGTAGGACGTAAATAAACGCGAAACAGTTGGGAGAGCCTGAACCCAAAAACAGACAGAAAGATATATTAGAGAACTGAACTTTGGAACTATAACATAATCTTCTATTATTAGACCATTGGCCGGTGAGGTACATGCAGGTTTGATGATTATGAAAGTTTTCTTTTAAAGTAGTGTCAGGTCTTGCATTAGCATCAGTATAATATGAAAGAAACATTATGCCATCATTATACCTTCAGTGAAAAGACAAATGGAAACAACCGTCAATTTCTGCAAAAGCATTCTTAACTTGAATGATTTTGTTAAATTTGACAATCTGTTAGAGTTCATTGATAGTTTGCGATCGGATCTGCATAAATCGGATATATTATCGGATCGGATAAGCATTGAAACTATTACTTCTGACAGAGGCATTTTTTTGTAACTTTTATAGCCTACTTGGATATTGTCGACAATCTGACTTCATCGATTCCGATCACGAGCTAGCTCTTCATACTGTTGCAAGCAATCAAAAGATGCCAGATCATTCTCTACGCCGTAGAGGCATTGTTGCCGACTTCTTCACCTACCGAAAGGCGGCTATCCCTTCAAAGATCGCTGTATCCTTTGGTTCGGATTTCATGTACGATATTCATATATAACACTTATGATTCTTCTCTCGACTGTTAGAAGCCACTTTTCGTACTCATCTGTCATGTTCCAATTCTCACATCCATATATGACAACAGGTCTGATCAATACTCTGTACAATTTCAGCTTATCGGTTTGTATTTGCAAGATATTTTGATTTCAGCAGTGGACGTAGATGATATAAAGGCTGATTTCCAGTTGCAAGTCGAACCTTGATATCCTCTTCCACTATTATCGGGAGTAATGAGAGATCTATGATACTTGAATCTCATTACTCCTTCAAAAGTGTGGTTACCACTACTGAAATCAATTGGACAGAGACATACATAGGATTAATAGTAACAAATTATATGTAATTCGGGTATTACACCTGCTGAAGTTTGTAATGTTTTATGTTCGTTTAGTTTAAAAAAAAGATAAAAAAATTGATAAATTTTTGTCAGTATTTCTATTGTTTTTTTGAAAAAATTATTTCATTCTGATAATTTATTTTCATTTCGAATTAGAATATTACAGTTATATCTTCATTTATATTTTTCAACAAAAATATAATTTTTTATTATTCTAAATGAACATTATTCTTAACCATATTTAATCACTTTGATAAAAATGTATTCTATTTGATAAATTTATCAGTTTTTCTTAAATGTTCTAAAGAAATAAGTAAATAGAAATTTGCGAAAATGGCCGATATTTCGATTGTGGAGGGGATAAGTTCAAAATATGTGTACACTGCCTCTCGAATGAATGTTCCAAATTTAGAAAATTTTTTTTCTTATAATTGACTTTAGACATGTATTTTTATGTATAATTCATAAATTGCTATAACGTATTGATGTGCATTTACTGAAACATATCTTTATCGGTTGTATATTGATAAGGATATTTTCAATGTGATCGTAATTTTTATCAGTTTGAACAATTGTTTTTTTCAGTGTGGGATTATGATATATACCGCTTTTGATTCAAAGTTTGATTCAAATTATAACGTTCATCTTGAACTTTGAAAAAACATTAACCATCAAATTGATCATCAGTTGCAAGTAAATAAGTTATATTGTTATGGCGTACATGACATTGCTTATAATTAATCGGAAAGCAACTTATTTAACGTAAACTATGCGATGATATATGGAGTAGACAATGAAGTTCTTGATATCAAATTTGATGTGGCAGTTTTATTTTGTGTTTTACCAAATCGAAGGTTTTAGTCAAATCTAGCCTGTCTAACTAATAAAGTCAGTTGCGTGTTGGATTTTTGACAAAACTCATATTGGCTTTTGTGATTCATCTTGGAATAATAAATAATTTTCCCAAAACTCTTGTGTTTGGTCTGCCGTTACTCATTCTCAATTGGCCCATTGTGACATTTATAGTATTTACATGGAACATGAGTCGCCCCAAACAGGGAGTCCCAGATGTGTTCAGTCACACCACCGGTCGTAAGTAGATGGTGTAAACTCCTTTTTGTATCCTGCCCCTATTCGGAACCGACACTCCTGTTCGAACTTAAGCTATTTTAACTACCATTTTAATCATTTGGTCGGTTCCAAAGGTCTTTTTTAATCGAGATTGGTCGATTATTATTTATGTCTATTGAACTAGATGACTATGGTACTGGAATAACTCTTTATATTTTCAACACACCTAACAATATTGACGCAAATTATAATTGGTTTATTAAGCTCGACAAACATTATGACAGATTAGCCTTTGAGATTTAACATATTTATAACTTTCTTCACTTGTTCTTGGCTTCTTGTTTCATGTAATATAAAGGGATTTGTTATAATATAGGCTTTTAGTAATCTTTGAGAGAAATCTCAATCACTTCCCTAAATGTGTTTAAAAATAAATTAATATTAGTATGAGGTGGTCAACACAATATATCTTACATAAATTTTAATTAGATGAGAACAAAAAATTGGGTTTGCTGTCCACGGCGGTTTTGGTCGGAGTGTTTATTTTGTTTTCGTTGGACAGCTGTTCTATTGCGTGAGTCAGACGTAGACGTATTGAATATTTTTCAGGAGAATGGCCGTTTTGATGATTTATCTAATTGGATTGTGGTTGAATTAGTGTGACTGCTGAAATGTTTGTTTAAGGACGAAATGGTTTACTGGATGATGGTGTTGTATTTCGAGGGTTCTGTTGGGCGATGTGTATTGTTTCTCGAGATGGAAGGTGATCAATATTAGAAGGATGAGATGCATCATCGCGTGGATGGGGTCTGAGTGCAGTGCTTTTTTTTCTGGGATGTACATAAAAGTATCTGGAATGTCGTATATCAGACTAGTGTGGTTGCTACGGTTGGTTGTTTCGGTGATTTATTTAATTTCTGTATATGTTTGTATCTTATAAAGCGAATGATCCTGTTGTTATTGAAATAAATAAATCGAAAGAGAATTGTTGTACAGAAATGAATTCAATTGAGCAGTCATATTCCATCAAAATATAAGTGTTTTTTTAATTGTACCTCAATATCATATAGATAGTTAACACTCATGCAAACCGAACTATTCTACCAATAGTTCATTCCTGACAACCTGTTAATTGGTTAAAAATAATTTTGTTCGACGAAGTTTCGATTGAACTAGGAACCCAAATTCTGTAAATTAAATACTGATATACCGAAAGACTCTAAAAGTTATCCAATAAATTCTATACCATCATCCGAATATTGAAAACATTTCCCACTACCACATATTATATTTCAAAATATTAAATGAATAAACTGCATAGCACAATATTTATGATTATCGAGATAGTAAAAATAATTTTTTGGATTGCACTATAAAAACGAATATGTATAATAAATCTATTTTGCAACTATATATACCATATATATATATATATTATAGTTTTATGCCATGCATATATGAACTAGTCGTCCCAAACCACCCAAAACTATTTATAGTATATAGTTTTTACCTATGTTCGAATTTTAAATAGTATTATCATTTTCCACTATACCATATATCATATATATACAGTGTACATATTTTAAAACTAATGGCAGTTAGACATTGCAATAAAACAAAAATAAATAAAATATAATAAAAACACTGTGGTAGAGATGTTATTAAATTTTTAATGTGTATTTCAATATAATTTAACTAACAGATTTTATAAATATTAATAATTCTGCAAAACACTTTCTATCGCATAAGGTGTATGAACTACAGTATATGAATACATAGATATGCGTACGAATATGGTTTTAATTAGACGCTATAGCGTTGTGGGTTTCCATATCTCTCCGATACGTACTGACCTACATACATAAAACAAATTTTACCACCGCCGGGCTTAATAGCAAAAATCGAATGGCACACATATGCACATAATGTGTAGTCCACATAAATTTTGCATATTATACATAAAGACTAGGAATAGAATCATTAGAAATGTGTATAGTCTAAATTTAGTGAAATTGGGAAAGTATGATGTTCAGAAACGAAAACAAATAAAAAATGTTATTCCATAGGATAGGATTCTTCTTGTTATGTTCACATATATGTATGTGCATGTGTGTAAGTTACTAAAATTATAAATTATAAATAGTTATGTTGGTTATCCTATGTATATACGAGTATACCAACTCGTTACTGGAAATATTTTCAAACTGAAAAAAAAATATGAATTTTTCATCTTTAATTTCGTTATCTTAAAAAGTTTGGTATAACATGCAGTACCTACACACATATTAACAAGCTTTTCCAGATAAATAATAAAATGTTTTTCTGGAATATTACGAATATTTTTTGTGCATACAAATTAAATGATTGGCACCAACAGCACAAATATTTGGATAATGTTTAATTAAATATTCAAACTTTAGGTTTGTCGTCAGTATTGTACAAACAAAAGTATACATTTGCTAAACACAAAGCATCGATAAATGTTTAAAACAGGGTGCTAGTGTATAAATAGTATTTTTAAGAAAGAGTTTATATTAACGCTTCAGAGTTCCTCAAAACTTACATCACCTTTATACTGGGGTAGCTTGGGTTACTCTGAAATACTTATCGGCATCTATGCTGGTCATATTAAATGTGGTCTCTTCAAACTCTCTATGTCCTCAACACAGGGTGTTATTGAAATTAAACTTGTACTGTGGCAGGTAACTCTCTTTGGTCATCGCTATGATTCCTTCATTTTCATCAATGACAATCCGAAAGTACGGAAAATGATCGACGAGAAAGCTGAGGAGATAGGAGAAATAGAAAACTGGGACTTGTATCCTCGAATTGATACAAAAATTAAAAATTTTAGCCATGTCTCACGTTGAACTTATAAAGAGTTCACTGTTAAAATATTAAGGTTACATTCGGAACTCAGTAAAAGTTGTAATGAAAACTAATTTTTCTCGAAAGTTAGGATTCAAATACAGTACATATATGTAATCATACCACAAATCCAACGGTCATGTTTCAGCGATTCAAGATTGGAAACGAAGGTAGTGACAAAACATTTAAAATACTAGGAGTGGACGGGACTTTTTCTGACCTACAGGAAGAGTAAGATTATATCCTACACAATTCTTCGCATAGTTTTATACTCAAACTGACACTGGAATAAGTTTTAAAATCGTAAAGAAAGGTAAGGGTAATGCCTTCTTGAATGTTATAGAAAGGCTAGATATACCAATTCCTTTCTGACTACATTAACTTATCGTTTATGCTTAACCTAGTGAGTTTTAAATGTTACAGTGAAGTAATCTATTTCCTTGGTAGGTACGTCACGAGTTCGAGATAAATAATTATTTTAAATCGTTCTGTCCAGAACCGCCTGTGCTCTTCCCCTTTATATTCTCGTCCAGACTGAGAACAAATTAATATGTTTCAGTTGTGGTGATTGAGGAAGCAATTTGAGTTTGAAACATGTATCTCTTCCCAACCATTTAGTGATAACTTTTGGTAAAATATCTTAGACCTTACAGGATCGTTAAATTATTGAATCCTATTGTACACCTAACTGAGCACCGAACGAGCTGTGGTGCAAAGCTTTCTTATTTTAGTTCGAAACGAACACATTTATGATTAAAAGAGTGAATGCTGGCGTTAAAACGAATCGAAACCTTCTCGAGCGATTCATATTCTATATATTTAAAATAAAATTTTTTTTTACACATCTGATGAAGTGACAAACTACAATTTGAAACCAATGAATATGTACTATCGTTATACAACTACAATAAAATTGAAGAGGTATAAATAGAATTTGAAGTTCAACACAAAATATTTAAATTTTTAGAGAACCGAATCGCTATTATATTTTCTTGGCAGTAAATTGTTCTATGATTTATGTACCATAAACAAATCTGTTCGTGACTCATAAATCGTTTAGTTGATCTATAATTAGAATCTGAGGAACGTATACTAATTTGTTGTTTCGCATAACCGAGGGCCGTCATTATTGTATGTGCAAAATGACCATAAAAACCATAAATTTATTATGAATTTCCATTTGTGTCTACTATATACTCTCGTATATGTATGTTGTCTAATTAAAATGCTAAAAGTCCACAAACCGTCCACATATCAAACGAACGCGTTACAAATACTCACGCATACACACTCGAATCTAAAACAAAAGCAACTCAAATTAAATTAAAAACATAATTAAATTTATTAAAACAAGAAAAAATAAATTATTTCAACTGACCGCAAAATAATTTTTATGAGCTTTTTACTCCCTCCGATTTGTAATGAATGTTAAATTTTATAAGCATAGAGACACACCCCCGTATCGTTTACACATTCGGTACATAAAAGGGATGATCATAAAATTTATCCTTTTTGTTTGAAATAAAATTAGCGAATTTTATCGTTTTACTAACTCAATCCTTGTTACAGTGATACATTTTTTTTGAGTACTCATGGTAGATGGTTCGCCAGGTAAACTCGTCGTTTGGGGTGGTGCTTAAACTCTTTTAATTTTATTGTGTTGTGTTGACAGATTTCAACAAAAAAAATTTGTTTTTGTTTTATATTAATTTTGTGATCCAAATTTTTTTTAATTAATAAGTAAACCTCTATCTATCAATCAATCAGATTATTTCTGCGAGGGTGAATTTAATTATTTCAAATTTTTACAACAATATATATACAAATTTAATTATGTGGCAGGTGAATTTTGATCTGCCTATACCATGTAACGTATGTTGATGATATGTGTTTTGTTGTCACGATAATAATGCCAATTGATTGGAACCTGCGAATTTGCCATAATTGGTTTGGTTGAGAATCGATACTCTGAAAACTAGCGACTGAAATGTACTCTAGGTGAAACGTCATGCTTACTTGTTCACTACTACTATAATTGGAAGCCACTCTAATTATTACAGTATTTTCATAATAATTTTTGAGAGAAGTTTATGCTTGTGTAGAATAGGAGGTGGGAAAGTGGCTAACAGTCTATTATTATTAGATTAATATTCTAGATCACCTAAATCTTATATAGCCTAAATCTTATATAGGCTAAATTAGTCAAGTCCCTTGTGTTTTTCTAAAGCTCTATAGTAGCCGACTTATCATTTAATGCATTATCTGAAAAGTTTTAGTCTTCCTAGCTGTAGTTAATCCATCATGCAGTTTTCATAGGCGTCGAAGTGACCAGAGACTCAGGTTATATGAATGTTGAGCTACACCATTACCTCAGTTAAATGAGAGGAATTCAACGCAATTTATGTTATTTAATCGATGATTTTCATTTTAAAAAGCTTTAAAACAAACTTTATTTTTATGGACATTTGAGAAGAAGAATTTATTATGGGTTTCGGAAACAGTCTAAGTGGGAAATTCAAGAAGCATTTGTTTAACTGATTACAAAATAAAATAAAACATAAGAAATCTATTGATTGACCTTGGCTGGATTATAATCAATTCGTGAAGGTACCCTCATATTTATTTCCTTATCGACGGAATAACTCCTCTAATACTTCTTAATTTGCATAGTCCTTCTATCTCCATCCAAAACATCGACTACCGCAAAGGTCCCTCTAAACTAACTTTAAAGCTTCTTGCTTTCACCACTTTTGATTTTAAACTTTCTTTCAAAATTATTTCACGCAACTCTGCTGTACTCACATAACCCAGAATCAATTGTTGTGGAGATGTTTCTGTGACGGTGTGAGATAAACTGTACAAGAACCAATAAATACTCTTTAATTTTTTTCTTCAGTCGTGAACTTTTAATCAGATATATTTCTTTTAAAGAATGTATAGGATTGTCCGATCCATCGTTGCAGTAGCGTTTAGAATAGTTTAATGCCAAAGTCCAATTAAAATTTATCAACTCCTTCGATTATAATCACTTGTAGTATAAGATGCTATCCTAAAATGAATAACTAAATAATTTATTGAATTCAAATCTGAACGAACCGATGTACTACGTACATGTACCTTCAATGCATTTTATTTCGCAAGGGCGTAGATTATTATCGTCCCAATTGGTCTATATGGTGTAGCTTAATCTGTATCTATGTAGTCCTATTTTAATCTGTATTTTCTTTGATGTATAAATACTTCACTCACGTGTTGATTTATTTCTTAGCGATATTCTCATTCGCCGCCAGCTAAACACTATTTGAGTAGTAGATGGTTCCATTTAATACTCTAATTCGAGCAATGGAGGACTCAACCACGAATTCCCTTATGAGCAATAAACAACAATTGTTCATTGTATTTGTGTAAAATTTTCCGTTGTTGATGATGTCTTGGAATATGCTTTGAACGAGACATGAGTTCCTGAGTTTGTATAGGTTGGTGTTTCTTTTGGTTTATAGATTATGAGCCACTCGAAAAATCTTTATATTGATGTTAGAAAAATCGATCAATTGCAGTTATCCAACTTTTTGGATTAGTTATGTTACTGCTGGGATAGTTTAGAATTCGAGACATTTACATAATTGCTGAATCAGTTCTCCGTAACCTCCCTATGTTCGTTGACTATTCAATGGTACATTGTGTGGAGGTTGGTACATTCACTGGTGATTTTGGTTATAATTTGTGGGTTAAGGATTTGGTCTTTAAAATATTATCCAGACCGGAATATCTTTAAGTAGTGACCAGTAAATTTTTAAACAATTTTCGTTTTTCTCAATGCCTGAAAAGTTAAGAAGAATTTTCAAGCACTCCTCCGAAAGTTTGAGTCACAGTTAGTTACTGATTTAGAAAAGTAAGAACGATTGCTCGCAATTACCTAGTTTACAGCATATACTTATGATGATAATATTCATAACTTCTCCTGGAGGTTTATATTCAGTACTGATGATTAGTTTGTTTACTGTATAAATGAGATATTTTTTTACGTTTTTGAACTGTCCAGGGGCTTACAGATTAATTATGTAAACCACATGCTTGTTACTCGCATAAGTCTTATGCGTCTGAGTTGCCATCTAACTACATCACGCTGTTATGAGTTGCTATATACAGAATTCGGTAGAATCCCAATCCTATCATCGTTGAAAGAGTTCTATTGTCATATCAGATATATGTAGGACCTGGGCAGTCTCATGTTGCAGTGTTATGTTTTGATAGTGATTTTATGATCTTATTAGTTATTTTATTTTATGTAGAAACCTAGAGAGTTTCCGAACGGGAAAAATATATTTCGGGCGTAACCCTCGATTGTTGTGGTGTACTCAGATGTTCGAACTCATTCAATGCATCCAACCAAGCAATTTGATTGACAGATGACAAGTATTTCGAACAAATCAACTATAAAACTTTTTATTTTAATCAGCCTATCCCTCTTGACCCCTCGCGTGTTGCATTATTCAACACTATCACTTCCTTTTATATTGAACTCTATTTTGAGTATCCTTGTAGATACCGAATCCGTAATTAGTTTTTTAGAGTGCTCTTTCGCAGAGTGCATAATGATATCATTTCGACTGTGCGTTCGAAGTTCACAAATAGTAGAATATAGTTTGTTGAGTTGATGTACAGGTTCTTGCGGGTCTGAATCCAGTTTGTTCATTTGTTATATGCAGGTTGACCATTGTGTCAACCACTCAAGAACGACCATTGCTATTAATTCTATCAGTATTTCATGCTTTTGATGGAATATAATCGGTGTTGATTGTTTCGTTAAAGCTGTCATCCGGAAGCTCTTATTTAGTTCGCTATGCGGTTCTTAATCGTCGAAATACTCTTTCTAACTATTAAGCTGTTGGTTTTTGGTGTTTACGAGTTCACCAGAGTACTCATTTATTGGTTGCTGGTTTGTTATCATTTCTAATCCATAGTATCGTAGTGTATAGTTTTGGTTTCTTCTGTTTGTTCCCGTTTCTGATCAATAGGGCTGGTTCCAGTGCTTGGAAGATTGAGATGAAGCGTTTCATTGAATATGTTGTTGGTATCAGTACTTTTTAAACTATCGATGTTGGATTACCTTCGATCGACGTTTTACTGCCGTTGATCTGACTTTGTTTGTGATTATCACCACTTGGTGGTAAGTAACTTTGTCTCGATTTCTTATGCTCTGACATCTTACAAAAGCATCAATATTCTTTTAAATCCAGTAAATGTTAAATTTCATTCTTAATTCTTTCATCTGGTGTACAAGTATATTTATGTATATTCTTGTATGGAAGCTTAGTCTCCTGATGAATAGTGATGTTTGAACCTACTCTAACCGGATATTATTAACCAAATACTCAAAATGTCCGGACTATTAAATAAGTACTTTCCAAACTGTCGGGTTAAAAACTGTCACATTTTCACTATACATCAAAACATTTATCTGTATATGTTTTTCTCAGTTTCTAAATTCTCAGTTTCTTATGATTAACTTTTTTTTAATACTCCGACTCACATTTTTTACATTTGCTAAAAGAACTAACTATATCGAACAATAAAACCTGATATCCATTATGAAAAATATACTGAAAAATAGTCAAAGTAGGATGCAAATATATTTTTTGTTAAAGTGCGAAAGAAAGAAAAATCATTTCCAGTATAAAAAATTTATTCAGTACTGAATAAATTTTTATGGTTACTGAGAAAAATATTATAGCAGCACTGACAAAATATTTCAAGAGAAGTATTTTTTTTTATTCAGTACTAGAAAAATACATATTTTATAGGAGAAATATATATGGATGAGAAATCGTTTGTATGACGTCATTATGAAGCATTTTATAGTAGTTATTTTATGGTCAAATAATAATTTTAACATTTCATTTTGTGTCATTCATCTTTATTCATTGTGGGAATAATTGAAATAATGAATAACTATGTTAAGTTTATTTTTTGAAATTTATTGTTGTAGATTTAAAGTGTTTTTTGTCTTTTTTTCATAACAAAAAAAAATAAATAAAATTTATTGGTTATGTTACAAGTATCTGTCAAAATATATCCATTATAAAAAAAGAAAAAAGTAAAAAACGATCTCTTTCACTCTAATGGTATTTTTGATTTTTTTCTCGCTTTGGTTTTTAAAGTAAAAAATACGGACAACATTTTGTTCATAAAGGCTGATTTCCATTATGAAAAAATACTGACAAAATAGTCAAGGCGGGATAAAAAATTAATTTTTTCTTAAAGTGCGAGTGAAATAAAAAATATTTCCAGTACAAAAAATTTAGTCAGTACTGAATAAATTTTTATGGTTACTGAGAAAATAATTATAGCAGTACTGACAAAATATATCAAGAGAAGTATTTTTATTCAGTACTGGAGAAATATATTATAGGAAAAATAAAGATGGCTGATTTTTTGTGGTCAATGAATAATTTTAACATTTCGTTTTGTGTCATTCATCTTAATTCATTGTGAAAATAATTGAAATAATGAATTCTTATGTTTAGTTTATTTTTTTTAAATTTATTGTTGTAGATTTAAAGAGTATTTTGTTCTTTTTTATTAAAAACCAAAAAAAATTTGAAATTTATTGGTTATGTTACACGCATCTGTCAAAATAAAAAAAATAAAAAAGGAAAAAACGATCTCAGTCACTCTAATGGCATTTTTAATTTTTTTCTCGCTTTTGCTTTTTCAGTAAAAAATACTGACAAAATTTTTTTCATAATGGAAATCAGCCTTAATAGAAATGAGGCTTAAAACAAAATAAATAATGTGAAAAGAGATAGGGATATAAACTAAACATTTCTTTTCCTTATACATATTAAGTCAAAAAGAACCAAATATAAATAAATGTAGGTAGATAGATAGTTGAATGCGAGTAGGAAATATGTATGTATATGTTTTGCTAACTTAAATCGGTGTTCTTGAGAAAATCGGTGTTTTTGAGCATTTCGGTGTTTTGAGTCAATCGGTGTTTTTGAATAGATCGGCGTTTTTGAGCATATCGGTGTTTTTAATTAAATTGGTGTTTTTGAGTAGATCGTTGATTTTAAGCATTTCGGTATATTTGAGTAAATCTGTGTGTTGGAATAAATCTGTGTTCTTGAGTAGATCTGTATTTTAAGCATTTCGGTAGTTTTGAGAAAATCGGTGTTTTAAAGCATATCGGAGTTTTGAGTAAATCGTTGTTTTTGAATATATTGATGTGTTTAAGCATTTCGGTTTTTAAATAAATCTGTGTTTTTGAGTAGATCGGTGGTTTTGAGTATTTTGTTGTTTTTGAATAGATCGGTATTTTTGAGCCTATCGGAGTTTTGAATAAATCGGTGGTTTTGAATAGATGAATGTTTTTGCGCATATCGGTGTTTTTGAATAGATCGGTGTTTTTAAGTATTTCGGTGTTTTGTGTAAATCTGTGTTTTTGTGTAGACCGGTGGTTTTGAGTATTTTGTTGTTTTTGAATGGATTGGTATTTTGAGCATTTCGGTAGTTTTGAGTAAATCGGTGTTTTTAGGCATATCGGTGTTTTGAGTAAATCGGTGTTTTTGAGTAGATCGGTGATTTAAAGCATTTCGCTGTGTTGAGTAAATCTGTGTTTTTGAGTAGATAGGTGGTTTTGAGTATTTTGTTGTTTTTGAATAGATCGGTATTTTTGAGAATTTAGGTGTTTTGAGTAAATCGGTGTTAATGATTAGATTAGTGCTTTTGAGAAAAGTTACATGAATTTTTTATTTAAACGAGTTGACTTTTATTAAGTTAATTATTTAAAATGAAAATTCTTTATGAATGAATTGATTTTAAAATTAATAGCATGTCGTTTAAATAATTATTTCATTAATACATATGTTTCTAAAATTCAACAGATACATTTTAATGCATATTTGAGTGTCAAGGCGTAATAGATTCAAATAGCAATAGCAGGTTGTTGTTCCAACCAAAATTAATGTTAAAAAATAAATAAAGTGAATATTAATATTAATAAGCTTACAATATTATATGTATCTGAGAAAAGGAATGTTAAGAAAAAGCATTAATAATATAACAGCCAATGGTAGAGTAACTAATCGGTTAAAAGTATCGGGTTAAAAGTATCCGGTTAATGATTTTAAAGTCCCGATTGATACCGATACTAAAAAGTATCGATTTAGCCCATCACTACTGATGAATAGTTGATTTGTATACCACAATCAATTGCATTGAATGATTGTTCTATATACGCTTGATATTCAACTGGAAAAGGTTCATATAAGTAGTTATAATAAGTAGTAAATATAAGTAGTTCTTTATTTCACTCAGCCATTGTTGAATTTTATTTGGTAGAGAAAATCGAATAGTTGCCTGTGCTTTTTGTTAAATATCTAGAGAGATTAGCTTTGAGTTTAGCTTGTTTCGAACGAGTTCAATAATTGTTAGTGCGTAGAAATTCGTATATATATCGTATGCGTTGATCGTATATATTTATTGATAATTTGATGATGTGCCTATATCAGAAAACTGAAGTGAAACCACATTTAGAAATTAAATAATTCTACAGTTATCTTCAAACATGGTAATTAAATTGTAATCAGTGTAACGTTGCAAATTATACAATGTAAACTGATTTCATCACCACAAAATCTCATGTTAGCTTTATATACGTTACAGATTGCACAACATTAATTAATATTATTTTGATATCAACCCACCCTTAAAAGCATAAACCAAAACATATACAATATGTGTGCTTCATAATTCTCATACATGCAGGCAGAGCATCCCTACATAATTGCATTAAAATTGTAAAAACAGAAATAAACAAAAAAAAAATCTCAAAACATCAACACCCTGCAAATTGCACAAAAGCACATATACACACAATGTTGTGTGCCCATATAACAATAAAAAGCTTGGGTGTGAATATTTTGGTTATCATTGAAAATAAATAATTATAAATTTTATTAACAAATATATTTGTTTTTTTATCATTTGTTTTTCGGTTGGTTGAAATAATATTTAATTTATTGAAAATTAAATTTTAAACATTTTATATATTAATCTTTAATATAGTTAAAGGCTTTTCTGTGTCATTTCATCCGCCGTATAGTCGAGACACGGATAGCCAAAAATAATATTCATTCCAATAATTCATTTTAAATGATATCCTTAAATGGTAAATAGCCTATTCACATGAGATTAATTCACATAAATAAAATAAAAAACATTTTTTTTTGTTTAAAGATTATTACGCCATTAAAGCTTTAAGCTTGTTTTATTTATTTTATTTCCTTATTTTTATTACAATTTTATTTCGATATACGAAACCACCTTCCTGCCCCATCGTCATATAGAGGCCGGACGTGAGGGGAACAAATGCAGTAAAAAATACAAACTTTGTTCGTTTTGTTTGTACAAAAGAAAAGTTTATTTTTGAGCTTTCTTCTATTGATGATTTACTTATGAAATATTTTTTGGTATATTTTCGGGTGCTGTAAAGTCATTAATAATTTTTGTGTACATTGTTATGATGTAAATACAAGAAACGAACAGTTCACTCTATTTATATATGTATATGTATAGTGGAAAAAACATAAAAGCTCTCTAGAAAAATTGGTACAGAATATTATGTGTATACAATAAAATTATATGAAAGCTTTTCGTTTTGTTTCATTGTAAGATTTTGATTGTATTACTATTGTGGAGTTGTGAATATAAGTGGAATAATAAGTTTGTATTAAATAGTTTATTTGACATGCACTCGAGTACAACAACTTTAGGTTGAGTAAAAAAGGTATAACTTTATGAAAAATAACATAAATAAATTCGATTTAAAACATAAAATTGTACATGACCTCTTTTGTGATGCACGTGTGCTTACTGTGCTCGTTCAACATTACAAACTATCGCTGAAGAATATAAAATAAGTTCTAGTATATGTTTTATGTTGCAGGCGGTGAATTGATGTGATTTTCGAAATATATTTGATTGTTTTAGAAGTAATTGGTTTAAATTATGTTTTGTGGTTTTGAGTGAGACAGTTGAGACAAGTACAACCATGTAAAGGAATTTTTTTTAGAGGTTTACAATTTAAATGATGAAAAACAGTTTAAATATCAGTGAAACTTGCTTTATTAGCCATGTGGACGCGACAGGATATCAATTTTCACACACTGTTTACAGTAATTGCGGCCTAAGGCTTATAACTTAGCGAAGGTTGTGTTCTAAATGTTCAATTGTCTCTGGTTTATCGGCGTACACAAATGACTTAGCATATCCCCAAATAAAATAATCTAATGAAGTTAGATCAAGATCTGCTCAGCAATAGCATTTTCCGATCTAATTACCAATGTGATGAAGTGAGCAGTGTCTGGGAGGTATTGAAAACCTCGGTTGTCGATGATGCCCAGCACATTCTCGGTATAGTGAAAAATCCGCCCAAAAATGAATGTTTGGATGAAAAGTGTCGTCTTGCTGTTGAGCAATGAAATATAGCTCAAAATAAAGCGAAGATTCGGTTTATAATTTCAAGAAGAAACAAAGCTATGTTATTGCTAGAATTACAGCTAAATACATTTGTAGACAGAAGTAGCGCGAATGGTAGAAGGCTAAGGTCTTACGAGTATAACAACTCAGTAATGAGCACAATTCGCGTTGTTTTTCTTAAGGAATCAAAGAATTGCACCATACCTTAAGATCTCGGTCAACTGCCATTCGGGACCAGGATGAAAACCTTTGTGTTAACGTTGATGCGGTTTTCATACATGACGTGAACATTTTTCTAACCATTTTTCTCACAAGCTGGCCATTCTTCTCACAACCCTTTTTTTCACATTATCTTGGATATAATAACTCCTCTGGCGAAGCAAATTATCACTGGCTACCGGCCAAAGGAAAATTCCGTCCAAATCGGCCAGTCACTGATCAAGTATTTTCACTACGGCTGATTCTTTTCAAGTACTACGAAATATCCCGCGATGTACTAGGTATCCCTAGATTTCAAGCAAGCCAATGACTTGATCATAGGAATACACATTAACACAGTCAAAATGCTACATCAAAGTTGAGAACAGGCTATCGAGAATTTTTGCAATTACTTCTGGTGTTCGACAATGAGATGCGCTGTTCCCGACACTTTTTAGTCTCATGTTGGAATACATCCTTTGTAAAAGTTAAACTCTTCAAGACAATATCTTATTACGAAAATCCAATCAACTGTTTTCATATGCAGATGAAATCTGTGTGATCGGGTTAAACGGCAACGGAGTGAAAGAGATCCTTGATCCATTGGAACAGTTTTCAGCTTCCGTTTGTCTCAAAATCAACGAGTCGGTTTTCGAGACCAAGACGTAATTGATTTCAGTAGTGGCAACCACATATTTGGAGGAGTGATGAAATTCAAGTATCTTACTATAGTGTGGGAGAGGATATCAATATTTGCCTTGCCGCTGGTAATCGTATTTTATATCCTCTACGTCCACTACTGGAATCAAAATATCATGCAAATAGGGATAAAGTGAAATTGTACAGAGTGTTGATCAGACCCGTTGTCATGTATGGGTGTGAGAGTAAGACCTTCAAGGATGAGTACAAAAGATGGCTTCTAACATTCGAGAGAAGAATCATGCGTGTGATATGGCTCATAACGCTTCGTTAATGGCACATACCGAGTTCGTTTCAATCACGAGATTAGGAATTTAATGCAAATTCCTGATATCGTATATGAAACCAAAGAACAGCGAGTACACTGGCTTGGTCACGTTCTGCGTGCTGATCCGAGCCTATTGATACAGCGACCTTTGAAGGGAGAACCGCCTTTCGGTAGGCGAAGAGGTCGTTTTCGGTGACGATGGCTCTACGGCGTAGAGAGTGAACTAGATCTTCAGGTTGCTTGCAACAGTATGAACTAGCGTGTGATCGAAGTCAGATTGTTGACACGGTATGGGACAAAAAACCGTTAAAAAAGAAAAACAAAAATGAAGCTAGATCTCAGTACTCAAACTTAATGACGGTACTAGAACTCAATGCCACTACGGTCAACGGTTCAACCCAAATACAGTTATACATTGAAAACACCCTGTCGTGATTTTCATATAGCAAGCACGCTACTTTCTCTGCCACGAGCGAGGGAAATCACGCGATATTAGTCTTTCATCAAATATTTCTTTGAGTAACTTAATTGTTTCCCTCGCTGTGCGGTATGTTGCACTGTCCTATCAGAACTAAAAATCAGCAAAATTTATGCATGCAAATTGGAGTACAAAGAAGCTATAGAAATCAAGTCTCTATACCGATTATCATTAACTGTAACATTTCGCCCATCATCGTTTGAAGACATTTTTAAGCGTGTTAATCAGGGATTTTCGGTGGCTGTAATGGTGTTTCGGCTCCCAACGTCCCTATTCAATTAAAACTAAGCTTCATTGCCAAATAAAATTTTGTTTGGAAAATCACGATAAATATCAATTTATGCTTCAATCCATTTCCGAATTGGTGACATGTGCGCTAGTCCGATGGCTTTAACTTGAATTTTATTAGCAATAAACATAGATAAAATCTTCCATAAAGTCGATGAACACATTCCCAGTTGCTAAAAACGAAGTTGAATATAGATTGTTTTTGGTCTCTCTCATTGCTACTCTGTAAAGCATCCACTGCTAGTAAAGTACTCCCTGTTTGTCGTCTTATATTTGAATATGTCCGACTGCAGCTATTGATGCACGGTTAGGGTTGCCCAGCACTGCATTTGAATATTTAAGACCTAAGCCGAAAACTGAATTTAGGAAATTTGGTGGATTATCAAATTGAGTGGGTATGTGCTTACCAAAATAGAATTCCACTAACCTTGAATAATTCAGTTAAACAGGAAAAAGCTAAATTAACATCAGCCTTAATATTTTTTGCTTTTGTGCATATAGTGGTGTTTGGAGTCTGTCGAAACAATTTAATGGTTATTCTTATGCCACAGGAATCTTTTGTGCAATCGATCTTCTTTTCTGATAAACAACTATGATGGAATGTCCAGGAAAGGCAATAGTAAATCAATATTATGTAAACTACCTCGACAGCTTTAAGTCGAGAAAGGGTTGGTGCCATTTAAGCAGTAAAATTTATTTATTCTGAATGTGTTATTTTCAAGACTGGAGAGTCAGAGGCTCTGTTTTCCAATTATTTGCGGTGAATCAAAGAAACGATTCCTCTGTTAACAAGGAGAACAAAGTGGTTTGGATAGGAAGAGGAATTGGAAGCGGGATATGCTATCGTATTAGTGGATGAGGACTATTCGAGAGAAACTTGAGCAATATAGGAATAATATAATAAGTAATTTAAGGTGTCGATAACCATAAGTTAGATAAGCAATTGTTCGCTCTAAGGACGTGATTTACATAGAGGGCCGATCACAAAGCTTTCAGTTCTTTAAAACCATGCTCCAATAAAGTTTTAATAATAGATTAGTTTTGCATGAATATAGAATTTTAAAAATAATTCATTGTGTGACAATTTGTATATAGTATCGAGATAGTATTAGATTAGAGGCGGATAAGAAATTACCACCTACTTGAAACCATATTGCTTGTTGTTGTATATACGTACATGCATGAAATACCAGAGTTATACCAAACATAATCAATCACCGAACTAAAATAAATGTATGATTCATTTCGAAGAAGTCAACTTTCTCTCAGGCACACATATATGTGTACATAAATATAAAAAGCACAACACAAGCTGAGTTTTATTTATCATTCCTAATCAATTTTATTTTTCTATTTCTAAAACAAAAATTTGTTCGAAACATTTTTTTGTGATCTCCCACGACAGGTATGAATTGATTCAAATATATCATTTCGAAAGTATGCACACAAAAACTAAACCAATATAACATAAATACAGAAATAGTATTTTTAACTATATACACACACACAGTAGTAGGTACTCGTGTACTTTGTATAGTTTACAGCAAAGTTTGTGCAAATAGCAAGAATATGCTGCTATGTACATATACGTATAAACCACAACAGTACATATTTGCTTTATATAAATGAGCTTTTAAAGATAGATTTTTTATTTAAAGTGTATTAAGAAATATGTGCTTCTCGTATACAAAGATGTAAGCTTGACGGTATCACTATAAAAAAAAGCTTCGGTTGTTTATTACAATAATTTCCGTATATAATCCAATTTCCAGGTTGTTTCGTTTCGTTTCTCGCTACCATAGATACTGGTGTTAAACGAAACTAATGTTGTCTGACACCAGCGGTTTAATACGATCATCATGATGTGTCATCGTATTAAATAAAAATGTTATATGTTAGCGAATAAGATGCGAGATTATACTTTAAGGGTGTAAACTAATTCGGAACAGGAGTAAACAATAGTTTTGATACGTTAACTCGGCATTTAATGCCTCTCAATATGAATATGGTATAGGACGTACTATGCAATCACATGCAAATAACGATTAACTAGTGTTTCACCTGTTATCTCTTCATAAAGGATCATGCTATTCTGGTCTATTCAGAACTCTAGTATCTGTAGAGGAGGTGGATAGATTAGAGGATTACCTGGAAAAAATAAATTGAAGAGATATGCAATTAATCTAACAGTTAGTAAAAGTAAGTCGTCATTTGGTAAATCATGTGCCTTGAAATCCTACAGCCTTGGAAGCCTACAACTACGATTTAGGTTAGATGAAAAGTTTCTGGATCACTAATAAAGTTTTGTTTGTATTGGGATTATATTAATTATATGAGCTATGCAAACCACTTCTACAGTTCCGAAATTACGGTGGATCACTTGATCAAAAGATGTGCAATATTTATAGCTGGTCACCTACAATATTTTTTTTGTTTTAATTTTTTTTTAAGAAATCTGCATTTCTGTATAATATTACAACTAATCTCAGTGATTATCTAGCAAATGTTCTGAATTTTCAAACGGTGTAGCATCATATGGGATGAGAAAAATAGGTTCGTCCAGTTCTTTGATTTTAGTATAGGGAACCATCAATTCTAAAGGCTTTGTTCTTTTTATGCGTGTGATCCAGTAGGTTCTGCAGCTCTTCGTTGTCATGCTGCTGCAGTCGAAAAACATGACTCCTTCATTGCAAATTTAAATATTTCATCACTGACGTATTCCATGTTAAGGTCTCGATGGAGGTTGTCATTTCTCAATATACCATGGAGCATTGACAATGCTACGTAGTACTTTGTTTTGAAATGTTTGTATGAGTTGAATGCCGTATGTCCAGATAGATTTAAGGATTGGTTTATATAATAGTAGTTTGTTTTGTGTTGTCAGCTCAGAGTTTCTTCCCATATAAGCCGAATTTAAAATGCAATTCTTTCCTTTTCTTTTAAACATGCGCTTTCCACCTAAGCTTAGTGTCTAGTGTCATGCCAAGGTATTTCGCATGGTCAGAGTAACTTGTTGGTTATGCAGTCTTATCCGGATGTATTCTACTTTCTTGTTAGTGAAGTTAATGTGTGTTGATTTTGATTCGTCTAACGTTATTCTCCAAGTTTTTGGTCCAAGTGTTTACTGTATTATAGTAGTTTCCGTGTTGATTCGACAATATTATTATGAGTGGTCATAATTGCAGTGTCATCACCGAATGTGTTTATTCTGGTTTATACTATATTTGGTAAATCATTTGTATACAAAAGGTATAACACAGGGCCAAGCACACTACCTTGTGGGACTCGTGCCAGTATTTTCTTTAGTTTTGAGTACCCCTCTTCCTGTCTCACCCGAAAGTAACGGTCATTTATGTATGACTTAGCAATTCGAAATATTCTTTTGTTTGGACTACGTTTAAGAATACTGCTGAACATATACCTTCTTGTCCTCCAGCTCCTCTTCAACCGTATCAGTGGTCCTATGTACCTGTTTTATTGTTGAGTGGCCTTCTCGAAACCCAAATTGATGTGGTGCACCACACTAAAAAATTGTAAAAGTTTTATATTCTCTATAATTGACTTTAGTCTCTTGAAAAACAATCTTTATCATCAAACAATTAATAAAGGGCAACCGCCCAGGTGGCGCTGTGGTTAAAGCTGCGACAGTTGAAGCGGGAGGTACCGGGTTCTAATCCCGATTCGGGTCAAGATGCAAATGGGTTTTTCACCTTTGATCGTTTGGGCGGTGCGATCGGTGTGAAAAATGAACATATCTGGATCCCCTGTCGTATTTAGAATCCATGGGCCGACCCATCTTCCATGTCAGTACTATAAGCTGACATGGAACAATGCAATGCGCAGATGGCACTACGAAAAAACTCGGACCTATAGTCGTACATAGAGTGGTATCACAACGGAGCGTTCGCCGGTCTATGTGTGCGATAGCAGCCACAACAACCTTACCTAACCTAACCTAATAAAGAGATTGGCCAGTATGATGATTTATCATTTAAGAGTCTTCGGAATCAATATTATTTCTGCTACTTTCCATACTGTATCGGAACATAACTTTGTCTAAAGATAACATTGATTATGTGTTGTTGTTTTCGCAATAGTTTTTATGGTAGTTCTTTAATTATTTTAGCTGTTATCAGGTCGTACCCAGGAGCTTTTTTTATCTTTAAGATTTGTTTACTTCTTGTTTGGGTTCTTTCACCGTAACTGGTAGGACAAGTACCTAGGCTATTTTGCTTACCGTTGTTAAATATTCATTCTCTGCTTGCCCAGTTGGTGATTTGAAGATAATTTGTAGGTTTTCGACAAACAGATCAGCTTTTTAACTATCGCTGCGAGCCCAGATTCCATCATTTATTTATGGGTGGCACTTGACGTTTTGGTCTTTTAGGCTTACCTGTCAGGTTACTTAAAAAGCTAGCTACTGCCTCATTCTTGATCTCTTTTATAAGCAGTTTAAGCTTGTTGCACAGATTTTTTACGATTGTTTTATCTGTATACTTTCAATGAGATTTTGCAGCTCTTCTTTTATCATATAAGCGTTCGAGATCGGCACCTGTAGATTGACGCTTTCTTCGGTACACTGTAAGCTACAATTTGAGAAAATATTCGAATTAGAATGTTTTCAATTTTTTATAAAAAGCTTAGATTTCAGTAATCCTTGAGTTATGACAACGTGGTGTGAGTGTCATGCTGAGCATTTCCACTGGATAGGAAATGTATGTGTTCCAAATTATCATTCGGAATAACGTTAACTACGAATATTTACGGGGAAGCAAAGCAGGCACTGTCGAGAACTTTCCAATACAGTGTTGTATTTTCTCTCAAGAAACAGGATTGTGTTTGATCGTGGTTTCTATTTAAGTATCGACTAATGGCCTTGAACTAAGGCACAGCTTAAGTGGGACTAAGACGTATTTGTAGCGGTAATTACACGTTTAGGGAAGTACTCTCCAAGAAAGTTTCGAGGCGTGTATGGAACTTTTTTGGATATGGTACACTTGACTGGATGATGTACTACTCGTATTGATTCAATAATAAACTAAACATACCCTATTTCTTAAAAAAGCTTTAAATTCAGACTAGTCAAATTACACGAAGAAGACCATTAAGCGAAATTATTAAAAGTGTCTTTGAGTAAATCAATTGTAGCGCACGCTGTGCGGATGTTGAATCCACATGTCAGCAAGATTAATGTCAGGTACGAAAACAAGTCAAATCATGTCTCTATGCCACTCACCATTGACAGTAACATTCTGACGATCATCGTTTTTGAAGATATACAGACCAAAGGTGTTTTGACAAATGCTTGTGAATTATCCTCACTCCAAATGCGACAATTCTGTTTATTAGCGAACCATCTCAACCAAAGTAGGCTTCATCGAAGAACATAATTTTAAAGGGAAATTCAACATCAATATCAATTTGTGCTTCTGCCAATTTGAAAGCGTTGCTCTGATGTAACTATCTGCATCGTACAAAGTCAAACCAAACTAAAAAATGCAACTACCAGCTGCTAAATGGGTTTTTAAATAACTTGTTGCCAACTCAAAGTTGTGAACCTCTAAAAAAACACTCTTCATATGATCGCGTATGAAGAGTGTTTTTTAGAGGTTCACAACTTTGAATTGGTATGTTTGAGTTGGTATTTATTGTTTGGTTGTGTCATTTGATAATGTATGTACTTGAATCTATATAATTGTGTTTCTAGATTTTTTTAAAACCAGCATCGATTTGACACACCATTTATATTTGAAACGAATCCACGATGGAAATCTTACAATTTTAAGACCTTGACCACCATGCTTGACCACCATGTTGCAAAATGATAACATTTGCTGTTTATTGAATCATTTATTTAGCTTCTTAGACTAATTTTGAGACTCGATTGTGTTAAATCCAGAATAAGTTTTTTATCATTCATGTGATGTCAGCAAATTGGAATTGGTTTTTTTGAGCTTTGAATTTGTGTTGCACGGTCTCTGTGAATTCGTAGTAGAATGGATTTCTCAATAGATATTTAATTTAATATAAGTTTAATACTCCGAATGACCGAGGTCTTATAGAACAATTAACTACTATAAACAACCAATGCATACATTTAGACCTTAGTCTTTCACAAACTTTTTACGTCTACAAATTCTTGTGTTTTGTAAAATGTTACATTATGAAGCTCAATGACAAGACAATTTTTTTATTAAACCAATCAAGTGTTGTCCTACACAATAGGGAAACTTGGCTGGAAGGCATCGATTACCGATAAGGTGCATCAATATCAATTGCAGAACGCGTTGCTGACAAGATTTTCGCTGGCAAATTTACTAGCCAATTTTTTATATAGATGAGTCCATGTTTCCTGGAAAAAGACTGGGTCTATCATACTCACATCAAAAACGATCGCAAAGTTATTGTTCTTGTTTCAAAATCGGTTTTACATATAAGTTGCTCTAATTTCTTCATCGATATTGTACTGCTTAAACGTTCAACACATTTTAATACCTATTGTCCAGGGTGAAATGTAACTTCTTCAAGACCTTGTAGATTTTGTTTAATGTGTCAAACATATAACATCATTCCTGAATATGATTCAACTAGCATTAAATCAAAATAACCAAATCATACTTCATTAGATGTAAACCTTTCATTGCAACTTTGAGTAAAAAAAATGGATAATTGGTTTTTCCTCTTTTATTTCTAACCACAAAAATAGTATTTGTTCATTACACTACCTGGTGGAACACCATACTTTTCCAGGTGACAGCTGCTTATTAATAACTTTTTCCGATGATTTTATAAATTTATAAGACTGTAACAAGAATGTTTTTCCGGCCTATTTTCATAACCTTGCTCATCCATGAAACTGCTAACCATATCTTTCGTCTCAAGTAAAGCTAGATCTGCCTCTCAATATTTCAGAAACCCATATTGAAATCGGTTGAGTAAATTATTGACTTGAGTGAAATAATTAATACGCACCGCCAACAATTTATCAAGAACAGATTACGTTGATATTGGTCTGTAATTAGTAATGTAAATAATACAGATTTCTGGCGAATAAGAATCGTCAACCCAGCGGTAACATCACATTTAGTTGCATATTCACAAAATTTCAATAAATCAATTTGTGGTATTTTGGACAGACTAGAACTGGATTCGAACCGCATTAGTGATTGGATGATAAAGACTAACCAGATTATTATAATCAGATCTTGGAGAAATTAATAATGGCTTCCGCTCTCATAATGGATTAGATTAAAACGAACGGATCGGAATTGATTTTAAGAATATGCGGCTATTGCTTCATATACTGTTGACGCATGTTTCAACAACTTTTTAATTTATTGCCAAACTAAAAATAATATTTTATTATGAAAACAAAATATGCAAAGTTAAAATCTGCACTCAACGACTGCACTATAAAAATAAATAGTTAACAACAGCTACAAGAACAACAAACTATAAATATTCATATATATATTTATATATTGTCCCGGTATGAAAAGCGTTAAATATTTTATAAATTTTCCAGAAGAGAACTTTCCTTAACTTTTTTCGTCTCAAGTAATTTGCATAAAAAACAAATTATTCTTCACGACGTCTCGAGTTGTGCGCTGCCCCAATCTTCGTAATATGTTGTTTTCGTATTGAATGGTTTTGTGAAAAACTTGTTTTTCATTTCGTTATTAAAATATTTTTTTAAGATTAAATTTATAATTAATATAAATGTAGTTTAATTATTTATTAGTTTTAATTGCTTGGAAATGGTGAAAATATATATCACCTTTCATGAAAATACTGTAAACAAAAGTTTCGAAAACAAATAGAAAGTCGTTTGAAAAGTTTAGAATCGTATACACACACATACAAACATACATACAAAAAATCAGTAAATTAAAAATTTCTTATAAATGAAATTTATTTTTAATTTAACTTAAGGCGAACAAATAGTAATTATTTTAATTTATTATAATCTTCGTCTGCTAATTCAAATTGTCAACACAGGATATTTAATTAAATAAAAATAAAATTATTTATTCAACTAAATTAAAAAAAATAATTCGAAGATATTATAAATGGGTTCGGTTTACCTCATATCAATTACATAATTAGAGCGGCGCGAAACTATGACTTTAAAGCTCGTTCGTACTACTGACAAAAAAAAAAGTTTTTTTTCAACGATAAATCAGTTAAAACCACACACACATACACAAATAAAATACAACAACATCAGCGGTATAATAAGCATGTATATATGTACGTACAAAACTTTTGTGTATGTATCGCGAAAAAGCTATACACAGCGCAAAAAAAGTTCAATATAAAGTTCAAGTGGTTTTGAGGGTTACGCACTCACAAAAAAAAAATATTTTTTTTTGTGCTTTCGAAATTAAAGTACGCGCTGTACCCGCCAACCACATCACAATCATGTTGAAAATATATAATAAAAATAAATTATGAATAAATTAGATAGGAGATTTATTTATTTCTATTTTGTATATTTAAGAGGACTATTTACTGTGTTTCAAGTTAATGCGATTTTTTTTGGTTGTGGTTCGCTACTCTGCGTTGGTGTATGCAAATAAATTTTATGTACCAATAAATTGACGAGAAGGTTAATTACATTAATGTATATTGTAATTGAAATTATGTAGGCTGGTTTGTGCGTTATTTATTTGGTTGTGGCTCTATACTTCGTTTGCCGTACACGGTCGGCCAAGTTTTATGTGATGGATTTGTTAAAATTTTATTTATTTTATAGTTTTTTGTCGATGTGTAAATGACATATATATAGAGTGATTGTACGAGAAATACAAAAATACCAAATGTCGGTTTTTACAGGCGGTTCAAATCCGCACGTAGAACGTGACCGAGCCACTGCACTCGCTCTTATTTGATTTCATATACAATATCAGGAATTTGCATTAAATGCCTGGTCTCGTGATTGAAACGAACTCGATATGTACCATCAACGTCGCGTTTTGGGTCTTATTTCACACGCATGATTCTTCTCTCGAATGTTAGAAGCCATGTTCCCTCAAGCTTCAACTCTCACATCCATACATGACGACGGGTCTGATCAACACTGTGTACAATGTAAGCTTATCCGCATTTGCAAGATATTTTGATTTCAGAAGTGGACGTAGAGGATATAAAGCTCGATTGCCAGCGGCAAGGCGAACCTTGATACCCTCTCCCACACTATTATATAGAGCCCAACGGAAGCTAAAACCTGTTCCAGTGGATTTCTTTCACTCCGTTGCAATTTAATCCAATTACACAGATATTATCTGCATATATGCTAAAAGTTGATTGGATTGTCGGAAAAAACATATTGTCCCGACTTGTTTCATTTTTACGAAGGATGTATTCCAACTTGAGATTAAAAAGTATCGGAGACAGCGCATCTCTTTGTCGAGCATCAGAAGTAATTGTAAAAGTTCTTGATAGCCTGTTCTCAACTTTAACACACTCAACTTTGTGAGTGTACTACTGTCATTACATATTTTTTGTATTCCTAAATGTACAAGCGCACATCATACCCTGTCTCGATTGATCGAGTCATAGGCTTGCTTTAAATCTATAGGAATACCTGGTGTACATCATGACATGTTTCGTAGGTCTTGGAAATAATCGTCCGAAAACTTGATCAGTGACTGACCAATTTGGACGAAGTCCTCCTTGGTAGTCATGGATTATTTCCAGAGGAGTAATTCTTCCCATGACAATGTATGACAGTAACTTGTATGCTGGGCACAGGAGAGCTATACTGCGATACTGCGATAGCAAGAACTAGTTTGTTTCTTCTTGCTATTATGTAAACCGAGTTTGAGCTTCATTGTGGGCTATATTTCGTTGCTCAACAGCAAGACAACACTCCTCATCAAACCAAAATGAATGGGCGTAGTTTTTGCTATATACCGAGAATGTGCTCTACAGCATCGACAACCGCTGCTTTCAATACTTCCCACATACTGTTCATTTCATCAGATAAAAAAAAAATTTAATAAATCGCGTGGATATTGTAGCCTCGTGCGAAAAATTTTCATCATAGCTTTGCAGTGACCGGATAATGGTCCTCCTGTCCAAGTACTTCGGCGGTCACTCATGTTTTGGCAGTATCCGATTTTGTTTAGTTTGTTGACTTATTAAACATTTGTACATTTTTACGGATGCTGGTCCTCAGCCAACCAGATAAAGTCGCCTCTTACGATATCACAGGGCCAGGAAAGTTTCTTGTCAGGTATGATCTTGGTGTTCAACCGACATCACAATTTTTTTTATCACTTGGTTGCCAATAATTAGAGTGCTTCACGATTTGTGTAACATGTGGTACCGTCGTGTTGAAACCTCATTACATCTTAACTAACCAAGAAAATCCAGTTAGCATGCCACCATAGCGCTCATATTTGCCTCTTACTGCATTTTTGCGTTTGTGTTTACGGAAAAATAAGATCCAATAGTGCCACCAGCCTACAATCTATACCAAACAGTAACTTTGTTTGGTTAAATTAGTTGTTCATATGTAACCTGAGGATTTTTAATCCCTTTAAATGTATAGATTTTTAATCCCGATTTTGTTTATTAACGTATATCCGATGAAATTGAGCTTCAGTTGATTAGATGAGCTTTGACGAAAAATGACAACGTGGCTGATTGTCAACTGGCCTTAATTATCGAGTTAATTGAATTTTGTAAAGATGCGTGTAGACTTATGCATTTCAATGTAGTTAACGGATTTGCTCTGGTTAACAGTTTTTAGGTTGTCTCTAATATTTTCACTTATGTAGTTATAACTGTTTTACGACGAAGATCTGGACGATGTGATCTTTAACATTTCACCAATTTTTCTAATTTCAGGATCTTTAAAACGTTCATGTTGATTAAATTGATCATAAAATGTTCTCTGTCACAATTTCATCGTTTACCTCAGGTATCGATTGCGTAACATTTTTATAGATCCCAAAAGGTTCATATTACCGTAAAACAAAATTGTTGAGACGTGTCAAATCGCATGATCTTGGTTCCCAATTGACATTACTATTTCTTGAGATAGCTCTCACGATATCGATTCCCTGTCGCATTTAGAACAGTGAAATGCTGTACAAACTCCAGGAAGTATCCTGAAAGAAGATTGGAAGACACCAGAACCAAACCACAAACAATTATGAATGAAACAGGATTTTCAAAATGTAAATAAAAAAGGGGTTCAGTTTTTCATATTTGTGTTACAAAAGCTCTTTCGAGCTTATAACATCTGTGACACAGATGTATAACCCTAAAAAAAGAAATTGTGAGTCATGCAGTTTTTTTCTGGTTCCACTATGGTTAATACGGATGGTGAAAGATTAGTTAGGATATCCTTGAGTATTAGTTCAAATCTTATCGCATGTAGCTATAGAAATGGGCTGATTTGGACTTGGTGTGTCGTTTCACTTTACTTAATAGTGCGCAGGCTTGGATGAGAAAAACCATGCAATGCACAGAAAACTAAAGGTCTAAGTGCTGAAACGATTGCTCGATGTTTCAATTAGAGAAGAATATAAGCTCTAACTAGAAGTTAGAGTCCGCGGGACAAGATGAACTCCAAAGAATTTATTTCAATTTATCATTAAGCTTTTGCAAAATTCTCTTGAGCTTTTGCAAAATTGCTGAAATTTAGCATTGAAACACTC
The DNA here is from genome assembly GCA_963932295.1 of Tipula lateralis. NCBI lineage: Eukaryota > Metazoa > Arthropoda > Insecta > Diptera > Tipulidae > Tipula > Tipula lateralis. Next base: position 64,666,780 of record OZ010736.1, on the reverse strand, counting down.
GGTCGTGCCATATGTTGTAGCTGGAATCTCTTTTATAGTTTCAAAGCTAGCCCTTTGGAATGGATAATATTCCGTCTGTCGAAATTTGGTTGGCTTAGAGACTCGAGAGGAAGTAAACAGAATTCGCATCTTAAAATGTGTTTATTCGTCGCACCGGGATCCCGCTTTATATTGGTAATCAGAATCACATTTTCACACAAAATATCTGACCAGATTGTCAGTTATTAGGTTTTTGAGCTAATAATTCACTTTTGAGCTTTAGATTTGTTAAATAACGAACTTGATATACTCGTATTTATTTTCAATGATAAATGCAACCTTATTTAGGATTTCAACGATACTAAGACGATAATAAGAAATGTATGAGATTCGGATTACCTGGAGACTACTAGGGCAAGCTTAGGTTAAAAGCATACAAATTTTGATAACCAACTATATCCAAGAGTTCTATTTCGAATAACTATTCTCAGTGGAATCGAATAAAATAAGTTCTGGTTAGTTTAAAGTTTTATTGTGCTTAATCGTCTGAGATCAACTAGTTTGATACTAGCACATAAACATTTTTAAATCGCTCCTAATTAAACAAACAACAACACCAATTTTAATTTGATTATAGAACAGCTTTATAATAAAAGTTTATATTGTTATCATAAATAGAATTCTCGTATACATGGTGTAGTTTACATCATTTCCCAACATAATTTCCAATAACAGCATCCATAAATTTATCTTATCACATGATGTTACTTTCATAAAAAAATAATTAAAATAATTGGAACAAACAACATACAAACACTGAACATTTTAATTTTTATGCCATAACTTTATACTTATGGGTGAGACGATAACACAGTATCGCTCTTCCTACTCGTATATACCATAATATTAAGACAATATCGAATCGAGATGCGAGGTGGAGAATATTTCGAAAAATATAAACCAAAAACTTTTCCATTTGAAGATAAATAAAAAAGTTTCAAATCACCAAGTGTCATTCCCATATGGTAAAATGAATTAACATCTTCGTTTCGTTTTTGCCTCTTGTTTTTTTTTTCGTCTTCAGAATGAAAAATTTAAAACGGAAATTCCAAATTTTATATATTTTTTTTAACTTAAAGCTATAAAAGTACATATTTGAAAAGTAATCAAAAATACAGTAACATAAAAGAGAACAAAAAAGTTCGTCTTAAGAAATACTTTAAAGTTTTGGTATGAGCTGTGTGTGTGTGTGTCTTGTCTGTTTCCTCGTAATAAAAATATTATCTTATTGTTTAACTCTCGGCTTCTACGTTGCCACAGTTTTAGTGTTGTATACTATCCAGTACTTATATTTTATTTGATTTCTCTAAACTATATGTGCAAGTCAGCAACAAGAGCTTTTCTTTATATGTTATTGTTGGTTTCGAATATGTTGATCGGTGGACAAACGTAAGTGAATTACAGCTCATTGTCTTGGATATGCATGAACAAACAAGTACATTGTTTATGTATGTGTACGGATTTTTATCTAATTCATGCTTGAGGTTGAAAACATGAAAATGTCGACAAATTGGAATACAAATTGGATGACTAAAATTGAATCAATTTTGTTTTATATAATAAATACATCTCGCGGTTTACTTAAGTATATCCTAAGGATGTTATATCGAATTTAAATACAAATTAGCTTTCGATACTAGTTTTGTAGGTGTTGAAATTAATATCTGATATGAAATTCTAAACTTTTAGTTAATAAAACTGTACTCGTTTGTATAGTCGTCATAGTTAATTAAAGAGATCACGTGCCAACACTTTTCACAAATAATTATGTATAGGTGTGAAACAAACACTGACATAGCAACAATTTATGTACACTACACGTATATTGGCGTGAAAAATTACTCTCAAGCATTTACGGCCTGTATAGCATTGCATATAGGGTAAGGTCGGTAAAAAAAAACATCAAGCGGGTTCGAGCGTTCATTTTAAAACTGGCAGTTGGAAGAATCAGTAGCCATGATTTGGGAGAACACCATGATGGGTTGTGTAGATATCTAACTGGTAGATGGCACATATGATCTCACGGCAAAAATTGCAACGTCATCCTTGAGATTTTTTAATCTGATTCGCTGTAAACATCTATCAAAAGATGTAGTATAGGTTGACAACGAGCTATGCTTCTTCGTAGATGGTTCTTCGTTAATCGGGCTTATAGCCGTACGTTTTCGATTAAGATGTAATGACGTAAAGTTGGATGTAAATAAGCGAAACTGGAAAAAAGTTGGTAGCTTATTGAGTTTCAAAACAGATGGCAATGAATAAAGACAAAAAACAATTTATATGACCATGGAGGGCATCTGACTGGTTCATTTCACTGGTTCAAATTGATCCACCAAGCCTTTTTTCCGCAAAGTGGGTTGTCATATGAAGTACAGTTTTGTTGAAATAACATGTTGTCGTGAATGTTTGGAACAAAAAACTGATTAGGCTGTGATCTGCAACAAATAAACCACATACAATATTTCCAGATTTATTATGATTCAACACCTTTCTCAATGAGTAGATATGTGTACGTCTTTGACTCTTATTTTAATAAAAGTCCTCGTTCTGGTGAACGATTCCGAAATAATCAGAAACAGGCGATTTTTTAGTGCCATTCAGTTATTCCAAGTGACAGTCTTGAAATAATTTGCTATTTGTAACAGCTACAGGACCTCCAAACAAATGCCATTTAAATCGGTTTGATGACATGGTCATCAATTGAGCCGCGGTACTGGCCGTTTATGACCTTTAAGATTATGTAATGGTTACCCACAGTTGGGCGCGTAAATTATAAACTGTTTTTACAGGGTTTTTTACATGTAAAATGTATACGCTAATTTTTTACATACTGTAAAGTAAATAATGAATATACTAAAACTTTTTGTTACAACTGTGCCATCTATTAGCAAAGCTTATAAATTCAAAAAAAATATATTGACTGTGTGCTCGACCATTTATAAACTAAATGTAGTTTCTGTATGTTGTGTTCCAGCTGACCAATCCGATTTATCTAAACGCTAGTACTCAGAACGATTTCACGTGAAATTTCCATACGATTTTACCAAAGTGAACTAAGAAATGAAAAATTTCAGGTCTGTTTTCACTAAGCTGTACTCAGTTCATTAGCGCAAAAACTATAGTTATCTTAATGCACCAAAGATGGTGTGCATAAACTCTACAAATTTGTTTCACGTAAAAATAATGATTCCAACCATTTTTTCACGCGAAATTGGAACATTTGAACTCTCCCAAAAAAATTCATTTCTATTTCACGTGAAAATAAATAAATTTTTGGAGACCGCGGTAAAATTTAATTTCACTTTGATCTGAGTACTAGCTTTAACAGAGTTACTTAGTTTTGTCGTTTCTTAAGTATAATTTACATATTTTTGTAAAATACACGAATTTGTTGTAATTTACGTTATTTACATGTAAAATGTTAAAAAAGTACTTTACATGTAAAATGCCCATCTGTGTGGTTACCTCGCGAATGATACAAAGAACAAAAACTCAAAACAAAAGACTTCTGATTTCATTGCCCCAGATTCACAAACTTTAATTTATTTTTAAAAAGTTTCTCTTTGAAACAGACCTAACAACGTCTCTCGGTAGGCAACAGGAGACTGCGTACACACTAATGAATCCACGCTGGCTCAGAGAATAACCAACTCTGGGTGTGAGTTCTCGCACAATGGACTGTATCAATTGATCTACACAACTCAAAATGGCATGTGTCTCACTGTACTCGCCTGGGCTACTATACGATGATCTTCATGACTCCGGTGACGATGTCATTGGGCAATTAGGATGTTCCAAATCACGAAATTGCCTCCTCAGTATGCTGTTCTATTTCCAGGTCAAATCGCAACTCCGGTTAAATTTTTTGTTGGTGGTTTTAATCGATGTGGTGTTTTGCCACCTCTTAGTTCAAAAATCAGAAAAGTAAGAGATTTTTTCTCCTCAAACCGCGCTTTTCAATGTAACTGATTCTTATATTTTCCTCTATTACTTTTTTAGCCTTGTTTTTATCAGCGGATTTACAAGTGGTCATTTTCCCAGCTTACACCAGTGCTGTTTTGCTTGATACCGTAAACATTGATTATTTTCAGTGGACTCTTGGTATATGGGATTTTATTTCGAAACCTCATTTTTCTAAACCATAGACTATACCAATGAACTGACAACCCTGAATAGTATCGTCTACTCGTTCATGGGGGCCCTAATATTTGATAGAATACTGGCAAATGGAGGGTAGACTCTTTGTTTCCTATCACTAGTCTACTTTTGATGAGATACAAAATTCGGTTAAGAATCTACGATTCTCTAATATTTCATTGCCTGCTCCTCCTCAGTTGTAGACCTGTTACTTGTAATGAGTTTTCAGTTGCTTCAATTGATATTCTGACATGGTCTTTTGCATCTTATTTGGTAGTGTAATTTTACTTTATCATACACAAAGTATATAATACCAAAGCTTACCCTTGGACTCTTGCATATTCCATATATCGCTGAAATTTAAAATATTACATCCAGACAATATTTTGTGGAACCTTTCAACATAACGTGTTTAACGAATTTCAATTCATAGGTCTGTCAGTTCCTTATCGTTTAAAAACCAGATTTAGTCGCTCTCGTGGAAGAGAAAGTAACGTGCTTGGTCTATCATGCCGGATAACTCGATTTCGAAACCCGGAGTGGTGACCAAAACATCAATCACGATTGGGTGTTTTTAATCTGTAAGTGTATGTGGGTTGAACCTTGGGTCCTAATGGCATTGAGTTCTGAAATAATTTCGACTTTCTTTAATTTTTAAGCCGATTTGGTCAGTATTTCCGCATAGTATTTCCACTTTGGGGGGAAAAAAATGGAGTTTTGGGCCCAAAATCTTGTTCAAACCCATTGTATCTAGCAGATGATCATGGTCGTTATTTTTATTACACTTCGCGTGCAAGTATTTTATACCGAGAGTAGCATAACTACTTTTCATCTGCGTTCATGTCTCAATCATGTGAAAACATAATCACATCATAACCTCCATGCTCTTCTAGTACGTATCGATGCAGCCCAAATAATACCATAAAACATCAATTCCCAATACACTGTTTAGTCTATAATAATGTTTAAAATAACAAACACATTAGCCAATATCGCATAAAATGTAATAATCATAATTAATATAATTAAAATTAATTAAAAAATAATATCAGGACATCATTATCGATCGGTCGATATATGTGTATACGAGTATACCGATAATAATAAAAAGTTAGGCGAGCGGCAAGGGACGGATAAGATTCTGTGTGTACCAAATAATTGAAATTAATGTATTATCTTGTTGTTGTTGCCAGTTCAGTATACACTAAATACTACTGCTGTGTATACACTACTTGGTGGGTTTGAGTATAGGGAGAGATTTAGAGGGTTGGTTGCTTCGGTAATTTATTTTTATGCGTATTTATTTCGGAATGACGTAGCGTGGAGGCATGGAAAATCTTTTTTTTTGTTGTATTTTAATTGAAATTTATTGATTTTCTATATAAAATATATTATAAGAAATATGAAAATTTTCTGTTATGTATGTTTGAGAAGAACATCGGTGTACGTACATAAGAACTATTCAGAATATAATGGAAAATTGAATTTTCATATAAATATATATGTATGTATACAAATGTGTTGTAAAAGCTCATGTTGTAGATGTGAATAAGTTAGTGAAAGGTCACATAAATCCATCGATTTTATTTTTACATATTTTGCAGAAATACGACGGCGAGTGTATGCTATTTAGGAAAATGCATATTCACTGTATATGTTCATTTGAAATTGGAAAAAGCTGTTATATTCTTTATCAAAAGACATAAAATTCTTAAGGTAGAATGTATATAGTGTTTTGTTATTACAATGACTGTCAGTGTATGATTATAAATTTTCGAGAAGCTAAAACTTTTTGTACCATAATGCCATAGTCGTCCACTTCATTTAGTGTACTACATACATATATACATACATACATATGTATGTTGGTGAAATTGAAATATATTTCGTTTCTGTATGAACGATTTTTTTTTTTGGAATACGTACTCGTACACCCTTTGTGCAACATAATACGATAATGGAATGGATATGTATGCAGCCGAGAAAAATACTGTATATACTAATACTCGTAGAACAGAATTTGCTAGTTTTTCTTTTGTTGTGTGCCGAAATTGGAAATAATATATAAACGAAAAATGGTGACATTAATACATGGTTGGGATAATAAATCTATTTTCTATTTATCTAGTCGTATATATATATGTACATATACGAGTATGTATACCCCCTAATACTCGCTGTTAGATTTAACAAAGCGTTCATCTCAATTTACATGGCAAAATTCGTGAATTGGCATATACAGAATTTCGGGAGATCATACATATAGTGTTTGAAAGTTAAGTTGCATATAGCAGACATTTCATTTAATTTTCGTTTTATCGAAATGATTGATAATCAAAATCTCCAATTACAAACTGGTTGGAGTTTTAATGTTTTATGTTTTTGGAATGTATAGCATAAATTCAGAGTATTTATGTATATGTAAAAGTTGAAAATGTTGTATTTAACGTGAGGGAGATAATGTGCTTCCATACTGTCAATTTCTGTTCTCGTGTATTACTGTACGGTTTCACGCTCTAATTACTGTGAAGTGATGGCCCGCACTTTAAATCACCCACCTGGTATTAATAAAACAATTGTTTTGATTTCTGGTCTAAGTTGATGAATATACCATAGACGCCCAAACACAGGTTGTTTTCGTCGATTGAATGGATACTTTTAAAACATTTTAGCGTACTTATTGTACCTAACAATTACTGAATGGAACACCAAATGGAAGAAGGGAAATGAGTGCAAATTCTTCTTTGTTAAGCTTTTCATACCTGTTTGAAAAATTCAGAAAGTACCTTTAGATCTAGAACATCTCTTGACTAATTATAACTCGTTTGTCTGAGATTTTATTATACTTGATTGTTTTACAAGGTCATTAGCCCTTCGTTTGTTTGTGTTTTTATGGTGGTCTTCATTTATTTATACTGCCTTGGAAAACTGAACAAGTTTAGACGAAGAAAGGGACGATAGCTGACGATCGCCAATTGACCTAGAGTTAAATACAATCAACATCAAACTTGATAAAAAGTTGGACATCTGCAAACAAAGTGGATACTTTTCTTCAAGATAGTTCACAATCAATCTTTAAAGCGATTGTGACCCGTAAGAATTGCCACCAAGACCCTGCAAAAAACAAAAATGTTCAGTTTATTTAGAAACTTTCACAATAGTCAATTCTCACTTTCAGAACCAAATATTTAGATATCCGCGATTATCCTCTCGTCTGTGTCGGACGATTTTCCATCCATTTGAATACTTATTAACTAATCGCGGATATCTATATGGACAGTCAGGCGGCAATCAAGTCGCTGGTTTCTGCTTCTCTGACGTCTAGAGTAGCTATATGGGTTGTCACTCTGAATGAAATGAGTGAGTCCGAGTAATTTCAACATTCAGATAGTCAAAGTCCTCCTCCACTAGTACGTCATAGTACACTGCAGGGTGGACAAACTAGCGAGACATTGTAATCCACTCCAACTGCTACTGGAAAGGGCAAAGTTTGGGGGGCCCATTAAGGCACTCAATATTGTGATTAAAAAGGAGGCAGTAGCTTCAGCGAATGAAAGTTGGACGAGCATGTAGTGTTGTAGTAAGGCAAGTCTGGCCAAAGCTGGATTTAAAACATTCAAAGACACTGCGATCTCTTTACGAAGACATGAACTAACAACGATCGTGGGGATACTCACAGAATACTGCCTTCTTGGTAAACATGCGAGCAGGCTAGGTCTAGAAGCTAATGACTTTTGCAGAAGCTGCGTCTGAACGAGATGGAGGAAGAGACTGAAGTTCACCTCATATATGCGTATGTCCGGCTTTATCACACAAAAGAAATGATTATTTTGGTAAATTCTTAATGGACGCCCTTCTGATCTCGGAAACTGTAAGGCGCGAGACTGATCACGCTATATAAGTAGCCAAAATAGTGCTGTAGCAGTCACTCAACCTAACCTAACTTTAACTTATTTGGTTTCATCACGCAGATATTGGTAAAAACCACACTAGTTCCCTCCGAACGACCAGAGATCAAAACTCGTAGTACAAAATTACTTTTTTCTACATATAGATAGTAAGTTTGGTTCCTGTTTTTTCAAGGCCTGTCGGAATCTTGAAGCGTTCCAACCAACTTAAATAAGAATAATAATAACAGTAGCTCCTTTATTTTTATGGAGAAAAATGTATAATAAGTTATTATGGTTCGCTTTCAATCTAACTTCTGCTAATTTTTTTGATACATCCAGAAAAGAACATCCAAAAAATGAGAGTACATCCAATAATGTGCTTGATTATTGAAGGTCAGTTTCAAATTGCTCTATAGCGCAATCAGCGATCTGAAAGCTTTAGATGTTGAATCAACTGAATCTTATGTGGATGTTAACCTAGAGTTTCGCGAAACATATGTAACAACTGATAGTACACTGTTGGTTGTTACCGAAATTAACTCACTCAGAGGTTTCGATTCGATCATCTTCGGGTCGGCTAAGACTTAGCGTTGGGCGTGGGGTTTCGAAACATGTGTCTTGATAGACCGCAGGATAGGAAACGGGTAATTGAGGGAACAGAATTAAATGGAGAAAAGGATCAAGGCTTAGATCCTACCGTTCAAAAATGGTTCGTACTTACCAATTCATCCCGCTTAAAATCACTTAGCTTGTAGTCATAACAAACAGAAACTTGGCGAACATATAAGAAAATAAAATTTGTACTCAACCAAAAATTAGGTAAATTAATAGAAAAAAAAAATGTTATTACGATTTTAAACAAAATTCAATGTATGATTTGAATAATCAATCACAAAATTTCCTAAACTACCTATGTGACGTCATTCTATCAAAATAATAATTTAATTATAAGTGCACTTAAATATAGTTAGGTAATTAATGAAAATATAATTGAAAGTATAAATATAAAATATAATTAATAAATATGAATATAAACAAATGATAATAAAATAGCCTGATTTTCATCATGAAAATTATACTGACAAAATAAGGGATACAATTTTTTCTTGAAGTGCGAGGAAATAAAAAACATTTCTAGTGTAAAAAATTTATTCAGTACTGAATAAATTTTTATGGTTACTGAGAAAATTATTATAACAGTACTGACAAAATATATGAAGAGAAGTATTTTTATTCAGTACTGGAAAAATATTTTATAGGAAAAAAGGTATATGGATAAAAAATCGTATCTATGCAGTGAAGCCATAATACATCATTTCTTAAATATCAAGCATTTTATAGTAGGTATTTTTATGGTCAATTAATAATTTTAACATTTCATTTTGTGTCATTCAACTTAATTCATTGTGGGAATAATTGAAATAATGAAAATTAGGTTAAGTTTATTATTTTTTTAAAATTTATTGTTGTAGATTCAAAGTGTTTTTTGTGTATTTTTTCAATACAGAATTTTTTTTTCATTTTTTCATAACAAAAAAAATTAAAATTTATTGGTTATGTTATAAGCATCTGTCAAAATATATCCATTTAGTTTTACTATAAAAGTATAAAAAAGTAAAAAATGGTCTGTTACTCTAATGGTATTTTTGATTCCTTTGGTTACAATACTGTAAAAAATACTGGCAGTATTTTTTCATACTGGAAATCAGACTTTTATGATTAAATATTGGTTAAAATATTAGAAACAAATTATAATTTTTTTTTTTAACAAAACATGATGGATGCCGTAGTATTCATTTGATCCAAAATGAGGTTGCCCTTATAATGTGCGATTCGTATTATATACAGTTCTTGTTCTGTTATAATCTCATTATTTCATTTTCTTTAGATATCTTGCCCTATATAAAATTAAATATATATATATATATATATATATATATATATATATATATATATATATATATATATATATATATATATATATGTATATATATATATATATATATATATATATATATATATATATATATATATATATATATATATATATGTATATATATATACCCAAGTAACGATTTGTGTCCAAAATTTTGTCACATTGACCTGTTTTTGTTGGCTAATTATCATTGCTTTTTATGCTAAAACGTCAAAATGACTGACAAAAACGTGTAATAGCTTTCTCAAATGCTTAATTTTTAGGCTATAATGCTGTGAGCTTATCTAAAATACTATAAATTATAATAGTCATTTACATAGCTAAAAAGGTTTTGTAGCTTATTTGAAATATTCATGACAAAATAGCATTTATGGCAAACTAGTCATTTGAAAGGCAAAAGTATTATTTGGCATAATAGCATTTCGTGTAATCATTTCGTTAAACAAGCATTTAAGTATTTTACATGGTTAAGAATCTAAATTGACCATATGGTTATAAAAATATTAAATTGTTTGCAAAAATTACAAAGCAACATTTGTCAAAGCATGTGTAAAATATTATTACATTAGTATTTTTATTCTTTTTTTTTTAACTGACACTATTATTTTTAACACTATTATTTTCAAACGGAATGAAATTATAATGATAGTATCTTCTAATAAATATGCTCATATGTTGACCTAAAATTAATTGGGAAGAAAGTTTGATCAGGTAGTTTTTAAAAGTACGTCTAAAAAGTATATTGCCCCGTAGAAATACGTCTTATTTATTGTATCCAGATAATAGATTTTTTGAAAAATTCTAAAATATTGAATAATTGGGAGTAGTTTGCAAATACAATCGATAGGAAATTGAAAAATCAGAGTGAAAATGAATAAACGACAGAGAAAAACAAAGAAAACTAAGAAAATATGTAATGCAAAAATCTGTAAAGATGGCAGTTCTGGCATATTAACACAAAAAGATGGCACTCATGACATAATAGCATTAGAAGGAGCAAGAATGTCAATATGTTATAATAATCACGTAGATTGCTAAATATTCATTCTGCAGCTAATTATTTATTCTGGGGACAAAAATGCAACGAAAAAATGGTATTTTGTCAGCAAAGATTTACCAATAGCTTTTATAGCAAATTAGTCGTCGGAAAAGCTAAATGGATTGTCCCTATGACTATACAAATAGCTATCAACACCACACAACTGCCATTAAACAAATAATTTTTCAAAATGCGCACTTTATTTATTTTTAAATCTGAATCAGTAAAATCTAACAAATTCAACATTAAATGGGACGAATACATAGCTTTCTTTTAGGTTCACTTAATACTCAATGCATACAAATTTTGATTTTACTTGCGCGGGTATTTACAGTGCATCAATATTCATGATACGATCCGAAACAAATATAAAATAAGTCCAGAAGAATGCATCGGCTCTGTGAAAAAACTGTCCCTTAATTGCACCGAATTTCCTAAAGTTTACACTTTATCTTGATATCAACAGCATATTTCATTGCAACTATATCACCAGTAGTAGTTAAAAACCAATTATTTCCCTTTGTAATTGTCAAAGATAATCCACTTCTTATTTCGATCTTTTTGTAGAATTTAGTCCTATCTGGTAATTAAGGGTAAATCGTTTGAACGGTCCTATATAAATTATGATAATTATTAGTATTTTCTACATTTGCTAAAAGATATATATGATTGATCTCTGCCATTCGGCAGGTAACTGGGGCTAATGGCCTCGCACCACTGCGCAGTAATTTTTTTATTTCGAGTAATTTACTTTTCGTATGCACTAAATGTAGATAACGGTCCAAATCGTGATACTTCTTCTATTAAATGACACAAATTATGAATATAACATAAAACAGAATCTACACCAAAAATATTCTGTAGTATGTCGAAGAGTATTTATATTTTTTAAGATTAAAAGTATTTTTCCATTTAGTTTTTGCTATAACTTAAAAAGTAAACAACTTGGACAATTTAGAACTTGGAAATGATGTCAAAAATTATGTTCTTTAAACACCTAATTGGCTAAAAAAAACCAAGTATTGACCAATGTTTTATTATCCTGGTTATTGTGTTATTTTTGTTCTTGTTAATTTGCCGACATAAATGCAAATTAGCAACAATATAGGATATTACCTTTTATGGTAACTTATTTGCTATTTAGCCAAATGGCTATCAAAGTGACTACTCTGCAATTATTGTGGGAGTAAATGGCTCCTATAAAATAAAAGTTTTGAAGTAATATCCAAAACTTAGCTATATTTTTGGTCAAAAAAACGTTTTCCTGACATATGAATTATGTAAAAGGCTATTAACTATTTAGTCGTAGAAACTGGCCAATGTGACCACAAAAGTGACAAAATAATGCTATAAAAGCTAAAAAGATATTCCATTGTTAGTTACTTGGGTATATATATATATATATATATATATATATATATATATATATATATATATATATATATATATATATATATATATATATATATAAATATAAATATATATATATATATATATATATATATATATATATATATATATATATATATATATATATATATATATATATATATATATATATATATTGTTTGTTCGCGCGGACGTAAGAGTTAATGTTTGATTTTTGACCTCACTTCTTTGTCAAATGGAAATGTTGTAAAATATATCACCGTCTCGTACGATATTACACTTATATTAACCCATTGAACAGACTTTACTCAAACAGAAATTATTTTTTCATCAATGTTCAAAGTGTTTTTTCATTCAATTAGAAGTTAATAAATATTTGCTTCAAATGAAAACAAAATATTGTATCGTAATTTAAAATATTCAAATTAAATTAAATTGAAATTAAAAACTATATTTTTATATTATTTTTGCCTACCCAGTATTAAAAATGATATTTTAAAAATATTTCGTTATTAATATTGATAAAAAGGTAAATGAAGAAAAAATTTTAATTAAAAATAAATAATTTATTTAATTAGTTTGGTTTCTTCTCATAATATTTATTTTCTTTTAATAAAGTTGCAACAGTTTTCATGTTCAAATATTTTATGATTTTCATGTTATAACTTTCAATAAAGTTTAAATACATATATAGTTAACCATATTGAAACGTTTAGATATAAAAAAACTTATATTAGTTTGTAGTTACTAGTTTTTATTTATAAAAAGCTCTCAATTTTTAGCTGTTGCATAATTAATTTCTATCAAAATCGAGCTTATTTTGGTTATGTGTCAGGTCTTATTTAAAACATAAATAAAAATACATAAGTTTGAAAAGCTTCAATATGCATTCAATCATAAATAATGTTTTGCATATACGGTAGAGAAAGCTCTCAATTTCATTATATTTCAATCATAAAGTTTTAATTTAAAAATACATTAACTAAATAAGCTATATATATATATATATACAGATATAAATATATATATATATATATATATATATATATATATATATATATATATAAATATATATATATATATATATATATATATATATATATATATATATATATATATATTTATATATATATATATATATATATATATATATATATATATATATATATATATATATATATATATATATTATATATATATATATATACATATATATATATATTTTTTTTTTTTCTAAAGATGATTGGAATGAGTTGACTCGTATATTTAGCGGTAGCTACTTACTTTTTTGTGTAGATTTTTCATATTTTTTGTGTAGATGTAGTTATTTGAAATTAATATTTAGTTTGCCTGTTGAAGTTGATGCATGGACCGGGTTTACTCTACGATTTTATGCGCTTTGGGTACTCGTAGTAGATTCACTTTTCGTCCCCTTGCATGGTGTTCGATATCTCTTAGATTGAACTCATTATGGCCGTGAACTTTTTTGCAATCGCTTGTTGAGTACTTTAATTGAGCTCCTCTTGAGTTAGTATGAATCTAGATTTAATAACTCCTTCAACTCAGCGTCTTAAAACTTTATGGACCCTCACTTCACGTTCCTAACGTTTAAGTCTCTGTATTAAAATTAATTTTTTTACTTGTATCCCCTATGTGTTCACCACTGGCATATCAAATCACTTTTGTAATTTTGTAGGTCGTTGAAATACTGTTCACAATCATAGATGTGTACGCATGTATATTCAACATAACTAAAAAATTCTTGATTGAAATATACATATACGAAATGAACCACTATATAATATCGTTATACTCATATAACACAAAACTGTAACCAAACCTAACAGAAAAATCCTTTTATCATTCTTATATTTCAAAAGCTTTTCGAATACAACGATACGAGAATAGCATTTAACATTTTTCGAAACCAATAATAAAACATTAAACAACAAAGTGAACAATGAAGACGTTTTGGAAAAAATTGAAAATTTCCAAATCAAAAATTGATCTCCGCATATATTTTATTTTCTATTTTTTCCAATATATAGAACCACATCACCTGTCGATTTTTCACATTATGATATCCACCAATACGAAATGAGAAAATGAAATAAATAATATTGTGTGTTGGGAGTAAAACGGTTACGACAGTGCATTGAAATGAATTCGAGCAATTCTTGAACGAGCTGCAACATCATACACCATATATAATAGATACATAAACTTACCTATTCCAAAATAGGTAATAAATAAATAGTTGCCGACAATAATTTTTTTTTTTTTTCGGGTTTTAGACAATGATGGTACGATAATGCGGTTACAGTAGAAACGACATTTTAATATTTTTGTGCTTTTTGTTGTGCTTTATACTTACATTGTTGTTTTGTTGTTGTTGTTGAGCTGTGCTTTTATACTTTCATTATGATGATTACAAAACACCGACGACAACGATGGTAAAACCTGGAGTGGAGTATAGTTGTGTTTTTGGTTTTGTAGACACACAAACTATAATTTTCTTTGGTTTGGTTATACATTGAAGACGAAGAAGAAACCCAAGAAGAAGGGGAGGAAAATTCTATTTTCATATTATCACATCAAATTGATTTTTTTCTCTTCATAAAACGATAATGTGTATTGTATTAAGTGGTTTTTACCGTTACTTTCTCAGTATTATATGTACTTTGTATATAGCTTATACAAAGAAAGTTCAATTTACTTATTAAACTTTTAGTTTTATAGATTTACATAATTAATTTTTAAGCATGTGTGTATGTTTCTAAGCAAGATTGTATCGTTTTATGGTGAATAAATCACACGACTGTATGTATTCTAAAATGATTAGAAGTTTTATGGTTTTGTTAATTACGATGATGGTTCTGGCTGTTTATCGCCTCTTTTCGTATATACTATATAGTATATATACCTTCGACTAGTATGCTATGGGTTAAAGCCACGTAATATCACCACGTTAAATTACCAAAATACGAACTGTGCTGGGCATCAGACGGAGTGGCTTGCTGTTTCGCATGACCTTACGCATATTGTTAGTGATTCCACATTTGAATGTCAAAATTCTACAAGCAGTCATATTCTGGATCTTTGTCTTTGTCATATTCTGGATTTTTTACAACAATTCCGCATTCCATGAAAGCGCGTTTCGAGGCTGGAATTGGAAATTCTGACCAAAACCTGATAACCGTAAAAATATCTGTCGCAACACCACCAGAATTTAGACAGCAGCCAAGACGTCTATGGCATTTTAATGAGACTGACAATGATGGGTTACGGCCATTTTTTCAACATTTCCCGTGGGAGAACCATTGTTTCTATAACAATCAAATGGGCGACGCCGTTTCCAATTTCACCGAAACTGTCCTACATGGAATGAATAAATATATCCCATCATCCTTTTCCAATCCCAATCCTAATTTTAAAATCTTGTCAAAAAGAGCCGATAAAGCAGCCAGACATAAAAAAAATCTGCTCACAAGAAATATAAGCGCAACGAAATTTCGTTTGAAGAATACAAGGCCACACGTAACATCTGTAAAAAAAATCTGTGCAACAAGGTAGCGAAAAGAGTAGACAACAAGAAAACCGCTTCCGAGTTGAAAATTTCGGATCGCAACTTTTACCAGATGATCGCAGCGGTTGCCAATATTTTTAAAACATCTATTTCAGCATTGAAATGTGCAGACTGTGATCCACAGTTTTGCCGATGATCCAACATTGCACTTTTCTATTTCATACGAGGTCGAGCCTACTCCTACGAACCAGTACGAGAGTTGAACCAAAAACTTTATAAATATACAAAGACTTTCCGTACAATACAAAATGCAAGTAAATTAATTTGGGTACGATCGATTTGAATTTGGGTACGATCGCAACGCAGAAGACTGAAATCCAAACCTTGTTATCATAGTAAAATAATTGTATGCATTATTTCTCATTCTCTCATTTTTTTCATTTTTGTGGTTAATGAAAAAAATTAGCAAAATAGTTTAGAGAGTGAAAATTTAATACACATTTTGTGTTGTTGCTTTTTTGGTATCTCCTGTATTCTCTAAAATTTTATTAATAGGTGTCGATACGTCGAAGTAAAACAAATGCTTGTATTAAATTTTTTCCAGTGTGTTTTTTTATTATTGCTCTTAATTGTAGTGCTTTTAATTTTGTATGTGATATATACATAGTTTGTTTAATAATTTGCAGTATATTTTGGAACTTTTAGAAACATTTATTGTTGCGGTAGATTATTCATCTAATAATAAATAATTTTGTTTCGGTTAAATGAAAATTGAATAATCTAACTTAAAATTGATTTCAATCATGAATAATCTAACTTCTGGAATCAAATGTGCCGTAAAGTCTTGTGCCGCTTCTCGAAGATTAAATCCTGAGAGCAAGTATTTTTTGTTTCCCTCAGATAAAAATATGTTTGATGTTTGGGTGAATAAATGCGGATTGCAAAAATGGAACTTACCCAAAAGATTAATGGTTTGTGAAAAACATTTTAATCCCAACAACATCGGAAAAAGAAGACTAAAGAAGAATTCAGTTCCTGAATTTTATTTAACCTACACAGATTTGAAGAGCGATAGTGAAATTCCCAAGCGTTATACAAATATTAGAACTTACAAAAATACCCGAACACCTAACGATACATTAATCCTACATAACTCTAACGAGTCTCTCAATATTTCCGGTGACAATGCATCAGTAAATACGAGTAGTTATATTTGTAATGAAGAACCGGACCCTTCCTGTGATAATTGTTGTAATCAGCTAAAAAAATTATTTTACTATAAACGAAAATATGAAACTGCAATGAAACGCATCGAGATATTGCAGTCAAGAAATCGTGATTTAAACAAGCGGTTATTGAATTATAAAAAACAAGTTAAATTGCGGAAAAGTAAATTAAATATAACTACAGTTCCAAAAAATATTTTGCTTTGCAGAGAAATTAATAAACTACCTGAATTAGGTACAGATGCAAAGGAATTTGCGAAGATGATAATTGATCGGCGAAGACAATGGCCACAAGAACAAAAGAATATTGCCCAAAAAATATATTTCAAATCCCCAACATGTTACAATTACCTCAGGGATAATTTAAATTTACACATGCCATCAAAATCATCATTGTTTCGTTGGGCGCCGATAAAAAATTTAAAACCGGGTCTGAATGATTGTATTTTGATTGGGCTAAGGGATGTAGTTAGTAGGATGACCGTGAACGAAAGGTTAGTAGTTCTGATGTTCGATGAGATGTCCATAAGGCCTGATTTAGAATATGATCGAGTTAATGATGAAATTGCTGCATTTTCGCATATTAATAATAGCAGAACAGCAACTATTGCAAAATACGTTACAGTTTTTTTGATTCGAGGTTTGCTGAAGCAATTTAAATATGTTGTCTCATATCACGCAAGTTCAAATAATATGGAAAGTACAAATTTAAAAGATATTTTGTTCGACAATATAAGAGTACTTCACGAAGTTGGCCTGATTGTAGTGGCGATAATTTGTGATCAGGGTCCAAATAACCGAAAATGCTTTACATTACTTAATGTTTGCAAAGAGCAGCCTTTCTTTTATGTTAATAAAAATAAAATATTTGCCTTATATGACGCCCCGCACTTAATCAAATCCGTAAGAAATACCTTTATAAGTGGCAACTTGAAAACTCCTGATGGAATTGCTTCATGGAAAATATTAAGAGAATTGTTTGAAGTGGAAAAAATAAGAAATACAAAGTTGTGCCCGAAACTTACCAATCGACATATATATCCTAATTCATTCGAGAGAATGCGAGTAAAATTTGCTACACAAATATTTAGCCGTTCAGTGGCCGCTGGTGTAAGAACGATGTTTGACTTCGATAAATATTCAATAGAAATTAAACCCCTCGCTTCTTCAACCGCTAATTTTATTGAAAAGGTTGATAAACTATTCGATAATTTAAACAGTAAGGTACTCATTGATCCAAATCCTCAAAAATGTGGCCGAAAAGTTGAAAACCACGTCTATCAAAATCTTAACTCGATGTTAAGTTATTTTGCTAACGTTAAACCAACCAACAAAACTACTGTTTACTGTTTAAATGGCATTATCCAAACCATAAAAGGTATTTTATTATTATTAGAACATTTAAAAGAAACTTATGTCGGGGTGGATTTTATTTTAACATCTCGTTTAAATCAAGACCCAATCGAAAATTTTTTTGGACTTGTACGACATCGGGATGGTAGCAATGCCAATCCATCTATTTTCGAGTTCAATCATACAGTGGCGAAAATCATTTCTATAAAGTTTTTGGAAAGCTCGTTTTTGACCAACTGCGAAATGGATATGGATGAAATGCTTTTACCAGAACTTCTGAAAGACTCCTCTATTCACTGTGAAGAAGATACTTTGAAAAACACTTTTGATAACATATTTGAGCCTCTTAACATCAATGAAAACAAGGATACAGATATAGTTATTGTAGAAGCAGATATTGAGTTTGAAGAAGAGGACAATTTTGATGATGCATCCATAAGATATTTTATTGGTTTTCTCGCATACAAGCTCTTAAAGAAAACTAAATGTGAAAACTGTAATAAAGTTTTAATTAAACAAGATGAACTTTTAGAAGCGAAGAGTGAACCTTTCTTGGTTTATAAAAATTTTACAAATAATAATAACTTTGGCTCACTTCACGCGCCTAGCGATTTTTTTTTTAAGATTTCAAAATTGCAAATTGGTATTTTCCAAATATTTTCAAATCTCAACCTCATATGACAAACATTAAAAGTTACATACGAGAAGCCTGTATGACTCATGCGAATAAAGAAGAAGAGTTTAAAATGTGGTTTAATGAAAACAATCCATGTAATCATCATAATATAGAATTACTGGATTATTTATTACTGATCCTGCTCAGGAAGCATTCAAAATGGAGTACAAGGGGATTTAAAGGGGCTGACAAGCAACAAAAGTTTGGCGATGCCAGTGGAACAAATATGCAGGAATCTAGCCTCAGTAAACAACATCCAAAACTAAAAATATTAAATGCTTGATTCTTATAGTAAAGAAAATTAGCTAAATGAATCATGAAATAAAATGAATTTTTTATAATACACAAATTTTTTAGCTATAATTAATGCATTTTTTGTGGTTTAGACTTTTCGAGTCTCGGGTGTTAAATGCTTGCTGATAGGTTATATCATATAAAATGAATTTGCGAATCCCTAAAAGTTTATCTTATCTTCCAATATCGTAAGCGGTAACGTTTCTGAGTGAAAAAGGGATTATAAATATATGCCTATTTAAAAACATCCGTTCAATCTAACGTATGAAAGTTTTTTAATTGTGAACTATACGAGTATGATCTTGTCACATGTATCAAAGAGTATCGGCTGAAACTCGTAGCGCTCCAAGAAAATCGATGGTCTAAAAGTAGAGACCATATAAGGCTATACGTTGCTACAAAGTGGAGATGACCTCGGAAATCTTGGGGTTGGATTCCTTATTGCGCCACAGGTAACAAAGGCTGTACTGGATTTTCAGGCAGAATCGAATGTGTAAGCTTCACTTGCATATGAAATTAGCCAACCTGTCAATTGTCTGTATACATGCGCCCACTGATGTAAGCCAACCCCAGGAGAAAGACTCATTTTACAATAATCTGGATAATCTGATGGATTCTATACCGGAGCAGATGTCAAATTGGTGATTGGTGACTTTAATGCTAGAGCTTGCAGACATTAGACCGACTTATGTAGCAATATAGGTCCGTACTCCCGACACGAAACTGCGACGGAAAATGGCGAAAGAATGATGCACTTTGCGATCGCTCATGATCTCAAAGTGGCAAGTACATTCTTTCCTCATAAAAACATCCATTTAGAAACATGGACACATCCACGTAAAACATCCCGAAGCCAAATTGACCATGTGTTGATTTCCAACAGACCGGGCTTGGGTTGTCCAAGACGTGAGAACTTATCGGTCGTCAACAAAATTCGTAGGCAGTGACCATTTTATGGTTGCTGCAAAGCTACGATGAAAATTTTCATACAAGTCAGTGAGGACAGGGAAATATACAACGCGATTCTCCTGTGAAGGTCTGATAAATGAAGAAACGCAACTAAAATATCAAGATCTTGTCTGCAATAGCATTTTGCGATCCAATTACCAATCTGATGTAGTGAACAGTGTCTGAGAAGTATTGAAAACCTCGGTTGTCGATGCTGCCCAGCACATTATCGGTATAGTGAAAACTACGCTTTAAATGATTGGTTTGATGAGGAGTGTCGTCTTGCTGTTGAGCAACGAAATATAGCCCACAATGAAGCGCAGACTTGGTTTACAATTGCAAGAAAAAATAAAGCAGTTCTTGCTAAGAGGACAGCTAAACGCATTTGTAGACAGAAGAAGTGCGAATCGTGGAAGGCCAAGAACTTAAGGGTACAACAACTCAGCAATGAGCACAATTCGCGTAGTTTGTTTAAAGGAATCACCGCATTGCACCATACCTTAAGATCTCGGTCAACTGCCATTCGGGATCAGGATGGAAACCTCTGTGTTAACGTCGATGCGGTACACGATACATGGCTTGAACATTTTTCTGACTTACTTAATGTTCCACATGTATCACAAGCTGTATTTGAATATCCTCAAATACAGACCACGGTGATGTTCATTGAGGATCCATCCTATAAAGAATTCACAATGGGCTTTCACAGAGCTCTTGATATTCGGAGGCCTAAGTTTCTGGAACTGCTTTTCGACCTTGTTCGATTGGTATGGCGAAATGAAGTGATGCCTGACGAATGGAAAGTGGCCGCGTTATGTTCAATATTCAAGAAGGGAGATCGCCTGAAGTGCGAGAATTATCGCGGTATAGCTCCCCTTTGCACAGCATACAAGTTACTGCCATACATTATCTTGGGAAGAATTACCCCTCTGGCAGAGGAAATTGTCGGTGACTACCAAGGAGGATTCCATCCAAATCGGTAAGTCATCAAGTTTTTTCGCTACGGATGATTCATTCCAAGTACTACGAAACATCTCGCGATGTACACCAGTATTCAGAGATTTCAAGCAAGCCTATAGCTCGATCAACTGAGAGAGACTATGGTATGCGCTTGCATATTTATAGGAATACCGAAAAAATATGTACATCTGTGTAAAATGACAGTAACGCAATCACAATGCTGTGTTAAAGTTGAGAACAGGCTATCGAGAACTTTTGCAATCACTACTGGTGTTCGACAAGGAGATGTTCCCGATATTTTTTAATGTCATGTTGGCATACATTCTTTGTAGAAGTGAAACACCTCAGGACAATATCTTATTTCGACAATCCAATCAACTTCTTCCATATGCAGATCATATCTGTGTAATTGGATTAAATGGAAACGGAGTGAAACAGATACTTGATCCACTGAAACAGTTTTCAGCGTCCGTTGGTCTTAAAATCAATGCATTCAAAACAAAATATATGATCTCTGGTTTTCGAGAGCAAGACGCAATTGATTTCAGTAGTGGTAACCAAACGTTTGAAGGAGTAATTATATTCAAGTATCTTGAATCTCTCATTACTCACGATAATAGTGTGGGAGAGGATATCAAGGTTCGTCCACTTCTGAAATCAAAATATCTTGCAAATACGGATAAGTTGAAACTGTACAGAGTGTTGATCAGACCCGTTGTCATGTATGGATGTGAGAGTTGGACCTTGACGGATGAGTACGAAAGATGGCTTCTAACATTCGAGAGATATATGCGTGTGATATATGGCCAAAACGCGACGTTAATGGCACATACCGAGTTCGTTTCAACCACGAGATCAAGAATTGAATGCAAATTCCTGATATCGTGCATGAAATCAAAGGACAGTGAATACGCTGGCTTGGTCACGTTCTACGTGCGGATCCGAACCAAATGATACAGCGATCTTTGTAAGGAGAGCCGCCTTTAGGTAGGTGAAGAGGTCGTTGTCGGCGACGATGGCTCCACTGAGCAGAGAGCGATCTGGCATCTTCTGGTTGCTTGCAACAATATGAAGAGCTGGCTCGTGATTGAAACCGATGGAGTCAGAATGTTGACACGGTACAGGCCAATAATGGTCTGTAAAAAACTGTTAAAAAAAATACGAGTATGAACGTTTTTTGTTAGTATTTTTTTCGAAATCGATATCTGTACTCAATCTTTAATGAAAATGCTCATTATATTGTACATGTTGCAACTCAAAAGCTTGATCGAGCCGGTAGCGCTAGAAGTAGAAAGCAACGTTTTATATGATACCTCGGACATTTGGTAAATGGTTGGTAAAGCTTTATATTTTTTATCTATACAAGGATAAATAAAAAAACAATTTAAGATTATAACAAAGAATCGAACGAGGGTGAAATTTTAATTTAAACTAAAGTTCTTGTTCCAGTGTGAAATAGTCTATCTTTTATTGCCAACTCCTTAGATACTATACACAAACCACTACGCTGGCTGTGATCTAGTAGAAGAGTGATCTTTGAACTTATATTTCTAAATAAATCACTCTAATTTCCGCATACAATAATTTTACGCGAAAGGTTTTTAAAAGACATTTTCGCGCTATAGTTTCAGTTCTAATTTTATTTATTTATTGAATGGTTTTATAGATTTTTGTTTTTATTTTTCATTTGCACATCTACATAAATATATGCATGTATGTGACATGCCTTAAATTTGGTGGGAGAAAGAGAATTTACTAAAGTAAATTTATTAAATTCTCGCTCTGAAGCATCTATAGAGTACTTTTAAATAAAAAAAAGAGAAAATGCATTTTTCGATTTTATTTTGTTATACTCATTTTGAAATGTATGATTCTAGTATTATAAGTTTCACTGTATAACATCATTTTGAAAGTGTATACTATTTTATGTTATTATGAGAAGTCTTTGTATATTTATAGTTCTTGGTTGAACGGTAAACGGCTGGAAGTTGTTACTTCGCTTTATTCCGATTTGAGTACAATATTTGAGTGGGGAGTAAAAATTACGGTCAAATTTAACGTAAAAAAGACATAAATATGCACGCTCTCGCGTGAAAGAAGACGCAAGGAAGGTTTCTTAATACATGCAGAGTGTTTTTTAGATCGCATCAGGTTCTACAGATATATAAAACCTTTATTAGAACTTGTATGGAATTTTGCTGTCAGGTTTGGGGTGGAGCATATGCCATTACTCTCCAGTTGCTGGATAGAGTTAAGCGGCGTGCCATCTGAATTATACGAAACTCCAGACTTACGAAAGATCTAGACAGTCTACAGCACTACATAGATATTGCAAGACTCTCTCAAGGAGCTCTGACAGTTACAAGGAGCTAGGACAGTCTAAAAGTCCACCCTGCACCCAATTAAAGCTTAATTTAAAAATAAAATATATGTTTCAATTTTGACGAATTCATAACAATGTCTTGTCAAAGGTTAATATCCACTAACCAGTGCCATTAAAATCTGAAATCGTCGTTCAATGTATATTCGAGTATTTTTGACGAGAATTGGTTACGATCGAATTTTAATTTGCCCTCGAAACTCGAATATGTCATTACCGATATTAAAGCATCAGTAATATTGATAATATTTAACCCTACCCACAGAAATTATTAAATACTCATATCGAGAGTACAATAAACAATTATCTACGTCACAATTATTTGATGAGGTGGGAAGATAACTGCAAAACTAGAAAACAACGTGATATTGAAGGTTCGTGATCAAAGATATCCAAGATATGGGTCCTGATTTATTTTAACGGAAAATTGAGCCAATATTCCTAGTACTCAAAAAAACGACTTCGTTTATTGGATTCTTCTAATGTATGGGCTGTCTTTTTAGACCCAGTTTAGACCTAACCTGTTCTTTATCGTGCAGATCATCTTTTTTGGTAATCTGAGAAATGATGAACTAGCATTAATGCTGAAAGTATGGCCACCACACACCAGTAATTATTAGAGTCCATAGTAAATTGGTTTATATAATCTAAGTGCATATATAATCCAACGGCTGTGTTCAATCATCTTGCAGATTACCCTCAAACTTGCATCAACATATGTGCTAACAATTAGGTTATGTTAGCCTAATGTCTTTTAAACTGTTCGAATCCGAGTGTGCATTGGTCGAACCAAGTTGCATTGGTTGAGCTTTAGCTTCTTGAGTAGAGTTTTAGCTTCCTGATTAGAGCTGCCAAGATTTTTATCGTTAATGCAGTGTTGGAACATTTGTGGGTCGTTACGTAATCCAAATGACATGCATGTGTGAATTCAAGGAGTGACAGACGTTTTTTAAACGTCTTCAGGTGCTATGTGAATGTGATGGATGGTATGCTCTGATGAGAACGGTCTTGGAGATAATCTGATTTGTGTGGGATCGGTTAATAACCAGGCGTTGAAACAGCTTTTAACCTGCGATAACCTCCTAAAGGTCTGCAATCTAAATTTTTTTTCTTGATTCCTAATTCCTAATTCACGATTTGCTGAAACTTTATTTCAACAGCTTTATGGTGAAGAGTGTCAAGTTTTCATGGTCTTGACAGTGGCAAATAGTATTCAGTGACAATGTGATTATGAATTGAATAAGAGTTAATTCATCAACTCTGACCTTAGTCGCATCGATTCATGGTCTTTGATGTTGACTAATAGTTCAAATTTATCAGGAAATCAAAGCCAATGATCAGACGTTTCACATCGCGATTGGTAATTCGTGTCTCTGATAGTAACCTAAACCAATTAACTTTGTTCCGCAACACTTTGATCTTCAAACTAAATCAATCAACCAAAAACTAAATTTATGTATCCACCATCATCTTTGTTTCTTCTGAACTTGTTTTATTTATTGGTTTAACATGGTCTCATTAAATCGTTACCAATGTAGTTGAAATCATTAGCTCGTAGAATTGACCGATTTTCTGAAATGGGACATTTTTAGATACAAAACGTTCAACTTCAATCAAATCTTCTACCATAGATGCTCTATAAGGTTATCGAATTGAGCACATCATCGATGGTAACATAAGTATATAAAATCGAGTATGACACCGTATATTATTCTAGATATAGTCTACTCTAATATTGGCAATCCTGTTTAAAAACTGCGGAGTAAGTAATTTATTAGAAGCACCCGTACACAATTTAATGTAGTGTCATTTAATCACTTGGCTACACTTGGCTTTAAAGAAATGTAAGTCTGGGCCAGTTAAAATAATCCATGAATCGTATATTGAGAGTATAAATACCAGCACTATTCCTGAACACTCATTGATTGTTATTACCTAGTAAGTGCTTTCTTTTAAAAAAATAATAGTTCCAGCGTGTGTTTTGTCATTTCTATGATGTACTCATTAATTTAGAAGTACCAGCATTATGACATTGTTTGTCTTCCATCAAGCTATTTTAAGGACAATTATATTTGATTGTTATAGTGATGCACAATAATCAAAAATAATGATATTTGGTAAAACCAATTTCTTGGTTCTCTCCATCATTATCTTGGAAAGTCTTTGGAATGTCTTGTTTTTTTTTAATTGTCTATGTTTTATGATAAGGTGAATTTGTCTCAATCTTGTTAGAAGGAATAAAAGGAGTTAGTGGAAATCACAACCATATGAGGCTTTTCTTAAGGTTTATACCGTTTATTTATACCGTTACGGTAACTCTCGTTATTACTATAGAGCAATTGGATCATTCGAAACGATCTTGTTACCGTCAGTGGGATATGTGAATAAACAAAATTGTTGAATTTGGAGACAGGTATCCCACGAATAGTTTATGAAAAACCTGTAAATATAAAACGTGATTGGTGTGCATTATGAAATCGGGTGTCCTAGGTCGTAAATGCCATTTAGACAGTTATAGTTTAATCAAAACACACAGATATACTAAAATAACACCAGTGAACAAAATATGTGGTTTTTTGTGGCACACAGGGTCTCTAGAAAAAGACTGCTAGAAACATATCAATGAACTCTACGTTCTATAAAAACTTGACCATTACATTATGTTATAAGAAATATAATTTATTTGATGTTTTCTTTTATTTACAGGTGAGTTGGATGAGCCATCAATGTGACTGAATAGCTCAGCACAATTGATAATAAGTAAGCGTAAAGACAAATATTATAAAAATTTTCTTGCCAAACATCTGCATTAAGCGTCTGTATAATAGTTGTTATACATTCATATAATCCCACCAATGTTAACTTCTAATATATTGCTTCAACCCGTATAAATATTTTTGACGTCACTATAATAAAACGAATGAACGTCTGCTATGAAACAGATATAATAATTAAAAAAATGAAGTCAAAAAATAAATCATCACCCATTCCTTGTTTCAACCCATTACCAACCCAACCACCTTGTGAACAAATTTCTTATATTAAAAAGACAAACAGCACACAAAAAACATAGAAAACTTCATAATAAAATTGATAAATTTCAATTGCAGATAATAAATTTAATGAAAAAAACAAGGCTAGGGAGGGATGCTTCCATCGCCGAGTACCGAAAAAGGATATAGCACACACAAAACAAATTTCAACATCGAGTTATTCTCTCTAAAGCACAAAAAAAATGAAGTATAACGTAACGGAAAACTAAAGAAAAATCTTTTCTTCATTAACCTAATTTTTTTTTTTTTTGTAATAAGAAAAGAATGAAAAACAGACTCTGAAAAGATTAAAATATATTTGTTTTCCATCTCGCTCCTTCTTTACTTACCATATTCCAGTTTTTGTTTTGTTCTGTATATACATGTACATACATACGTATATACATATTTTCCCCGGAAAAATTAGAACAGCATTTTTGTCTCAATATATAGTAAAATAAGGGTGACACAATTTTTTTGTTTAAAGCTCTCGATTTATATATTATGTAAATTGGTGCGAGCTTTAAAGTTTAAATTTTTTTTTTCGTTTGTTTTTGTTGTTGTTGTTGTTAAATATAATTGAGTTAATTAAAGTATTTTAATTTGTCTGGTATGCGATACACCAAATCGTTGTTGTATTGTCGATAAAAATTTGCATAATTCAATAAAAAATATTTCATATAATGACAGTCGTCGAACGGAAGAGGAGTGCGACGAGGACAAAATATATTTTATTGTCCAAATATGACAAAATATTTTACGTTTACGTTCATAAATCAAATTTTGCAGCGAGGCCTATACATATATGAGTGTGAGAGAGGATGGAAATTTATTGTATTTTGACCTTATTTTTTTTGCTTACCAAAAAATAAAATTATTTATTACAAGCATTTTCAGTACAGAAATGTGTAGAGTACGAGACGTCATAATGACATACTGTATACATAAATAAATTTGTGTGTATATATACAATACTTAAACTCTGATAGCGTCGCGCATTGTATTGGGTCAATGGTTTTTTTTTACATTAAATCAAGTCACTTTTTTCGTTTTAAAATTCATCTTTTTAAACATAGAGCCAACGACGATGTACAAATAAATAATATTATAAAGAAAATCAATAAAATAGGATTTGATTTATTAGAATATATTTTCATCCGACTGTAGACTGTAGGTATAGTGTACATATGATCCATATGTACATTTGTATATATGGGAAAAAGGACACGAAAATGTGATAAAAGCCATGTTTAGCAATATACACATACTTGTTTATGTATGCCTCCCCGCTACATCCTAAGTTTAGAATCAAAACAAAAAATTTCATACATTGGATTCCGGCATACATTGGCAAACATTAACGGAACAGAGTTCGGTGGGAAATATAAAATAAAATTCTAAGGATTTTTTTTTATTGGATTTATCATTTCCAATTTTTATTTTATTTTTTTTTCATTTCCCATCCCGCCTCTTTGTCAATGCTTTCCTGTCCTGGGTGTTTGTGTATTTATCTTTTATTATCCTGGAAATACATTTTCGGAAAATGAACAGCAGATAATTCTTAAATTGGTAACATTAATTTTTGTGTATACTCGTATATATGTATGTGGGAGAATGGTTGCGATATTTAGAGTTCATGTTGTGTTTCGATTTGGACAAGATGTGTGGAGATTATGGATGTGGATGTGGAATGAAATTTGAGCACTAAATGGATTTAGATGGTGAATATTTTGTTATTGATCCGGAGTAATTATTTAATAGATAACAGTTTAACCATTTTACACCCGTAACTTGTAGAGAAACCTTGCTGGAACATTATTTTTATCCTTTGGTTACGCTCAGGGGATACATTGGGTGTTTTGCTGCTATCACCTCGTGATGTCTATTGTGCCTATAGTTTTATGGGGTATAAACTCAAATCCGTCCTGTTTTACAATCCAATCATTTATTTTAAACATTTAAAAGAATGATATGGAAAGAGAAACGCATTTGACTGTCCGTTGTGATGTGTGTAAATCTGATTATTCAACCGCAACTGTTAGTACTTGATGAGAACATGAGATGAGATGAAATATGCAAAATACTAATATTGTCAGTAATAGGATGTAGGAGTAATAGGTAGGAGGTGACAAAGGAACTACAACCTCTTAACAGTTTAGACCTGTTAACAGTTTGTATTTATCCCTAGTTGTATTTCCCTTTAAAAATAATCTGTTATGGGGTTGAAGCAGTCTTAAACTATATGTTCTGGAAATACGGTATGGGTTTACTGTCAGGGACTAAACAGTTCAAATTTTAACCAAAATACTTTTATTTGCGCCTCGGTGCGCAATGAGGGTATTAGTGAGAATCGTTTATTGAATTTTTTCAATAATCTATTTCCACACATACCTGATGCAAATGATAAGGGTTAAATAAAACTAATAGATCATTTGTAAGGTTTTGATCCGCAAGTACTAAGCTTTCGATGGATTAAAATCGTGTGTGGTTTTATTTAAGTATTGGTATATGCTGAGTCCGAGCCAGTTTCTGATTTCGAACATTCTAAACAACACTTACGTTTCCTTTCCCTCTCCATGTTTTATTCAGATCGACGTTAGTTCCATCTGTGGGCAAAATTGGCCTATTTTGTCGATGACTTCTTGAATTAGATTTAATAAGGGTTCATGGATTTACTACAAATAATTATAAACCATATTATCTCTCTAGCCCATTATCTCATATTCATGGTTGTTCATGTGAGATATTATCGTCTTTATAATAAACGACCCTTGGCGAATTTAAGTTGTTCTAAATAAGAAAAAATATACCGTTACTCCCAGGAGATATGAAGATTTTTATTAAGTTAATTATCCATCTGATACCTTCGAGTTTAAAATTTGTTGACGATAGCCTTTTTATCCTACGCGGACTCTATATATTCTTATTAATGCTAAATAATAATTAGCAGCTGATTGTTTTCAATGGTCTCCTTAATTAATCCCAAGATTCCTTAATCGTTGAACCATTAAAATTAATTGCCCACGGTTATTTTAAAATAGAAAACTTGACCCTTTCAGCACAACACCAAAGGTTAGATTCCTTTATGCAATTGGGAGTAACACAAGATTGAATACATTTCAAAAATTTAAACTTAAGTATATTTATGAACATCAAACTTTATTTAAGTACATAAAAGAAAGTCATTTTAAACTATTTAAATCAAAAGCTGTCGGTAAATTTTACATATTAATGAAATAACCTCATCAAACATCACATATATTATTATACATAACATCAATTAACCACAAAAAATATAAACCACATATTAAATTGCCACATGTTAAAATAAAATATTATAAGCTTTTACTTTTAATATACTGTGAATAAAAAAGCTCATAATTACATTCGCATACACCTTCAAATACAACATAAAATATGTAAATATCGTATACCGTTCGTTTGATGGTCGATAAAAATTGATAAAAGCATATAAAATATTATATAAAAAGCTGTTTCGTTTTTTGTAGCGAAAAGCTCTTCTAATAAAAGATTATAATAATTTTTGTTGTTCACAATACAGTTAGATTAATTTACATTTTAAAACGATAAAAGTTTAATGTGAAATCAAGAAATAGTTCGATAAAATGTATAAAAAAAAGTTCATACACAATAAAGTTCTTGTATGTATAATGATGTGCATAGCACAAATGAAAAAGCTCGTAGTGAAATATTTTAGTGTTGGTATGGAAACCGAGATGAAGAATAAAAATACGAAAACTAACATTAAACTAAATTATTGAACTTTGAAATAAAACGATGTAACATTTATTTATTTTTATTTTTAATATAATTCTTGTGCTTTCTGTGCTTTTATACATACATAAACCTTAGTATGGAATGAGATGGGGTGGTACAATTTTTTTTTTGTTCGGAGATGTGTTATTGTATTTGTTATGAGTGTCCCTTTAGGGAATAATTGAGAAATGAAAAGTTCCATAGTTTGAAATGTTGGTACTGGTACTGTTGGTAGACAACAATTTTTACTTTAAAACTTTTTTTTATATAGTTTTGCGACTGTACAGATATAATATAAAGTGTTTGTTGTTGTGTTTCGAACTTTGTACAATTGAAAATGAGTTACAGAATTTAAAAATTTTTTATTTTCAATTAAGTGTACGTTTATATATTTTACCGCAGGAGGAGGAAAAGTGGATCATGATTGTACTAGTTTATAACTGAATGGAATATAGTTACCTGTGAATGTAGATGTTGTTTTGGGGAAGTATGCGATATTAGTGGAATTTATAAAGAGAATTTAGATTAGTTTGAATAATAGACTTGAAGGGTGGAATTCGAGTCGTCCAATTAACAGTAAATATACTATCCATAAATGAATCTCGTAGTTAAACGAATTATTTGCAAGTTTTTTTGTTTGAACAATCTAGAAAAAAATAAATATGAAAAAATTTTAGCCTAAAAAAATTTATCATTTTAAAAATTTTTATTGCGTTACTATTGATGAGTCAACTACTGTATATATGCACTTGAAAATATTAATTTTAATTTTTTCTTTAAAAGTAATTTTCCCTGAAAAATTTATCACTGAAAATAAGTTATTGTACACAAAATTTTCTTTTAAGTCTTTTTTTATCATTAGAAAAATTATATTCCAATTCTATGTATTGGTAACTAAACTAATAAATAAAACGGAATTCAATAATTTTTTAAATAAAAAAAATTTCAGAAATAATTTTTCATATTAAAATTTTTACTATTGATTGAAATTTTACTGAGTTTCTCTTGATGTATACGCAATCGGCTATCAGGCGGCAATCATGTCGCGGTTTCTGTTTCTCTGACGTCTAGAGTGGCTCTGGGTTGCCGCTCGTCTCTAAATGAGATGAGCGAGCATTTCAATGTTCAGGTAGTCTGGGTCCTGGGCCATTCAGACGTCATGGAAAACTGCAGGGTGGACGAACTAGCGAGTCATGGTCCATCTCTCCAACTGCTACCGGAAAGGACAAAGTTGGGGAGACCCATAAACGCACTCAAGAATGTGCTTAAAAAAGAGGTGGAAGCCTCAGCGAACGATAGGTGGACGAACACCCTCTCATGTAGAGTTGAAAGGCAAGTTTGGATAAAACGGGAGTAAGACCATGTGGTATTACAACGGACCATCGCCGGTCTAAGCGTGCTGTAGCTGCCAGTCAACCTAACCTAACCTTCTCTTGGTGTATTTATGTGCTTGGAAAACATTTTTTAAACTTTCACTTAAAAACTAAATTTTCCTGAAAATTTATAGGCCAAAATATAATTTTTTTTTCTAATTTAGCCTAAAAATTTTTTTACATAAAATTTTTGATCATTCGAAAACAAAATTTTCTTTAACTTGTGATAACTATGCAAATGGAGAAGAGTTCAATAAATTTTAATACAAAAATATTTCACTCAAAAAAATTTTCCTCTAAAATTTTTTTCGCAAATAAATTGAACGTAAAAATTTTTTTCCAACTTTATTTTACCAGAAAGGCCAAAGTTGGGGAGACCCTTAACGCACTCAAGATTGTGCTTAAAAACAGGTGGAAGCCTCAGCGAACGATAGGTGGACGAACACTCTCTCATGTAGAGTTGCAAGGCAAGTCTGGATAAAAGAGGAGTAAGATCATGTGATATTACAACGGACCATCGCCGGTCTAAGTGTGCTGAAGCAGCAAGTCAATCTAACCTAACCTTCTCTTGTTGTATTTATGTGCTTGGAAAACATTTTTTAAACTTTCACTTTAAAACTAAGTTTTCCTGAACATTTTTTGGCCAAAATAGAATTTTTTTTTTCTAATTTAGCCTAAAATTTTTTTTACATAAAATTTTTGATCTTTCTTAAACAAACTTTTCTATAACTTGTGATAACTATGCAAATGGACAAGAGTTCAATAATTTTTAATACAAAAATATTTCACTCAAAAAAATTTTCCTCTAAAATTTTTTTCACAAATAAAATTGTACGTAAAAAATTTTTTTCCAACTTTATTTTACCATAAAGGCCAAAGTTGGGGAGACCCATAACGCACTCAAGATTGTGCTTAAAAAAAGGTGGAAGCCTCAGCGAACGATAGGTGGACGAACACCCTCTCATGTAGAGTTGCAAGGCAAGTCTGGATAAAAAGGGAGTAAGATCATGTGGTATTACAACAGACTATCGCTAGTCCAGTCTTAGTGTGCTGTAGCAGCCAGTCAACCTAACCTAACCTTCTCTTGGTGTATTTATGTGCTTGGAAAACATTTTTTAAACTTTCACTTAAAAACTAAGTTTTCCTGAAAATTTTTAGGCCAAAATAGAATTTGTTTTTCTAATTTAGCCTAAAAATTTTTTTTACATAAAATTTTTGATCATTTTAAAACAATCTTTTCTAAACCTTGTGATAACTATGCAAATGGACAAGAGTTCAATAATTTTTAAAACAAAAATATTCACTCAAAAAAATTTTCCTCTAAAATTTTTTTCATAAATAAAATTTTCCAACCTTATTTTTATGACTTTGAATTACTTTTGGTTTGTTAAGTTTATTTGTATTTCAAAAACTTAGAGTTTAAACTATAAAAATAGCTTTTAAAATGTCTATACATTTTTTGATTGTTGCTTCCAAGACGTCGTCACTTGACACAAGGTTTCTAAATATTTTCAAATAACTGGGTAGTGCTACACTTCTTGTAGTAGCTTATAATATAAACTGATATTATGTCGCCTTTTCGTGTGAGTACGTAAGTGTCCAGTTTTTTAAAAATGAGTTTCTATAGAATTATGTGCTCGGATAAATCAGCCCAAGTTCTCGGTTTTCTCAACTATCCCTTATCTAAGGAAATTTTTATTAAAACTCCTTTATTCGACAGCAATGCCAATTGATAAGTTTGTCTATTTAAGAAGACAATTAAAGCTATACTCATCCATTAATTTGTATCACTGCTATTCCATATGGTGCCATGTGCCTTTGCATCAGAATTTAGGGAAGTGACCAATAAATATTACATCTTTGTGATTACGTCTTTCCCATCTATACTCCATCATTGCTGTAAGATAAAATCTAACACTACTTCTTTCGTTATAGTAAATCAATTTCTCCGCATGATAAGGCATTCTTCTAATTAGATTGCTCATGGCTGTGGTTCCTGTTTAAAGTTAATTTGAATCAGTAATGTTAAAACATTGACTGATTTACCTGTATATGTTTAATGTAGTTGCTCATTTAGGTTGACTTCTTTAAGTAGAGGTTGAAGGCATTTTATTATTTATAAGCTTCTCTTTTCACATGCATCATTAATTCAAGTGAAAAAACCTTCCAAATTAGATGATTGAGAACTGTTAGCAAATGGTAAATACCTCTTAAACAAAAATTTTAAAGCCCCGATTACGATCGAGCTATGAAACTCAATTTATTTTTAAATATTTATTTATATTTTTGTCTGTCTGTCATTTAACGTTATTCATCCCTAAAATAAAATGAAAAACAACAAACATATATTAGCATCGCCATAAAAATGAGCTCAACAAATAAATAAATTTCGGTTGTTCGAAACACAAATTTCCAATAAATTTCCATATCGTCAACCCTTCAATTTTAAATCAACCGAATATAAATAAAATGCCATAAATCCAGTTCAAATCAATTTTCGACAGATAAAATAAAATAAAATAAAAAACTTTTCACTCTTTATAGACGTGTATATGGATGTAATATATGTACACGAAGAATTCGGTATTCATATATTACATCCACGAAGAGATCAATAAAAAATAAAAACTCCGAAACAAAACCATCAAACATATGTTCGATAAACAAAACCAATGTATATAATAAAATCGGAGTTTTTATTGACACTATTTATCCACTGTAAATTTCGTCGAAGCGCAGGCGATACATAAATATACAGTAGCTTTAAAAATTAGTCCCACCCCAAATTATAAGTACCCAAAATATTACCTACTCGTGTGTACATATACATATATCATTAATAACTCAGCTTGACATATGTAAATAAACCCCGCAACGAAACATATTCGTTCGTATATCCATATAAACTCAGAATATCATTACCATTAATTTTAACTATTTCTACCTCATTAACGAGAACATACACAAATATATTATAAAAGCACATAAAGTTAATTTCTATATCTCGCGCATTCAATATATTATCGATATATATTATATATATATAGTCGAAGAAAAGCTTTTTGGAAAATCGTTGTTCTTCGGCACTATACAGCACGATAAATAAATTATATTTTTTGTTTGTTATCATTGTCAATTGATTGCAACTCTATAAATTTTCAGCTTAATAACAAAAACAATGAAAGGACATAAAAGCTCTAGAAAAAGTTTTGTTCGAAATGCAATCGAAAACACACAAAAGCAAATGGAACATATATACAATATATAAATTGTACTTCCTACATTTATTTTATAAATTTTTAAGTTCGAAAATAATATTCGAAATAAAGCACAAACAAATAAATATAATATACAATCATCAATTCACGTATTATGTATATGCTTTTGTTGCTACAAAAACTTTTGACCTATTTCCCAAATGTTTATTTTGCGCTTTACCAATATATAATGTTTATGACGAACAAAAATAAACGGAACAAAATCGAGCATAGCATCCGATCACTGTTTAATACCTTTCTGTTGTAGATGCTGTGTAGTACATCGCCGCGATGAGCTTTTATCGTCCAAATTAAAAAAAAAACAACCGAACAAAACGATAAATATTCGTTTGATTCAAGTTTTTAGTCGAATTGATTTGTTTTGTGTAAAAATTTGTTTTGTCTTCGACGACCTCCTTTTAAATATTGCAGAGTAGAATAAATATTTGTTATTTATTGAGGTAGCTGGAGTCCTTTCTACATGTATTGTTGATAGAGGTGTGTTGACTGAATATACATTTTATTTGCATTGGATAGTAAATAATGTCGTTTAGGTTAGTAGAAAGTACAGAAAAATATCAAGATGAGTCGATGTTGTAAACCACCGTGGGGTGTGTTGGGACAAATTTTAACTGTCTGCTTCAGCTTACCGCACTACAAATTGAATTCTTTTATATGGAATTCATTTTCTCACTAAATATAATAATTACTAGCGGGCTACGCCCGCTACGCAGCGCCTCCAGGGACATTTAATAAAAACTTCGTTTTGCCATATACATTATTTCTAGGGATTGTTTAGGTAGAAAAAATGACTTACTTAATGAAAGTGTATGAGGATACGGTATATGAGTGGAAAAGGCATGGAGCACTGTCGATGATAACGAAATATAAAAAAACCAAACCACTAAACATTTAGTTTTTAAATACATTGAGATAAGTTAGATGGCCTTAGTTTGTTTATGATCGTTTTTTAAATTTAAAAAATGAAAATTGAAATGTGTTATACATTAAAAATAAGAACAAATTTCGTGTCAATAATATATATTTTTTATAATAAAAATCTGAACCCTGTGTGCTACCCCCATCATTATGAAATGAAATAAAAAATGTTTATATAGTGAGAAATAAATAATTTTATTATAAATTAACTATTGTAACGTTCTAGGATATACAATGTTTATAGTTTGTCCATTCGGAGCATAAACAAACAAACCGTTTGGTTTCCTAATATGGGAGCATGCAACGTAAAGCCGTCCATGGGAAAAACATGGATTTGGCAAATTTAAGCCACAAACTTGCAGAGATTGACCTTGAGCTTTATTAATTATCATCTCAAACGCTAACCAAACAGGAAACTGTAATCTTTTGAAATCAAATGGCAAATCTGTTGGTATCATAGGAATGCGTGGCAACAGTACATTTGCTTCTTTATACATATTTGCCCGTTATAATGGTCGCTTCGATTAAATTGTTAAGCATTTTTTTACTGCAAGTCGAGTGCCATTGCAAGGTCATGGTGGGTCGATGTTCCGCAGTTAAATAATGGGAACTCCAATTTTGAGTTTCAGCAAATGTGGTGAAAAACCTTGGACATCAAGTGAGTTTAAGAACTCAACAGGTATCGATGGATGTTGCTGCAGTTTCGCTGATTTTATTTAGAATAACACTGTTTACTGAATTGACATCAATGTTTTTGGCAGCAAGTAACGCTCGTTCAGATAACCATTGCTCGTTTTTGAAATTACGTTCAATATTTGGAAATACACTATTAATCGATAGTGTATCTTCAATGGATTGTGTCATTTTGCAAACGTCAGGTGGAAACGTAATGCAATTTGTAGTTGGATCCGTTGGTATTTTATCATTTCCAAATTTCAACAACTGTTTTGAAAATCGAGTAGCTGATGCATCGCATTGCAGCTGCACTGATTTTTCCTGTTCCGCCTGGTGCATCAATAAAGTACAATCCACCACTTTGATTAGTAATTGCTGTCATTAACGTGTTGTATGCCAAGAGTTGCTCCTGCTGTAAATGTGGTAGGTTTGCAGCCATAAATAATTCTAACTCTTGTGGATTGTAATTGCTTCCTCGTTGTACATCTTGGTCAGACGCATCATCGCCTGATCGATTAGCACTAATCATACCAACTTGCGAGAGGGTCTTGTTGTTTATTTGCAAGCACTTGTCTTCTAGTAGAATCAAAGCATCATTATAAATTGCGTCTGAAAATTCAATTGTTTCGTCGTTGCAGGTAATTCTCTTTCGGTGCAGTATAAGTCTTCACTCATATTTGCTTTAAATGTATTCCAAAGTTGTTTCGGTTGGGATGGAAAGCAAGTTACCAATATGATAGCAAATAATGCTCTTATCTGGCATGGATGATTAGATATTGATGCATCTGCTATAGTGTTGTTTCCCAATGTGAATCGTTTTCTAATAAATCTAGTTTTTGGCATGCCTCTCAATAAGTTGCACGTATTTGGCCATTAACTGTACCAAGTTTTTGAATGAAGTTGGTCCACGAACCTTTTTTAGAAGCATTCGTAAATAAAAGCATTCTGCATTCTGTGGATAAATAGTATACAGCCTACTAATGCATCAGTGGAATATAAATTTGGCCATCCTTCAACTGCTTTTCCTTGCTTGCGGCGTTGAAATTTTTTAGTTGATGAGTTCCACGTATATTACTTTCAAACAAAATTTGGCGTAAAAGGGGGCGTGGAGTAAGAAATGTTTATTTCTACCTCGCCTGGAGTATATAATGTGTATACAATTTGAAGTAAATCTGTTAAAAACTATATAGGAGCAAAAACATAATTTTAAAAAAAGTGTGCGTGAAAGTGGGCGTGGTCGAAGAAAATACCCTATTAATCAGTCCCAGTTAAATGATGTGCAAATTTCAGGAAGATCGGTCCAGAGATTTGGTCTCCTATAAGGTACAAACAAACGAATAAACAAACACACATTCCATTATATATATATATATATATATATATATATATATATATATATATATTTTATATATTTTATTACTATGCAATCTGTTTCGGGGTTCAAGGTACTCTCAACTCTTTCGCGGTTCGCTTATTTACGTCCTTACCTTACGCTGTGCAGCGAGGACATACGGCTATAGGTTCGATTTACATACCCATCTACACATTGCATAGCTCCATGCCAGCCTATAGTACTGGTATGGAAGATGGGTCGGCCTATGGATTCTGCACTCCAACAGAGGGTCATAGTTGTAAAAACTTTAATTCTCTAAAGTATGATTCTTAAAAATCATGAATGCTGATATTAATCGAAGAGATACACAGATCCAAGAAAAAATTGTAAATCGAACTGGAATTGTGATCTGTGACCACATGATTGTACTTTTGCTGTTGAATATCAATTCCTGGTATAGCCCAAAGTGCATATATTCAATTAATACGACACAATATAAAAAATACCGGAAATTGGTATCGGATGTACTTTATCGATTTCTACCTCGCTAACTTACCCTATCGACACATATCTGGGTGGTCATTTTGTGGTGCTTTATCATAATTTTATATCACGGTTGGCGAATTTTTTCGTGAAATAGAAAAAATAAAATAAGTCTACAAACACAACCCTGTGCAATAAATTAAAAAGGGTAAATAATGAATTTTAAGGAGAAATGAATATTTTAGAGTGATAAATTGAAGTTATTCATTTATGATTCACCTGCAGTAAGCTACGACAGTTTCATTATATCACACTTTTAACAATAAATGTGATAAAGCACCACAAAATGACCACAATGGTTTCGTAACTACAGTTTCGAGTTAACCATGATTTCGTTGTAATGTGTCACTGCTAACTATGGTTTGCAACTTGGTTTAAACATAGTTTTGGAAAGAGCTATTTTTTCTCATTCCATGGCATTTTAGTGACGACAGCGCATGCTATATAGTTAATGAATAGCGAAAACTATAAATATTGGGGTTTTTCATGTATTTGTTTATTTTTTTTTTAAAGTTTTCAAAAAAAATAAATTAATACAGAATTCGATAAATTAACGGAAAATAAAACTAAAAATAGAAATAGGAAAATTTGGGTGGGTGGCAAAACAAAAATATTTTCAAACTACACAGTTAACGTAAGAATTTTAATGAATTACGATAAACTGTCAAATGAAATGAGAACTGTAGTGTGTCATGTATTCTCATTTCGAAAATCATAGTTTCATAATCATGGTTACGAAACTAGATATGTGTCTATGGTATTAATACTGAATTTTTGGCATACAATACAATTCAGCACAATAAGTTCTACATCCTTGTTCATGTATGGCTAGACCATTTGCTAGATCGGATACTAACCTTATTGTTGCTTTAATACAAGGATGTGCTAAGCAATAACTTATTCTGAAAACATGTATTCTAGAACCTCCTGGTGTATATTGTCTTACTTCTTTAGAAGACAAATTAACGTCACAATAAATACAACTCTCAGAACTATCAGATTCCTGTTGTCCATTGTTAGAATTGACAAAACCGTGTTTAAAATTATTTCGTGGAGTAGAAATACTGATTAAATAAAATGGATGCTAGCAAGTTGTTTAAATTAGCAAATCAACTCGTAACCGAATAATTGCCTCATATGCATTAGACGGCAAAACTATTAGGCTACTTGAGTTTAAATATCATTCTACAACTCGAACAACTAAAAATGTTACCGCCCAGGCGGCTTGGTGGTTAAAGCTGTGGCAGTTGGAGCGAGAGGTACAGGGTTCGAATCCCGATAGGGGCAAGGATGCAAAAGAGATTTGTTTTTCAGTTCTACGTAAATCGGACCTATTGCCGATATAGAATTGGCCATTAAGGCGTAAAGTAGGACGTTAATAAGTGAACCGCGAAAGAACTGGGAGAGCCTTGAGCCCCAATACAGATTACATAGACTACATAGTATAAAATATAAAAAAAACAAAAAATGTTAAATTTTTAGTTTTTTGATCCACGACACTTACAAAGCCGTATTTTGAAATACTATTTAGCCTTATCTGGTGCTTCTAGTCGAACTTTACCAGCAACATGAGTTTCTGATTCGAATGTAATGTCTGTTTCTTGTTTTTTCACCATATAGACAAATTCTCCTGTCTTAATCATTAGCAGTTTATTCGCCTCGACATGTTTAGGCTTTATTGTGACGTTGATATGCCTCTTCTCTTTTCTGCGGTTATATTATTGATTAATTTCACAATTAGAACTCTAGTATGTGGATCAGTTATTTCTAAAAAGCATGATGCATCTTACATGATATCGAAACATGTTGTATCTGTTGTGGACATATTTATTCTCCGACTATTCACCAAAAGTAGTTTCATTTGTTTCGGTTGACTGAACAATGACGTTTCTTTTAAAGACCTTCTGGTTCTTAGTAAGCCTTATCAGTACTTAAAGGTACTTTAAAGCCATGTATGTGTAGGATACGGTCATGTTAAGAGATGCTTTTTTGAGAGAGCTGTAAAAGTGATAGTCGATGAGAGTTATGCTTAAACTCCAGGGTTGCATTGATTGACAGGTGAAGAAGTTGAGTCTTTTTTAAGGGTATAGCATCTTTTGCATTTTGCAATGTTGGTTCGCTAGATCATGCAGGGTAAGAATTTATCCAGA
This sequence comes from Tipula lateralis, assembly GCA_963932295.1. NCBI lineage: Eukaryota > Metazoa > Arthropoda > Insecta > Diptera > Tipulidae > Tipula > Tipula lateralis. The sequence continues at coordinate 64,625,908 of OZ010736.1, read as the reverse complement.
TTTTTCTACAAATTAAGTAATATCAAAAAATCAAATTGAACCATACAAATTGTAAAGCATGAAGATGTGACTTTTACGTCAGGTGAAGCTTGCAATATTTGATGTTATAATGAACATATCTATGTGACTTATATGATTGCAGAACACGTGAGCCAGTTAATCTTCCCTTTCAGTGGTTTAATCAACACAGTAAAATATAAAAGTCACACAGTAAAATATGGCGAATACGGTGAATGGCATTCATTTGATTTTTGATGAAATACCGACGAATAATGATAGTAAGACGAGACAAGCCCAAATCGCCCAGTAAAATAATTTGTAATGATGCTTTTGATATACCAACAGTCTCGAATATCTGAAATTGTTATCGGTAGTTGAGATGTATGGCCTCTCTAAATAACTGCATCTGTACGACCTTCACCAAATGATTTGAACCATTTAAACATTTTGTTATGGAAAACAATTTTTTAATACCACTCACAATAATTTTCTCATACGTCATAAACTCTATATAACCTATCTACAACAATCATTACGTTTTGTCTATTGTAGAACCCAAAGATAACCAATTTACGGCGAAATTTGTAGAACCAGCTGAGGATATTCTTTTTCTGATATAAAAGCTCAACGTGAATATATTCCTACAATTACATCCTCAATATCAGTTTCAATCAATAGTTTTGCCCATTTTAACGAAATCAACGAAGAATCGTAATAATGAAAACCTATTTCGCATAATTATGATAACGATATCTCGTAATGTATAATTATGTAGATAAATATGCTTGTATAAAGCTTTGCAAGCTCTAAAAATTAAAATGATATAAATTTGCCAAAAAATTATGTTATCATTGGAACATGAACATATAAAATTCATTTTCAAGTGTACAGTAGTTAGTTGGCCTACATCATTATCGTATATGAGCATATACATATATGTATATACGTTGTTGGCACATATGGTATATGGGCACATAAGTATTTTATATACTGTTATAGAATGTACACACATATATGTTTCACAATATTATGAAGCTTTTTGTTGTTATGTTTATTGCATAAAATTCGGAAAATTCTGTATAAATAAAATAAAAATTTTCTACGATGATAAATTATTTTTAATTTACGTTTTTGTTACATTTTCAATCGAGCTTGATACATTTATTGTTGTTGTAGTTTTTTTATGTTTATAATACACATACATGTACACACAGCATATAGCAACATAAAATTTATTTATGTTTTTTAATTTTGTGGATATAAAATATAATAATAGTGTGTACAAGTTTTTTGTTATTTAAAGTTTTTTTTAATAAAAAAAACGAATTTTATTGATAAATTTTTATAGGTTTTACCATTTTTGGTTATTTATTTTATTTTATATTTTTAAAATTATTGTATTTCAATCAAAATTATTTTCAAGTAAATTTATTCATTTTTCTGTGTTGTGAATATATTATTAATAATAATTTTGATTTAATTTTTAATTTATAACCGGAAGAGTGAAAAATGTTTATAGAGGCTGATAAATGGCGTTGCTCGTTGGGTTTTGCAATTTGTTGGGCATTTAAAATTAATTAAAGGTCATTGGATCCTATATTCGTGATGAAAATACTCGAATTAGTAATGGGAGGTTAGGTACGAAATAGGAATCTAATACTGGACAACAAGTCAATACAGGTATTTCGGTATTGCAGAATTAAAATATCAGATGAGTATTCGCCGCTTTTAGGAAAATTTCTATAGCACTAGATTCAATTGTAGCAGAGGCCAAAATTGAAGTAGATCAACTCAACCACTCGGCAGGTATATACATCAAAAAAGCAAGACCACCGAGAGATAGTGGCAATGAAATAGACTTTGGTTATTAATTACAACAAGACCTTAATGAGAGGAGATAAAAGCTTTTAAACAAGCACATCTACACTTGAAGCATGTTAAGATTTGCCTTATTCGAACTGTATATTACTGTAGTCTTACAACAATTACAGTGGTAAGATTGACAAATAATAACGAAGCGTGGTTCAGATTACTCAACTGGCACAATCCTAGGAGATTTGTTCGGAACTCTCACACGGTGTGAATCTGAGCAATTCAAAGCTTAATTTGAAAACATTAAGGAAAATAAAAATCATAATATTAATGCAGAACAAATATTATGTTAGGGTACAAAATCAAATAACTATTCGGTTCGATTACTGGGTTGTGAATATAAAACCTCGCATTATAAAATTTTATAAAATAAATTTTTGGCCTAAATTTATTTAATAAAAAATTCAACAAATAATTTACAAATTATTATTATAACACATCCTTTTAGAACATTCCATTTACGTTTGCATTTCTACTAGCACTCCTTTTTTTTATTTATCACAGGTGTCACTGTGATTCGTCACAATCAGTTACGATACCGTGACATCTGTGAACAACTTGAGAAATGATTAGCAACGATTGGAGCATGAGATACTCGTGCTGAGTAAATACTCAGTTTGAAAGGAGAGGGTCCGTTCAGTATTATTGAATAAGATCGGATGACCATAATTTTAAAAAAATATAGAGGAAACGCAGCCTACTGGAAGAACAATACCTACCCCTTAACAATTATAAGATCAACTGTATCTAGTATGACAACATATACCAGCGTCATCTATAGAATACACGCTGTTATCTGTACTTATTTTTATCTGTACTTACAGTTCCTAATAAATAATGCACGGCATTAAACAATTCTGTATAGTCACGTCAACGGAATACATCATAAGAACATTTCGAATTCCTGTCAGTTGAAGAGGATCGTTGTCGAGTTAAATCGTTTCCAACAAATTGATGAACAACGGAAGGTGCCAAATAGTGGTGTTGCAGCGAAAAATAGAACTTGATGCACCATTATAAAAATCTCTAACCGATGGATCAAACTTCTCCTAACCAATGGATATTCGTAGTTCCGAATGAATTTTTTTTTATATTATTTAATGGTACAATCTTATTACTAATGATAATAACGCACTTATTTGAAACAAATAAGTGAAGCGAGTGTGGGTTTACAAGAAATCAATATTCTGCTACCAATAATGAAACTTGATTTATTAGAGGACTAGCTCATGCGGTTTAATTCTTTTAAGGCGTCTCAGTTCTTGTGTTATGTCAAGAAGTTGTACTGCTTCACTGTTAGTATGTTGCAGTAATCTTCTTTTATGTTGGATTGCAAGTTCCTGGACCACTTCATCAATCCATTTGCGTGGAATAATTAAACGATTTGATTATTTAGTGCATCCCCAGAGTTGAATGCCATACGTCTTAATTGGTTCATCAGGCGTTTACAGTACAGGCTTAGCTTAGAATGTCTTCCAATCAGCCAGTACATCTCGCGTCGTTTTATTTTAATTCAATCTTGAATCAAAATGCAATTCGAGATATTTAGCAGATTTAGCTTGAGGAATTTGTAACCCATTGAGAAATGTATGAAGGTTGCTATTTAAGTGCCGCAACGTGTATGTACGTACCTGTATTGATTTTAGCTCGTTAAGATTTATTTTCTAATACCTGGTCGATTGGCTGATTTTATCGAGAGCTTGCTGTAAGTATTCAACTGCTTGATTCAGTGATTCATTTGATGCTCTTACTGCTGTATCATCAGCAAAAGTTTCGATGAAGGTTGTTTGTTGGAGTACGTTTTTTCATGAGATACTCTAAATTTTCGTTTGGAGAGATACGACTCGAGCAATTGGCAGTAATTTTGTGGCACTGTTTTACATATCCATGATTTTTTCTTATAAGGTCAAAGAATTTGGAGTTGTCACCTTAAGTGCAGGTTTTATGTTGAGATATAAGTAGTTGTTTATGATAGCTATTGGTACTGCATATTGTAGTATCTACTGACCAAAATTGAGTAGCTAGATTTACTCATTTCCTACTGAACTTTGATTAACTCAGGACAAGCTTTGTGTTTTCCGTAGCTAGAGTCAAATCATCATCTATTACCCAAGTTTTCAAAATTTGTTTGGGCATTCTTCGTGTTAGGATGTCCAGAAGTCACCTGGATATCCCAACACGAAGGTATTATGCAGCATTTCCATGCGTAACATACAATTGTTTATATTTCACAGATTAGGGTCTAGAATAGATATTAAATAAAAATTTCATATGCATAAAAAGTAATAAATACTGGACTGAGACGGTAAAAAATGCTAACATTAAAGAACGGTTGTATAGGAGTTCTTAGTGTGGACACTATACGAGAATGTTCTAGCACCAAATCTAATATTGTTTGCACGACCTATAAGGACTTGGTAGAGGAGTGAACTTTCCTTTATTTTCCCAGCAGTAGCACACTTGTTTGTAGATAGTAACGCAATGGACTGCCACGCTGAGAAATGGGAATTTAGTATAATGAAAATGTGTAAAATTAAGAATTGAGATATGGTATCACAACAGACTGACACCGGTCCTTTACCAAGGAAGTTCCTGCAGAACATTTGATAAAAAATTATGGCTCTGAGAACAGTACTAATGGTTTGAGCAGGATCTTTGGTCATATTTGTTTGGAATAAGTTTTATTTTACCTGATTAGTCGGATGGCTCCATCTTTTAAACGAAGTTCGAAATTTCTTCATGGGCTTGAGATTATGTTTCGCGTGCTGTATCTGTCCTTTGAAACAGTTTAGGGTTTCTTCATCTGAATTATGAGTTATACGATCGTGTATACGCATACACATTGTTACCAAACTAATTGTTAGATACACCTTTCGACATGTTTTATATCCAAAACAATATTTGAAACGAGGAAGAAGAAGTCGGCGACACATAAGACCTAACGATACTAAACACAATTTAAGCGAAATAATGACCAATAAATTCAATTGAAAATCGAACAATTTTTATTACATCCAAAATCATAAATCATAAGTTTGCTGTACTCCAATTTTATGTTTTTTTATATATGCTCCTCGACTATATGTCTTATGTGTGTAGAGTTATATGCTCTTAACGATATGAGGTGAAGCAAAAAAGTGGTAAAACGAACAGTTTTTTTTACAGCTACTGCTGCTTCTTCTTCCAACGAAATGATTTTATTACGAACATTTTCTTATCAGATTCTTGTCTCGCGGTTATATAGTTGTGTATTTAGTTTAGGTTTTGTTGCTGCTGTTAAGTTCCAAGTTCCAACTAACTATATATACAAAAACTATAAAATAAATAAATTTATGATTTTAATAATAATAAAAAATTTATATATTTTTTATTTTTATATATTTTGGGTGGTTGTGAACGAATGCACTGTGCAAATATATATACGAGTGCCAAAACAAGGAGTTGTCGTTGTTGGTGAACAACAACTAAAAAATATAAATGTCATATTCCCGCACCCGAGCGAGGGTTTATATATATATATATATATATATACATATATATATATATATATATATATATATATATATATATTATATATATATATATATATATATATATATATATATATATATATATATATATATATATATATATATATATATATATATATATATATATATGAAATGAAATAAATATTTATTTCTTACACCGAATGGGAATAGTTAAAAGAAAAAAGCTCAGAGATAGAATGGTGAAAGCACACATACACAGTGTATACACATGAAAGCTTAAAAATATATTATTTATTAAAACAGTTAAAATGAAATTAATATTTTTGTTATTTAGTAGTTTTACGTTATCGGGGTTTTTTGTGTTTGTGTGTGTGTGTTTATGCGGTGAGCAAAATTTATTGTCTGCAATGGTGAAGAAAAGTTCAAATTTTCATTTGATATTCGTTTTAATTTTTCTCTGGTTTCGACAGTTCAGTTTACGTGAATAAAACCCACATATAGAACAACATCATGAATTTTAATTTGTGGATTTTCAACAAAATGTTGTTTATTGTACATATATTGGTTTACGGTTGATTGTTTATGCGAGAAATACCTTTGAGATTTGATTTAAGTGAAATATTTGTTCGAATCGATTCGGATTCAAGGAATTTAATTCTTTTTTTTTTCATATGCATAATGTGTATCCCAAAAAATTTGCTTAAACCATAAAATAAAACACAAATCATGACACCGAACTGCTAAACGCCCTCTTTTCCTAATTAAATTCAATTTAAATTAACTCAATTTGCACAAGTATGTATGTAATAGCATATACATATTTAACATGTCCAACCAAAAAATAAAAAACAACGTATAATTATGGTACAACAACAACACTTTATATATATATATATTATATATGTAGAGTCAAGAAGGGATCGGGCATATGTACATAGTGAAAATCAAATTAATGTTCCAAAATGAAAATCCCAAAAGCTTTCGCAAAAAAAAAATACGTTTTTGTGTATACGTTATTAACCAAATCGTTCCCAAACCCGAAAATTATATCACTCACAACGGTCCGAAAAAAAAAAAAAATCCTTATGTGTACTATGGTATCGTACACATAAAATAGAATGAAATGGTTTTTTAATAGTACATAAATATTTTAACTTTTATCGACCTAAAACTAGATAAATACTTCTGTTATATAGGATAGTGCAAAGATATTGATAAGACACAATAAACGAAACGAGATAAAAAATTTAAAATATCAAGCATCCGAATATACATATACATATATATATTCAAGATACTTAGATTATTTCTTAACACACATACCCGCACACAATGACAACAATAACACCATCTTGAACAGAGTAAAGAAAATATTTATCTAATCGGTATATCCAAAAAAATATACATGTACATGTACAAACAACATCTATTATTTATCTTTCATGTGATATTGAAAAGGTACCTTTAAAATATGCTTTGCAGTTTACTTAAAAAAAATAACAACAACAACAATGGAAGTGATGAAAAATCCTAATCTCGACGAATTTGGTTTTTCGCCTGATATCAGCACAAAAAACTAAATTTACGACGATGATATTCGTGGTGCGGTGCAAAGTGAGAGTATAATGGAAAATTTAAGATTTTTCGAATTTTTGCCCATCGATTCTCGATTTAAGGACTTGTGCAGATTATATTTGGGATAATTTTCATATCAAAATTATAAAGATCTGTGTGTTGATAAATATATTGGATGGCGTTGTGGCTGATTATAAACAATATTCGGTTATAGTATGACAGAACTTCGGCTGAAGCCGTTGATTTCCCTTAACCTGTGTGGCTTAAAAAAGTAGACTATTAAGGTGTCCCAAGGCAATTGTTACATATTAGAGATGATATAAAAGATGATATAAAAGATGATATAAAAATTGCGTTGTCATATATATATATATACATATATATATATATATATATATATATATATATATATATATATATATATACATATAAATATATATATATATATATATATATATATATATATATAAATATATATATTTATATATAAATATATATATTTATATATAAATATATATATATATATATATATATATATATATATATATATATATATATATATATATATATATATATATATATCAACATATATATATATATATATATATATATATATATATATATATATATATATATATGTAAATATATATATATATATATATATATATGTAAATATACATTTATATATATATATATTTATATATATATATATATATATATATATATATATATATATATATATATATATATATATATAATTATTTTTATAAAAGTATTTTAAGGGTCCGCCAAATAACTTCTTTTTTTTTGAAAATGCTATAAAAAAAAACTACTGAATATTTTCTCAAATTTCTTTTTTTATTTAAAAGGACAATCCTTCCGGTTAATAATGGAAAATAATTTCATTCAAATGGCTGCCTCGGCTGGCCATGCAGTAGCTTACACGATCGGTCCAATTTTTAAGCACATTATTCATTGTGTGCAGCTTTATTTCACCAATGGCTTCACGAATATTGTCCTTTAAAGCTTCGATTGTCTCGGGCTTGTCGGCGTAACACTTATCTTTGAGGGCACCCCACAAATAATAGTCCAACGGTGTCAAATCGCAACTCCGAGGTGGCCAAATGACATCAGCTCTGCGGCTGATAATTCGATCTTCAAAAACAGGGCGCAAAATATTGAGTGTAGCTTCAGCTGTGTGGCACGTAGCACCGCTCTGTTGAAACCAAATGTTGCCAATATCCTCCTCTTCAATTTTTGTGAACAAAAATTCGTTCAAAATGGCCCGATAACGATCGCCATTGACTGTAACGGCCACTCCTTGCTCATTTTCGAAGAAAAATGGCCCAATTATGCCTCTGGACCAAAATCCGCACCAAACAGTGACTCGTTTTGGGGGTACCGGCTTTTCAATGTATGCGTGCGGGTTGTCCGTGCCCCACCATAGATATGTGGCATTATTGACATCTTGATAACCGATCCTTTTTGTCATTTTATATATTTATATTGTTATGTATATATATATATATATATATATATATATATATATATATATATATATATATATATATATATATATATATATATATATATATATATATATATATATATATATATATATATATATATATATATATATATATATATATATATATATATATTTATATATATATATATATATATATATATATATATATATATATATATATATATATATATATATATATATATATATATATATATATATATATATATATATATATATATATATATATATATATATATATATATATAGTAAAACTTCTCTAAAGTGACCATCCAAGGGACCACCAAAGTGATTGGTCATTTTATGGAGGTGGTCAATTTAAGAAAATTTTAAGTCAGTCATTTTAAAATAAGGGTTAGTGTTTTGGAATCATAGATAACAAACGCGTTTTATTAATAATTAAAATCCAAAATAATTCATCTTTATTTTATAAAATAAAAATTAACAAAAATATATATGTACATAATGTGATTTACAGTACGTAGTACATTGCACTTAATTTCTTCATTTTACTTATCACATTAGTAATTCGATTTTATCAAAAAGTCCTATCTACCTACTGTAAAATATTTATGAATAGTAGTCTGGATAAAATTTTGATTATTATTCACTAAGAATCTTTGAAACACTAATTCTAACTCCTGGACTGTAACAGCTTTCCAAGTAGAATCCATCCTCTTAATTGATTGCACAGCGTTGATTTTCATGACCGATAATGTTGCATCGATTTTAATGGATTGGGATATAATTGATTTCATTATCAAATTTCGGTAGTGTTGTTTAAAGTTTTTGATTATTCCCTGATCCATGGGCTGAATCACGGAAGAAGTATTCAGTGGCAGAAATTTCAAATTAACGTTCGAAAGCTTTACAGTAGTATTATGCGCAGGGCAATTATCAACAGTTAAAATAATATTTCGTCGAAATTTTTTCATCTGATTGTCTACAGTTTGCAACCACTCTGCAAACAATGAACTTGTCATCTACGCCTTTTGATTATTTCGCCAAATTACGGGCAGTTGATCCAATTTCATATTCTAAAACATGCACGTGGTTTCCGTGATTTTCCGATCACTAGAGGTTAAAGTTTTTCTGCCTCACAACATGCACATTGGAAATCTTTTAATACAAATCTCTAATCTGGCAGTGCTTTAAAAATAGGCTACACTCGTCGGCATTAAAAATGTCGCTTGTTTTATAACCTGAAGTATAATAAATGTTTATTAGGATAAAATTGAATTTCGTGTGTTTTCTATTAAATTTGTGAAAAAGTCGTTAAATTGCATTCCAAGATGTCAATGTACCTGCAGTAAACTCCGCAATTCGTTCCCTAAAATTGTCGATAACTTCTTGCGGAATACTGTTTGATTTACCTGATAGCATTTTGAAACTAATGCTTCTTTTCGCAATAAACTTGTTCAACCATCCATTAGGAGCTTCGAAATTTGGCCAGTTAAAATCACCCGAAAATTTCACCGCAACTCGTATCATAGGTTCCGAAATTCGTGCGTTGATGCTTCTAAGCTTCTTAAACCAAAGGTATGTGGAATTGTTGATATCCTGATAACTGGTCCTTTATGTCATTTTACATTTGTCATTTTCGTTTTTTTAACTATGCGCAGTGGTCTTACTTTTACCAAAATGTTTAGCTGCTTTCCGTTAGCTGCGTTCTAAACCAATTTTAACTGTGGCATTTACAATTTACAGAGAACATTTTTATTTAATTTATATAGATTATTGAAGGTACTTCCAATAATTGGTCAATAAAAACAGGCTGTCGCTTTTGGAAGTTTCACTGTATATATACTTATATATACTACATATATATATATATATATATATATATATATATATATATATATATATATATATATATATATATATATATATATATATATATATATATATATATATATTTCATTTCGGATTTTGTTGCATCTGAGGTAACAGCATAATTAATGCTTTCAGAAATTTGATAAATACTTAAGAACGTATCTTGGACGTCAATATCCATGCCATAGATGTGCTCGATATCGGTTGTAGATTGACCAATGAAATTTAAATGCTTCTTCCGGATTGTGGTGTAATCGGGTAATCGGATAAGTGACTTATAATCGATGAAAAGTGTCAACATATGGCCTAAGAGATGACCTCAAATATGCTTTATATGTCGCAAAAAGTTCACGATCATGGGTAAGCTGTATCTTTATTGCGTGTAATTGAGACGTATAATGAAAAGAAACCGAATAGTTTACTAGTATTTGAAATGAACTAATGATCAATTACTCTAATCACTGTATCGAAAGCATCAACCATGACGAGTTTATTATTATTTTAATTGTTTTTGGTGTAGCCTCTTAGGTAATTATTAAGTAATGCCTGTTCCACAGCAGCACCAAGAATGAAGTGCCGAAAAGTTTATTATTCCTAAAAATTGTTGCAATTGTTTTATAGTCAGTGGTCGTTCAAAATTTTTGATAACTTGAACTCGTTTACTTTTAAACCGAATATGGTTCTAATTTGGTTAATCTTGATGTGTGTGAGGTGTTGGTTGTAGAGAAGCGTTGTATGCATTCTCCCGAAGTAATTCTACAAAATTCAAAGACTCCGGAAGGTGTTGAAATTGATGATTTTGGAATGTTTGTCGATTCACTTGGTAAGCATAAACAAAATCTATTGCTCTAACATCTCTAATATGCAGGCTTTGACTGGTTGGGGAAATCTTGGGAATGGGGTATCTGATTTCAGTCTTAAATCAGTTAATCAACGCAAGGTCTCTGTCTTGACAGATTGGGAAATCGCCAGTTATATCATATTTGAAATTTTGTCTTCTGTTTCTTTGATGTTGAGATTATCCGGTGCCAGTCGTCGTGCCCTACATGATTTTGCATTCGTCTCGAGTTTGTGAGTAACCTTATGTTGTTTATCTTATATATTTATATATATCTATATATATATATATATATATATATATATATATATATATATATATATATATATATATATATATATATATATATATATATATATATATATATATGGAGTTCAGTGTTAGTCGTCACACTGAGTGGACGTGTTTTTTTCCACTCGGTGTTTAATTAAATAAAATAAATTCGTTTGTGTGTGTGTATGTGTGTGTTTGTGGCTTAATTTTTCGAATCTCAGATGAGTATCGCTATTATATTATACTATATTTTATTATATTTAATATTAAATTATATTATATTATATATTGCATTATATATTTAGGTTTTAGTGTTTATATAATTATTATGGTGATGTACATATATCGTATTTGTGTGTGTCAGTTTGCATCGTGTATACATTGCCAGTAATGGTATTGGTATATAGTTATATACATCAATTGCAATATCACACACACACAATTTTCCGTTGCACACGATTGAATGCGACACGTGTGTTTTTGTTTTGTTTCGTTTGACGAACCAATTCGATCTTCATATATTTCCCTTTCCTCTGAGTGATTTTTGTGTTTTGTTTTGTGTATCATAATTCATAATGTATATATTTATCAAGGCATACAGTGGAGGGGATTTTTGGAGAGTTTTGAATTTTAACGCGTTCAAACTGTATGTGTATTTGTGTCTTTTTGTATATACATCAGTTGTGGAAAACAAATTCACATTCTATAGTCTAAATTTTGATGTCCTTGAAAACGATTGCATATAAATTTTTGTTAAATTTTTATATAGCACGTTATTTTGTTTTTGTTTTCTTAGTTGCATTAGTCAGAAATTTTTTTTTTTTTTTTTTTTTTTTTTTTTTTTTTTTTTTTTTTTTTTTTAAATATTTGACTATGTATTTCCCTTCCCTTTTGTTTTACATATTTTGCTTATATATAGATCAATAATATTACAATGCGTATACGGGCAATGTATACAGGTTTGATCTTGTTTAAATTTGTGTATATATAATATAATATATAAATACATACAGTGGCTTACATAAATTACTGGTTTTTGGTTTTGCTATTTGATGGGTTTGCATGTAATGTTCTTGTATATAATCATTGAGAATTTAAATTAAGTTTTTGGTTGTATTGTAATGCTATTAGGATTTTAATTCAGTGCCATGTATAGATTAATGGTCGAAGGGTCAGTTTTTATACGACCAGTGAGGTGACTTGTATGTGGAGGCTGTGGAGCCGAGGCACTTTGTGGTGAGAAGTGGATTGACATATTTTGGAGTAGGTTCCGAGTAGGTAGAGCAGGCACGGTAGGGATTCGAAAATTAATTGAATATATATTTGTTGGTGGTGGATGGAGTTTGGCAAGAGTGGTTCAGTTGTGGGCGTTTGAATTGTGGGTGTGTTCGGGATATTTTCTGTAGCGGGACTTTTACCGGGATATTTTCTGTAGCGGGACTTTTACCTGTATAGCGAGACATTGATCGGGATTGTAGTTGTGGACTTGGTTCGGTTGATGTTTGACGGCTATTTGTCTGAGTACTTTATGATGTTATGGTGAATCTTCTGGTTTCCAGTAGATTTTATTCGTGTTTTTAGTTTTATATGTAAGCGGGGGTTGATTTTCTGGTTTCCAGTTGATTTTATTCGTGTTTGAAGTTTCATATGTGAGCGGGAGTTCTCGGCCGTTGCCGTGGTTGGATTGATTTTAATGTTTGTCTTAGTTGGGTTTAGTTTTGGAAGCTGTAGATGTGCTGAGAGGTGCGGAGCGAATAGCTAGCGTGTAGTTCAGGTATCGATCGAGGTTGGTTCCTTCATCATGTTCTTGTTCGGTTTCGACTCGGTCCGGAGTCTGGTGGCGTCCACCGAAACTAACCGCGGTATCGGGGATTCCTATTGAACTGCAGGATTGATTGTTTAGTGATTCTAGGCGACGATTGGGGAGTTGTTGCAGGCTCGTTGACATTTGAGTGTTGATGGTTTTAATTTTTCGTCGTTGGAATCGGGTCTGCGCTTGAATTGGCCGTGGGTTTTGGGATTGAATGGCTTTCGGCCGTAGTCCCGGGATGCGTTTCCGGTGATGGTGAATGTGTGTCTTGTATCGGGTTTGAGTGTCCTTGTTTTGGAGAGTTTTAGACCAATTGTATGCCTACGTTCGGGGTGTCACTTTACTGTAGATGTGGCGGATCTGCTTCGATTATTACTGTTTATGAGTTCAGTAGCCGTTTATTCAAATTTGCTACATTTTAAAGGAGGGATAGTTGGTGTTGACTTCGAGGGGCTACATTCATATCATTTCATAGGAAGTCGGATTTGAGTGCGAAATTGAGTAAGTTGAGGTAACGTGTGTACAGCACAAGAGTGCATGTGTGTGACACATAAGTAATAAGGAAAGTGTACACACCCTCAGGGATTTTGTAGGACTGGATTGTTTAAATTTGATGCAGAACATGAGTCTGTATCTTTCATTATCGGAGGTATATCTTGGGATTGGGGTTGAGGATTGTTTAGTCTGGAAGTTTGTGACGGGTCGGGCGGGGATTTTATTTTAGTGGCGGGGAGTTGGAACTATTAGAATGTTTGGGTGTTGGCGGGATTGTTGCAGTTTTGCAGTGGTGGTTTGGAAGCATTCAATTTTGTAGAGTGTTGGGATCTTTTGTTTCGGTTGGATTTTTGGAGGATGTCGCGCGATTCTGGAGTGGGCTGGGTTGTGCAGGAGTGTCTTGGAGGAAGCGGTTTTGTAGGTATTGATAGCTGCATGCTGGTAATTTGTTCCTTGCCTCATGGTACTGCTGTAGTTGAGGGGGAGGGGTTTCGGGGCTGGATTTGATCGGGACGGGCATGAGGGTTGACCTAGTTGCAGTCGCGACTAGGAGCCTCTGTTGGCATGTGGGGTTTTGGACGCGAAGAGGCTGGAGGATTGGCCGGAATGTGGGAGGTTTGGCTGGATTCCTATTGGTTGGATGTCAGTTGAGATAGGTCTGCACTTTTTATTTATCTGTAGGTTGGTGTTCCTTTGTTGAGTGTGCTTTGAATGAATTTTTAGTTTGGATGCTTACAATTGGGTTCTCGTGTTAGAGTTTGTTTTATTACAAATAGATGTATGTTTGGTGGAATGTGGAGTTTGGATCGTGTTTGGTTTGCTTGAATGGGGTTCGCTCCGGGGGTGTCGATTTCCTCCACTTTTGGGGTGCTTCTCCTCCATACTTTCTGCATGTATGTGGCAACCCTGCCTGTGTTATTGCCTGTGTGTCGTGCATACGTGCCTGTGGGCTATCCATGCGTTATTTAAATTTAAATTTATTAAGCTTCGTATTAAGTTTTGTATTTGGATTTAATGGTGCCTTTTGCAAGTTAATATCAGTTGTTCTTTTTTGATTATTGAACGGTAAGGTTCGCAGCGGATCTACTACGTTGGTAGAAAAGTGACATCCCTGATCACGACCATTAATATAAGAATAATAATAATAATTTATGGAAAAGGTTTGGTTTTAATTATTTACATAAGTGTTAATATGTTTATAGTTGGAGGGGGTTTACAAAGAAAGTTTATTTTATTTAAAACAGATGTGGCATAATTTTGAAATGTAAAACGTTTTCAGAGATTTATTTTGATTTTCTGACAAACTTAATCTACTATTATGCTATCATCAGCGTAATGTGAAAAGGATATAGATTTTACTAACAATTTATATTATTTTAATTATTATGTAACAGGAAAATGGTTCTGCTGAAGATTGTTGCTTAGTGTGATTTGTTTTTCTGATAAGCATGTTACAGAATTATGGCAACATTATCGTAATGGATGGCTTAAACTATCATCCCCTATTAACCATATTAATTAAATTGTTTCAGATACCTGAGCCATAAGTTAATAAATTTTCAGAGTTCTGTACTTATGTTTTAATTAGGTTACTTGTGCGGGCGGGAGTTGAAATAAATAATAAAATTATTTAATTAACCGATAATAATATTAATTAGTTACAGATTCCTGAGCGACTAACTAATAAGTGTATTTTAGAATTTTAATTTTAATTTAGTTTTAATCTTATTCAAAATACAGCAGAGCAGATAGGTGATGCGGACCGAGAATGCTGATTGGCGATTGCAGATTAGTAGATTAGAATTGTGATTGTCTTGTGATTGTCTGATAACAGTAGTTTAGTAAACGATTTGCCAGGTGTCTGTAACCGGGTCGTTCTCTCCTTACTAACATACCTTCCCATCCTTACCTATTGTTTTATGTAAACGGCTGTAGGAATAGGCCCGGCGTTATCCGGGAATCTTGCCTAGCGCTTGGTCCTACAGTCCTATCAATCAATCAATCAATCAATATATATATATATATATGTATATATATATATATATATATATATATATATATATATATATATATATATATATATATATATATATATATGTAAATATATATATATATATATATATATATATATATATATATATATATATATATATATATATATATACATATTAAATCTATGGCCCTTACCGCGTCTCAACTGAGACCTTACGAACCATTTAACGATTGGTGCACATTGTAGGAAGTCAGCCCAACGAATGTTTTTACACACTATCGCATTTTATGTCATCCAGTGCATTTTAATTTTGGGTCAACGGTGAGAATCGAATTCGAGACCGCGGCGTGACGAGAAACTGTTTTAACCCTTAAGCTACAACCGGCGATATATATATATATATATATATATATATATATATATATATATAGATATATATATATATATATATATATATATATATATATATATATATATATATATATATATATATATATATATATATATATATATATATATCTAGCATCCAGTGAATGTAAAATAAGACCTCAGTGGGATGAGAAGCTTTCATAACTATATCGTACAACTGGCCAAACTGTGGTATAGCGACAATCAAATGCAGGCTTTGCACCGTGTACTGCTTAAGGAGGATCAGAATATAATTTTTCGTAGATATTGCAAATGTGAAAAAATAAGGCATCTTCAACAAAATTGTTAACAACCCTATACAACACGACAACAGCCAGCAAAAGAGAGTCAAGAAATAGTGAGAGGAAACTTACTCTAATAGGAAATAGTGACCAATTTTGAGATGCGAAAGCTATCTCAATTCTAGGAAAGCTCTACGAAAGTAATTTTCATGTCTCAATCGGGAGCATTGAACTCTTATTAATGGAACAATTTCAGTTTGTGTTGGTTTTTTAAACCTCATTTGGCGGTATAATCTCATATACGAGTACTCTGCAAAACCGAACTCCAACATCAAAAATTCCGTTGTCTCTGGTAGAATTTAACATATACATGGTAAATCCGAAATAGGTTCTAGTTTCTTATTGGGAAACGAATAACAAGGTTTGCAACTTTGTTTGGAACGGAAAACCTGTCATCTGTATGTGACAATAATCGTTAACGTTCGAAATAATTAAATTCCACAAATTTTTGCACCCAACGTTTATGTATAGGCTATAAGAGCTTGATGCTTTTCTAGATATAAAGGCACATCAGTTTGATTATTCAGATTCATATATGCACAGGTAGCCGCGTTTGTGAAATTATTTTGTGTTTCAGGTTGAATTACTAAAACTAAAATTCTATCAAATCTATGAAAATCTATCATTTTTTCATCCCTCACCCCCGATCTAAAAACTATATATTCCCAAAGCACAATATTTAAATATTTATTTATACTTTGTATACGATTTGTTGTTACATTGTGCATCCGATTGTTATTGTTGTGCTTATAAAAATAATAACTTTGTAACAAAACTATAAAAAGTAACACTTTTATATAGTTGAGCTTTTATGTGTTTGTGTGTGTGTATGTGTGAGTGCGAGTTTGTTGTGTATTGCACACCATGGGTTGTTATTGATTTTAATGTAAAATTGTAAATGATATATAAATAAATAAAATAATAATATATTTTTTTTTAACTCTATACGCGATATGTATGGATGTGTTTTGTGTGCACCATGTGTACAGTGTTACATTTATAACACTATTTTATTCACTATTTCCGATCATAAAAAAAAATTTGAAATGAAATTTTCTCGTTATTTCCGAATTGAACGTAAAACGTTTATATCGATACAACCAACCGTAAAAAAAAATTAATTGCGATAAATTGTATGAAAGGGAGTTTGTTGTAATTTTAGTGGGTGCAGATGGATGAATTCCATATCGTTTAGTCCTTATACCTCAAAATTAATCTACTTATCTTTTATTTTTCGTTTCAGGTATGGTGGAAGATTGGCTACTTTGAATTTGATTGGTTCATAAATTTAAAATTTATATTTTAATATGGAGATATTTGGCATCCGAAAGGTAAATCTCAAAGCTTTTTTGAAAAACAAAACTTTAAAATTAGACGAAAGTGGCCAACAGATAAATGTCGATAAAGAAATTGCATTATTGTTTATTGTAAAAATATAGAATATAAAGTGACGATTGGTACAGAAAACTGTCAGTTGATCATCAATTCCACTGTACCAGTGCGATCAGTTTGGTGTAATCTTCATGGGTCTGCGGGGTTGTTTTACATGATTTGAGTTTGGTTCGTTTATGAGTATACGTCTTTTTGAACTAAATTGTTAATCTGTTTAACCGATATTTTTAATTTGGAATGTTTCGGCTTTATAAGTTTCTATTTTAATCTGCTGCACACCCAAGTTAGTTCGGAAATATTACTAATGTGGATGAAAGCGTACACATACCACCCAAAAAATAATAAATATCCACTGATTTAAGTGACTGAACTTTGTACCCGGAGTTTTTTTTTTATTATTTATCATATTGACACTTTGATACATTTTGTAATTTCTTATGAATTAATTAACTAAAAACTTATATTAAATATTGATTTTTGCCTCTACAAATCTATGTAATATTTTAATAAACTGATTATACTTTAACGACGTAAGATCGTCCAGCTTGCAATAGTTACTCAATGAGTTATATAATTTCACCTTATTATATCCTAATGAACGTTGTGAAAATGATTTGCTGTACTTTGGTAAACGAAAATGTGTTGTTCTAGTATTATAATTAGGTTTAATTTCGTCAACATGTCCTTTATATGCGTTCTGTTTTCCGTGTTTAAGATTCCTCGCATAAATCGATTATGTATCTTTTGCAAACGTGTTATTTGTGTTTGATTCATGATAAATAAAACAGATGAGCCATAGTCTATATGAGGAGCCACAATTGATTTATAAAATATAATTCTTGTCTCCATTGGTAGCTGGTTTATAATTCTACTAAAAAGACCTAACTTTTTATTCATCTTTTTGGCGATGTAATCTAGATGCTGGTCGAAATATAGGTTTTCGTCTAAAACAACTCCATGGTATTTATATTGTTTTACTCTTTCAATGTTTTGATTGCCAACTACGATATCTGCATTATCCTCAAACTTTGTTTTGATTGACAATACCGCATGTATTTCGTTTTTGAGATATTGAGTGACAATTTATGAAACATTAACCACTTCCTCAGATTCTCCAAATCTTCGTTTACTTTTCGTACTGCTTCAGAATAAGTTGTGGCCGAAATTGTGATTAATGTGTCATCTGCGAATATGTTTACTTGACAGTGTTTTATAACATCTACTTTGTCATTTATATATAAGATGAATAGTAATAGTCCAAGTGCTGAACCCTGAGGAGCTCCAAGATTATTTTGTAACTTCGATGATACAAAATTGTCGACTTTTGTATATTGTTGTCTTCCTTGCAGATAGCTATTAAACCATTCAACTTCTCTTCCTTGAATTCCATACTTGTTTAATTTCTTGAGTAAAATTTCTAAAGTTTCAAACGCTCGTTTGAAATCTAAAAAAACTGCAATCACTGATTTATTTTTGTCAATTTGCATTTTCCAATTATCCAACATTAGGTTTAATGCTGTTTCGCAGGAATGAAATTCTCTAAATCCTGATTGTTGGTCCACTAGTATGTTATTTATAGCAATATGATTAACTAGTTGGGATTTAATTAACCGTTCCAGCACACTTTCGTATATTGGGAGCATATTGATGGGACGAAAATTTTCAGATGTGGTCGGTCTTACGTTTTTTGGAATAGGAATTACTGTTGATATTTTCCAAGAGGTGGGCACTTTTGCATCATATAGACTTTGATTAACTATATCAGTATACATTCCAGCGAACTTTGAATTTTTCATCGCATCTAGCATGACTTTTCGGTTAATACATTCGATTCCATATTTAGACTTTGTTTTATTTAATATGTTTATTATATCTGGTTGGGTGATTTCATGGAAATGGAATTGTCCAAAATCCTTATTAGCCTCTAAAAAAAGGCTTCGTGCTTCTGCTAGTTCTTGCTTTTCGGTAATTGTTTTACTATCAAATTCAATATTCCACTGTGTCGAGTTTTTTGACTTGTACATGGATATGAGTGTTTTCCACAGCTCTTTCGGATTGTACTGGTCTTCCATAAATTTGTTCTTAAAGTACTTAGATTGCTCCTTTCTTAATGATTGCTTATATAAATTTCTCACTTTTCTATATTTTTCCCAATTGTCATCTGAATTTATGATTTTCATAATATTATAACTACGCACCTTCTCTTCTTTCAGTAATTTTAAGTTTCCTGAGAACCAAGGAATTGTATTTCTACTTTCACTATTTTTTGTTTGAGTTAATTTATTACGGCATTTTTTAACACCAATATTAATTCATCTGCATTTTCATTTATATCACATTTCGTTCGAACTTGCCGCAGTTGTTGATTTAGAATACAGTTCAGATTATTCTCAGTGTAGTTTTTCCATGATCTAATTTCGATTCCTTTTCGTTCCTCTAATGTCTTCATCTTCCCATTGCTTATGTCCGCACTCAAAATACCATGATCGCTTATTTGTTGCTCTTTAATAACTTCACACCGAATTTTTGTTGAATTGGTCAATAACAAGTCTATTAAGGTATTGATGGTTTGCGTAACTCTAGTGTATTCTTGAACTACTTGCGTCAATCTATAATCTTTAATTAGCTGATTTAATTTTAAACTATAAAAATCGTTGCTTTTGAAATCAATGTTAAAATCTCCAAATAGAAAATTTAATTTATTATAATTGATAATTTGTTCAAGCCATTCTTCTTAATTACTTAAAAATACTGCGTTTGTTGTTTGGAATGATCTATATTCTACACCAAATATTCCAGCTGAATGGTAACCTTTTATGATCTGAATCGCTAAAAACCAAGTGTGGTCCCTTTCACAATTAGAAATAATTTTGAAACTTATGTTTTCATATATATATATGATAACACATCCAGTATGCCGACTATCCGAGTCACATCTTACACATTTATAATTTTCAATATAAAATTCTGTGTCATACATATCGACAGTTGTTCGTGTTTCACTGAGAAGTACTATCGCTGGTTCATAGTATTTAAACATTAACTGTAATTCCAAGAAATTTGAGGGTAGACTTCGAATATTTGTATAGAGCAAATCTTTTTTTATGGATTGCTATTGGTAGCTGATTTTACTTTTTAACGTTTTAATTTTTCGTTGATATACCGTACAAGAACTATCGCAAGTCGAGTGATCAGTAGCAATATTCATATTCAGTTTGCTATTTACAGCAATACAATTGTTGCACTTTACCTCCGTTTCTTTATGATTCTCGCTACACCTTGGACAACAAAGTTTACTCGTACATTTACTACTGTGATGACCGAATCCATTACAATTATCTGTCAAAAAATCAAATCTGGCATCTGTCAAAATGAATATTTAACCTTTCAGCTTCTATAATTTTTCTGAAATTTTCCGCGTTAACTTCAATAATTGTGTCTACCTTATGAGAGTTGCGTCTAACATAAGTAGCTACAACCTTAATTTCAATGTTTGCCAGAAAAGGATTTTGTTGTTTTAGCGCCGACACTATTTCCACATTTCTTATTTTTCTGACATACCAAAAATTTTAACTCTTGGGTTACGCTCCATTGGAAGTTTCACATCATATTCAGCACCCATCTTCTCTGTAATAATCATTTTTAAGTTCTCCTTGGCATCATTCGTATCGCACTGTAGGATAATTCATCCATTAGAAATGTTTCTGCAGCCCATTACTGGTATGCTTTTAGGATCGATTTTCATTGATAATTCATTTCTTGTTTTCTTGTTTTCTTGGGGTTGCTTCGGTTGTAGTAAAACCCACTTAGTTGGATTAGTTTTAACTACTGCTGCAAATGTTGTAGGTTGCTCCACAGGCTTCTGGATCTCTACTATTTGATTTTTTATTTCTCCTAATTGTTGATTTAGTTTTAAATGGTTAACAGTCCAGTGTTGTTTCAACTCACATATGAATTCATTAATTTTATTGAACTCTTCATACACTGTATCTTCTTCTACACCTTGGCAGTCTTAACATACAAATCTCACATAAGGGCATTCTTTAAACAGTTTGCCGAACTTTTCAAAATTCCAATCAACTCATGTGTAATGGTACAATTTCTTGCATCTGCCAAAACATCTAATCGTGGTTCTTTCTCTCGAGTCTGTAGCTTTTTTGCACTTATCGCACTGCGACATTATAATGTCCACTGTTTTATTACAGTCACACAAAAAGTTTATACTTCACTGACTTCACTTACTTGTCTATTAAAAATGCACGAAATGCAAAAATAAAATAAACAATATAGCAACAAAAAGTCAAAATGAGTACACGTAAATATATTGTTACACTTTTGTACTTGCGTCAAAAGTTTTAATTTTTGTAATTACTTGTATTTTCGATCATATTTTAACAGATCTATAACATAACTCACTTCCTCTTAAATTTAGAACTTCACACTATACTTTTTATCAATTAAAACGGTCATTTACTATTTTATATAATTATAATATTTAATTCACCGCATACTATATTTCATTCCAATCTATAATCAGGGCTCTCCAACGAAGTTGATTGAAGTACTATACGAGAGTATTCGATTAACTCATATATTAACCCACAATCGGCTTTAGGTGAAATTATATACCACAGTTTTCATTGTAGATCAAGATATCAACAGCAATACGGTGATCGATATAGGGCAAGATAACTGATTTTATGAAGCTGAAATTGCTGAACAGCTTTGGTTCTATGTTCACACAAGCCCTTCAGTAATTGAATGTGTCCTTAATCTTGCATTCATTAGTTTCTGAAGTATACTTTAATCTCTGTTTGAGCTCTTAAAATTAAGACACGTGTGGAACTATTCATTCAATAACGAACGCAAATTTGCTTTGCAGGTTGGGCTGTAAAATTAGCAGGTTGGGCTGTAAAATTTAAGTAAAACTAGATTCCATAACTAAAGGTAACTGTTTTGTACAGTCTAAATTTTATACCGTCTTATATTTAACTGTGTTATAGGTTGAGTAGCTATACCATAAACACTATAGAAATTTAAGATCATCTAATCAGGATTGTTTGAATTGTTTAATGTCTGTCTTAATGCAGTATTCAATTCCCTGTTCTTGTACTTCTTGCATTTTGTTGATTATAAAATAACTGCATCCTATATTTTACATATACCGCCCAGGTTGCGCATTGGTTAAAAAGCTGTGGCGTGCAGCTAGAGGTACCGGATTCGAATCCCGACAGGATGCGAAAAAGGATTTTCACCATCGATCGTTTGGGCGGTGCGAATGAACTCATCTGAGCCCCAGTTGAGGTTAGAATCCGTGTTCCGTCTCATCTTCCATGTCATTACTATAGGGAGGCTCATGGAGCTATATGCAATGTGCAGATGGTTTCTACGTAAATCGAACCTATACCCGAAACGTAAAGTAATATAGTAGGATGATACAATGACACAAAACACTGAAAAATAAATACTATTATGTCTTTATGGACCCAGATTCATGATATTTGAACCCAAAACGCGATTTTGTTTTGTGGAAAGTGAGAACAATTTGGTTTTTGGAACAATATGATATTGATTATGACGATGATGAAAGTGGAATGCATGAAGCGATGAGTTGAAGTGAAAAAGAAGCCAAAATTCGTCTTATTTTAACGCAGGCGTAATTGACTTACGAGTAGAAGAAGTATGTGATGTTATTGTTCAAGAATAAGCATTACAGATACACAGCTGAAATATGGAAATAAGCGTCGACAAGAATAACAAAATGAGCCCCGGTATACAAATCGTATGTTACTAGAAACTGAACCGAATTAAGTATTTGTTAAATATTTACCATCATTAATAAGTTATTCCTTTCGACCTTAATCAGTTAGTTAATTCAGTACGACATTTTGGGTTCATCATAAACTATCTGTTACAAAAATGTATGATTAGTTTAACTCCAAAAGACTATGTCATTCGGTAATCTCTTAACCGTGTACCGATTCATCTTAATTTGTGATTCCTTATTCTGGCAATACACGTATTAAACATAAAGGAGATCAGGCTGATATTAATTTCTAAAATTGTCTTTTATATTTTGTTCAGTGCTCGTTCGAAGAGTGGTGGGTTACACCTGTTGGACTACTCATTGATGACACGTTTCCAGCTGTGGTATATTTTAAAATGTTTAATTTATCGTTGGCAAAATTCTTGCTTGAGTTTATCAGTGCTATACTTTTATGCTTGTTTTGACGAGAGATGAACTTTGCATATTTCTCAGGCCAGCTTTTTAGAGTATCGTTATGGTAAAGTTAAGAGTCCTATTGGTCGATTT
This sequence comes from Tipula lateralis, assembly GCA_963932295.1. Classification (NCBI taxonomy): domain Eukaryota; kingdom Metazoa; phylum Arthropoda; class Insecta; order Diptera; family Tipulidae; genus Tipula; species Tipula lateralis. The sequence continues at coordinate 64,601,767 of OZ010736.1, read as the reverse complement.
CTATTATTACTGGCTTTAGGGCTCTTGAGTTGTTGACCATTCTCTCCAAAATATTTTATCCTGTTTTTTAATTGTGCTTTCATCTGTTTTTAATACTTGACCAGATGTTTGATGCAGTCATCTCTGTCAAGTTGAGAAATTTTAAATGTGTTGTGTAAAATCACTTCTTGCCGCCGTTTTTTGTCACTTTTGCTCTAACTGCTGATTGACAAAGATGTAGGTTTGAAGGCCAAGCTCGAATAATTCAGAGGTAAATTTATTTTATATTATCTTGATGCGCTTACGTTCAACAGACTTAATTTTGAGCAGTGATATTTAATTGAAAATGTCTTTCTCAATAGTCATTACGGATATAGCCGAACCCTTGTTTACCCACGACGGTTGTCAGGTTAATGTGATCTGCTTAAATTTTTTGTGTAGAATCCTCTTGTATTATCAGCAATGACACACCAGCTATTGTGGTTGGTCAACCGGCGATAATTTGCTTTTCATGAGGCTGAAGCCGTTAATCGATATTGGGCTATTTAACCACGAGACAACTATTATGGACCCTCCGAGGGTCGTTTTCATTAACTTATAGAGTGTGTGCTTGCAGTTTTTCATAATCTGCTAAGATAAAGCTTTTTAAAAAATATTATTTAAGAAAAGCTTTTAATTGGGACACCGACGTTTGATAGTTTAAATAAATCAATTATGCCATAAAAGTATTTGCACTTAAATATTATAATGTGTGTAAAAATACCAAAAAGCTCAAACCGTACAGAAATGGTGTGCTTTATAGATAAAAAGGTTTTCACGCCCTATTAAGTTTTCATATTCCCGCACACACTCACACCTTAATTTAGATATAGTTGTATACGGTTGCCCTATATATATATATATATATATATATATATATACATAAACCTTTTTGATCCCGATATGCTATTAAACCCACAACCGACAAAAAAGAAGAGATTTTTGTCTTCTTGTCTTCCCTATGTAGCCATGTGTTCCTTATACATAGTAAGAAAATCAAAATATTGATATCCTTATACGGTATGATTTGATCATTTCATCTGTATATTGTATATACCGTTGTATTTGGTCTCGTTTACTTGTTGGCTTTTGTGGGCTTTTATGTAAGGTTTTCAACACCTCATAATATAAAGTTTCGTAAACGTTGTGTACATACGTATATATTCAGATATTGTTATCTAGATTAAAATCACACTTCGACAGCAATCTCATCGCTTATGATGCAATCCTATTTATCAAACGAGGATTTCACTTGTTCATCCATCGTTCGTAGAAACTTAATTTATTTCAATTTACTTTAGACTGAAAGAATTTATTATCAATTTTATCACTGACTAGAGTAAGCTTATCTATATATGTATCTCTAGAATATATATGTACATATATATGTATGGATATCGATAGATAGATACAGAGATAACGTCAATATACGACAAACATGAATATACATATGTATGTATGTATAGACATGAGCAAATATTTTATGTATATGTTCTGGAGTTTAGGGAACTATTTTTGTATTACAAATCTTTTAAGTACATGTTCCTCCCCAAAACTATGCACACCCACTAAAAAGCTCGTCAATTGATTGGTATTCACTTTGACTGTGACAGCAATTATATATCTTATTTGCAAAGTCTGCATTATATAGTGAAGTATGTTGTCGCGTTCAATCTGAGCGTGTGTAAGCTTCGAAAGCTCTCAATTTAAGAAAGCTCTTTGAAATTGTTCCACTTTATATTAGTTTGATTGTTAAGCAACTAGAACAACAATTATATATTGTGCTTGCAAAACTTTTTTCATTTCCCGTTTCCCGTCCTCGAATCTCAATTTCGCCGGAGTACATAACAAAAAACAAAATATTGGAAAGCTCGAGTTGAATATATAATATATAAATGTGTATATACATAGATTGTGCTTGTATGTTTTGTTTTTAATCGATAAACGGTGTATCGGCGGTGCATTCTCTCTCTATATATATGTACGAGGTTCTATTTTTTTCTATTTAAGTGGAGGGGATGGGATCGTGTATTTTTTAATTAAAATGAAAAACAATATTATTATAAAAAAATGGAAAATGATGGAAAAAAATTGTAGTATAGGAAATTAAGAAACTATTTTCCGTTTAAATGAAAAATGCAATTCATAACTTGTTGTTGTAAAGGTGGCGTGTTCGTTTCGATATTGATTGATTTTGATCGATCGGCGGATTTAAAAGGTGAACCATCGGCATTTTAGAATGTCGCTTTAAAAAACATGATGAAAAATCGATTGTCCACATCAGACGGCAAAACTCAAGTGATAAAAGCTTCTTTAAGGTAATACGGGTGCTTTGTGGAAAGATTTAAGACAAATTGCTATAACTTACCCGTTTAAGATTATTTAATGAGCTTTTTGGAGCAGATTTTGAAACTACCTTTTGATTAATCACCAGTGCCAACAGATTGAGAATAAGAACTTATCGAAGAGTTCGATTTAACATACACAACTGGTGAATATTGGAATGCCTATATGGTAGATCTCTATATTTATAGACAAATGCTCTGTTTCTGAGTTATTCTACAGTAAAAACCTATATTCATTGGTTGAATACGAACTTTATTTTGCTACCCGAACGCATGGCCACGGGATCATAAACCTTGACACTTCTCACACTCTCAGGTGATCACTATACTAATACAAATTCGCCTAGTGAAAATATCGTTGAACAATGGTGAACTTCATCGCTAACCAATGAAAATATAGTGAAAAAATATCATTTCTGTGTGGGACGGCTCACCGATCCAACTTGTATTCATGACGAATTGGATTATTGTTAAGGAAAGTTATTTTGCAATAAAAGCTGCCTAATCGATCGAATGAGATTTTCGGAAATGATGAAGTGACTTAATGAAATTGAATGTCCATCTGCGAGTTAGCAGACATACTTTACAATTATATTTAGCTTAAGAATTGAATAAAAACAGCAGGATGTTTGGGTCGAGTGTTCGGCGATGTAACACAGTAATAAAGTATCATCTCAAGGTTTCACTCATACTTCATTCATCACATGAATGAAGTATGAGTCAATTACTGCGCGTCTGAGTTGAAGGCACAGACATAACGTTATATATAATTAGCTGTATGCTGGACGTGTTGCTGGAGTTTATTGTCATGTTGATTCGCACTTTATTGCTTTTGAACTAACTTCCGAGATGATTTGTTCTAATTAAAATTGTTAGCTGCTTTGGATCTGAGTAAATATTCTTTCAATTCAAGATTGAATTTTGAGATTGCATCATCTATTCGGTGTCGTACGCAATTAAAGATTGATATCCAGTGGTGAAAGTGTTTCAATGGTTTCTGTTCCTTTTACATACCGAATGTTAGCAGTGAACAGAGTTATATATTCCAGATGATAAAATTGCCTTGGCATTCCGAAGGCGCGCCAGTAAAATATGGTTTTCTTCCATTGCTTAATTCACGCATAGAAAATCTAAAGCTTTACCCACTTTGTTCATGAATTGTTGAATGTGTGACTTGGATTTCTCTGATTTCCAACTTCTCATTTTAGCCTTAATTAAATAATAGCAGTCCGATCCGTAAGTTTCGATCTACGAACCGTTCGCAGCTTTTAACAGTTTGTTAGTGTCAACCCAGGAACGTTAATATTTTGTTTTATCATCTTATGAATAACTGGCGTATTGCTGATACTTAATCTGTGCCGTGAGGAAGTTGGAACTAAGTAAAGGACTTTTGAGTTTGAAATGCGCGTATGCATATATTTGACACAAATTAAATTCCAATATTTTATTCCATTATTGTGGCGATAGAAACTTGTCTTTTCCATTTCCATTTCCCATTCCCATGGCAGGTATTACAGCCTTATTCCAACTTATTTAAGATTGCATGTTGTACTTTCATACAATATTGCATTGTATTTATTTTCGATTACCATGTGATGAAAGTATTCTTAGCCTGATATTTTACTATGAGTCCATGAAACATTCTGCTTGTTTGAACTACAGTTTAATATTCCCGTTCCACAAATATGGTAAATTGCTCGATACAACTTTTTAACTGCTTAGTACATTGTCCATTTCAAGTACATTGCATGCTCCTGTTGGAGTGGATAAAACAGATGCCATCACTTTCTCAACTGAAGGAATAGTCTTTACATTTTGCCACGCTTATTTCCCATTGATATTTTCCATGTTTTGACTGTGTTTTAATTATGTATCCCAGTTTCATCAACAGTAATTTTCCAGCACCAAAATTTTGATCTATGGCGCCTCAACTGCGTCAACACAGCGTTGACAATGATGTTCATGCGAACATGTTTCTGGTCAAATTGAGTGAAAGCGTCAAACAGATTTTCAAAAGATAAATCTAAATTCAATATGTGACAATTAAGCGATGTTATCGTCAGAGGTTGAAGTTTTTATACATCTCGAATGTTGGGCCACGTGTTTATTTAGCTGTCCAATCGCGACACTCTGAAACTAAATAAGTAATATTTTGGTGAATACGTCATCTACTTTTCCTGATGAGTGCTGCCATCTTTTTTTTACGATCGAAAATTTTTCAAACAACTATCGTAAGTTTCATATCGTTTCTTTAGTTCGTATGAGCTTATTCACTTTTTTGCGTTTGCCTTCTTCACATTTCGTCAAAAATTGTCTTGAGCTTGTTGACCATAATGTATGACTCATTTGTTTTTAGTGCAAGAAGTCGATTACTTAGAAATTATAATTATTTTCTTTGTTTCAGTAGGCGAACTTTGGTTTTGTGAAATGAAACGAAAGCTTTCCAAAAAGCTTAGTGTCATAGTATTAAAATATCGTTTCCGTTTCATTTCATGTCCCATTATCGACTTAAACACATTGGTGTGCCTATATATGTATACCTACATAACAAGCATATTTTTGATCTCCTATCGATAATTAGCATGTGTTTCCTTTTTTGTTGTGAAAAACAAAATTTTTAAACTAATTTTCACCCAAATTAAACCAAACAATGATAAAAAAAATTTAAATTAATTTAGAAGTTAATTAAAGTATATCAAAAATAATATGTTTATATCCATTTACGTAAACCAACATAATATATGATGATCCAAGCATAACCAAAAATATATTATGTATATAGTGTGAGTGTGTGTGCCTGTGTGAGTTGCCATTTATGCTCTTGATATATGTTTATATATAAATTATGTAAACTATTTATACGTATGTGATAGTGTTATGTTTTCGGTATAGTTTTTTTATGCTGAAAAGGATTTTATGTATTCAATGTGTACGTATATCGAAAAAAAGGATCATCAATCTTTAAAATTCCGAAATACATATACATTTTTCGATTCTATTATTGAACTTAACACACAAAGGAAAATTTTTCATGAATAAAAAGGATTATGAGCTTTTATTGCTTTCAAATATTTTTCCTATAACTATGTACTGTTTGTTGTTGCCTTATACCGTACGAGTATGTTAGAATTATTAATTCGTTTATTGAAATTATCGATGGTGTTGTTAACACGCATAATATTGTAATCTGTATAGTTTTGGTGTTAATCCAACTGAGGAAATTTATAGCCACTCGTTAAGTCCAAGAACATTTTTACTTCATATTTTGAAAGTCTTGGTTCCTCAGATGCTAGTCTCATTAAAGCATTGTTGCTCTACGTAAGTAATTAAGTTGTCTATACAGTTACGTGTTAACAAACAAATTTGGCGTAGACAATTCAGACTATGTCAACAATTATGTAGACAACGACCAAAATCAGACAATATGACAGTATGTCAGTTTGAGTTTGGACCACTGCTAAAATTTTACATGTCAACGAAATTTTAACATTTTCATGTAAATAATGTCAAAACGAAAATTACATCTAAAATCGAAGACAGCACCAATTCACAGCCCCATCTGTTTTAACATGTTTTTAAAAGTCTTAAGTACGTTATCGAATTGGACATCTACCGACGAGCAATACTTTGGTTATTTGTATGTTAAATACGTCAGTTTGTTTAGTTCAAATAATTGGTCTTTTTGAGCAACGAAACGGTCCAGTGAACTGAAGAAATGACCAGCGTTAGGAAACATTAGCTGAACCTGCTTCGTTTCTTAGACCTTCTAATACTTACAAGTAAAATAAAATGCATCCCTCTATTTTTTTGCTATGGAAACTGAACGAGACGCATGAATTCTCACTGATGTTGATTTGCGGTTGTTTATTTCTAAGTTTGCTATGAGGCATTTTTCATGAGGTGTGGGCTCCCGGACTTAACTACTTTGCTTCGGTGATTATATGCGCTGCATACTTGAACCATATGTGTTTGTAGATGCGTCTCGTTGCAATAAAGCACGAGAGGGCATCTACAAATGTGAGTTTGAAAGCATGCAAAGCACATACAATCAATATAAAGGCCCTTGAAGTTGATTGGTCTTTCAATGAAGGTAGTTTAAAATGAAAATGAAAAGGTTTATAGTTTGAGTATAATAATATAAGGAGGAAGATTAACTGTTTATTTGAGTACAAGTGGCCTTAGACATAGTTGAAGACGAAATATTTGTTTTTTGATTTTTCTTGGCTGAGATGTTGGTTTACTTCAGAAAACAAATCTTAATTCAACCTTTATTTTTATTGCAACTAAGATCTAGCAATTTTTCTTTCAAATACAAATTTTTATGTTTCTAGTACAATTCACTTTAGTTGGGATGTAACCCACTGGTTAGTCCCATAATTAATTAAACCTATTTACTAATTTAATTTGGTAAGTTCACTAGGTCAAGTGGCCTCGTTCTTTGGAGTCTTCTTTATAGGGGTATATGAAGGTAGGCGAATATAGGGGTCTCCATGTTTCTAGAGCCTTATTTCATGTTTTGTGGCATGCATTTTTATTTCATCTTTGATGTATTTCATCCGAAGGTTCCTGTGAAGGTCTTTATTTCTTATGTACCACGGAGCATTGACGATGCTTCGAAGAACCTTGTATTGAAACATCTGAATCATTTTGGCGTTTGTTTGCTTGGTACATCCCCAGAGTTGTATACCGTAGGTCCATATCGGTTTCAGAATTTGCCGATATAGCAGCAGCTTATTATAAATTGTAAGCTGAGAGCCTCTACCTATGAGCCAACACATTTTTCTGAACTTTATGATAAGTTCTTCTTTTTTCTTTTTGACATGCTCTCTCCACTTGAGCTTGGCGTCGAGTGTCGCGAGTTAATTTCTATAGGTAGATGGTAATCTTTTTGATATGTAAAGTTAATATGCGTGGATTTTGTCTCATTAAGCTTGATTCGCCAACGCTTTGTCCAGTTATAAACCTTATTGGTCATCCTCTGGAGTTTGCCCGTTGCATGGGCGACATTACTTCCAATTGTGTCATCTGCAAAGATGGCTATGGTTCCTTCATTTGTGGTTGGTATGTCTCTTGTTTATAGTAAATACAGGATTGGTCCTAGTACACTGCCCTTCGGGACACCTGCAGAGATTTTCTTTAGCTCAGAGTATTCATCCTCATATTATACTCGAAAATGTCTATTGGATAAATAAGATCTTAGTATGGCGTAGAATTGCCTCGGCAGATCTCTATGCAGCTTGTATTCCAGACCACTGTGCCAAACTTTATCGAATGCTTGCGCGACGTCCAGAAATATGCTTGAGCATACTTTTTTATGTTCTAACGTTCTTTCAACTATATTTCTTATTCTATGCACCTGTTCAATTGTAGAATGCTTTTCTCTGAATCAAAATTGATGTTGAGGAATTAGTTGTCGGTCCTCAATTATTGGTTTAAGTCTCTTTAGTAATAATTTTTCAGAAAGTGTTGACATAATTGGCAGCAGTAAAATTGGCCTGTATGATTTTTTATCGTTAGGTGGTTTATCAGGTTTTGGTATCATGATTACTTCTGCTACTTTCCATTGATGCGGAACATATTTTAACCGAAGGGTCGCATTGATTATGGGTAGTAGCTTACGAAATCCTTTGCCTGATAGAGCTTTGATAATTTGGCAAGTAATCAAGTCATGCCCTGGGGCTTTCTTAACATTCATGTTATTTTTCCCTTCTTATTTTAGTTCTTTGAGAGTTACTGGCGGTATGTCAAACTCATTCAGCTTGAGAATTGGTAGCGGTTGGAAGGTTTCCCGCAGATACTCCGCAAACAAATCAGCCTTCTCTTTATGATCTCTTGCCCAGGCCCTATCATCCTTTTAAAGTGGAGGTACTTGAATTTTTGATCTTCTAAGTCCCTTCGTCGCCTTCCAAAGTGAATGATCAGAATTTTTTTCATCAGTTAGGCTAACTAGATATCTGTTAATTGATTCAACTTCTTTAAGAAGGGATTTAAGACTGTTATATAAATTGTTAAGAATTGTTTTGTTCTCCAGTGTTCGATTAATTTGCCAGGTTTTACGAGCCCGTCGCTTTTCTCTTACCAACTCTCTAACTTCCATTGGGTATGATACGTTAAGCGTCTTCTTATTTTGTAAAGTGGGGGTACTTGCCAACGCAGCATAGTGAATTACTTCATTGAGTTGTTCCAGTTCGTCTTTCAACTGTCAACAATTTCTTTTCGGTAGCTGGAGATTGATTTTCTCCTCCATTAATTTACGAAAGAGATCCCAGTTTGTTTTTGAATTTGTTAATTTGGGTGCACAACCGGTGAGTGATCCGATACTAGAGAATTGCTGTTTTCAATGTGAATGTAGTTCTGAGATATATGTACTTCTTGCTACATAAAAGTCTATTAGGTCCGGTATCTTAGCTTCGTCACTGGGCCAGTCAGTATATTGGAGAACCACCAGAGTAAAATTCACATTTTGATGTCTGGCCTGCTTGAAACAATTCTTTACCCTTTGATGTCGTAATTCTAGATCCTCAAAAGGTGTTTTTCGCATCAAAGTCACCTCCAAAAATAAAATCACGTCCTAGAAAAGGGAGGACTAAATTAAACTTTAAATAATTTAATTTAGTCCTCCCTTTTCATGTTATGCCGGGGAGGACAGTATATGGCACAGACAGTAAGCTGTTTGTGTTTAATATGAATCCTTACAGTAGCAACTTGCATTGATTCTTCTTCGATTTTTGTTTCTACATAGTGTTTTATAATTTCTTTTATTAGTAATGCCGAACCACCTCTTGCTCTTTCCGCTGGATGGATGGAATGATATAGGTTATAACCTCGGATTTTAACAAATGAAGATTAAACAAAATGGCTTTCGGATATTAGGAAAATGCCGAGTTTTTCTGTATTTAAAAATATTTCTATTTCTGGAATTTGCTGCATAAGCCCATTCGCATTCCAGATTGCTATTCTGAAAGTTGAGTTCTTACTTAACATTTTTTATCGGATTGCGTTGTGGGAGTTGCATTTGCTTCAGTTGATCAAACATCATGTTGTTCAGATTACTTTGGTCATCTAGTCGTTTTGTAATAGCTTCAATGCTGATCATAATGTTTTTCATAATTCGGTTATTTTCAAAGCCCATATATTTGGTTGAACCTGAGCCTTAAACTAAATAGTTACGTTTACTATAAGCACAGATCACAGTTCCCAGTTCGATTCATATAGTTCTTTTTCTTCTGAAATGTAACCTTTATTCGAGTAGAAACATGAACCAAGTATAAATCCAAAATGAAATATTTTATCGAACATTAAAACCTACGATAATTGTGATATAAGCATCTTATGATATTGCCTACTGTACACTAAGTGTACACTATGAGCCATGAATCATATTTGTTATGAAAATTCCTAATAAGCCGGAATGATGCTTACATTTTGGAAATGTCGTATTGTCATGGACTATCACCGTACTATTCTGTAGCACTAATTTTTCTTTTTAAGCTTTGGCATTACGAACGTTTACTGATTTAAATCAACTCCGATCCGAAAGCTCAGCTCAGTTGCATACATTTTGTAATGACTATTTCTTATATATTTACTTCCTTTAGCAGTTCTGTATCGGTGACTTCCTTGCCAATATTTTGAGGACATTGGTGTTAAGATCATACGATGATATTCATTTTGGTTTAATTTCTGTGGAGTCCGGCCTCGCAGTTGTACATAATAATTATCTTTCGTTGTATCACCCGTGTCTTCAGTATAGGTTGTGAATGGAACCTAGCCACCATTTCTGCTATTTCATTCCAATAGTAGACTCTAAATGCTTCATTTTATGGTAATGTACCTATGTTAACAAGGTCGATATTTCATTAAACCAGTTTATCCTATTTCTCTAGTAGTCGTTCTGAAATCGGCATTGTTTTGCATTAATAAATGACTAGTAAATCGTAACCAGTTTCTGAGTCATTGGGATAGAGCATACCAATGACTCAGATTTGATAGAGATTTGATCAGCCTAACTTGTTCTAACCTTTCTTTCTTATCTACTCGACACGACATTTATTAAAAGGTTATTAAAATATTCGTCTATGTTGAGCTACACTAACTTGCAAATATAAAATAATGTTAGCTCAGAATTATAACCAATATCGGGGTTTCCAATAAGAGTGATGATTTTTTTGACACAAAAAATACACTAATAATTAAGAAAATTGTAATGTTTTTTTTATTTAATGTGAAGGACAATCGATACAATTAAGTTCTGAATAAAACGTTACTCAAATGGCCTCCACGACTTCTTCTGCAGGAACAAATTCGATTAACCCAATTTTCGAGCACTTTTTCCACTAAATCAAAGCGGATGTCATGAATGGCACGTTCAATTTTGACTTGTAAAGCTTGAAGAGAGTTTGGTTTATTGCTAAAGACCAATGGCTTCAAATAACCCCACAAGAAATAGTCTAATGGTGTTAAATCACTACTTCTTGGAGGCCATTCAATATCACAATTTCTTGAAATAAATCAATCTTCAAACTTTTCTCGCAATAATTCAATTGTTGCACTTTCAATTGTTTCAAGATCAACTTCTTCCAATTTCGGCCATAAAAAGTTGGTTATCATCGATCTAAACCGATCTTCATGGACGTTAACGGTGTAACAATGTCGAAAGGGTTGAGCTTCATTTCGAAAAAATACGGACCGTTGATTTCACCAGAACAAAAACCAAACCAATCTACCAAGGTGAATGTAATGGTTTTTCATGAAAAATTTGTTGATTTTCTTCGCACTAGAATTGACAGTTTTGTTTATTTAACGCACCACTAAGATGAAAGTGATTTTCTTGAAAAAAGTGTTATCATTTTCAAGTTGTTCGAATGCAAAATCAGGAAGTTGACGATGTTAACGGTGGTCCAATGGCTTCAGTTCTTGAGTGAGAACAATTTTATACGGGTAAACCCAAATCCTTTCTCAAAATTCGCCAGGTTGTGGTTTGCGACAGTCCCAATTCTTGAGAACGTCTTGGAATGGACAAACTGCGGTCTTCGCAGCAACACTTAAACATATTAGCATTTAATATTTAGCAATATTTTCAATACTTCGAGCGTTTCTTTGTCTTATTGGCACTTGAACATAATGTAAAGAAAATGTACGCTCAAAATTTTCAACAATTTGACGAAGAGCACACTTGCATGATTATTACGATTATAAAATAAAAAATGCACACCAAAAGTTGCAATTGGGATACGATTATTTTGATAATAAAACTGTATTGCGTATCTCACCATGATGAAATTGTAAACATTACTGAATACAATGAAACAAAAAATAACAGATCATGACATATTACAAATGGCCGAAATGTCACTTACAAATCATATTATTACTATTGAAAAACCCGATAAGTGAGCTTTTAAAATCCGTAAAACCGTAAATTATTTCTGTACTAACCCAACATCATCGGATTTAAAAAGGGCGGTTATGAGGTTAATAAACAATGTAGTGTAGTTCTCGGGAGCTTTCCTGTACTTTGTGAATCTAATGGTCGAAATAATCATCTTGTATAATGTATATATTCGAAATTGTCACCCTCGTGACAGAGTAAGTAGCGTGCTTGCTCTGTTATTCGGGGATCTCGAGTTTCATTCCGGAGTGGTGCTCAAACAAACATCTATCACGATTGGGTGTTTTCAATCTGTAAGTGTATGTTAGTTGTACCGTGGGCGCTAGTGGAATTGAGTTCTGGAACAATTTCCGCCTTTGTATAGCAATACTACGGATTTGAAAACCATTTACATTGTCTCTTATATGAATTTCAATTTTTTGTATAACCCAATGCCATAATCATCTATAGTTATGGCTTGAAAACGTACATTGGTTATCAATACGATACGCACGAAAATATTATATCGTAAGGGATTTTGTGTCAACTAAATCGACCATAAATAACGATTATTGTTCCCATTTTAAACTATCCCAACAACAGCCACTATATCCAATAACCTTAATCCAATTAACTAATGTATATCTTTCTCGAAAAGTTTAAATTGTCTCCTACTCCACATGTAGCACATATAAACATAACAAACATAATAGGGAGATGCCACCCGCAAAACAATATTGATACACACAGAACATGCATCAACATTTCATCAACAACAATACAAGCAACTAATCAATTTTTCACAGTTAATTGCACAAAGCACCCTAAATAACAATCAAATAGAAGCTAAAATAAAAAGCTTAACCGAATTTTGTTTTTATACTATAAGCTGTTCGCAATAGTGTTTATGTGCTTTTATTCTATTTCCTAAAAAAAGCTTTAGACAATTAAACGAAACACTTTGAAAACTTTATACATTGTGTGGATGTAGGGTACGAGTTTATAAGGTAGATGTTGTATAAAAAAAGCTTCGAAATTTTGAAAATATAAAGTTTTATTGATTTTTATTATAAAGTTTTATACTCGCTGTTATATATATATATGAGTTTTTATGCTTCCCTCGTATATACATGTTTATAGATATCGGAGCAAGCTCAACCAAACCAAATACTTATTTATCTTTGAAGGTGTGCAATTTTTATCAAAATTTATTATTGCTTCAACGTTCGATATATATTACAAAAGCTTTGTACTTTGATTGTCTTTGTTATGTATATTGTAAAGCTTATAGTTTCTCGCACTGTATATATATATTATATACTCGTCTAAGTGTAGTTTTATTGTTTTGATTATATAAATATAGAATAGTGATTATTCTACCTCGCGTACAATGAATTTATTTTTATTGGTGAGCTTTTTTCATAGCACTGCTGCTACTATTTTATAATTCTCAAATGATTAATTTAAATTGAATTCTATAGTTTCGTTTTGTAGATTTCTGATTTCGTTTAGTTTTTATCACTGTGAGACTTTCAATGTATATCGGTATGTGAATTAAATTCGTTGGGGATAGTTTTGGTATGCTTTTGTTTCAAACAAATTCTAAAAGTTCGATTTTCGGTGTATGTGTGTTTTGTGTTGTGCTACATTGTTTGAAGTGGTAATTGTTTGAATCCCGTAGGTCAGATGGATTTAGTGATAATTGATATAATCGATTTATTATTTTAACAAAGCTTTTGAGATTTATTGAATTAGCAATAATTGCAGTTAAAGTTAAAATTGAATGGGCTTTTTATATATATGTAAACATTTGTCCCATTCGATTTGATTTATATGTTTGTCAATAGGAGAATCAGATAGTTTCGAGTACATACTACAATGTGTATTATGATATTTTCGAAGTAGGTATGTTTGAGGTATATGGTAGTGTAATATACAAAAACAACTGAACTGGTCACAGAACCTTGCGGAATATAATAATTATATTCACTAAGCTTTCATTATCCTAAATAATCAGGGCTTCAGTTAGTAGGAATATTACATTTAAAGAGATTCTTAAGGTCAAGAGTAACCATACCTATCGATTTGCCCTTACTGTCGTTGGCACTTGACACGATGGACTTAATGAACTGATGAGTGTTAATATCAAAACCTTATTTAAGTAAATATGTTGTGTGATATACAGATCTTATACGACTTATAATTAAGATTTTCATATTTCGATCTCAGTGATTGAATGAGACGATTTCGAGCTGTCCCAAACGTATATAAACTATGCTAATATCGAAAATATATGTCCTATCATTTTTAAACTTGAACTAAGATCGTACTTTTGGGCCATAAGTATGTGGTGTTAGATGCAGATCAATGGGACTTATGGTTTAGATTTCAGTGATTTTATAGGATGATTGGGTGCTGTCCCAAACGTACAGATGCAAACAGATCAGGTATACGACTTAGTATCGACTATTTTTGAGAATATATGGTGTGAAAACTAGTAATCACTCTCCAGTTTTGTGATCCGGAGTCTATTGTGCAGTGAACCCGACTCTAAACCACAAGTATCAATTTTTGTACTTATTCGTCCGAAAATTAGTAGTAAGAACATATCCTTTCTGTTATGCTAACCTATACAGAATAAACATTTTTCAATCGAAAATAAATATATACACAATTGAATAACTTCAAAAGCTCCCAATTTTCCCAACTTTTATATTTTATGCATATTGATTTCCAAGAAAATGATTTTTCAAATTCAACATACACAATGTACCATGATAACAATCATCAGCATTATTATTGTTGTTCATTCCATTGATAACAAATGAACATTTCTTTTCATTTACATACAATATAAAAGCTTGTATATTTGTACCAGTTCCTGAAATGAGCTTTTAACGACAATATGTTCTCGTATATACACAAGACAAACTTGGTAAGAAAAAAAATTTATTGTTAATTATAGTTTATAAAAAAAAGTTTGTAATTTAAGACGCTGGAAAAGCGAACAAGACGAAAATAATATAAAAAAAGCTCGCATTAAATTAAACGACAAACTTTCGATTCAGTTTTAAGTAATAATAATATTCGTTATTAAAAAAGCTTTACCCATATCAAGGCAGAAAGCACAAAATTGTATTTTATAATTAATATTAATTTTTTATTACGTAAACTACTACATATTTAATATGATTAAAGCTTTTTAAAGTTTAGTTACCACAAAAAAAATCCAACAAAGTAGTTAAGTAGAAGTTTCACTTTTTTATCTGTTTGTATATCATTGTGTATTCAGGTTGTTAGAACGAAGCTTTCAGTTTTTTTTCATTTACTTTTGACTACTGTTCGATCGGCATTGTTTGATTGTAATTGATGGGGACAATATTTGCTTTAATTAAGCCAAACATTGAGATTTCACAGATAAATTTGGCAAACAAAATTTGGTCATCATATTCATTGGTCAACTTGTGCAGACGAACATTTCTTCTGGGTACGTTTAACTTAATACTCTTAAGAATAACGGGAGAGTCTACATGGCCCAAAAGTATATTTCCCAAAAAAACTTGCACAATGTTGTTGCCTGTGACTTTTTAAAGTTCTAATATGATTTTATGCTTTACAGCGTACTGTGTAAGGAGGTAAGAGCGTCAGGTAAATTGTAGTTGTAGTTCCAGTTTGTTTTGTTCATAATATAGAGTAAGACTAGCTTTTGTACACCCTCAATTCTATTAATGTGGTCTGCGTTATGGGGACACCAAACTGCTACTGCATATTCAAGCTGAGATCTTATGTATGCAAAAAGTGCTTTTTGTTCTTTTATCTCGGTGGTCCAGCAACGAAAAAAGCCGAACATAGAGTTGGCTTTCAATATACTCGGATAGATGTGTCGCTGGAGAATGAAATATCACTGACAAATGTTACACCCAGACCTTTGATTGTGGTGACGCGTTCAATTAATGTTCCATTGATATTGGCAATTATTGGACATGTTTATGATATAACTGGTTCACTTCACACCAGGAACAAATCTTGCCAATATCCACTTGAAGCTTGTAAGAGTCACTTCTATCGAAAATTGATCGGAATATTTTAAGATCATCAGCAAATAGAAGCACGGAAGAGTGTTGAATTATCTTAGTTAGGTCGTCAGTAAATATCAGGAAGAGATAGGGACCAATATTAGAACCCTGCGGAACTCCAGACTTTGCCAAAATAGGATTGGACTTTTCACCAGCTATTTCGATAAATAGGTATCTCTCCGTTAAGTAAGATTAAAACCATTTGACGAACATTGATGAAAAACCAAACTTGTCAAGTTTAATCAAATATCTGGTGATGTTGAATGGAGTCAAAAGCTTTACCGAAGTCAGTGTATATGGTGTCAATTTGCTGATGATTTTCTAAAGCTTACGTAGTAATGCTTTAGTAAACTCAACTAGGTTGCTGGTTGTTGATCTGCCAGGCATAAATCCATGTTGATGAAATGATAGATGGCTAAAAACTGTTCTCTTGAAGGAAGCAATTCCAAATATTAGACTAATATTTTAATAATTTAGGTAAAATTGAAGTGGATGCAACTCCCCGATAGCAGGAAATTTCATTTCGTTTACCAGATTTGAAAATCGGTGTAAGTCTCAAAATTGCAATAATTTGTAATGATTTATTTAAAATGAGTTTGAAATGCTTCCAAACTACATCAGCCAATAGTTTAATGATGGATGAAGGGATATAATCAGGTCCACAGCCACCTCTTAGTGATTTAATTTCAGTTAGTATCTCCTCTTCAGAAAAAGTTTGATTCTGATGCACATGGCACATATGATCTATCCAGACACATAGTGGCCGGATATCCTTTAGTTTTCCTCTTATCACTGAAAAAATTCCAGAAATGTTTGGGATCACTTTTAACATTATTTTGCGATTAAGCTATACCAACTAGTTCAGCTCCACAACGGTCTTCACGATCCCTGGCAAAATTATCCAGTTTTGCCAAATATGGTTTTGTAACTAGCATAGCGCATTATGATTTTGGTTCAGATCTTGATAGTAATTTTTGACAGTCGTGCCTCAATATGCCAATTTTGATTATTACTTTAATGGTGTGGGATTTCGCCTCTTCTTCCTTAAAAGCTTTAAATATAAAAGATCTGTGTTCGCAAAATAAAATTATAGACTATTTTGAACTTGAATCATTGTCCGCTCAAAATGTTTAAATTAATTTCTACAGAGGTTATAGTTTAGGTATAAAATAGCAGTTAAACTAGGTCTTAAAGTATTTCTAATCAGGACCCTTCTTTAGGGAGATCAATCGAGATGCGCTCATTGCTGAGTTGCATTCTTAAGACTTTAGCACACATCCATAGTTTTTTGGCTACAAATTTGTTAAGCTTGCAACCGTGAAGAATTCACTCTTAGAGGCCGTAAACAGCCCTTACCGTGTCTCAAATGAGACCTTATGAACCAATTTTAACGATTGGTGCACATTGTAGGTGGTCAGCCCATCGAATTGTAGGTGGTCAGCCCCAAACGCATTTTTATTTCATCCGGTTGCATGTTAATTTTTTTACGTCAATGGCGGGACTCGAACTCGAGACCGCGGCGTGATGAGAAACCCTCTTTACCATTAAGCTACAACCGGCGACATATATAGTTGTAGTGCCTACTTTTAGGCTATCGAGATTCTACGAGAGCCGCATGAGTTTCATCTGGCAACGTTATCAGAGTTTTATTGTTATGTCAGTGGTTTTGGGGTCGTCTTCCAACAATATTTCGTCACTTCCTATACGACAAACTCTGGTGGATGTCGTTATATTTTATGAGTTTCATCCCTCATGCGAAATATGTATTAATCATCTACAGGTTGCGCCAAATCAGTGAATTGAAATATTGAATAATTTTGTCTTAATAATCGCCTCACACCGAAACAACGCGCTGAAATAGTGACGCTGTGTTTGGTTGTGTCAACTCAACGAGCATATCGTCAAAAATATCGTGGCCAATAGTTAGCGTCAACTATATATGCACTATTCGTCGTTTGGGTCGAATTTTGTTGAGCACCAGATAGTGAAGTTGTCAACATGCGATTCATGAACAACCAAGACGTTCCTATGGATTGGTTAAAGCGGCTAGACAGAGAGAGAGGCCCTTGACCAGAAACCAAATGGGTCGTATCGTGGACGTATACTCAGTGTGTAATTAACAGCGTACTTTTACGATTGACAGTGAACGATTTATATTTGCTCACGATGTCAAATAGGTGAATGATGGGCTAGTTAAAATACTAAATTGTGAGACATCAGACAGACTAGCCATCTCAGGAATTAACTCGGATGAATATTAAATTTCCTTAACGTTTCGTGTCTCACTATACCAACCAGTTCAGCTTCACAACAATATTCACGATTATCGGCATAATTACCTATGAATTGGGTACACTCAGAAAAAATATGATGATCAAAGTCTTAGTAATACAATTTGGTTACTTTCCCAGCAAAATCGTAGATTATCGCAGGAATATCGGTCGATTACTCGTCGTGCGACTAATCGCAATACATTCTATAATACGCATATATTGTCGCACGAATAACTTTAACTCCACGCACGAAAAACAATGAAAATTATCTTTACTTCACCTTTCGCGTAACTTTAGTAAATAAGTCCGAGGTAAGCGCAAAATCATCGGTAGAAAAGTCGTTATTGTGCAATAAGTTAAACGATAGAATAATTAGCGGATGTCCTGAACGATGTTAAAAGTTTTCTAAACGCCGCATTTAGGATAAACTCTTGAATATCGCCCGGAATGTTGTGAGAATAAACACGGATTACTTATCAGTATAACGCATATAATTCTCAAAATGTGTCGTAAGAATAACTCAAACTACACTTTCGTAGTAATAGACGGTGATCTGTACATAATCGCATATTAGTTCTGGCGACAACACTTGAGAGCCATATGCGATATACCATGCGTTTAGTCAGAGTTATTCGTGCGACATCATTAGGGAACTTTTAGGATTACATATATATATATATATATATATATATATATATATATATATATATATATATATATATATATATATATATATATATATAAATATATATATATATATATATATATATATATATATATATATATATATATATATATATATATATATATATGTATATATATATATATATATATGTATATATAAATATATATATATATATATATATATATATATATATATATATATATATATATATATATATATATATATATATATATATATATTAATTATTTTTGCAATTTGAAATAAAAAACATTTAATTTAGTTCAGTTTCAATTCATGAGTTTGATTCAATTTTTGTTTGTTACATAAATGTTCTCTTAATAAACGATTGATATGTCTTTTTCTCGATGGCGATTGCTTCGCTCTTGTACATCTCGAATGCAAACCTTATCAGACCTTATCTGAATTTTCAAAAGTGATCGATGAATAATTTAAAAATGTTTTTTAATCGTTTTTGATTAAATATGTTGTTTACATCTGTTAACTTAACAAAACTAGTTTTATCCACTGTACTCTTCCACGGTTGAGAAAAACTGTGATGTCACTAACGATTTCTTGCCAAAATTTTCTTAAAGCTGGTTTTTCCTCGGAAATATCATAATGATAAAAAATAAGATTTATTTCAAATTAAAAAAAAAATTAAAAGAATCCAAATCACTTAAATTCACTTCTAATGTAAAGTACGCAAAATATCCAACTGCACTGAATTACTGTTTCAATAATTTTTATCCTTCACATCATAACAAAGCCCCCTGGATAATAAAGCCAGAATGAATACTCAGTTTTTGAAATGAGCTTTATTTAGTGTATCAATAATGTACGTTTTGTCAAGAAACTCATACGAAACGTACAAATTTCATTTTAAATTTTTTACTATTGCAACTTAGAGCTTTTAAAATTTTATTTCATAAAATGACTAAGAAAGGGTGAAATTAGATGTGAATATATATCATTTTTTTCAAAACAAAATAAATCACGATCAAATTTAATTATAAATTGATCTATATTTTTATAAATTTTGTGCTTTTCATTTCAATATAAACGATATCCTCTAAAATATATTTTTCTCGCTCTAATTCTCTATCGGTTGTACCACGAAAGTCAAACTCATTTCTTAATAAATTTAGAAAAATAATATTGACGAAAATACACATAATTGAACGCGAAAACTTAAAAAATTAATAATTAATTTCTTTAAATGAAATTATGTATTCGAAAAAATTAACTAAAACCGAATTTTTAAACATAAATCAGTTAAAAAGATATTTTCAACATGCAGTTGTTAATAAATAATATTATCAGCTGATTAATGTTTACACTTCAAAATGAACACATAACCTAATCACAATTTCTATTTTGCTACACATTTATTCACAATCACAGCACAACACTACACTATATTCTCAATCCTGAAATACATCGAATCATTAAAAATGGTTTATTAATGCTGTATCAACATAAAAATAATATTTAATTGCATAATTATGCATTAAATACAAAACCAATTTTCATAATGACTTAAATGTCATAACAATGGGAGAGAGAGAATATTTTTTTATATTGAATGATAGTTCGATGAAATGCCATTACGAGCGTTGCTGTTGTATAAAAATTTTGCAAGCCATTCATGTTAAAATCATACATGTGTGCATGTAATCATTAAATCTAGTTAAATGTGTGTATGAGATTTTGTGCATTGGTGTTGTTGATTTTATATATGAAAGCAAAACACAAATCACAATACAACTTAACATTTAATGAAATTGATTTGTTTGGTGTAAAGTGCCATTTTGATTTATTCTCTTTGTGAGCATACTTAAAATAAAATATAGTTCTCGTAACCTAACTATGTATCTGTCTCTGTTTACATTTTAAGTTATTAAAATATCATATTTTAATTTAATGAAAAAATAAATCGAAAAATGATCAGTTTCAGGATCAAAAGTGAAATTTCTGTTTTCAATTGAATATAACCTAAGTTAAATTTGAACTACTTTTCATTCAAATATTTACTATATAGTAAAGCCTTACCTTTTATACATTTTGTATTAAACTGACGTTGATTTTTGTATTTTTTGTTACACTAAATAAAGCTCATTTAGAACATTCCTGCTTCGATTAATTTAGAATGCTTTGATCATAACCATCAAAAATTCCGCTATTATTGCATTTTCTTTTCCGGTTTATATTCATCTTGATTATCGCAAAGCGATCCATTTTAATCGCATTCAGTACAACTAATGAAATCATGCCGCGGTGCGTTAAATTTTAAAACTCATTGCGGAAAGCATTTCCCATTTAGGCTTTCGCTAGACAAACCGCAAAAAGGCTTCCACAGCAGTTTTGCTTTTATCATCATTTCTTTATTTCGCAAAGCGATAAATATCAATCGCATTGAGTACATTTTCTTAAAATATGTCGCAACGAGGTAATTTATAAAACGCATTGCGAACAGCATATCGCTTTTATGCTTTCGTGAGGTATGTCTCAAAAAATAATTTATCGCAAAAATCTTGCTGGGTTTATCACCAGTATTTTTGGTTACATTCAGCAAATCTCTACTTTAATTTAAAAAGTAAAAATTTTGCTACTTGGATAAATCAATAATTGATCAAAATTTAGTTAACCATTATATTGGTACATGGTACCTGAATTTGGTTAAATTATTTAAAAAAAAAATAGTTAAACAACCTAAAAATATATTTAAAATATAATTAGTAGTTTTGACCAAACAATTTAGCAGTCTAAACTATGTTTTTAGTAACATTGACCAAACAATAATTTTTTTTAGAAAATTTGGATAAAATATACCTTGATTAAAGTAACAGTATGTTTTTCACCAACAATGGTTTGGTTTAACCAAATATTAAGTACAAATCATCAAAATTCTTGGTTACTAGAAAACAGGATTTTATTAGAAAAGCAATTTTACATGTCAGATTGTGTTGTTTTTCTTCAGTGAAAACACGTTTGTGCTTCCCAATTTTGGACAATACTCCAAAAATAAATAATCAATTTTATACTGAATGAAAATATTATGAGTTGTATCTGGATTTATTTGGTAAGCAACGTTTTCATTTTTAGTTTAAATAAGATTGGGTCACATTTTGAAAATATTGTTCAATTGTAGCTGAGAGAAATAATTTATTTAAGTAAAATGGGACCACATAGTGGGCCACCTCAAATGCAAAACATCCGGTCCGAATACTTTATCAACGAATTCATCACTCAAAGCTTCAGCATAGCCAGTTGTGCTTGTAAGCTATGATCATAAAATAGTCAAATTTGTATACAAAAATGACTGTCATACAAAAACGCCGTTTCGGCGGTTAAATTAAGACGAACGGTTAATAAAAATTTGGGCGAGCGATGTGACAGTCGGCAACTTGTATCGGCGAGTGAAAATATGGAAAAACATTAAAATTTGGGAAAGAGCTCTGGAAATGTTTTAAGGCACTTGAGGGGAAACAATAACTATGTATTTTGTGGTAATTTTAAATGTTACGGGCAGTTTCGATGAACCGGTACGAATATATTAACGTAGGAACGGGATGTAACTCAGAAAAAAACTTGGGTCAAAAACACTAAAAACCTAGGCCAATTTAACCAAAATCTTAGTATTTTTCAACCAACCAAATGCCTTAGTAAAATGAGTAACTAAAATCTTGTTAAACATAATTTTTAATTTCAAACAACCAAACTTTGGTTATTAACATATAACATTAAGTTACTTTAACCAAAAGTATTTGGTTATTTTTTAAATATCAAAAAAAATAATTGTTTTTAATAACCAAATAAAAAAGTTAAATTAGCCAAACAAAAAGTAAATTTCACAATACGATTTAGTTAGATTTAACAAGTTTTATTATTTGATATAACCCCAAATTTAGTCAATATTTATAGTCCAAATTTAATTAATATTATTGGTTAAATTTACCAAAAATTTAGTATATTTTAACAATTTTCTGGGGTAAATTCAACATTAGATTAAACAACACATAATGTTAGTATATTCAATTTTTATTAAATAAAATACATTTTGATTACATTCTTTTCTTGTTTTCGACTAATACTACAGCTATGCTTTCTACTAATACTACAGCTTCAGTGTAGTGTCAAGTGTGTAGCCAATACATACTTCCCATTTGGCGAAAATTTAACAAACGAACCCGGACACTTATCATCATCAATCAGTGTTTTTAAACACTGTCCACTTACTGTATCCCATATTTGACATTAACCATCGCAACTATACGAAACAATTGTGTGATGGAAATTTTCACGATTGAAATGCACCGCCAAAACAGGATCTAAATTTTAAAAGTGTTTTTAAATGTTTAGCCATTCTTACATTTAAAATTACAACAAAGTACATAGTTATTGTTCCCTTCTAGTGTCTTAAGATATTTCCAGAGCTTAATTCCCATATTTTAATGTTTTCTCATATTTTCACTCGCCGATACAAGTTACCGACTGTCACTTGACCATACAACATCGCTTATGCCCAATTTGTGTGCTCCCCAAATTTTTATTAATTTATCGCTGACGAGTTGGTCAACCATTCACCGTTGGGACTTAATTCAACCGCTGAAACGGCTTTTTCGTATGACAGCCTAATGTAAGTTTGATTGAATAGTTTGGTTTCTAAAATTAAATCGTAAAATAATACTGAAATTGTTATTGACTATTTTATGGTGGAGCTTTGAGTGATGAATTCGTTGATAAAGTATTCGGGCCAGATGTTTTGCATTTAAGGCGGCCCAGCTACAATTGAACAATATTTTCAAAATGTGACCAAATATTATTTAAACTAAAATCTAAAACGTCGCTTACCAAACAAATACAGATGAAACTCATAATATTTTGATTCATTATAAAACTGATTATTTATTTTTGGAGTATTGTCTAAAATTGAGAAGCACAAACGTGTTTTCACTGAAGAAAAACAACACAATCTGACGTGTAAAATTGCATTTCTAATAAAATTCCGTTTTCTAGTTACCAAGAATTTTACTGTTTTTTACTTAATATTTGGTTAAACCAAAGCATTGTTGGTGAACAACATACTGTTACTTTAATCAAAGTACATTTCATCGAAATTGTTTTAAAAAATTTCTGAAAAATTAATGTTGGTCGGTCAATGTTACTAAAAACTTAGTTTACACTGCTAAATTGTTTGGTCAAAACTACTAATTATATTTTAAATATATTTTTAGATTGTTTAACTATTTTTTTAAATAATTTAACCAAATTCAGGTCCCATGTACCAATATTATGGTTAACTAAATTTTGATCAATTATTGCTTTAACCAAGTAGCAAAATGTTTATTTTTATATTAAAGTAGAGAATTGGTGAATATAACCAAAAAAAACTGGTGTTAAAGTAACCAAATTGCAATACTAAGACTTTGGTCATGATAGTTTTTCTGAGTGTACGGTTGACAATGAACCTAATTTTAGGGAAGCAAATTTTTATGAATGATGAGGCACATTTTGCATTTTATAGCAGATTTAATAAGTAAAATTGCTGCATTTGGGGAATACGCACGAGATTTTTTAAGAAAAACGAGAAAATCGATATCGGTTGATATTGGCTGGTTATGTCTGTCTAGAAATGCGTAAAAATTTGACGGTTATACTGGTTTCAACAAGATGATGCCAAAAAAAGGAAATTTGTTGATGTAATGATTTATGTATTAAAAAAATATCCAAAGTAAATTGCAAATGCTCAAATAACCATCCTTTATATTGCTTACCAATATAAAGGATGGGACACCCATTTAACTTTGGACACATGTATTTCGCCTTAAGGCAATCGAAATTCTAAAGAGTGTCAACCGTCCAACAACGATGGTCAGTCTCGTTTCCAGGTACATAATCGAGGGTTTATTGTTATGTTGGCGGTATTGGCTGTGCTTCATTCTAAATAGTATGATAACCATCAATTTTATTAGCTAGCTAGATTTTGAGTCAAATCAAGTGTAAATGTGTATAGTTCTATATATCGAAACTTAAAATTCATTTCTATTCAAAACACTTATCATCATCAACATAATCATCATAATTATCATTAAACATCATTACAATACAATCAATATCATATTCGATGAATAAATATATTTTCATTACATTCATCAGCATTACAATAGATTTCCATTCAATTTTCCTCATTTATATTATGTATTTTCAATTTTTATTATTTTTTTTTGTATGAAAATTATTGGAAAAATCAAAATAAAAATCCAACATTTTTTTCCATCATTTTCAATCAATGGTGTAAGGCAGCAAAGAAAAGCAATAACATTAATTCAATTAAGGATTAAAGTTTTTATTTCGTTTAAACTCGCTCACTGTATATGTGCATGTGTATAAAACGGATATATGGAGGAAGCTGTGTGGAAAATCGGAGGAGTAACAAAAAAAAATTTTTTTTTTCATTATGGCTTGATCGATTATTATAATACGGTTAATGCTTGTGTATATACATGTATACGTATACGAGACATATGTCAAATTAAATTTCCACATGGAACCGATCAACCAACCAACCAACCAGCACACAAATAATAAAAAAAAATTGATGGCTCAATAAAACAACATGTTTTAAGTATATGTTCGTGTATAGTGAACCATTAAAGTGATTGACATCGTGTATAGTAGATGTTTAACATGTATATGGTTGTAAAATACAATTTTCGGCGATAAATAAATTTTCATCTGCCGATGTATGGGGTATATATAAATGCATCGCGCTGCCATTTATTATCTCAATCGTATTCGATTTATCTTTTTAGCAAATTTACAATAATTATTCAATTCGATTGTTTTTACACACCTTGTGTATGTATGTTTATATACGCGGGAAATCAACTGGAAATTATATGCTTCGAGTAAATTGATTGACACTTTTTCGATGTACTTGTATGTACATACTCAAAACGATGTGTGATAAATCTCTTAAATTACAGCCACAAATCAAATTCTGATCAATTTCATCATCATTATCGCCAGCCATGCTTTAAGATTATCTGCGCCACCTTATGTGTTGCGCACACCACACATAGAGAGAGTGTATTCGTTTGTTTTCAAATTTAATAAAGTAATTTTCAACAATATTTCGTTGTTATTACTATTGTTGTATATGTTTAACACCATACAGCATATATGAACAAGAACAAAAATTGACATTTTCTTATTTATTTATTTGTTTTTTGTTTTGGTACAATATATATGTATAGTGGAGGAGGGTAGGAGAAAATGGAATTAAATTTTTTTTTCGCTACCTCCCTCCCTCCCCCCGTTCATCGTTTGGAAAATTTATATATAATCAGTCTTAACACTTGTTTTTTTTTGGTTGCTTTCTGCTCTTCTATATAATACATTATATATTGTTGTGTTGGGGGTGGTTGTGTGCTGGGCTGAAAATTTATTTATATATTTTAACTGATTTGAATATTTTATTTTAAATTGAATTACATTTAAAATTTTTATGTTCTGTATACAAAGGATTGTTGTTGATACGGTTGGATGCGATCGGGAGCGTTTGAGCTGGGTGGGGATGGTGTGGGGCGTAAAGGGAAACGGAAGAAAATGCCTATAATTTATCTTAATACAAACAAAAAAATATAAAATAAAGGCTAATTCACGGAGATAAGGTTAGATGAATTTTGTTAAAGTGAATTATCTTATACAAAATCAATTCTTAAAGCGGATGATGTTTGGATTAGAAAATCACTTGTATTATGTCAATTCATTAACTAATGCGTTTCGTTTGACATAGGCAGAACATATACTAAAATTGGAAACCTGG
This sequence comes from Tipula lateralis, assembly GCA_963932295.1. NCBI lineage: Eukaryota > Metazoa > Arthropoda > Insecta > Diptera > Tipulidae > Tipula > Tipula lateralis. The sequence continues at coordinate 64,575,172 of OZ010736.1, read as the reverse complement.
TACAGGATATAAGATTACCATCCGCAAGTTAGTAGACATGTGAACGAGCAACATGATGGATGTAGGAGAAATTCGTTTTTTGTTGACATGCCCCAAAAGAAAAATGTAACGGAAGCAGAAACGAGTTATTTCAGAACAGGTCTGACTTTAGTAGTCGGTATAGTAACAAGAAGATTTCTGGACCTTGTGTAATCCTAACAGAAGCCTTAAAGAGGCTTTGTAACGTGTCACAAACACTAATGCGGTAGCTTTGGTAGACAAAAGTAAAAAAACACAAATTGGGCACCAGTCTATCGGCACGTAATGTCCCTAGCTTAGCTCTATGAGCAGGTTGACTCGATAGGGGAGATTACCTGGTATGGAAATAAAAGCTACCACTAGGACGACCAATACAATGTAACGAGGCTGAGATGCCAATTTACGAGGGGGAAGCAAATGAGAATTTATAAATTGAATAAGATAAAAATAAAAGGAATAAATTTAGAAGAAAGGATGACTCACCGTTTTCTTTGCTGTTGGTCGTGATCCTCATGTGTCGTTGTCTACACCGCAAAACTGGTACCGTTACTCCTGTGCTTTCTATTACCGTTGTTTTATAAGATTGAAATGTTTTATAAGATGAAATACTTTGTAAAATGTTTTATATGAAAGATGGCTGTTTATAATATGAAAGGTTTTTCATGGGATTTGGTTTATGATTGAAAATGTTTGATTGAAATGTTTTACAAAAACGATTAAGATTTAGATTAGCTATTAAATAGCTTTTGTTAGTAAGTAAGTTTTATTATTTGTGGTTATGATACTAGTAATTCTCCCTTTGGCTTAGGTATGTAAGGGAACGTTATTCATTAATTCCCTGAACTTTCGTATCTTATAGTTTAATTATATTCTTACCCTTTTGGTTATTTCCTTTTGATAAAAAATTTTTAGAAAAACTTTTAAATTTTATATAAATTTTATTGGATCTTGTAGTGATCAATATCAATTACAACTGAATTACTTATTAATTATAACTATATTGCAATTGGATTACTTATTACAATTCTCGATTATAATTCTTGTGTTACAACTCTGATGATAAAACTCAACTCCGATACCAAACTGATGATACAAAACTGATTTTCTTATATCTAAATTTTGTCTTATATACTAAATTTTATGTTTTGTCTCTTTCTTTTTGATTAACCAATAGTGTTATAAAAATATTATTATCATCTATTGATGGTGTAAAATAATGAGTGTGTTACTCGTAAACACTAATGTTTGTTTACTTTTGTTTTAAGTTAAAATAAGGGTTTAAAAATGTGTGAAACAATTTAACATAAGGAGTTGTAAAAGTGTCAACTCGTTTGTTTATATCTTTTATTTTTAAAATGGGATTCTTAGTGTAAGTGTTTATTACTATGTTATAATAACTATAAAAGAATAAAAAATGTCTGGTTAATTTTAAGAAACAAATTTAGAAATGTCAATGCATTTGTTTATGATATCGGTATGTAAAATATATTCTTGCATAATGTATGTTTTATTACTGTTTTATGATTACTATAAAAAGAATGAAATAAGGATTAAAACATGTCTGGTTAATTTTAAGGAATTGATTTAGAAATGTCAATGCATTTGTTTATGATATCGGTATGTAAAATATATTCTTACATAATGTATGTTTTATTACTGTTTTATGATTACTATAAAAAGAATGAAATAAGGATTAAAACATGTCTGGTTAATTTTAAGAAATTGATTTAGAAATGTCAAAGCATTTGTTTATGATATCGGTATGTAAAATATATTCTTGCTAATGTATGTTTTATTACTTTGTTATAATAACTATAAAATAATGATTAGAAATGTCTGGTTAATTTTAACAAATTTAAACAAAGATTTTCATTTGAGGAATGCCAATGCATTTGTTTATGATAACGTTTCGATATGTATTTGTGTTTATTACTATATTATGATATTAACGAGTATCATATAAAATTATTGAGGAAGGTGGCGATATGTTTATTAATATATTCTTTTTGCCAGATGTTTTGGTTTCTTTTGGAGAAACACAACACCGTTAAACACGCGCCTATTTCCCAACGATCACGCCTGCGCCTATGTTTTTTTTGGATCACTCGCTTGTTATTTTACCAGTTTGCGTTTTTTTTATTGTTCTGCATCACACTTTATTTTATTTTCCCATCACTTTCAATTTATCATCCCATCACTTCCAGTTTATTATCACTTATCACTTAATTCACAAAAGTTTGATATTATGCAATAAAAATGTTTATTTTTACAATAGGAGAAACCTCGAGCTGTGACTCATCAAGCACAGAAGCAAATGCCGAACAATACACAAAAAACGCACAATAATTAGTAGTATAAGAGTAATACAGTTTCTTTTTTTTCTATATTTAAGATAAAAACATTACAATACTTATTTTTTTTATAAATTTAGGCCATCAAAATTACGCCAAAACTTTTGTATTTATAATTGTTTTTCTTTCGGTGACTTCTCTTTATATTTGGTCTTCCTTGTCCACGTTCACCTCTTGAATGTACAGCTTCTTTTTTTTTGCATTTTTCTACGTCATCGAAATTTCCCATGAACGTGGTGGAATTCCCTCGCCATGCTGCCATCTATATACCATATTATGTTTGACGGTGTCTCCATCTATGTTCTAATAGACTCTCGTTGTCGGTGAGTTCATGTAATAAACGAATATAATTAAGTTGGCGATCTTAGGACAAAAACGAAAATGACAGAACAACAGTGAGTTTTACTGGAACGGATAGCGATTCAATGGAGAAGGAATATAAACTGAATGGATGGAATAATAATAATATTCAGCATTAGACTCAACACTCTAAATCTTACTAAATTGAGTGTTTGTGTGTTGCTTTGTGCCACTACCGTGTGGAATGCTACAGCTATTAGTAACTTCTCGCACTTGCTTTTGAACATCTTGATACTTTTGTTTTACTTTAAAAGAATGTGCTGAAACCCCTGTTGAAACGGGCCATACGAGGATCTTTTTCCCAAATAACATGGATATCGAAAAGGTCATTTAACCATCATTGCAATCATAAAGGTTATTACTGCGGTCGAACGTTTCAGCTATTCAAAATGGCTACTATACTCGTCAAAAGGCGAAATCTTTGGTGTGTCTGGTGACCCTGGATGTACAAAATGTATTTAACTAAGAAACATTCAGATACCCGACTGTCTATTAACTCTGATGCGTAATTAGAATATTCGACGTCTGTTTTACGATAATAAAAGAAGATTAATGCCCGAGCAGCGTAAGGGTCAAGTCTTCAACCACACCTCTGGAAAATTTTGTGTGACATTTAAGACTAGTTCTGGTTGGTAACGCCGACGATGTCGCGGCAATAATCACATCTCCACCAGCTGACTTGCTCTAACATAAATTCAACGAAAGTATTGGAAGGCCGGACGTATGGATGGAAAAACATGGATTATAACTAGCAATCTGAAACACAGAGATTCTCATACTTCACAGGAAAAAAGGATACCGAAAATTATCCCTTTAATAATCGGTTGAAAAATAGTTCTAAACGACGAGGTGTTGTAGAGACGAACTTAGGACATCAGATTGACTTACTGGAAGCATATCTGCTGTACATGTGATAGAGTAACTACTAGTTGGACCCACTCAGTAGACTAGTGAATGATAAGAAAGATCACGCATGAGTAAGCGAAAACTGCTTATGAGAGTCGCTGAATCAGGATTGTTGTATGGGGTGGAAATATTAGCTGATGTGATGAGAATAAAAAAGGTGCCGGAAGAGTTAGCATCACCCGAGCAATGATTCACTGCTTAGAGTCACATGTGCGCTTCGGACAGTGTATTAAGCTTCTGCTCTCGTTACTGCCGTAGTGATTCCAGTTGATCTTCTAGCACGATATATGTTTCAACATAGTGCAGATCGTGGAAGAAGCTAAGTTTCATTAAGGTGTCGATAATGTGGGTCGGGTCAACTTAGTTAGATCAGATCTTAAATCAGTTTGTCGTCTGTAATCATCTGACAAAGTTTCTATCGTGAGAAATTACGCGGTAAAACAATTAATCCGTTATCCAATCATGCAGCGATCAGATTAAATCAGATCAAGTGTAGATGTTTTAGGCTGGTGTGGTTCTGACTAGCTTTAGATAATGACTGGGAAGTTTGATGTTTTGAGAAGATTTGTGTAGTTATAGATTAGGATTGTGTATGAAATAATCGGTTCAAATAGAAGGTGAAATCGTGAAGTATGATCTTCGACTGGATGAAGCAAACTATTTGTGAAGCCCGGTCTGAGTTAACTCTTCCAGGATGAAGATAAAAAATGTTCATTTACAGCCTTTTCAACCGTTTCTAAAACATCTTTAGGCATGGAAATATATGAGTGTCTCATTTGAGTAGATCGTGCCAGTTTTAATCGTAATTAAACAGAGCGACGTCCGGATTTGTGCTTTACTTATTTAGAGGTACGAGTCTTGAAGACGTTAGGGAGTGACAATGCGGCTGTTAGAATTGAAATTCCTTAAACAGCAAAAGTCTGCGAAAATGTTATGAAAAATCTGATTTGTAACACGACTAGAGGTGGCTTCTTGACCGACATCATATTCCATACATAATGTTAATATTGTATATAAACCATGTTTAATCCACGGCAAGTTTAAAAATCAGTCAAGTGTAAAAGTAGTTAAAGTGAGCAGTGATGATTAGGTTCTAGAGCAAGGGCCTCAATAGCGTGGAATAAGTGAATTGTAATAATAAATGTGATGTGCAACTGGAGTGTTGCTTTTATATATCAAAGACTGTTGCTTTATTGTTGTCAAATTTGAGTTCCAGTCGATCCTACTACTTTTTGGTAGTAATCGGACATGTAAAAGCTACAATTGCTGAATCGCTCTCTACGAGGTATCGTTTTCACCGTGACAAAAGTCGCTGCAGCCATATATAACACGATTGATTATTCTTTCAAATGTTAGAAACTAAAAGTTGTACTGAACCGTACATGACAACGGGTTTGCTCAATAGTCAAGAACAGATTGGTTGATAAAGTCATAAGCTTGTTTGAGATTTATGAATATACCTCGTGTTCATCACAAGATTTTTGAACTCGATTAATAGTTTCCGTTTTGAAAGGAATCTACTTGGAGTGTATTGTTGTTTAATCAGTTCATGGCATTTGTGAATTCCTTAATAAAAATATGTTAACACTTTAGTTTTTATACGGACCATTAAGCAACTAAGTCTGAACTCATTTTGTGTATGAAGTAAAAGATCATAAACCAAGCAAGGTAATAATAGCAAGGTAATAATAATTTTAGAATTTTAAAAAATAGAGTTTTGTGAACCTACCACAGTTTGTCTGGTTGTGCTTTCTATAAATTACATTATACATAAAAGCTTTATATCATAAATAAAAGATTTTATTTTATATTTATAAAAATATCAATACAACGGATAAACCTCAATCAGTTCAAATCAATAAGCTTAAATGTATTAAACGAATGTCAAAGCTTCCGCAGAAATAATATCAATTTAGCTTATTCAACATATCTAATGTGAAACAGATTTGAAATGGACCCGTATCAATTTTTATAAATTAACAATGAAAACTTAAATTATATAAAGTTTTAAATAAATGTCTACGTCTGATATCTATATATAATGTTGTATTATACGGAAACCTAAAAACAATCAACCAACTTTATCTCGTTCATTTAATTTTATATTAAAATTGACAAGCTCGATTAAATAATTAGATAACTTTAACTTATCTAATTAGATAATATACGAGTATATACTCTGCCAGTCCAAAGTTTGTTGTATTTTCAACAACGTTTGAACGTAAAGTTTGTGTAAAGTTTAATATTTCAATTTGTCGATAATGAGCGACGATCAAGAGCTTTTTGTGTCATATTATGTTGTTTTATGATCAGAACCACACAATACGGTATATATACAATGTCTTATTTCTATAATTTATATTCTTTATCATTCAAACCTGACCTATTTCTTTTACCAAAATGGGAAAACTTTGTAATATATTTTCATCGTCTTTCTACTCCTTTGCGATAATATACATTTATATATACTTTGTGTGTTTGTATGTCGCATTGTCTTTGCTGCTAATTTTTATCTTATACAGTTATGTTTCCTGCCATTTTCCTTTTACACACATACATACATGTATTTATTCTTCAGAGACACACAGCGCACAAATAAAATATTATTGAAAAATAAAAAAAAAATACAAACTTTGAAACAAATGAAATTTCCACTTTGTACTTGTGTGCTTTCATTAACTTTGAAATGAGAAATACAATGAATTTAAATTGTATATGTATGTATGGGTGTGTGTGCTTTAAGTGTTGCTGTTGAAAGAAATCAAAGAAAAAAATTGTGAAGGTAGTTGGAGGCTAATAATAACGATATGATGATAAAATATGTTTGTGAGTGTTTTTTGCTGGAGCTTTTAACGTTTATGCACAATCCCTATGAATACTATTAAACGATACAAACAAGTTACACGACACTCCCAGAACAGTGTAGTAAATAGTGTTTTAGATTATTCATTTAGTGCTGTTTAACCGTCATTATCAACTTTAGAATGTTAAAATGATCGACTTGGCATAACGCGTTGCGATAGCAGACAATATGACTGTTGTGTGAATCCTTGTGATTGTGCACTGTTCCAATGTGTTAATTATAAAAAGATTAAGAAGCCTTTGTGGCAGTTTAAACCGAATCAAGAGTTGATTTGAGTTCGTCTGTTGCTAGAAAATGAAAAAGCTGGTTAGATATGGGTATTATGTATTCAAAACGTATTCATCAATTCAAATCAATTTCGAAATTCTCGAAATTTCGAAAACTGTGATTCACTAAAATCAAGACGGATGTGTTCACTATATAGTGGATGAAATTGCAATGCATCAGGTGAAGTAGCTCACCATTTTCTGATCTTTACTCAGTGAGTCATTGCATCGTTATAAATATCCAGTTGTTATGCAATTCGTTCCAAAGTTGCATTCGTCTATTAAAGAAGAAGCTCAATAATTAAAATTTATCTGCCGCAGATGATATGTCTGACGAAGTTAATGGTCAAAGTTAGTAAAATTCTTAGTTCGGAAGATCAACTTTGTATCGTGCATAGTATACAGCTCGTAGTTCATCAAGAAACGAAATTCTTGATGGACGTTATTGATGAACATGACGGGCAAGTAGAAGTAGATTTGGATTCGAAACTTTTTAAGATGAAAATGGAATAGTTTTGTTGATATAGTTCAGTCGTAAAAGTAATTGCCAAAGCATAACTCATATTATAAAAAAAAAGAAAGACGGTCCGCTTGTTTAAACGATCTACAGTTAAGAATGATTTATTGCAGAAGTATATTCTAGACGAAGATAGAGAAGGTTCTTAATAATGGTAGATTACGAAACACGGTGGAGCAGTTTATTTGCCATGTTGGAACATTAAAATCGTGTCAAAACACCGGTACACATATGTCTTTGAACTTGAAGTTGAACATTGCTTTCTCTACAAAAGACTTTTTTGTGTCGTACATCATCAATCCATGGATTCTAAACCTAACAGAGAGGGGTTATATCATCGATCGTAATCAGATGGTGAAAAATCTTTTTTGCATCCTGTCCCAGGATTCGAAACTCTAATGACCGAACCGTATTCCAAACGGAATCCCAGCTAAGGGAAATCATGACAGCAATGAGGTTAAGAAAAAGTTGAAAACAGAAGGAACTGGACAAACGAGGTCTTCGTAGAACGGGCAATAAAGCTTATAAATTGCTTTATCAGAGAAAACATGTTTACAGACGAGTATGAGTTTAATACTATGGCACTGGGGATTCAGTACAAGGGGAAACAAATACTGTGATGATTATTTTTATAACGGGTCCAAATGACCATATCCAAGTACCTGGAAGGTTAAATATAAAACGTAAAGTATGCCCCAAAACCAAAAATATATAGCAGGGAAGTTTTAAAATCGGTGACTTGGTATAAATCAACCCAGATGGCTCAGTGGTTAAAGCTTTGCTTAACGAGCAGGTATTACGTCTCAATAGCGGTCCTCTTTTAGACTGTAATGGCGTAGGGTAGGATGTAAATTAACGATAGAGCTGAGAGAGTGCGTTAAACCCCAAAAACTATTGCCAAAAAATAAAAACAAACAAAGAAGACACGATATAAGAAAAAATGATCTTTATAAGAACTGAACAAGATAGATTTCAACAGAACTTAATATCAGATGTTAGTGAGACGTATAATTAATGTCGGTCTTTTTAAATGCTTTATAGTTAACACAATGAAATGGCCTTATCAAACTTAAAACGAAGGAATTTTGGTAAAATCTTGCTGGCGTTAGATTGGAAATATGAAAGCGATCAAAACTGAGTGCTTCAAACTTGTTTAAAACTTAAAGGCCGATGTCGTTCTCGTGGCAGAGAAAGTAGCGTGCTTGCTCTGTCAATCGAGGGTCTCGGGTTCGATTCCCGGGTGGTGACGAAACACCAGTCACGATTGTGTGTTTTTAATCTATATTTGTATGGGGGTTGAACCTCAAGGCCGAAAGTCAAAAACTACAGGAGCTTGCTTATGGACATATGCAATTTGTGTATCTTACAGATTACAATATAGCTTCCTAATACACCGAGAGAATAAGAAAACAAAATCCATTTACTGATGGTAATCGCGATACGAGAAAAGCGCTACTATTATCTTCGAAATCAATAGTTACTGCCGAACCATGGCTTGTGGGGTAATAAATGAAATTGCATATAATATGATCGACCCATTTGTTTATTATCGACGAATTGGATTGGACTCCGACAGATCTAACTCAATTGGCAACGATAGACCAGTTATTAATTGGTAACCAACAATTGGGTTTGTGTCAACCCTAAAGGTAGGCACATTTCTGTTGAATCAACATAATCATTACATGTGGTCATTACACTTTCGAAGTTTAATCAGAAATTGATTCCCGTTGAATCTACATCACGACTTGAAACAAAAATTGTGCGTAATCAGTATACTTCGGTTGAATCGTTGTCAGCCATTAGTTTTTGATCGAATCCAATACCATTCGAAGTACATATTGTGAAAACGTGTTTCCATCGAAAACAGTGTGGTCATAGCTTCATTTCAATAGGTCTTGAAGTTGCTAAAGGTAGGTTTACGATATTTTTATCATCGGTCGATTGCTTTTAATGTTTTGATTAACAAGTGTTGCGTGCTTGTTCATCTTATGGCTGAATTCTCGTCGATTGGCGGGTATTTTCAGTTGAATAAATGTTCTCGATTGCAATCAACCCAGATTAAACCATTGTGACTTTTGATTGTGGCATCAATTAAGACATCTACACAATTTTGTGACTTGTAAAAGTTGGGAAAAGTTACAAAAATACCCAACATACATAAAACATTTCTACGGGCCGTTCTAGGCGACATACAAAATTTGCAGACTAATCCAAATGTCCAATCTACAAGGTTACAAGCAATACCATGTCGAAAACATTTGAAATAAGGATGATACCTACTAGGTTCTTGGTGTATAGGTCTGATAAATTTGTTGTCTCGTTTTTAAATAATCAAAGAAATTGGTCAATAGCTTAAGACACCAAACGACTACCATTCGAGGCTAGAATGATAATCTTTATCAACTTCCACTAGTCGATACATTGTGTTATTGAGCATTATACATTTATTAATGATTATACCCATTCTTCGTCGAAATCGGCCAGTCGGTAATTCATAAATGTTTTTCGTTACTTATGATAAACAGACATATCTTGATTTCGTATACAAGCTCTCGAGGAAGATCAAAAAACTTTGTAGTTTCGTAAACTGACAGTTATACAGTAACAACACTTCTTTTGAAGTCAGCATCAACGAATTTTAGATAATGCACTTTGATATCGTATAAGGTGGTTATCCAAACATTGGTGACTTTTAAAGCACTAATTTGTAGCTTGACCTAAGGTTGTATGATTTATTTATTGAAACTCTATCGGAAAAAATAAATAATTCAGGATCATCCCAAAAAAATTGGTTTTTAGCATTCTATAGTTCGATTTGTCATACATTATAAATTTAATGCAGGGTCACTACAATACATGCAATATGTAGCGAAATTGCCCCAGACCCATATATAAAGTGAATAATGCTTGTAAAATGTAGTTCAAGATTAACTTCACCAGGTTGTATATATAAACCATTAATAAGTAAAATAGTTGGCGTTTATTTATAAAAGGATCCTAATAATCCTTTAAGCCCAAATTTTATGATGACCATATACTCGCCTATATAACCATAGTGTTCTGTCTGCGGTGATTGAACAACCTTTTTGTATACAATTCCAACATCACCCGGTTATAAAACGAAAACAAAATGCCATCGGCAATAAATATCAAATAAAAGCTTTATGCATACAACAGAAAAAATGCTTTCAACTTATATACATATTTACATTTCAATAATAATAAAATGAAATACGTAAATGATCAACAATAACTTGTTAAAAATCATTTTCGCTATAATTGCTGTTATATGATAATTTTAATACACAAAATTTTTGTGTTTTGTTTTCCATTTTCCATGTTATTTTTCCTGCCCTCCGCCTATCCCCCCCGAACATGCAAATAAAATTTTATTGTTATCCCAAATTCTAAAGTACCTGTTGTTTGATTTTAATTAAAAATAACGAATAAAATTTTGTTTTTTTTTGTACATTTTCGCGAAGTATTTTTTTTTTAAATATTCATTTTCATTTACATATCTCTGAACGATTTTTCTTCGCGTTCAGTTGGTAGCTTTGTGCTATACTGTGGAACTTTCTATACTCTATGTACGTATATAAACTGTGAGAATGTATTTATTAAATTTATTTTTATTTTATTTTATTTTTTTTATATTTTAATAGTTAGATATGAAATTAAATAAAATTTTATTGAAAGCTCACTCCTTTATATAGTGATAATAGCAGGGTGCTTAAGCTCTATAGATAAATAAGATTTTAAGTAAAGCTTAATCTTAAATAAATTGGTGTTATTTATGATTTTGGAAAAGGCGTGGTACTGATATGGTTGTTCAAGCCAGACGAGATAACATATGATATGCCTTCTGAGAATGGCTATTAATTGGTCTAGAACGGTTCTCATTTGGTAAACATTTGGTTTTGGCCATCTTATTAATTTTAGTTTCTGCGACTTAGCCTCCATATCAGATTTCTTCTCTTAACCTAGATGGCGTTGTTTTATTTTTACGGATATTTTTTGGGCATTTCAATTCTTTTGAACAATCTTTAAATTGTTTATATTAGATGAGAACTATATCATCTACAAATGTTCCTTAGGTCAGTTAATTGGTTGTAAGCCATATCTATTGTATACATAATTGATTGGAAAGATATTTTTGTATCGATTCTGCTGGTTTACAATAAAAAATGTGTTAGGCACACAGTGAATATTCTATCTTACATCTAAATCCAAAGTCCAGTGCTTTCTCTAACAGAATAGGACGATTCACAAATGGTATTAAATAATTGAGAGTTATCTGGTGGCTTGTCTGATTTTACATTTACGAGATCTTCCACTAAATTGGGAAGTAAGCATTTCGTAGTACTGCATTGATTAAGTAAGTTAGAAAATTTATGATACACTTTCGCTGTGATAAGGTCTTATCCTGGAGCTTTTCAACTTGATTTTACTTCCAAAAGATAAATATATGTGTTTGTAAAAGTTAGTAGCCTTATTACTTTTGGTGTTCAAAATGGGGATGCGCTCTCCCTTATACTTTTTCATCTCATGTTGGAATACATCCTTCGTAGAAGTGAAAATCCTCTACACAATATCTTATTACAACAATCCAATCAACTTTTTGCGTTTGAAGAAGGTATCTGTGTTATTGGATTTTTATTTATTTTTTTTTGTAGTGTTGTTTGTCACTCAGGCTCTAATGGCCCATTGTGACTTCCCACTATATTACTGTACGTTTCGGCTATAGGTCCGATTTACGTAGAAACCATCTGTACATTGAATAGCTCTAAGTCAGCCTATAGTACTGACATTGAAGATGGGACGTCACACGGATTCTAACCTCAACTGGGTCTCAGATGAGTTCATTCTCACCACCGATCGTACCACCCCAGACGATCTATGGTGCTCGCTTTTCTCATCCTGCCCCTATCGGGATTCGAACTCGGTACCACCCACTCTATGCCGCAGTGTTCTAACCACTGCGCCAAATGGACGGTGATTGGATGGAATGCTAATGGAAGAAAAGAGATACTTCATCCACTGGAAGAGTTTTCAGCTTCAAAACCAAAACAAAATATCTAATCTCTGGTTCTTGAATCTCTCATTACTCACGACAATAGTAAGGAGAGAATATCAAGCTCGCCTTGCCACTGGCAATTGGGCTTCATATGCTCTACGTCCACTTCTGAAATCAAAATATCTTGCAAAATACAGATAACCTGAAACTATACAGTGTTTATCAGACCCGTTGTCATGTATGGATGTGACAGTTGGACCTTGACGGCCCAAAACGCGACGTTGATGGCACATACCGAGTTCTTTTAATCACGAGATCAGAAATTTAATGCAAATTCCTGATATCGTGCATGAAATCAAAGGACAGCGAGTACGCTGACTCGGTCACGTTTTGCGTGCTGATCCGAATCGAATAATACAGCGTTATTTGAAGGTTGAGCCGCCTTTCGGTAGGCGAAGAGGTTGCTATCGGCACCGATGTCTCAACGGCGTATGCTTGCTGGCTCGTTATCGAAACCGATGGAGTCAGATTGTTGAAAGGGTACGGGTCACCAATGGCCAGTTAAAGTCGTTAAAAATATATGCAAACACTATAATTGTTTAGGTTTTATTTCTTTAGACAACTGCTTAGGTTTTCTCGTTAAAACATGATTCAGATTATTTTTTAACAGGTTTTTAAATCACGCGGCTTCGTGTTTCCACCAATCTCAATCTCCACTCTAGGTATTTTGCATTGTAAAGCTACCCTTGTTAAACAAAGTGATGCTGATTGTAAATTTGTTCAAATGTTTCATTTTATAGCATGTTTTGTTGGACCGCATATAATTGTTAATATTTTTGTGTCTCCTATAGCCAGTATAATAAAACCTTTTATGTTTCGTGAAGTTAAATTATTATAATTATATTGCCACCATGTGCTGATCCACCATGTGCAGGATGGTTTGTGTTTCAGACAGTCGGTATTATGAATTTAGGATATAAGCATTACGTCAAGTGTGTGAAGTTATTTCAGGATCTTATCCCATAAAAAAATAAAATGTTCATCAGGTAATACTAATTTGTTTCCAAACAAACTTTGATCGGGATTGAAAATCTCTTGATTATGATTTGTCAGTTTTTGTTTATAGAAGGTAGAAGCTTGTTCGATGTTGAATACTTATTTCCTACTACTGATGACTGATTTCGAACAATTACACAATTTTCTGTGATGATTTTAAAAAATCCTGGGATGGGATGAAATTAGTATTACCTGATGAACATTTTATTTTTTTCTGGGATGAGAACCTGGGATATCTTCAAACGTCGAGTAATGTTCCAGCACGCTACATCTAATTTCTTGTCCACGCTTTTATTACCCGTTGCCATTCCATTTTGAGCATGGTATGATTTTAAAACAATGGTTGTTAGAATGTTTAGGGTAATATCCATGTTATCATCAAATTATTAATTTAAAATCTTCGATCTGTTACTTGGAGATAACCGCGATACTTTATATGGTATACATTTTTCAAATTTTAATACAGAGTTTTCATGACTGAATCACTTCGAAAACTTATTTAAAAGTCACTTTGCATTTTTTTTTTCAGATAGTCTGCCTTTTTTAAATCCTATTAAAGTACAATCCTTGTAAAATTATACGTACAGTTCGTCACACGAACATGATGTAATTATAAGTTTGTGTTTGCTGCGGAGGCAATTTCTTTCAATAATATCTGTTCAAAGCTCAATTTAAGGACAGAAGGAAGCGGTTGGGTTTTCCGATGCTTTGTTGCTTTTTGATTGAAACTGTACCATTCGTTGTTTACCTTTCTCTTTCTGTTTTGAAGTTTAGTTACACTGCACTCTATAGTAAAAGTAGAGACAATTCCGCTTTTTGTTAAACTCTTAGTTCCCTTGGATCACCACTTTAAGACACTAGGATTTAGTAGAGTTTCTAAAATTCATTTTCGTATCTAGTTGCGATTGGGAAACTTAGGGCTTCCAACTCTACTTGCACAAATCTAGTTTAGATCTGATCTAATAGAAAACACCATATTGGGTAACAACTTCGAATGAAAAGTTAAGTTTGCAGCTTTTGTTGTGAAGTAATTACAAATTATCACTAATGTAAGGAACACCGATATTAGTGTTCTTAGAGGAAATGTTAATTTTTCTAAAAAGATAAGTTTTTCTGTAAGGAATTCACTCGTATATTAGTCGAGAACTATACGGAATATTCGGTAGCTCAAAAAGGTTGAATATTTTGTGAAAGACGAAAACAAAGTTAACTAAGGCAGCATGAATACATTTCAGAATTTTATGTTGTTGTCAAACATAATTGGTACCGGAAGACACATGGTTACTGCAACACTTTCTACATCTGGTGATATAGAATATGGTAATGAAATTATAAACTCAATCATAAGGACAATATACAGGGCCTGATAGAAAAATACACGATTTGACTCATGTTACTGAATACAGACACAAATACTTGTTTTGAAGGTTACTCGTCGAGTCGACATACGAAGACTTAAGATTATAATTTTTCAGTATTGTCTAAAAGATTAGCGCATAAAGTAGGACCACTTCCACCGTCTAATGGCTACCAATATAATTTGACTAAAATAGACTGATATAATTGTTGGCCAGAAACTAATCCATGAGTTAAACAATTTCATACAACGCTGTGTCGTCAGGACGGAGTAAAGTTCGTAATAAAAGGAAATAGGAGAACCAATCCAAAATAGTGTTTTTGAAAAACTAAATCAATGTCAAGACAGTTTTTGCATTCAAACTGCATTATATCAGTCTCTATCGTATGGTAAACTGTATGGTGAACAAGTTCCACCGGGTTCTTTAATTGTGTATCTTAGATAGATAAAATATGACGTACATGAGTAGTTGAGTTCACGTTAGTTTTTTAAGGAATACGGACAGCAATCATAATCGATTTGGAATAAAGAAACAAGACGAGTCCCACACACATACTCCGTTCGTATCGGTACAATAAAACCTGCTAAAGTAGGGTTTTAGAACGTTCGTTTGGGGAGCAAAGATTAAATTTATTGTGACAACGTATTGGTTTGGCGGGGCGGTGTCCGTAAGTGCCTAGGTCTCCAATACATATTTTACTAAATATTCAATAGCCTTCCCTCTATTTTAGGCCTTCGTTTTTTAAAATAAGTGAACATTATATAATTTGGAGAAACATTACTTGTTTTTGTCTCAGCAATCTGTTATGGAATTAAATCAGTTCCAACTAATTCAAAAGTTAAAGCAGACATCTTACGTTCATGTACTTGGGTTTACCAAGTCAAATCGAAGTCGAACAGCTATAAGGATCGATTTGACCATATGGAAATTGCGTTGCTTCATGAAAGTAACATTTAGGATTCGCGTAAATTATGTCTAAATAGTGTCGTAAAACCTCTTTTTTTTGCGGTTTTTACAGGCCATTATTGGCCTGTAAAAGTCGCTCTCTACGCCGTGGATCCATCGTCTCCGACAGCGACCTCTTCGCCTACCGAAAGGCGGTTCTCCCTTCAAAGATCGCTGTATCATTCGGTTCGGATCAGCACGCAGAACGTGTCCGAGCCAGCGTACTCGCTGTCCTTTAATTTCATGCACGATATCAGGAATTTGCATTAAATTCCTGATCTCTTGATTGAAAAGAACTCGGTAAGTGCCATCGACGTCGCGTTTTGTGTCATATATCACACACATTATTCCTTTTTTCGAATGTTAGAAGCCATCTTTCGTACTCATCCGTCAAGGGCCAACTCTCACATCCATACATGACAACGGGTCTGATCAACACTCTGCACAGTTTCAGCTTATCCGAATTTGCAAGATATTTTGATTTCAGCAGTGGACGTAGAGGATACAAAGCCCGATTGCCATTGGCAAGGCGGACCTTGATATCCTCGCCCACACTGTTATCGTGAGTGATGAGAGATCCAAGATACTTGAATCTCATCACTCCTTCAAACGTGTGGTTTCCACTACTGAAATCACTTGCGTCTTGGTCTCGAAAACCAGATATCAGATATTTGGTTTTGGACTCATTGATTTTGAGACCAACGGAAGCTGAAAACTGTTCCAGTGGATCAAGTATCTCTTTCACTCCGTTGCCATTTAATCCAATCACACAGATATCATCTGCATAAGCAACTTTAATACAGCATTGTGACGGCGTTACTGTCATTTTACAGAGATGTACATATTTTTGCGGTATTACTAAATTTTCATGCGCATACCATAATCTCTGGTATCTTCTCGCATTTCATGCGATCACCCTTTTTGAATATTGGGCATAACGCGGCTACTTTCCATTCTTCGGGCATAACTTCATTTCGTCAAACCAATCGAACTAGGTCGAAAAGGCAGTTCTACAAAGTTAGCCTTCCGAATATCAAGAGCTCTGAATTAATGCAATCAACTCCTGGTGAACGATTTTACTTTAATTTCCGCATGGCCATTGTGAATTCCTCATAGGATGGATCCTCAATGAACATCTCTGTGGTCCGTATTTGAGGGTATTCAACTACATCTTGTGATAAATGTGGAACATTTAGTAGATTAGAAAAATGTTCACGTCATGTATCGAGTACCCTATCGACGTTAACACAGAGGTTTCCATCCTGGTCCCGAATGGCAGTTGACCGAGATCTTAAGGTATGGTGCAATTCGGTGATTCCTTTAAAGAAACCACGCGAATTGTGCTCATTGCTGAGTTGTTGTACTCTTAAGATCTTAACCTTCTACCATTCGGACTTCTTCTGTCTACAAATGCGTTTAGCTGTCCTCCTAGCAAGAACTGCTTTGTTTTTTTTGCAATTTTAAACCGAGTCTGCGCTTCGTTGTGGGCTATATTTCGTTGCTCAACAGCAAGACGACACTCCTCATCAAACCAATCATTTTTGGGCTTAGTTTTCACTATACCGAGAGTGTGCTGGGCAGAATCGACAACCGAGGTTTTCAATACTTCCCAGACACTGTTCACATCATCAGATTGGTAATTGGATTTTATAATGCTATTGCTGACAAGATCTTGATATTTTCGTTGCGTTTCTTCATTTATCAGACCTTCACAGGAGAATCGCGTTGTATATTCTCCTGTCCTCCCTGACTTGTACGAAAATTTCCATCGTAGCTTTGCCATAAAACCATAAAATGGTCACTGCCTACGAATTTTGTTGACGACCGATACGATCTTACATCTTGGACAACCCGAGCCCGCCCTTTTGAAATCAACACATGGTCAATTTGGCTTCGGGATGTTTTACGTGAATGTGTCCATGTTTCCAAATGGATGTTTTTATGGGGAAAGAATGTACTTGCCACTTTGTGATCATGAGCGATCGCAAAGTACATTATTCTTTCCCCACATTCGGTCGCAGTTCCGTGTCGGGAGTGCGGACCTATATTGTTACATAAGTCGGTCTGATTTCTGCCAGCTCTATCATTAAAGTCACCAATCACCAATTTGACATCGTGCTCCGGTATAGAACCCATCAGATTATCCAAATTTTTGTAAAATGAGTCTTTATCCTGGGATTGGCTTACATCAGTGGGCGCATGAATACAGACAATTGACAGGTCGGCTAATTTCATGTGCAAGCGAAGCTTACACATTCGATTATCGACTGCTTGAAAGTCGATTATCGACTGCTTGACAGCCTTTTTTTACCTGTGGCCCAATGAGAAATCCAACCCCAAGATTTCCGAGGTCATCTCCACTGTGTAGCAACGTATAGCCTTGGGACACATGGTCTCCACTTTTAGGCCATCGAGTTTCTTGGAGAGCTACGAGTTCCAGCCGATACTCTTTCATGAATGTGATAAGGCCGTCCAACGCGCCAGGTTTTCTTAATGACTGCATGTTCCACGTGCCGATCCTCGTGTCCTCGTGGGTACTTAAGCGGGGGTTCGTTTTTTTGTTGTTTCGGCGGTATCAGATTTTTTTATTTTTCTTGACATTTTTAACATTTTTACTTTTTAACGGATGCGGGTCGTCAGCCCAGCGATCCAACCAGATTTAGTCGCCTCCTACGACAAGCTCTGGATACTGTGGTGGTATTCTATGGGTCTCATGTTTCGTAATATTTACAAAACACGAATGCCCCCAACCACAGGTGTCGTAAAAGTACAATACCAATATTAGGAGCTTCACGCACAATATAAGAAGCTTTTATTGTACAATTTCAAGTTCAATATGAAATGTACACGAAAAAGGAAAACTGATTGTGATCAATTAACGAAAAGTCCTGTTTGCATCCAGACTCTTGCGGGATTCAAACTCTGTAACTCCCGCTCCAATTGCCACAAGTTTAATCACTGCACCATTTGGTCGGTGAGTATTGTAGTTTCTCTACACTTTTTAAATCAAAGTTCATTTGAAGCTGGAAAGCCCACACTTCTCTCGTTCTTTAGAAACACCGTTGTCTTTATTGAAACAGCTTCCTATTTTTTACCTTTGGTTATGTAATAGTTTTGGTTATAACTCTTCCAAATATTGAAATATGGGATATGCAGGTTAGAGCAAAGCTTTTCCGTCTGTAAAAGAACGGTATCTGTCACCATAAACTTGGCACACGAAAAAGCGCTTTCTGTTGTTTAATCTGCGTCGCACATTCGCCCATAAAAAGTATTTTTCTAACACACACACACACACTCTGTCTTCATTTGGATATTCGAAATCATAAATTTTCCAGCAAACAATTTTTCTTTTATTTTCCTAATTTTCCATTAAATTATTTATTCAAATGTGAAGAAAACCAAATAAAGAATAAAAAAAATTTTTTTTTTTCGCTCTCGTTCAAACAGATTTTCCATTTTGATTTTCTTAATTTTAATTTTTTGGTTGAAATGATAATTTCTGTGTGTCTTGTCTTATATATAAGTAAGTTGGTTCGTTTGTCTAATTTCGGTTTGAATTGTATAGTAACAAAACGAACAGCAACAACAAAAACCGACTCCGAAATGAAAAATCAGATAATCTCGTTATCGTAATGAGAGTTTAATTAGAATTTTCGTTTTATTTTTCTTTTATCGTCAGTTTGTTTTTTTTGTACTATATATGTATGTATATGTGGTTTTCCATTTAACTGCTGTTGGTTTTACTGTTTTTTGTTGTAATCTTATACATTGGGATCCAGCAAGTGGATGGTATCATATCATGACGTAGAAAAAAAAATCTGAGTAAATTAAAGGAAAACAAATCATTTGGATGCTATTGAATGTATATGTGTGTGTGTATAATATAGTATGGTAGATAACTGTTGAGGGTATTGAGACCATTCCACCTTGTCTCGTACTCCTTTATACATATATATAGTATACGGAAAGTGGATGGACTTCGTGTCGTCGCATAAATTAAAGAGATTTTTTTCACACATTTTTCTGTTTTGATTTTTTGATCTTTATACTGTATACCATCCTACTATAGCAGTAGCACTAGACACTATTTCTGGTTATAAAACTTCATGTAATGTTGTCAAGTTTTTTATGGTACTGTGGAAAATTGTTTCATCTTTTGTTCTACACTAAATTATGAATATAAACTTGACTTGTTCGTGTTTATGTTATTTATATGGGAAAATTTGGATTTACGACATTTTCAGAATGGATCATTTCAGATATTTCTGATTCTGGATATAAACTTACATCTCATTTGCTTAGTAAGTAGTAAGGTGGTTAGAATTCGGTGTTGATACACTGAGAACAGTATTGGACTGTCTTGTTTAAGAGGGAAGCAGATTAGATAAAAAATAATTTAGATACTGACGATAATTTATTATAGAAGTTCGAGTTTACTAACACTCGACGAAGTTGGAGGTGGTCAACACAGGAACCTTCATTTCAAAGAAGCGCAAATGCGATTATGGATTAGTCACACGTTCAGCAAATTACCTATAGTGATATAATAAAAAGGTTAAGACAGTGAAATCAACAATTAAAAAGATAAGATTGATGGCCAGCTGCAACATGAAAATAAGCAATGCTTTCGGAGAAGCGAAATAAACTGGCAAGAGATGGGATGAGACAGGAGCAATAAAGCTGAATAGAAGAAGATAATGAGAAGTAGATAATTGAAGCTGTGTATTCCGTTTAACAATAAAAAAGAGACATGGAACTGACTTAAGCAGTAAGTTCCTTGTCTCTTTTCGCTATAAAGACAATTGTGACATGTACATCTCTTTCGAAAGTATTGCTCTCAGTTCCGAAATGTGTTCGTTTTTCGAATGAAAAGCAAATCCTTCAAAAACTGTTTTTTTAAATTCCAAGAAATATTTTATTGAGCGCCATGAGATGAGGTTGTACATCTACAGACCATTACAGAAATTGTTGACAGCTCAACTTCGTATCGCTTGGGACTCAAATCAAACGAAAATGGAAGATGTAGCTGTTTGAGCCATATTGTCAGTTAACAATTTTTTACAGGGTCGAATGTTTCTCAAAGAAAAATCGAAGAATAGTTTTGGAGCCAAATCAATTAAGGTAGCTTAAATAATAATATCATATTACTATTTGGTCCTGTATTACTGTATTGCTATTTTGTACTGGAAGTGGTGTTTCAGATTCTTGTGTAATGATGTTATCTCACTGCTACAGCAACCAGTTTATGGTTGCTGTAGCAGTGAGATAACATCTCTCGGAATTTTATTGTGCCTCTAGTTGTATTCTTCGAGTTCGACCAATTTTTTGCAGTATACACATAATGTAAAAACCCGTGCAAATATACAACAGCTATCAAGATGTTGGTTGGTCCATTTCATTCAAGTTCGGGATCAATTTAGTTCTAAAGGCGCATTTCGCTGATGATATTTCACGATCCTAGCTCTTTTCGGCCACTGAACCCTATTCTCGTCAATGATGAGATACTATGAGTCAAGGGATCCAATTAGTCTACTTTAAGACAACCTCATCAAATAATTAGATCAATTCGTCGCCAATTTAGTAAGTTAAATGAATCATCAGCCTATTTCTGAAAGACCTTAATTTAATCTCAAGTATATATCATATAGGGGCACGGTTAGTAACTGGTTGTAACTGGTTAGTTTGCTGAAACATGAAAGAGTTAATTAATTTATAAGTATTTGGATTTCGAACGCCAGTTTTCGATTCAACCAAAATGAGAAGCCGTACTGTAGCTGGGACATGTTTAATTTTGGAGTTGTTGGATTGTTCGGCATCCGTGCGGCAAATCTTATTAGTAATTCAAATTCGGCATGTCTCTCAAATTCTTTGATCTCGATCACGGTTATAATAAGCTCTTTCCCCCGAGGAATGTTAGCTTTACTGTAATTGTTGTAAAATAATTAGTTTGCTTTCTCTGTACACGTACTTATCATATTAGAACTCCACGGTGCATATGTATACGATGATATCCGACGATGATGCTGAGTTATCGATTTGAATGTGGCAAAAAACATTTATCGGCAACACAGACGATATGATCGAGGTCGACGAATTTGGTTGATATAGTGCAGTTCTCGATCGTTGTTGTTTAGCTAGGTTAGGTTAGGTTAAGTGACTGCTACAGTACACTTAGCCCGGTGACGGTTCGTTGTGATACCACAGGATTTTACTCCTCTTTTACTCCTATGAGAACCAGTTAGAGCTGCTTACGTAGCGTAATAAGTCTCGCACAATACAGTTTTCGAGATCAGAAAGGCAGGAGGACTACCGTCTCTTCCTCCTCCTCGTCCTTACAGCTTCTGCAAAAGTTAATTACTTCCAGACCCAGCCTCCTCGCATGTTCTCCAAGAAGGCAGTGTCCTGTGAGTATCCCTACGATCGTTTTAAGTTCACGTCTTCGTAGGGAGATAAGTGTTTTTGAGCGTTTCAAGTTCAGCTTTGGCCAGACTTGTCTTGCAACTCTACATAAGAGGTTGTTCGTCCACCTATCGTTTGCCGAGGCTTCCGCCTCTTTTTAAGCACAGGCTTGAGTCCCCAACTTTGCCCTTTCCGGTAGCAGTTGGAGAGTTGTATCGTGTCTCGCTAGTTTCCCCTGACGTCTGAGTGGCCAGGGACCCAGACTACCTGGATGTTGAACTGCTCACTCATCTTATTTAGAGACGAGTGGCAACCCAACGCCACTCTAGACGTTAGAGAAACAGAAACAAGCGACTTGATTTCCGCCTGACATGTTCACATAAATAGGGATATCAGTCGAAGATACCACATTATGTCTCAACCAGTTCAGGACCTCCTCAATCGCTATCACCTTTGCTTGGTACACACTGCAGTGATCAGGGAGGCGAACTACTATATCTACCTTTAATTTATCACAGAAGACTCCAGCTCCTACTTCACCGTATAGCTTGGATCCATCCGTAAGGAACTGCAATGCTTCCGTTTCAGCTGCCAACCCATTCGCTCAAGATTCCCTTGAGGGTCAGGTAGTTCTGAACCTTTTCTCGAAGCACAGAGTCGGTGTAACATAGTCTAGATTCGCCAGTTCTTTCCTCAGCGATCTGACTATCGTCGAGTGTCCTGTCCGAAGACATTTCCACTGAAATATGGCTAATAGTCGAGTGGCCGTAATCGCCGCCATCTGCTTACCATAAATGTCCACGGGGAGAAGGTGAAACAACACCTCTAAGGCACTTGTAGGTGTTGTCCTCAGTGCCCCGCTTATAAGCATGCGGGCCATTCTTTGCACCTTCTCAATCCTTTTCCTGTATGTTAATTTATCAAGAGCTGGCCACCACACGCTCACCCCATACATAAGTACAGGTCTTTCTACGGAAGTGAATAGCCAGTGTACCAGCTCCGGCGTCAGACCCGATCTCTTTCCGATGGCGTTCCTACTCGAGTACAATGCTATATTGGCCTTGTTTACTCTTTCCAGAATGTTGGGCTTCCAGCTAAGCTTACTGTCCAAGATTACGCCTAGAAATCTTGCCTTGTCCATAAAAACTAGTCTGTTACCATTTAGTAGAGGTGGATCTACTACAGGGATTTTATATTTCCTCGTAAATAGTACCAATTCAGTTTTTGACGTGCTAATTGCCAGTCCACATTTGATGGCCCACCTCGTTATAATTAAGAGAGCATTTTGGATTACCTCCGCCACTGTGCTTATGTATTTCCCAGAGACAGCTATCGCTACATCATCTGCATAAGCAATGACTCCGATCCCTTCTCTCTCCAGCTTTAATAGCAGCTCATTGATTTCAATGTTCCAGAGGAGAGGAGACAGGACACTTCCCTGTGGGGTTCCCCTAGTCACCCGTCAGTTGCTTCATGATGAGTAATAGTCCCTATCGATTCATCGAAGCTTCCTGAAAAGTGGGTGTCGATGAAAAGTTCCAAGGATTCCTTACTAGAAGCAGTCCAGGATCCATTCGGTTTAATTAAATAACTGGGACTGCGGTAGGATTGGAAGACAAAATCTTCCTAAGACGAGAGATCTCGGAGACTTCTTCCATTTTGTCGCTGAAGAGTCTCCATGATTTCCTCCTTTTTTGTATACTTTGAGGTCCTCCTTGTAGGAGTCCCAGTCCTGAGCCTCCCTCGTACTTTTGGCTCTATTAAATGCTGTCCTACATGCCTTCCGGTAGGTCCCCATTTCCTTGGACCACCATGCCGGTTTTTGCTTACCCCTGGGCTTAACTATTGGACAAGCAGCGTTGAAGGACCGATTGCAGGCATTTGTGAAAGTGTCTACTATGCCGTTCAGTTCCTTCATTGTCGCTGGAAGCTCAGGGGTCTCTGGTAATAGTAGTCCTATAAGCGTTTCCCTTTATTTGCTCCAGATTGTCTTTCTGGGATTCCTGAAAGGTTTCCGGATGACAGGGGAAACGTTAAGATTAAATATTTTGTAACGATGGCCAGAGAAGGAGTGTTCCTTCGCCACTCTCCATTCTCTGACCATAGGGTACAGTTTTTCTGAGGCGAAGGTTACGTCTAGAACCTTCTGTCGATTTTAAGTAATAAAAGTGGGTTCTTGTCCAATATTATACACCATGAGGTTGTTATTTAAAACGTAATCAAAAGGTAACTCATCTCTCTCGTTGATATCAGTGCTTCCCCAGATTGCGTGGTGCGCATTTGTATCACATCCAAGGAGCACCCTAATCTTTTTCCTGTACGCTTCGAGGACGAGGTCCCCCAGGTTATCCGGCGGTACCTGTTTGTCTCGGTCCAAATAGTCTGAGACCAGCCAAAATATACTGCCACCAACCTCTAGGCTGACCGCAGTTACGTCACCATTGCTGTATTGATGAAGAAGGAACATATTTAAATTATTTTTTCCAAGAATGCAGGATCTGATATTCCCCGAATTTCTTGAGTATAATAAGTAATACTCCTCCATTTTAAGGCCACAGATCCTGTTTGTGTTTATCCAAGGTTCTTGAATAAGGACCACGTCTTCCTCTGATTTAGTCAGTCTGAGGAGTAAAGCGGCCGACGCCGCCTTTGAATGGTGTAGGTTCATTTGTATTAAATTTAGTATAACCAGTTGTTGAACCTACTTACCTATTTCACTCCCCGCTACCGCGGGCAGTGTCCTTCGTTTCCATTGGAGTCACCGGTGTCTCCCGTCTCTCCATGGAACTTGTTTCCCCGATGTTTGCAGTCCTCCCGTCCCTTGGGTCCGATAGGTCTTCTTCGTCTGACACCAGGGACAGTCGGCTGTCCATCTCCTCTCCAAGTGCGGTCACATCGGAGAGCTCCATTGGTTGGGCTGTCTCCAAGTGCAACTGCATCAGTTGTGGACGGGCTGTCGTCCTCGCGTGTTTCAGCCTCGTCTGTTTTGTATACTTTGAGAGCAATCGACCCGAAACCGAAGTTGATTACTCCCTTAGTCGCGGCAAGCGGCGCCAGGGACTCCATATTGATTATCATAGTTGATAATCAGGAGCCCCTCTTAGCATCCTCTTGCTTCGCGATCTTTCAGTTTCCTGTCGGAAGATTGGGGTTGCGAATTCTAATTGTTTCAAGAATCTCTTCTGGGCTAGCCGGTTCAGTTGGTAGCCAGACGCGTGCTCTTGGCCTGCTAGGAATCTCTTCCCTGCTTACAGCTGTCAGTTTTGCGCCTTGGCACACCTCTCCTACCTTCGCTACAGCCTTTTTATAGAGCTCCACTGATCTGGCATCAGAGCACGCTATAAGTTTAACGCGCCCTTGATGCCAGCCCGCAACTCTGCAGGATGGAGGGGACCCTGGATTTTCTCTCAAGATCCGTTGTTTAACTAAAATGGTTTCGAATATTGTTGTGGAGACGTTTGTATCCTATTTACTAATGTCATGACAGTTGAAACTCTCATGACAGTTAATCTCAGCCTTTAATTGTCGAAATATAACCATCCAGAACTCAATGCAACTTGGGTCTACGGTTAAAACTTAATTCAATGTGTTTTGTTTTTTGCCGTCCAACAACAAAAACATTAAATCACTTGTCAATATGTAAGGTCGTATTAATCCGTCTACTATTAAGTAAGAGCTCGACACCGACGCCACTTCATGGTTATCACCCTCCCTATATCATCTATCTTATATATTCGAATAAAAATACAAAGTTCAATAGCAATTTACTTGTAGTCTTTACATAATATAAATTACAACAGTAAATGCGATCTTTCACCCAATTTAACAACATCTTCGTAGCTAATAATAATTTTACCCCCAACAAAACCATAAAACAACAAAATCAAGACAAGCTCAGCAATTCATCCCGAAATAAACAACAGCATATTTGACAATATTTTTCAATAAACTTTTTGGTACACACAGATTATTATTATTACTCGTCTTATTGTTTGATTTGATGATCCTCAGAAAATGATAAGAAATAAAACAAACCGAATGAAACGACCGAAAAGAAGTTTTGTGTGTGTTGTTGTGTTTGTGTCGTATAGTACATTTGTAATGGCTGTATGTACCGGGTATATTTAGTTTTCTTCTTCTATATATAAAGACATATCTATACGTATACATAAGATGATTGAAGAAAATAGATGTAAAATGAAGAGGAGCAAACAAATAAATAGTAGATTGAAAGAATTAGACGAAGATAAATCGAATACCCTAAGGAAAATCTATCATGAATACCAACCAACATAAGATGAGAAACAAATGGGAGTGAATTAAATTTCCTCTCATATTTTTTCGTTTAATTTTTTTTTGATACTCTTTCTTGTGTTCTAGGTACAAGGAAAACAAAAGAAGTCGAAGAAGAATAAAATATTTATTTATCTCTGTCGATTTTCATGCTTTATGGCGATTTCCTATTTATTTGTTTTATTTATTTGTATTATTGGAAATTGTTAGTTACACTAATTCGTTGTTGTTGTTGTGTTGTTGTCAAGCTTGTTTATAATACAAGTCTTTGAATATTGTTTGTATTATTTTAAATTTGTAAATAATTAAATTGATAAAAAAATATTTTATAATTTAAAATGTGATTGGACTGAAAGCTTTAAGTTTAAGTTGCTAATATATGATTTTGTTTTTTTTTTGTTTTCAGGATCGGAGTGGACTAGGAAATGGATTAGATATGCGATCAATAGAACATTGTTTAAGTGATATAATGCGTGGAGTAGGAGGTGATAATGGACCACCGGATCATTTAAAAGGTATGTTAATGGCAGATTTAAATATTAAGTCAATATCGAGACTCAAATTCGCGGTATTCACAAAAAAGATCACTTTGGCAAATTTTATATAGAACTGACTGCTTTAACTGACATTTGAGCTACCAACTATGGGTTAATGAATAAATGACCCCAGTTTTTGGTATCATAAAGATTAATCTGTGAGAGCTTTTTCTTTTGCTGCCAAGATTTGCTGGACTTAAATTTTGTTATTGGACTTATGATCTTCTTATAGGATGTAGTCTGTCTCTCAAACAAATTAAGTTCAAAAATTGGTCAGGTCACTAAATCCAACAAATTAAATCCAAAAATAGGTCAGATGTGTTGAATGAAAATGTTCATTATAAACATATGACTTACGAACTAAATTAGTTCTTGTTAAGAAGAAACTGATCACTATTATAATTTTTAGAACAAATAACCGAATCCCTGATAGGGCCTGTATACAAAAGGATTTTTTTACCATCTAACCATTAACACCAATCAGTAGTGTGAATGAACATCTATATATATTGCGTCCTATTGGACTGCAGAATTCATGATCCATGAATTCTGCAGTCCAATAGGACACAATATATATAGGCTCACCTTCTATGTTAGGCTGACATAGCACTTTGCACTGTGCGTATGATTATACGTAAATTGGACCTATATTTACACACCATCAATTTGGTTATACAACGCCGTAGAGTAGAATCTAAATATGCGAACCGAAAGAGTTTATAGTGCTATGTGCCATCAATAAAAAGATTGCACAGATAAAAACGAACAGACAGAAAAAAAAAATTTAACATCCGTCGGCATTCTCGTGGAACACCTTATATGTACCATTTAAGTGCTCGCCATAAGTGTTCTAGTTGAATGGATGGAGTGTAAATGGTGCATCACATTTTGCTGGAACCATACCTATATGACATCCACGTCATATCACTTTTTGTTTATCGACATGGGCGAGATTTTCACAGCTCATTCCAGGCTAGATTTCCAACACAAAGGCATACCGATTTAATAGGCTGAACTATCTTACATCCGCTTCAGATTTATGTATGCAACTTTACAATGTACAAATAGTAATATTTTAGTTGGAAACCGATGTCATAATGGACTGATTGATGAATGAATTATTCAAACTTGTAGAATAAATTATTGCAAGCGATACGATTTAGATCAATTTTAGTCGTAAAGTATATGTAATGATCTTTTAAACATACCTTTGCTTAAAGTTTGTGATTACCTGTTGTAGTGTTAAGCTTAGACGAACTTATTTATATAGAAGAATGGCAGTGACACCAGAGCCATCTTAATGCTTATGCACCAGAGCCATCTTAATGCATCTTAAGATGGCTCTGGTGACACACATGAATTCCACACACAATTTTTGCGATGTGGATTCATACGCTCGTTTTTTATACTATAAATAGATCACAAATGGGGAAGATCCCTTTTGATCTAGTGAAGTTGTCAGGATAGTATTTACATTATTGCCTTGACCGAAACTTAAAACATATTTATGAAGAGAATTTGAATCAAATGAGGAATTATATTAGCTTTCTGGAGTATACTTATTCATACATGATGGTGAAACAGATTTTGATGAACGTTTATTGTCTGTCCGTAGACAAGTTTAGCCGGTCAACAGTTTAAATCAATTTTAATACTCGAATTTTAAGTAAAAGTTTAGGTAATTCAGTGAAAAGTTTAAAATCCAATTATGATCCTTGATGGATAGTGAACTTAGGGACCTAAGATCGAGATGTTTTTTTTTTGTAGAATTTATTTAATAGCACTAGTTCCAATGCCTAGAAGCCATCTGATGTGATATACTAATTTTTCATTGATGGGGCACTAAACAACAATCAAACTACTTCCAGACTCTCAGTTTCTCCACAGATTCACTTCAAATATATGAAGTACATCTCTATATTCATTTACCTCCTCATTCAAGTAACCTCTTTTTGCAAACTAGGTGTAAAGGTATTTATTGAAGACTAACCGCCCTTCACTTTTCTTATTAGGTTAAAACCATTTAGATAGTAAAAGAACTCATATGATATCATTTACTCTTAACAGTTTGTTTTTGCTAGTGCTGGAATGTAAATTCTAACACCTACTCGCTTATCATTCACACTAGCACCAGTATACACTCCAAAATTCAAGAATACCACCAGATTTGCAAGAGGGATAGCTACTTTTTGGATCTTGTCGAATATGTTCATATTCACGTATAAACAGAATAAAGTCTATTCCTGCTTTGATCTGGTAATCATTTCAGTCACTTACGCGTTATCTTTCATAATCAACTTTTACTTATGCGCTTAACCCAACTGTAGTACGCTCATCATACAAGCTCATTCTATGCGCAATTAAGACGAAAGCACCCTGCCTATCACGTCGGTCAAACCAGGATGAGTTCCTCATTTCGATTTACTCACACGTTTGGTAACATTTTCTTACAATTATCAGTTACTTTCTTTATTCCAGACCCCCAAATACCTAGTCAAAGTTACATATTCAATACATTTACACATCAATTCTTTGTCGCGTTCGAAAAGCCATACAACAATGTTTTTTTGTGTTCATACGAACATTTAGATCACTCAAACTGTTGATTACCCGATCCACATATTCCTGAGCTCGATAAAATGAGGTTTGGATATTTTTGGTCCTTTACACATTATGACTAAGTTATCTGAATACTGCAGAATAAGGTTAAATCCATGAATCAAAATCATCAGACCAATATCCATCCCTCCCTCCAATCCCCTCCGCATAGGCAGAGAATTTCCACTTAGTCATAAGACTATACATTCAAACATAAATTCCTATAGGTAAGCTCATTCTATGCTCAATTATGATGAACACACCCTTTTGTGGAAACAACAGGCTCGAAATACGAGGCAAATGATTAACCTTTTAGTAGCTGAAGTAATGCCCTGATGTTTAGAAAGTCGGTTCAGAATTTAATCTAGTTTGTTGCAGGGTTATCAAACAAACGAAAACTGTTTTAAAAATATTATTTATTATACATCGAATGAAAAACACTTTGTATTGAGCTTTACAAAAACTATATCGATGGAAAAGTTTTCGTCTGTACTTTTCCCAGTGTTTGGTACTCCCCGTAACATTTTGTGCCCGACAACGAATATCGGGCTATAAAATTTCCATTTTAATACAAATATTTTATATTATTTGTACGTTCTCGTTCCAAAAAAAATTTTTTTCTATTTTTAACTTCCAAGCTTTTTTGTTACAGAAAAAAAAATAGTTTTATATGCTTTATCTATTTGTTTCGCCCGAAACACAACAAAACAAAATTTCCATTTTCATTATACTTATGTACATTGTTTTTGAATTTTCGTCTATTTTCTTCGAAGCACAAAAAAAACAAAAAGCTGGTTTTAATGGCGTATAATATTATTAAGGGTGGAAGTGGGAGAGGGACTTTTTTTTTACTTGATCTCTTAAAAAAACATAAAATGGGTTTGGTCCTTAAAGACGCATAACAAAACGAAGACAATAACTATTTCTACATTTCGTTTTGTATAATTTCCATATCAACAAATCCACAAGAGACAAAAACTTTTACTATCTGAATGTGTGTGTATGTATATGTATATCCATATGTTTGTATTATATGCAAAAGCATTTGGCTTACTAAGATATTGTGACAACTAGGTGCCCAATCCGCATCCAAAATAATATTATGCCTTCATCCTCGGTAAACTTTATTCGAGCTTTTACGTTTTTAAGAGTTAAACCAACTTCAGGTATATACGTGAAATAATATTAGTTCTTATCTCCACCGCTAGGTACATAACTGACCGAGTTTTTATATTTTTCATTCTGTTTTGTGTGGAAAACACTAAAACAACTACTGTAATTGTACAAACACCGAACAATATATAAAACGTTGGTGGAGCAATGAAAATATTTTTCCGGTTTTCTCTAGTACAATTTAGTGAATTAAAGGGATTGGTTATGGTGATGGTGGTATGTGTGTGGTGCACTCATGTTTATTTCTGTATTTATAATAAACATATTAAGCTGTGGAATGTTGGAAAATGGATTAAACATTTTCTTCGTCTTGTATATAGTTCGTATAACCATATTTGTTGTTGGCTTGATTTCATTTATTCATGGTTCTGTTAAATTATTATTTTTTGGGGTGTTGGTAAGGGTGGTTGGGAGGGGGAGGGTGACGAATTTATATATTTTGTTAGTTTTTCATTTCAGAATTTTATTTTCGCGGTTTTTATTAAAGTTTGTATTGTTTATGTATGTATATACCGTTGGTTTATGTATATATATTTTTTATGAGAAAGGAATTTTGTACCACATATTTTGCGATGTATGTACTTCTCTGATTTGGTTTTTATATCTTTATATATTGCGCGCGGATTAAACTAGAATGAGATGATGGTTTATATACATCTAGCTAGTTTAAATCGGATGGGATTTTATACAACCAGTACGTGTCGATTGATGAATGCATAACGAGATTTTCCACGAGATTTTCCCGATCACATTTTCGTTTCACCTTCAACGACGTCTTTAACGTAAAAACAAAATTCTCATTCTTTTCTCTAATTAAACTAAATAAATCATTTAATTTATTTTAACGTATCCCATTAAAACAATTTCGTTTAACTTGAGAACATTTAAAAAATTAAGACAAAAAATAATTTAAGAAACTATTACGAAATAATTAAAATTTCTAGAAAATCCATTTCTTCCAAAGTATATACGATGTACATATATATGTACATCTCTGGATGGTGGATACACTAAATGCAATTTTTATAACATTTCTAATCTACAATAAATTTTAAGTAGATTAAAATTAAAAACTATTCGGCAAGTTGATAAAATTTAATTATTTTTACTTCGTAAACGAGTAAGAAAAATACTTGACTTTGTAATGAGCTTTTATGCTCTCGACTGTGTTTATACAATATATAAAAATGAAATTTTACGGTCAATAACTTAAAACACTGTATATACAGTTTCTTAGATAACTCGTGTGTTTCTTATATATATATATATATACATTCTTAATTTATCTAAATTATGATGGAAAAACTTTTAGTTTATGTTTCGTTTTGGTTTGTGTTTCAAATGAAAATATCAGCCACGAAATTTTCTTATGGTGTAAAAGATCATGATGGATGAGAATATAAGATAAATACATGGCTTTGTTTGTTTAACTTACAGTATAATTTATGATCTCTGTATATAGTTTAAGTGTTTGGGGTTGTATTGTGATATGTATAGCAACGGTTAATTAGATGACCGCATCTGTGATATTATTAGTTCATTTATTTTAGATTGGAGTCTTTCTTTTTTGCGCCATATATAAAATTTAGTATGGATTTCATCTGAATCAAAATTACCACTATACTCAAACTTTTCAAAGCATGTGTATTTTGGTTGGTCTGTGATTATAAAAACCCAAACGCATTCGACTCATAAGTCTATCATCCTCATAAAGTTCACGAAAGCTCTTGAAAAAAGTATTGACAGATGTGCTGTGAACTGTTGGTCAGTCTTGTCCAAATGCACAGCTGAACTTGTTACCAGAAAAGAATACTTAATTATAAACTTGTTTAGAATATTTTCATTCATACTTGAGGCTTGGTAAGGGTCTATATATATTTGGGTAATTTAAGAAAGTAAACTATCGTTAAAGAAGCATTTGTCGTATGGAAACTTACAAAACCAACCTTCATGTATTAATGGCAATGCTATTAAAAAGATAACGTCCAAAAACTTAATAATTCACAATATATGTGGCTTGTATTATTGCATCTATGAGTTAGACGCCACTACTTAGCATTTTAGCATACTCTGTTGTGAGTCGTCTAAAATCTATTGGAACATGGCATGATCGTGAAAATATTCGTGGTTCAGAAATATTTTTCAAAACAACTAATCAATTTCAATGCCTTTTTAAGCTTTGATTTGCAAAAACGAGATGGCTGAAAATATAAAATATTTTCATATTAAATATATCGATTCTAAAATAACGTATACAGTAATCTTTAAAAAAGAATCTAAAAATAATTTTCGTTGTATCTTATCACGGGCATTGTCATTTCAGTCATCTAAATCATAATTGTGGCATGTCATTATTTTGACTCTGTGCAATGGTAATTGACTCTATGCAATGACAATTGCATAGCTTAGCTCCCAATATTTCAGCAGCCTTTATCAGTCTTTATCCTTACCCTCGTTATGCATTAGCTTATTGCTTTTAGCAAACGAGATGCACGTATTACATACTAACACTCCTTCTAAGTTCTAACGTACGCAACAACTGAGTCTATAGGGTCAAAGAAAAATTGCAGCTGATGATCTCGATGTATAATAAAAATTCTGGCCATTCAATTCAGACAAATATTATCTGTCGTACAGAATGATGCAGACCATTACTTAGGTGAAACTTGTTTGATCTTCATGTCTAGCTTCCACTTCAGTTACTGCAATCAGTATTTCTCAATGCCTTTAGCAACTGGTATAAGGGGACCTTATAGAGCATGAAGTTTTCCAGCTTCATCGAAAAAGGGGTGTAGTGCGACCGTACGGATGGTGTAACAAGTTATGTAACAAATAATCCACATAAGAATCGATAGGATCAGCCGCCATATAGAGAGTACTAGTTAAACCCATGTTAGGTAAATTAATTCGGTTTTCGAAGACAATTCGACATCATTTATTGGAGTTTAGGCTCTTATTAAACACAGGCCATTTTAAAAAATATTTTATTTTGCATATGTGCTCGTAATTTCTAAAGGCTCGAATAATCAGTAAGTTCATTATGATAAAAGCTGCACTGAACGAAAAATTAAAGAGTATTTTATTTAAAATATAAGTAAATTTTACCAAAATATGTTTTGTTTGCGCGTTTACAACCAAATCGAGGTCGTAAGGCTATGGGTCCCATTTACGTAGCACCATTTGCACATTGCGCAGCTTCATGTCAGCCTAAAGTACTGACATGAAAGATGAGTTGGCTCATGAGTTCTGCATTCCAACGGGAGGTCATAGATGTGTTCATTCACACCACAGATCGTAATGAGATGATAAAAATCCCTTTTGCATCCCGCCCTTATCGGAATTTGAACCCGGTACCTCCCGCTCCAACTGCCACAGCTTTAACCACTGCACCATTTGGTCGGTCGAAATATAGTTACAAAATTCGTAACTTTGCAATATTTGCATAATAATTTTTTGTTTTGGTTTTCGATTCGAAAAACCTTACCGCGGTATCTCCTCGTTTTTGAACCAATCGCCCCGTATTTTTTGTGGACACAATTTGTTTGCTTTTGGTTCGACATTTTCGATCTTGCCCTAAATAATTTAAAATAAAAGATAAAACCAATAATAAATACTAATTGTTCTAATATTCACAACAAATTTAACATTAATTTTAAGACAACTCCGAATATTTGTCCAGTCCTGCTCGGAATCCATTACTGGGATTAAACTACCGTTGACTTCTGTATGTAAACACATTATTAAAACAAACAAGTTCGAACTTACTCAAACCAAAAGTCCTAACATTTGGGTTGAATGTTTTAATGTCCGAATGACACAAGAGTGAACAATTTATGTATTTTAGTAACCACAAAAATTCGACCTCAACCTACAAAATAATTAATAAAATCAAACAAATCAACTAAATGGCAAAAATGTAACAAAATTCGAATGAAAACATTATATAAACATACGTTTTGTTTAATTATGAGGATAACAAAAAAATTATAAAATTGTATTTGGTACGAATATGAATTGATATGATATCATATGATAGGAGATGTACAAGCCAACCAGTTACGGTGATCCTAGGTATCTTACTATAATCCTGGAGTATATTCAACAGAGTTTCAAATAGATATCTGCGAATTCTTATTCCAAAATTATGCGGGCCCCGGCCCTTCCTGCATCTCAACATATAAGGTTTAAGAAAATGAATGTTAATCACAGAAACGACTAAGGTGATAATCCACAGCAGAGTCAATGCTAACGACATTATTATTATATATGTTTAGTATATAATCATTTTCACATTGGGATTTGAGTTTGTTAGTTTTGTTACGTTAGTTGGATAGGTTTAGACCTCTTAATTCACCATGTATTCGTATCGCCTCAACAGTTAAAACTGGACTAATTTAAAAAACATCTTTGGGTTATCTCATCATATGCTGTATCTCATCATATGCTAGATGTGTCCCTATAATTCACAATCTATCACCATCTAACGCGTGGGAAGATACATAATTTTGCGATGACCCTACAGCATTTCTATATACAATATGATATCTAAGACACTCTCAATTCGTTTGTTACGGAAACTATTTAAATAAATAAACCGTTAAGTAGTCTTATTTAGCTTACCTGATCATTCATTCCATTCTATTATGCATCCTATCTTTATATCCGTTTTTAGATTTTAGAAAAAAACATTCACTCACACAATACACAAAAGTAGATTTCTTGTATAACACACTACAATCCAATGAAAGAAATCACCAAATCGGCCATCCGATTTATTATTTATACAGCAAATTAGTCGCTTATTCAAGTAAAATAAACTGTCTGGTCAAGACCATTCAGTCTTAAGCATGTCACTCAAGAAATCCTTTCCATTTATACTCATATAGGTAAATAAAACAAAATTATTTCAAGAAAATATTTTTTTCCATTGAAATAATAAAACAAAAGTTGTTTAAGAGTACAACATACCATAGTACATATCAAGTATAAACCAAGAGTATATATCCAAGATCAAAATAATAGTGGACATTATTGACAAAATAAAATCGATACGAATATAAACCGTTCCGTTAAAAACATGACTTTCCTAATACAGTGAGCATTATTCATAAGCAACCTTTACACAAGCAACATTCAATTGAAGCAACCTCTGCATTAGCAACTTTTTTGATTCCAAAATTTCTGTACAAGTAACCATGGTTTTATTTTTCATTTCAATTTTCATTCTCCCTTAAAAACGGAGAAGAAAGGCAGAGTCTTCTTTGAAAAAAAATTATCAATTTTAAATGAACTCCAATATGGCAAGACACCAACAGAGATCTACAGAAGCTACTACAACATCCATAAGTCGACTTAAACGAGGATAAAAAATAATAAAGAAAACTTGGAAGAATTCGCATCAAAAACGTATTGTGACGAATCACAGATGTCATCAGTGATAATTAAAAAGAGTTATAAATTATAACAGTAGGGGTTATCCTGTACCAAATGTTTACAAATACGAACAAAATAAAAATAAATAATGAAATAGGCGTTCCAAATACCACGCAACGAAACTTCGCGAAGTGTAGAGACGCAAAATAAAGGAATATTCTACAAGTATTTGCGTCGTATAAATAGGTGTAGACATTTGAGTTACGGAATAGTTCAATTTGGAATTTTAAAGTGTTAATATCGGGAAGTGACAAAAAGTGAAAGTGAAGTATTAAAATAATTATAGTGATAATTACTATGGAAAATTAGTGTAATAATAATTATTTGTGAAATATTTGTGGAATTTATTGGGAAATAAATTTATTGTAAAATTAAAGTTTGCGAGTTTAATATTCACAATCCAGTGATCGAACCGGTAAACTTATTTGAATGACTCGGTGAAATCGTTACAGTATATTAATCAAAAGAAAATCAATCGAATGAAACCATTAAAAAATCCTGATCTTGATGAAACGCATGGTTTTTACTACGAAGAGAAGCAAACGAATTGGTTTCAAACGAGATGATCAAAGTTAAAGCACTAGATTTAAAAAGGTTTCAATGGACACGAAGAATTTTCAGCCAGTGATGGCTGGCTTGATAACTTCAAAAAGCGTCATGGCATAAGAATTTTGACGGTTTCCGGTTAAAAACTTTTCTGCATGCTGAGAGTGCTGCTAAATTTACAAGCGATTTCAAAAGGATTATTGCCGAAAATTGATTTTTACTTGAGAAGATCTATAATTGTGACGAAACCGGTCTGGTTTACAAAGGTTTGCACAAGAAAACAAACGCTACCGTTTTCGAAAAAACTGCTGTAGGACGGAAATCTATGAAGGAAAGGGTCACCATTATGCCTTGTTTAAATGCAACTGGGACGCATAAACTTGGTTTTGATGATAATTGGAAAATCTAAAAATCCTCGGTGTTTTAAAAATGTAAATTTACCACTGTATTACAAATCATCCAAAAATGCTTGGAAAACTCATCCCTGAAGTTTCTCGTCACTTGGAAGCTAAAACCTTACCGGTAAAAGCAATTTTATTGGTCGATAATGCCACCTGTCATGGGACAGCAAACACTTTTTTCCATAATGAAAACTTCAAGGTTATATTTTTCCCACCCAAAAATACACCCTTGTTGCAACTACTTGACCAAAATGTCATAAAATCCATTAAGCAACGGTATCGAAACCACTTTCTATCAACACTCGTGGCGTTATGTGTAAACGGCAATAACGACATGGTCTCAGCTCTTTAAAGTATTAATTTAAAAGACGTTGCGTTTTTGTTAGTTGAAACCTGGAATCAAGTCCCACGATCCGTTGTCATGAGTTCATTTAACCATCTTTTTTCATCGTCAACGCAATAGAATTTAATATACCGGAAGATCATTTTGTGGAAGAGGATGATATCCCCCTGGCTAGACTGTACAATTTGGTAATCGAAAATGATTTAACTGAGAACGAAATAATTTAATGGGCGACTAGTCTTTAGGTTTATAAGTACTTAAGACTACGTTTCTAGTAGTGAACCGGCATTTTCCAGAGGAATATGGATGAATAAGCTAAGAGTAATGCATATGAAGTGGAATATTTCGGAAACATAATTTTTTCGACAGATTAAGAATAACGATTAGCATTAAAAAAGATCAAAGAGGAACTAATCAGCAAGACACAATTAGCTCATTTTGACAATAAACTACCGATCTCACTTGCAGCTCAATACTTTGGTGGTCAACAGAACTGAGAACATAACCACAAAATATAGCTTTGCTGATGGATTATCAAGGCTACCCATAGAGTCTGACTAGGAATTCGATCAGTGCGAACTCAGGTTAGGGATACACAAGATTTATGATATTGTTTGATACAAGAGTTCAATTGATACTTGGTTAAAGAAGACTAGATACTAAACGGACTCATGTGTACATAGATGTATGTGAAGTTAGCCCGAAAATTCATCCCGAAAATGCTTTTTATAATTTTGGTATGTTTCTTTGCTAAATTCAAATCCAACCCGAAAAATTGCTTTAAAATGTAAGAAAAACACTTTTCATCCCGAAAATTTTTATTTTTTAATACTTGGCTGCGGTGGGGATAAGATCCTCATCTATCGTCATATGTCGTTATAGTTTCCATATCGGGTATATGGATCAGATATATGAAAATTTGATAATTTTTTAGGAAAATCCTAGAGATGACCTCATCGGGAAACTAGCCTTAAAATTTATATACATCTATGTTCCAATTATTTTAAATGAGTTTACTATGCAAGTTCATTGAGGGTCCACATTAGGAATTCACCATTGCCATGTAGGAATTTACGAAAAATCGTTCTTCTGGATCTGATTGTAATTATTAAGAGCACTTGCTGTTTGGAGGTTTTTCTGTTCGGAATTTTCTTTTCGACCTTGTTTGACTAATATTGCGAATTGAAGTAATACCTGAAGAATGAAAAGTGGCTACGTTATGCCCAATATTCAAGAAGTGTAACCGCTTGAAGTGCGAGAATTATCGCAGTATAGCTCTCCTTTGCTGAGCATACAAGTTACTGTCATACATTATGTTGGGAAGAGTTACTCATATGGCGGAGGAAATCATCGATAACTGCCAAAGAGAATTTCATCCCAGGTCAGTCACTGATCAATTTTTTCACTACGGATGATTCTTTCCGAGTACCACAAAAACATTTCACGATGTACACCACGATGTACAGATTTAAAGCTAGCCTATGACTCGATCAATTGAGACCGGGAATGGTATGCGCTTGAATATTTAGGAATACCAAACAAAAAGGTACTGAATCAAAGTTGAAATCGAAAACTTTCGCAATTAATTCCGGTGTTCGAAAAGAGGATGCGCTATCCCTGATACTTTTTTATCTCATGTTGGAATACAACCTTCGTAAAAGTGCAACGACGTAAGACAATATCTTATTTCGACATTTCAACCAACTTTTTATATGCAGATTATGTCTGTGTGAGTGGATGTGGAAAATAGCAACAAAGTGTGAGAAACACTTGATCCACAAGAGCAGTGTTCAGATTCTTTTGGTCTCAAAATCAACAATTTCAACCAAAACCAATTATCTTATCTTTGTTTTTAGAGACCAAGACACAATTGTTTGCTTATTTTTTACCACAAGTTTCAAGGAGTAATGGGATTCAAGAATCTTGGATCTCTCATTACTTACGGTAATAGTGTATAAAATAAACGTCTATGCGTTAACATCCTAAATAAAAATATGTTGCAAATGCGTATAAGCTGAAATTGTACAGAGTTTTGATCACACCCGTTGTAATATATGTATTTTGGATTTGATGGCTTCTTACATTCAAAATAATAAATATGTGACACATGGCCCAAAACGCAACTTTGATGAAATGCATCGAGTGAATTAAAAGTGAATTCAAAATATGTAGCTTGAAGTTTAAAGACAGCGAAAAAACTAGTTCGGTCATGTTCTGCGACCTTCCCCAGATCGAATGAAACAGTGATCTAGGAAGGAAGAACCATCTTTCGGTACAAGAAGAAGTCGCTGTCCGCGACGATTGCTCCACGGCGTAAAGAACGATCAGGAATCTTCAAACCGATGAAGCAGAATAGCTAAACCGGATAAGAATCTCATCCCCACCGTAGCCAAGTAAACTCATTTGAAATAATTGGAACATAGATGTATATAACTTTTAAGTCTAGTTTCCCGATGGGGTCATCTCTAGGATTTTCTTAAAAAATTATCAAATTTTCATATATCTCATGTATATATCCGATATGGAAACTATAACGACATATGACGATCTTATCCCCACCGCAGCCAAGTATTAAAAAATAAAAATTTTCGGGATGTACATATGTACATTGTACATAGCCACATTACAGGTGTGGTAAGCATATGACTGGTTTACATGTATTGACACATACATTTGCCATCAAGTATGTGATTTCGATCATTTTCTAAAATCGTCAAATAATGAAGCTATACTAACCAAACATATAAAGAATGATTCCTGAGTTTGGGTTGGCTGGTTTTGATTGTGATCCAGTGATTGAGAAACATTTGTCATTCGTCTCCGGGACTTAATAATTATATATTTTGATGCACGAGGAACATATGACTGATATGTATGACATATGACTGATATGTAAACTGTCACGACTATTGAAAAGATAGATATGGTGAAGTAACTATTGATTGGAGCTTATCCGAACCAAATTAATAAAACATTAGTTCCACCAAATGACCAACATGGTCGTGTATTTTACGTTTATACAAAAAACGAATCGATTGTGGCACAAT
This sequence comes from Tipula lateralis, assembly GCA_963932295.1. Taxonomy (NCBI): domain Eukaryota; kingdom Metazoa; phylum Arthropoda; class Insecta; order Diptera; family Tipulidae; genus Tipula; species Tipula lateralis. The sequence goes on along the minus strand of OZ010736.1, from coordinate 64,534,746 downwards.
TCAGCACGAAACAACTTATATAATAAATCAATGAAATTCAAATTAGGTTTATATACGTATTCCACATCCTTATATACAAAAAAAACCATTCGATGGTCCCTTTCAAATAATTTCCTTACACACCAATGTTACAAAATAGCAGTGGGGAAGGAGAAAAGCACACAAAAATAATTTGTAATCAAATTTAACTTTCCTTTTTTTACAACAACACCGACCAAAAAAAAAATTGTAATCAATCAATTTCACAAAAATTGTATAAAAATACTATTACACGATAACAAGAATAACATGGAAAATCAATCGAAGACAATTCGAACACAGAAGAAAATCGACCGAAAACGTAACACACATACACTCACAAAAAAAAGTTTCAGGTAAAATTTTTCCGTTTAAAGTTTTCGGTTTAAAGTGTTTTTGTACATACGAGTGTATATGGATTCCTTGTTCTTTGAATATAATTTGTTTTCTCAACCGCAACCCCTTAACATTTTTATTTCAAACTATAGATACGTCTACAATATACATTGGAAAGCATTGATTTTTCTCAAAAAAAGATCAAAATGCAATCATTAACCGTAAACAAACGATTTATACACAAATTTTCCTAATCGACATATACGATATATCGTATACATATATCGGAAGTGACAGGTGAATTTTTTGAAATGTATACAATTTTCGATTTTCCAGTTTGTTGTTGCTAACTGCAGTTCGCTCATGAATCACCTGACATAAGCATAACACAAATTGGGTCATTATTTTCTTTACATTCGGAAATAAATCCATCACATTGTTTAAGTGGTACACGACTGCACAAGTGGCGAGACTACGAGACACAACGTGCAAAATGCTATTTATAAAGTGTGATTATATTACAGGAAGGTATCTCGATAACGATTAAATTTAAATCGTTTGTTACTGTCAACTGTGTACATATATATAGTATGGCCAGGTTGCTAAATTCCAAGAACGATAAAAATACAATTTGTGATTCTAAATTTATATTATTGATTACACAAAACTACACTAAATAACAAATTAGTTCGATTGATTAAATCTGTTCGTGTATTAATGCGAGCAAACAATCACGATAATATCCAGACGTATCCGCTTTGATCCAATTCTTCAACGGTTTCCTAAATTTTTGTTCGAACGCAGTTTTAATACTCATCAGATCGATTTCACTTTGGCTCACCATGATGCGTATCAATTGTTTGTCATTCGTTCCCAAACCATTCATTGCTTTGTGTAATTTTTCGGCAAAATAGTCCGATCGATTGTCAGTCGCTGATAAAATAGCGTTAAACGCATCTCTCACACTGCCCGAATATAGATTTTCGACGGTTAGATTAAGCGAGTGGCCTGTAATTATTTTGTATTCCTTATTCGTAATACGAATCTGATTGTAATTGCGTCGACAGAAAACGGTATTAAAAATATCCTCCCGTGGACTATTACTGAGTATGCCGCCTTGTAGTAGAAGGGCCGCTTCGCTTTGTGCTAGTAGATAGTTTAATAAACGGTCCTCTTCACGACCCTCGAGTATCGACAGTAATATTCGTTTGAAGTGTCCAGAAATCGACGATCTAATATTATCAGGCAAGCTTTGTTTGTACTTACAACTATATACTTGAGCAACAGTTTCGATCTCCTTGTTACTGTATCCACATAATAGTTCGACAAGAGCATCGGCGTCCGTTATAGGACTATTTATAGCTTTATAAAGTATTTTGACACGATAATCCAGAGGTGGTGTTAAAAGTGCGCACAGTATTCGTTTAAAATTACCTTTCGCCTTCGATTTTATGTCGACAATTAATAGCCGTCCGAATTCCTTTTGGTATTGGTGCTGTATTATTTGTCGTTGGTCGTTTGTGCGATTGCACAAAATGTCGATTAGTGGTTGTTCATCAAAAATTTTGATAGCTTCGTGGATTGAGTAGGCATCATCGATAGGATTGAAATTCGAAAATGGCCTAATAGCTGAGTTTCGTTTACGATTAATCGTACTTCTATCGTTTAAGTTCATTGTGTAATGAAACTGATCGCTAGACTAACATTTTAATCGGCTCAAAAATTTAATTGTTCGTAATGTGTGTGGAGTACGGAAATTGTGGAGATAAACGTATCATTTAATTGTACTTGGAAGTTAAATTGTTGAATGCTATGTGTAGCTCGCTATAAATAAATTGCGGTTAAACCAAATTATGGACGAGTCATTAGGTTTTGTTGTACATGAAAAATCAAAACATCAAAAGGTGTGCGGTTTATCTAATTAATGTCTAATTAAAATGTAATTGAATTAACCCATCCGTTAATTGTTGTTGGTATATAATTTTATACCCCAAAACAATTACACACATTTTTCTACTCAAATTGAGGGAGGGGGCATGATAATTCTTATTGAAAGTTTATTTATTGACTATGTGGTTTCAAAAAACCGACAATCGTATTTCAAAAAGCTTTTAGGTCATATGTTAATATGCATCTGTTTTGGATCAAATACTTCAAATCAAGATAAATATTTGGATCTTATTACATCGCTAAGATATTTATACACAATTGTTAAATAATTTTATAATTTATTCATCTTTTATTTTCAGGTATGTCGTAATCTGTGCTAGATGTCACATAAATATTCTTGAACTGGAGGTGAGTGGTGTTGTTGTATAATCGCGATTTGAATCAGTTTATAATCCAAACAGAATAATTCTAGTAGGAAGTGAATCATACGTCCTAGACCACATTTTAGTTACTGGCCTCTGGAATCGTCGATGGGAAGTCACAATAGTGTTCATCTCGAAGGATAGAAAATCTACGATCATAACCCAATAGATAAGCAGTGCTCATTGTCCCTTAAATCATGGTACAGACAACTAATTATATTAACGATTGAATCAGTATGCTATAATCAGTACGCTACTGTGTTTTAGGCAGTATTATTCAGCAATTTTGAGTGGAGCACTCTTTTCAAGTGAATAGATTGCCGTATCTTCATATTCTCTAAGAGCTAAATTACTTTAAGTCAGTTAAAGTGGAGAGTGACAACTAATGTGTATCTTTCACTATAAGTATGACATTGACTCCTAAGAGAATTGCAAACCACTGAGAGATCAATCATACTGGTCGCAACAGAAATTTTGCGGACACAAGAATTTTGTCTTATACCTCTAGTCTAAAATCATAGCCTCCTTAATATACAAGCAGCAATGCTTGACGCTTTAAATTTATCGAGCTTATTTATGGGGTCTAGATTTTCATACACTTGATAAGAAATAATGTTAAAGTGAAGATTTTTGGCTCAATTTTAATGAATGAAAAATACTGAAAATAAAAATTCTTTTTATATCAAAATTTAAATGAAACATTTTCTTATAACATATATGGAAACCAAATGAAAATACGAATTATTTTAATAGTTATGATCAAAATAAAAACGGTTTGATTTATTCAATTTTTATACATGTATATGTTATAATTGGTTCTAAACGCCATATAAAAATATAAAAAACGAGATCAATGACGTATGAACTACGAAAAAGAAACAAATACTTCAAATATTGGATGAGAGATGGCACTTTATAACTTTAATAATATAAATCGTATTTATTGATATTTTAAAGCATATTGTTAATGCGATAATACGAAGTACACAATAAAAATACCCAAACATGTTAATGAAAGTGAACACTTCAAAAATTATTTAAATTTTTTTTATTTCCATTCAATTGTTATACTCGATACAAGATGGCATCATAAAAGTCGTTACGATTTTTAACAGTGTGAATTTTTAAAACAATTTTAAGTTTTTGAATTGTTTTTTTATTAAAATTCATTTATTTAGATACAATATTAATTATTAATTATAATATAAACGTTCTTTTATAATAAATAATTTATTATTGTCTACGAGTATAACCTATAAAAATTTTGTAAACAATTTTTGACAGAAAATAAAACCAAAAATAAAAAATAATATTTTATTTTTTTGTGCTGTACGCTGTCCGAAATTTATTAGTAATAAATTTGAACTGTATGGCGATTTTATTATTTTTTAATGACGTCACAACTTATTGATGTGTTAGTTAATATTTATGTTCGTTTTCGATGCTTGCTGCTTCTATATTTAGGATGCTTTGGTAAAATCCACATACAAAAATCCCAGATTTTGTTTTAATTTTATAGAACGTTAAGGATTTCTCATTGAACCCTGTTCTCTTTTGAAGAGTCGAACCTGGATATATTTTGAACTTCATTCTGTTCGAATAATAGTGTTCGTATGCGAAAAAATGTCATAATGCGTTAATCGCGAGTGACCGACCTTTCTAAGCGACTCACCCTTTTTCCGGGTTAGCTCTATTTTACCATCTTTCCGTTTTCTCAAATTCTTAAGAATTGTCAAAATGAAAGTATAAATTATAGAGTATAGAAAGTTTTAAGGCCCATAAGCGTTGGTCACTTTAACCAGTATTCCAAACATTGACAACAGCTTTATAGCTGCCACAATTTTTTATGTCGTATCATGGAACGGATTCATTCTGAGATCACTGCTAAATTCAGTTGAAGTGGTAATTTAATCTGTCGAAAACCCGATTCACATAAACAAGAGGATAGAACCCTTATAGAACCATATTAGGTATAATTTATTATCAGTTTCGTGTCCCCAAAACTCTGTTTTAGCACAAAAACTTTACAATGTAGCAGACAGGTACATTTGATATCTTCAATAAAGCCATGTTGGGTGAATCTGTGGTTAACATGTCTGTGGTAACAAAAGTAGCTTCAAACATCCGTCAAAACGAGATTGTTTCATATCTGCTACAAAGAAGTTTGTTCTTATTGAGAAAAATCTTGTACGCAAGGCACAATCGATTGTATAACCTTTCGGGGTAGGAGATTAGTGAATGAAGGCACACCGCAAAGTAGGGTATCGTTCTTTCTTCTCTAGAATTAAGTTATTGACCTTTCACTGAACTTATATGGAGGAAGCTTTGTGCTGGTTACTGATGCGAGTGATGTTGTTTGTGCAGTGTTCTAGACCCTTTACCGTAACAGATTGCTTGCAGAGTGAAAATGAAAATCTCTCGGTAATATAAATCTACAGAAAACCGAACTGCTCTACCAGGCTGTACAAACTTTCTTGTTGCGATCCGCCTACTTTAAAATGTTCAAACGTTTTCAAAGTTTCATCGCTCTCCTTGAGTGTTAGTGAAACTCTTGTCAGCACACCTACTCAGTCTCTGGAGATTTTTATCACACTCCCTTAAACATTCTAGTTAAACAAATTCGAGTGACCACAGACAAATGGTTCAAACCAATTTTTCGGTTGATTTGCAATAATACGAGACACTTTTAGGCTCTGTCTCACAAAGGTATCTCCGATAACCTACTATGCCGTTTCGTTACCATTCTTAGTTTAAAATATTTCTGACTGAAATTTTCTCCTTAGTGAAACTTCGCTTTTTGTAGCTTAGAATTTTCTCTCATATACATATATAAACCTTTCGAGGCTACTGGTTAGCACACAAAACGACAGCTACAAAAATGTTATGTACCTTCACAGTTGCGTTATATGTCGGTTATTAAGAAAGCGTGAAAATGAGATATCGAGAATATCCTTTTGAATGACACTTAAAAGCAACTTTAATAAGAATAAAAAGAGGTCAATAGAGAAAAAGAGGCCTTAAAGTAGGTGTAGAAATGACTTTTTACGGATCGTATCCGGATAATTCAGGCTTCGGACGCTTATTAAAATTACTTCGACCAGAGTTGAGTCAAACTTATTAATTTATTTATTCGCACTAAATTGTGAGGGATTTTCCGCTTGCCACTGGTGGAACCTATTACAATAGTCTTCACTTCACTTTAACCAATTTAAAACTTCATTGATTAAACAAACGATCTGTCCGATTCGACGATTTGGCACTGCTTATACACAAAACCGGATGAATTCTGATCGACGATTTGGCACTGCTTATATACAAAATCGGATAAATTATCGATTTATTACTTTTCTCATCACGTTACTACTTCTCAAGCGGAATTCGATTATTTTGACGAATTTGAAACTACGAAAAGATTACATCTCTCACTCAATAACTCTGAAATTAAATATATATATATATATATATATATATATATATATATATATATATATATATATATATATATATATATATATATATATATATATATATATATATATATATATATATATATATATATATATATATATATATATATATATATATATATATACATATATATATATATATATATATATATATATATATATATGTATATATATATATATATATATATATATATATATATATATATATATATATATATATATATATAAATATATATATATATATGTATATATATATGTATATATATGTATATATATATATATATATATATATATATATATATATATATATATATATATATATATATATATATATATATATATACGTCATACCTCACTTAAAGTTGTTAATTGGTTCCATAAAATCACGACGTTAGGGTGAAACAACGTTATAGGAGGCAATGGAATTTATATCATTTGATTTCATTCTAACTTCTTCAACTGATTCAAAACAATTGTTCTACTGGTGACTTGCATTGCAGGTTTTGTTATATTTGTTTGTATAGCTCTCTATAATAATGGATTACACTTTCGATTCTTTGATTGACCGTGATTGATCGCTTTACGTAACGAATGTGCTCTGAAAAAATTCTTTATTTTAATCCCGAAAATAAAAAGCTCCATTGAGCTTTTCAGAACTAATCTTCTGTTTGCACTACCTCGTCCGAGACATCATTCTCGTTATCTAGAATCTCTTGTTCTTAAGCAATTAATGTCAATTCGGGTCATTCAAATTTTGAATGTCACTTGTATTTAGATCTGCAAAGCCTAGATGTTTCTCCCTTTTGATACAATTTTTGTTTGAATTTCCGATGTTCTATCTTCTGTTTCCTCATAATTTTTTACTCATTCGATCCAAAACTTGTTCCAACGTTCATTTAAGCAGTTAATTTGATACGTCTTTCCATGCCAGTAAAATATATTTAATAGTGTCTAAGATCTTGTGATCTTTCCAAAACTGTACTATTATGAACTGATAACACCTTCTGTCACATTCAAAACATGGGAAAATGTTCGCTTTGAGTAGTAATGTTTAAACATAGCTTTTGGTATTTGATCAATTGGCTGCAAAAACAATGTTGTGTTGGGTCGAATGAATACAACTTGAATATTAATTCTTTTGTATTCAGGATCATTATCCATCTCTATTGAATATTATTCTGATTGCAAAATTTTGTGACCGTTAACACAAAATATTTCTTGACCCATTACTGATACAAGGATTTTGTCACCCGCAGGCTGTTTTATTTGCCTTCCATAATACTGACAATTTCTGTTTATCAATATTTTTAAGCGCTCTGGGGTTCACAGATCTGTAAACCAAAATTGGTTTTAACTTAACATCTCCTGCTGCGTATAACCGCTCAATAAGGTAATCTTTAGTGCTCTTGCATTAATTGTTTGCTTTGGAAATACATGTTTTCAACGCCATCTTTCTTAGACGCAGCTTTTGTATCGGCACTAACTGCCTCTCCATTAATTTAACATTATGGGTTCGTTAAAAAAACGACGACAAAGAGACACTGCGATGTTAGAACAGGGTATATTCGCATTTTAGTAACAACGTTACAGTGAAACTTCGTTATGAGGGGGGACGTTGTACGGGGTATGAGTGTATATATATATATATATAGATATACATACATATAGAACACTACTACATTTACCGCGTACTTTAACCACTTGACTATTAACGTTTATCGTATTGAATAGTAAAATGCATTGGAATTAATGAGCTGTCATTCTTGGTACTGTGTCGACCTTTGTATATCACTTTTGAAATCCTGTTGATGACGCCATTGATTCGTTGGATGATAGTGTATGGATCTTTCCAATCCGATTATAGCTTTGAAATTTTCATTGGGTCTCTTCGAGATGTTAAACCACTCCAGTTGTTTTTCCTGGACCCACTTGGAACTATCGTTGATGTCGTATCTTTATCATGTCGCTGGCCATCTAGATGCGATCACGTTCATGGTTGTGTATCTCTTTTTATTTTGGTGTATTGCTAATTTCCAAATTCTACATCGCTAAGTATGATGTACATATCTCTGTATTGTTTGTAGCTGAAATAGGACTCCGTATGTGCTAATGCATTCGATTACCAATGTACGTGTGCTACGGTTACTGCGCCTCTTGATTTTTTAGAGCGTGAGCTTCCGGCCATTTCGTGAAGTAGTCTTTGACGATCATGATGAACCGTCTCGATTTGTCAGTAGAAGCGGTCCTCGGGCCACCTAACCTTATCAGTGTGTATCGGAATAGATTGGTCTATTAGAGATTTAACCTTCATTCTAATGTTCAATATATAGATGTGCCCATGCTGGTAGCGCAGAAATCGTTGCTTATATTATAATAATTCACGCTATGCGCCGGAAGGGAATGACACTATGACACTGTATAAAATTTAAACGCAAATTTACATTTAATTTAAAAATAAAAAATTAAAATTTATTCGCACAATTTATAGGCAACATTTAAATTTTTCCAACATTAATTCTCGCAAACATTAAAAAATATGTTACATCTTTGCAACAACAAGAAATGTTGTATAAAATGAAACGCCATTAACTTATGCGTAAATTCATGAATAAATCCTAATAATCGTTCAATCATCTTAAATCACAGTAAAATGTGAAAACTTTTTCCAAACAGAAAAGCTCATTACAAAATTTTATTATCCTCGGTTATGTCTTCCCTTGTTCCTTGTATATATATGTATATACATACACACACACTTGTTTATATGTATTGTAAAAGGTTGTAAGCAGTTAAACATTATTGCCGTACACAAAACAAAAATTATTCCGCACTTTCTCATCCCGTGTACTTTAATATATACAGTCGAGTAGTATAAGCCGGAATAATACTCATAATTTTTAATGCGTAAATATGTCGGCCGCCATTCGTCCACATTTAAATACACAATAGAGAGGCCTAAATCGATTTCGTGAATCCATATAGGGCCGTCTCGAATATACGAGTAAGTGTATTTTCGATATCCGTCTTTTGTGTGTATATATGGTATATAGGGAGAAAAATCATTTTGATATAATCCGTAAAACGTATATCTAATAATGGAACTCGACTAAAAATCCATCTTTTATTCAAAAGCTCGAACAATTTTTTTTGATCCAATAAAAATAACAATAACACAAGTAAAGTAATAAAAGCAGAAGTAGCAAAAAAAAATAATATTTAGTTTTATGGATTTTCTTTAAACCAACCCCCCACCCACATCCCGTCGTATATGTAGATATATATGTGCGTACCGACACTCAATTTCATATTTTTATCCCGATTTCGGTATTTTTGTTTTGTTACGTTTCGAAGGCACACAGATTCGAAAAGGGCCTAAATCTTAAATATATAATATTGTAATGTACAGAAGGACGACTATATACACTATACATGGGTGGATATAATCAAGACTTTATCTTTTAGTTAACAGAATTCACAATACAAACGTAAAATCCGGAAAAATCTACTTTTCCATTTACCTCGCATATTGTTGCTGTTACACCGGCAAAGTACAAAAAAAAAAGAAAAATCCTTTTCCTTTTCATTTTCCATATCGCGCTAAATAACAACCAAAAATAATATATTTTTTTAAGTGTTTGATCCTATTTTTTTTTTGGCGTGTATTTGGTTTAGTTTTCGTTTGCGGTGTGTAATGCGGGTATAATGGGTTCGACAAAATATGAATTTTGCGTGACTATGGTATTTTTGTGATATCGCATATACATACTCGTATATGTATGAGAGGATGAAAATGGTAGCAGGTAATAAAATTTTGGATTATTGCCGCATCCATTATTTTTTTTTTAGGCCTCTCTCCCACTCGCCTTTTTTCCCACTCGCACGAGGGTGGAACAAATTAAATATTTTGTCGAACGATTATAATATTTGCTTTTTCTGTGCGGCGATAGATATAGGATATCTACTATATGTATTGAGATGGTAAACAGGTGTCACATTAAAAATGAAATATGTATGAGAGTTGTATCTTGATCTGGGTTTAAGTACCATAAACATTTAATGGCTTGGCTTCTCTTTATTCGTTGAGAGTGGCTATGTTGCAAAATTTTGGGAATTATAGCTCCAGCTTATGAGTGGAACTGATGAGCATTATATTTTGTCTCAATCGACAGAAAACGCTTTAATTCGCAGAGTGAAAAGTTCTTAATAGTAATGCAGATCCTCAACTCATTCATCTGGGATGGAATTCATATGTATGTATATGCAGAGCTTTTGGTATACGAGTAGCAACGTTTTATTTTGACTTTACTTTTATTTTGAAAGAATTGCCAAACCAATTATAATACTATCCAATGATGAATGAGCTTTTTTATAATTCTCTCATTTCAATAAGTACGCTCTATTCCTAATATCGTGTATTTTTGTCCCTATCCAAAAAATCGAATAATTGCATGGACTCAAAAATTTAAGAACTTCAATTTTGTATCACTGAAATGAAGAGGGTAGAGGAAACCGCAGCTACTCAGTATAGTTTTCGGATTTAAAAATATCCACAATTCACTCAACCTTAACTGTCACAAGCCCAAGATCCAAGATCTGTGCTGCAGGGTTGTGCACATTAAGATTTGCCCAGTATGAATATAACGAATGTGATGTTCGATCACAACTATTTTGGTAAGCTAGTTCTTTCGTTGATAGCATTACATAAGACAGGCTCTTTGGGATAATAGATTATATAAGCTAGTAGTGACTTAATGGTAAATGCACCTAATTTTATGGTTTTCATAATTCACGACACAGCAAATAATATCCGGCCTAATTCCTCTTGTCAAATGGAATCAATCTTTGTATATTTTTCACCTCATCTTTGACCTATTCATATGAGGAAAACCTTATCCAGTTCGGCTTCCAACAAACGTGTTCAATTTTGTTGGAGGTGCAGTTAGGTCCAAGCAAAGATTTCAGCAATATCTGTATTTAGCCATCCCAAAGGATCAAATAGACAACTGGCTTTTGATAACATCCCTTCATCTTAAGATTTACTTAAAATTGAAATCGTTGGTTTTCAGAAGACCCCAATACTTTTGCTGAAATTGGCTTTTCTATTTCTTATTTATATTAATTTGGTGGATTTAGACATGACATCTGAAAGTTTTTTGTCTCTTCGTCGGTTACTTACCCCTAAGGTGGAATTTGGAATGGCTTTCAGTGTCTTTTGTCTTCTATAGAGAAATAATTCCTTATATGGTTTCCTCCTTCGATTTGTTTTACTATAAATCACAGTTTATATCTGATAGGTGATCAAATATTTGATAGTAAAAGCTCATCATAATATCCTCCAGTACTTGATGTCATCTCCCACCATTTGCACTTGTCGAAACAACATCCGCTGTAGAAGGTTGATCGTATAGAGGTCCAACGGCAAGACAATCGTTTAAAGAAATTCTTGTTGTAGTCGTTGTGCTCTATACTTTTAATTATATCTCTTATAAATGGGTAAAGGTGATTAAACATTTATAAGAGGATATCAAAGAAACGATTTTTGTTAGGTTTCCATTATGAAGCACTCTATATACCTCTTCGCTTATTGAGTTGTAAATTTATTGTGATGGATATAAGCAGTCACTTTTCTAGGATTGAGAACAACCAGTGACATTAAAATTACTCCAGGGTCGGTATTGACGTATTCAAGCTCCGAATTAGCACAGCTGAATTGGATCACAACCAACAGGGTGCTCTTTAAATCAATTTTATTAATCGTTACAGTTGTCTTTGTTGTAAGGAGCCCGTTACTAGTCTTATTAACTATACAGATTTGTTGTCTAGGACTATTTGGGTAATATGGTCACTAAGGAAATTGGTAGAACCTTATCGACTTTAATGATAGAAGCTCTTGATATAATTGATAAATGGTTTGCACAAGAAAGACTTAATCTGGAAGAGAATCTGGCTTGCGATTAGCATATGTTTAAAGCTTTAAAGTATAAATTGTTGCCGTCTTCGAGTGTTGACCAAAGACCACCTCAGTTTCTTAATTATTTAAACATGTTTGACTACAGCTTCGGAGGCGTAGTAAGAGCTACACTGTAACTGCATATCAAACGAAAATGTAATCTGCAGGAAACTGAAAACATGTAATATAGTGTTGTACAATCCTGGAGTTATTTCATGACTACGTAACCACTGGCATTGTTTTCGACCTGTCCGCTGATATTCCGACTCATACTGTTGTGGCAAGTTCATTTGTTGGATCAGAGAATTTCTTTGAAAATGACATCGGAGAGGGAAATCGGACAGATGAACAATCTAAGTGATGGTTTTTTCTTACCATTCACAGGTTCCCTCTAGAGTTCATTCCTTACGACATCATCTTAAGAAAATGGGGTTAAAGCGATCCAATAGTTGCCGGTTTTTCAATTCGGAAGTGGAGTTTGGTTAACATGTGCTATGTGCACTGTATCACCTTACTGGAAAGCACTTACACCGATAAGAGAAATAGTCAGGATTATAAATAAAGGGTTCAACGTCCACTAGTTCTTCTTATTATAGTAATAATTATAAAATTTCTCTGCGTTTACTCTATATAGATCAGCATACAAACATATCAGAAACAGCTCACTCAGACTCTGAATTTTATCATTAAGTCAGAGGTTGCCATTTTAGAAATCCATTGCCATTTTGAGTCCATCGAAAGTTGGTGTCGAGTTTAGTAATACGCTGATGACACTGTAATTGGGACAAGATATTACAATGACCCGATGGATTTCCAACTGACGATGTATACAAATATAAAGTTCCCATATTCGATATCTACATATCGAAGACCAAAATTAATTGCAAAAATTTCTGTTCTTATCTAGTATTTAGATTGTATGGATGGATTTGTTGGGTGTTTCCAAAAAGTGAATCATATAAACCATTAACCTTTCTACATCATGAGATGTTTCTTAGTATTTAGAAGAAGATTATTCTTAGCTTAAAAATTTGTTCAGTTTACAAAGTGACACTGAATGTTAAGAATGTAGTCCTATTGACAATCACCCGCAATTTCCTGCATCAGAGGAAAGGTATGCCCCAGAATAGTGATGGGGCAGTAACTTGTATAATGTACAATAAAACCTTTATGCCGCGTAGCCGTACTTAAAGTGATAAATTATAACAGGGCCAGTTGAATGGGATTGAAAATACAATCCGATCTGTAATACTTAGATAATCCAAACGAAATTTTCTGTTGGGAGGCATATTGGTGGAGCCTAAATATCAGAACTTTCATAAACTTTTTTACCGTAGCAAGTTCATTCTAAATCCGTACTATCCTGTAAAAGTAATAACATAGATTAATTTTTTTTTGATTATAAACCGAGTTTGCGCTTATTTGGTTGCTCAACATTAAGACGGCTTCCACATCAGAACAATACAATTATGTGCCTCTTTTATCACACAGAGCTTACTGAGTGGTACCATCCGAAGCTTCGCAACGATTTGATAATAATATTACATACGTATTCACTTTTGGAGATATTTTTCGTGAATATGTTTCGAGAATGAAGCCCATAATTAGGCATTTAAGCTCGAAGACACATCATACATGCAGAAAGCTCATGTTACTGACTACTTACTCTATTGTGTTCGTGTACATCAGTAAAGTTTCCATTATATATATGTATATATATATATATATATATATATATATATATATATATATATATATATATATATATATTTATATATATATATAACGTCTTATATCTCATTGTATAGTATTTGGTCCAAGTTCATCTGTCGTAATGTCAAATAAAATTTAAAGCTTGGAGTACGGGATAGATATATCTTTAATTAATTTTTGTTTCGTTTTGTTGTGTATAATAATTTTATGAATTTTAATTAAAATTCAATTTACAAACCAAAAAATATTAAATAAGAAAAAAATCATTTTCGGCTTGGGGAGAGTTCGTCTACAAGAAACAACAATAAAAAAAATGAACAAGATGGGATGAAAAAAGGAAAGCACACAAATAAACTTTTTCTTAATTTTTTTTTTAACCCCATTTCTGTTTTGATTTCTAATTGAAATTTTATGTAGTAGTTTTTTTATTACTATTCAGTGTATATATAAGAATGTACATATATGGTGCAGAGAGTTAGACAGGCAGACAGATGTAGAATTCTGTACTCGAAGTTAGAAAACAACTTTGTTATTTTGAGATTCCAAAATGTATCACTTTTTGTACGAATAGTTGAAAGGGCACAAATGATGTTGTTTATTTAAAAAATGTATTACATAGTTTGATAGTAGTTTGAAAACTAAAATTATGTGATTCAAATAATATTTTTGGTTTGTTCTGGAAAGCCTTGAGGTATTGAGGTCATGAAACTCAAAGTTTTCTCATCGAATTTTTTGAAATGTATGGCCACGTACTATCCTCGTTATATCTTAATTATGTGTCATTTCAAACTGAAACGTCAAAAGTTAAAAACTTGTGTACATAGGTGTCGTTTATAGAGGGGTGATCCAAGATGTGCTCTCGGAAGTTTTTTTTTGGAAATAATGCGCCCTAAAATCAATTTAATAATCAAAAATTGTATTTGTGACGTAAGTTTGGTTTATGACATTTAAAGTTTGTAAATTTCTATTGGTCCAATTTTCTAGCACTCTTTCGAGCATTTTGGCTGATACTCGTTATCGATATAATATCGATATAAATAAGTTAATCGATGGTTTGGCCTGCTGTATGGCACGTTGCACTATCCTGTGGAAACCAAAAGTCGCATACACCAATATCTTGAATTATGTCTATAAACCATAAAAAACTGAAAGAACTTGAATCTTTTCTGGCTATTCATCCCAAATACGATAATTTTGTCATCTGTTATTTGATAATCCATCCATCCATCCATCCAAAAACGAGCTTGATCGCAGAACACAATTTTTCGATACAAACAAAGGATCAATTTGGCACCCTGTTTTTTGTGTGCTCTTTAAAATACGCCTAAATGTGCCATATAAGAGACCTTGAGCTTGAGAACGGCGACGAATTGATTGATTGCGGTCTTCACGGAGACTTTCAGCAACAGCAGCAATATTCACATTATATCGACTTGTACGCACTCTAGTCGGATGATGAATATCCGATAGTGAAAAGATGATACGCAATTTATTGATTGTTTCGCGAATAGTGCGTTCAGTTGGACGATTATGAACACCATAAAATGGTCGAAGAGCACGAACACAAATGGCATATGAATTTGACAGTAATCACGCATGAATCTCAATAAGAATCCATAATTGGAAAAAAAACCTCCTATTGGATCACTCTTTACGTTTGTTGTCTCGTGCTATTATATCTGTATTCGTACAAAACATTCTGTCTATTAAATTCATCTTATAAAACGAAAAAGTTTTCCTTAGTCGTAACAACAAATATCTAGATAAAAATAATATCCTTTTCGAACTTGGAATAACAATAACACTAGCAATAGTAATAACAGTGATAATAACAACAACTGGTTGGTTTGAGAAGAACTAAAATCAATTTGTTACCAAAAAAAAAAAATAGACAAAAACTGTAACTTTTTCGTTTTGTGTCACTTTGCCATCGCATCCCACCGAGCATCTCACCATATACATATAACATAGACTCGTAACTATATGCTAACAACATAAGAATATTGTCACATGCGTGTCAATGAATTTGACATTCTAAATTGTTTTTTGTTTTGTTTTGGTTCATGTATAATTTAAGTATTGAGATGCTGGATCAAGTGGGGAGCAGCCTAAATAAATTATCACAAGTAGTTTGCTTCTTGGTATACACATATAATATGTTGGGTATAAAAGTTTGACGTTTCCCAAAATGTTCGTCAAAGTTATGGATAAGTTAATTATTCGATATGACAATAGTACTTGACTATACGAACGACACATCATAATATTGGTTTTGAAATAGGTTTGGAATATATATACTTAGGCTTGTTCAACTTAAGCGACTCGAGGATGTTTATTTTATAGAAATTAAATATTAACCAATTTGAACGTTTTAGATGAAGATGTGATAAATCAGGACTCAGAGGCTTAGTTGTGGCCAAAATGTCTCCAAAAAAGGCAACGTTACCAATTGATGCATGCATTCTTTTGTTGTTGCCTAATCTTAAAGATTTATGACTTCATCAAGCTAACCTCGAGAAATAAAAGCAGAGTATAAAAGAATATATATTTTTTCACTTTAATCTATCAACCGTGAATCATAGTGAATACACTATATTCAATCAAGAAATTTTGGACGAAGGCTAGTTATTGATTAATATTCTGTTTATTAAAATCCCTAGATGTTTAATGGAAGTTTCTTTTAAAGCTCAAATTACGCGGTAGAATTTTCATTCGTATTACAATTAGTTATTACAATAACGTTCGCTTGGTGTAGTTCGATCAAGTAATTCGGCCGTGAATTTGAAATAATCTTCACAAGGATAATACCTTTGGTGTCTCTGAATGATCTGCTATATGCATAACATCTCCAATTGTGCCTTGAATAAACATTCTCAGTTCGTCAACGTTTGTCATTTATTTCCGCAGCTTAAATCCGTGACCTTCCAGGGCTGTTATTATTTGTATCATCAATGTTTGATTTTTTTTCCTCCGAATTAGTGCCCATCATCAGATCATCCACATATATGTCTTGTATTACTTGCGCTGCATATGGTTGGCTTTCTTGTAAATTAATACCAATTTCTTTAATACAACGTGTCGCCAAAAACGACGATGAAGCGTCGCCATACGTTAATGATTTTAATTGATGTCGGCTTGGTTGATCCGTTACATTTTGGTCTCCATAAGATATTTTGATATTTTTGATCCTCTTCTGCTACCCAAACCTGCGTCTTTACATTTTCTCTACATCGCATAAGACAAATTCGTGGTGCCGAAACTTCAATAAAATGTTGATGAGTGGTGGCTGTACCAACTAACAACTAACAGGTTGGTCCAACTAACTCGCTCGATAATTGCTCGCTCTGCATTAGTCTATCACTCATGTGCAAAGTTGTGTGATGCATGGCAAAGTTGACACCGTGCCCTGGATCTGCATTCTCGTACTTGATGATTACTGTTTATACTCCTACCGATTCCTACTTTGTATGACATCTGATTTCTCTGTTACTGGCATGGCTTGATAAACACTACATTCGATGATTCTATGGCTAGCTTGATTACATATTGAACACATCATTGCTGGAGTTGTAACCACTACATATGCACGCGTAATGGGATGTGTTGAATCAACTTTTTTAGAATAACCTTTCATTGACTCCATCATATCTATTCTCCGTCCAAAGAATGTTAAGAGTTATACGTATATTACCCATGGGTCTCCTCGCTCTGCCTCAAGATCTAGTGCTTTTAACCCTCTGATTTATTCATCTAAAGTATCCGAAAGTTTTTTTATTATTTATTGCACTTGGCTGTATGATGTTTTGCTGTTCCATATACGACTTGATAAAAGCGTTGACCGTATAACGCTTTCGATGATATCTGTGAATGAGCCTTGAAATGCCTCATTATAAGTGGCATCCGTAATTGAAAAGTGTCGAATGAGTGGTGCTGGTGCGCAACTGACGAATCTGAGTCTATTTTGCTATCTAATTCGAACATTTCACGCTCTATAGCTTGAAAATCGCTTAATAATTTTACTGCTCGCCTTAAGTAGCATTGTCCATGCTGCTCTTTACGAATGTAACCAATTTGGTCACAGAGCCCTTTATGATTGCTCTTTGCTTTTTTAAACTCTCCATAATTGCAATCTTTTAATTAATGGGACAATTTCCTTTATTGATGTAGATTTACTACACGCACTTGTATACAATTTGGAATTTTCTATTTAGAAATACTGCAACTGGTTGTGACTTGATGAACTTGATTTCCTATAGTATGCAACATTCTGGTCCCTGTTTCGGCGCCAATGTGTTTCGGTACCAATGTTTCTATGGATTTTAATAACATGTCATGTAGACTATAAAGATGCTTTACAATATATAAAAGGATGACCTTGACTTGCGTGGTATTTAATCTCAAATAAATAATATATGGCTTAGAGGCCGTAAACAGCTCTTACCGCGTCTCAACCGAGATCTGTGCACATGGTGTCCAGCCCAACGAATGTTTTTACACACAATCGCGGCGTGATTAGAAACCCTCTTACCAATTAAGCTACAACCGATCTTCTGAATTTTAACACAGTTTTCTGCCTGCGTTCAATGTAACGATGTTTTAGTGCCTCTAGTATCTCAATCGACAACTTTTTGGTTCATTTCTTGCAATTTCTAAAAAAAAGGATAAATATTCACTCAGAAATCATTAAGTTTGTACCATTTGTGCTAAGTTCCAATTTGTACCATCAAAACTTCTTTAAGAAACTCTAAATCCTTTGCATCAGATTCGTTGGCTCCTAATTCATTCAGTGATTTTGTGATACAATCAAATACCCTAATGAATCGTTTATTCATAGGAACTTATGAGCTCCATCTAGTTTTCACATCAAGAAGTAATAGTAGTTCGTTTTGTTTTTCAACTTTAATCTGATTTGAGCTTGCTTCTGACCGAAGATTTTCTAAAAAATTAAATGGTTTTTCGGGTGTTATTTGAAGCAGTAGCAATTTGTGGTTCTGAAATAAGTGTTGCCTCTTTATCAAATGATTCAAAGTTTATGTTTCCGTCAGTATAAATATTACTGTAGCTGATGTTTTTGTTTTCACTCTCCTCTTCCCTTTCGCTACCGTCGTTAAAATTATCTTCATTATCTGAGATTTCTTCATTGTCTGACAAAACGAGATTTTCGTTGGAACGTGTCTTATATAAAACATCAACAATTGAAAGATTCCATGATTCAAACAAAGTTTACTGATGGCTTCAATTTTCTGATGGCTTCTTCGATACTCTACCATCACCGCAGCACCATCAATATTAAACTCGTGTTGTTTTGCTTTAATCAGCTGTAGAGTTGTTTCAGCTTCACAGCTTTCAACGATAGGAACCAAACCAAGAACATCTTGAACTGCTTCGGAAACGGAATGAAGCGTTATATTCATATACCGCTTCATAGTAATATCAAAGAGAATAAATAAAAAGAGGAACATCTTTTATGAACCGCGGTTGCATATAAACTAAAAATATTTCTGAGTTATTTGGTGATGGCAAACGGAATATAATAAATTCGAACATTAGCAACAAAAATATTTGACTATTTCAAAACATCGCTTATTAGTTGCTTTCCAATCGACCAAACGCTAGTGCCCGCTAGTGAACCGCTAGTAGTTCGTTGCGTGTCTTTACCAAATAATCCATAGTAAATTTAGCAAAGACACGCAACTAACTACTATCGGTTCACTAGCGGGTACTAGCGAAAGCAACTATTAGAAATATTATAGTTCAATTGTAAAATGGAATAGATTATTATTTGAAAATACATCTATTCCATTTTACAATCGAATTATAATATGAAATAGGTAGTAAGCGAAGTTTTGAAATAGTAAAAAAAATTGTTTGCTGTCGTTCGAAAGAGGAAACGAAATAAAAAAAAAAGTTTATCCTATTTCGGTTGCCATCACCAAAAACCTCAGAACTATTTTTAGTTTATATGCAACCGCAGTTCATATAAGATGTTCCTCTTTATATTTGTTCTCTTTGGTAATATCGAAAAAAATTCCGAATATTCGATTATTCGCAAATGGATTAAAATTATCGAATACTGGATACTCGTATGGACTCTCTAGTCACCCGTAATCAACATTTGAGAGAAAAATCATGCGTGTGATATATGGCCCAAAACGCGACTTTGATGGCACATATACCGAGTTATTTTCAACCACGAGATCAGGAATTTAATGGATATTGTGCATGAAATCAAAGGACAGCGAGTACGCTGGCACGGTCACGTTCTGCGTCACGATTAAGCGATCTTTAAAGGGAGAGCCACCAGTCGGGAGGCAAAGAGGTCACTGTCGGCCACGAAAGCTCCACGGCGAAGAGAGCGATTTGGCATCTTCTGGTTGATCAACAGTATGAAGACCTTACTCGTGATAGAAACCAATGGAATCAAATTGTTGACACTCAAAAACTGAAAACGGGCTGTGAAACCACTACAATCAAATTAACATTGTCCGGAAAAGCGCTCTATGTGAAATATTGCGATGTAATTTACAAAACTGCTACCCTTACTATTTTTGCTTACCTTTCATCATAACACCTGATCGTTGCTAGTTGGAACCTTGTTCGATTTGATCTTTGTCAATGAGTTAAACGTTTTTAATGTATCACATTCGATATCACTCTTAGGCCTGAATGTCAATGTGACAGATCAATGCAAGGACTATATAAATACATACGAATACTTGTTAACTGGCAAGAAGAATTATCATGGTTTGACGAGGTTTTCAGTAAATCGATTCGAATGAAAAAAAAGATGCCTTCAACAATATAAGCAACTTGATGTTGGATTGATGTCTTTGTGACCGATTGGTCTAGTTGTAGTTATATTGGTAGTTTTGGAGAAAGCTTAGATAGAATTTAAACTATTTAGTTCATCGGTGGTGCAGACCTTCACTTCCTTATAAGATAGCCAACGCTATTGGGTTGTTTGATTGGTTAATATACACAATAGGATAAAGTACAAACGATAAATTTATTACTATAATTAAACTAGCAACAGCTACATGCAGCACAAATAGCTGCTTTACCTGCAGCTTTAGCTATACGCCATCCAACTTTTTTCAATTTATGACCAAATTTGCCATGACCACGAAATGCAACTAAGTGATCCGTCGCCCATTTTGTTCCAATTTGATTTGAATTTTGTTCACATATTGTGAATATGTCACAGACGCTCTGAAATTAAGAATAATTTATTTATATTATGTATCGTCTATATACAGGAGAGTACAAACTTTGCTTGAAACATCAGAATCGATTAGTTGAATCAGCGCTGCAGCTCGGCCGTTTTCAGATTTAAATGAATTGTAATAAAGTTCATCGGTTCGCAATTGGTTGACAAAATATTGACAATGTTGGCACGTAAGGTCACTTGAGGCTGTACAAATTCGCCCGGCTGCACAAATGCACAACAAGAGTATTGAAACTATTTTCACCATGATACAAGTTTAGTTTTACAACTGAGCTATGTTTCAGTTGTGCGATTTGTGTTTATATACAAATATTTTGCGAGATTAAATTGGTTATTCCAATGAATCACAAATTTAGTTTAGTTTGTTATCTACTGTCCGGTAATATTTTTGAATTTGATTTGTGTTAGTCACCTGTCATCAAAATATGTACTTTACAAAGTTACGGAACAGATAAAAATTCGTTGAGAAAAAATCGAACTAAATCCGTGGAGAGAAAGGCGTCAAACTGGGGATGATGTCAAAACACACAATAAGTTCCTTTGAGTTTACTTGACGAGCGTATGTGAAGAACGTGTACATACATAATGGATTAGTATTCGATACATCCATCATCTGAATGACTCATCATCAATGGCCAGGTTTGAAAGTGTCTGAGTAGCCTAACATCGCAAAGATTTGATGAGTATATAAGGGATAATTGAGATAACTTTAAGAGGTCGATTCCAGAGATTCTTCTGCACAAGTTATAGTCACTTGGGCCAACTGATGATTTGAGTAGCCTGGATGTGGCGAAGTGTCGGTTTCGAGTATGGAGCAGTCATTGATGAGTCTGTCTGAATTTGAAGAATGCCATTTATCAATTATGTCTGTCACTACTGTGGCATGACGACCATTGTGTTGGTGAGTGACGAATTTGGTTGAGAGTTAGATAAACATTTTAGTTTTGTTATCGGGATGGTTTTATAACTACACAGCTCAATGTATTGTGCAATGTACTGTGCAATGTACCAATGATCTAAACAAATCTGACCATAAACACTATATCAGAGATTGATTAATGCTAACTTCAAAAAACAAATTGGATATTGGGCGCGGCTGATATTGTTCAAACTTCAAACTTTATTTTGTTCCTCTTGAATCAATCGATCGTTTCAAATCGTATTTGATTGATATGGGACGTCTAATAATTTGTCTTCTTCTTGTTTTCATTGTATTTTGGAGAACAAGATTTTATGTTTTAAGAAACGAAATCAAACAAAATACAAGAAATCAATTTTTACTTTGTATCATCTTCAACAACTCACACAATTGAAAAAACAAAAAAAAACACACACACATACTCTCGAAGAGAAAAATAATTTTCATTGTTGTAAAAGCTTTCCTTCTTCCACTTTGTAGACTAGTGTTGTTGCTTTTTATTTTTCAATCACGTAAAATGTTGTTTGTATTCTGAAAAAATTGTTTACAAATATAATGAAAAACAATGGAAACCAAATGAAAATATATAAATAAATAAAATAAAATGAACAATAATAATAATTAACAATTAATAATTTTTGTTATAAATAAATTATAACAAATAATATCATGGATGAACAGTTTTATTCTCGTTTCGACAGTTCGTTTTCGTCAGACCGATAAACTTTATTTTTTACACACAACTTTACAAACAAACAACACTGTGCTTTACTTGAGCAAAGTGTTTTTGTTTTATTTTCCCGTTGATTTTTTCATTTTCTTGATACGTCATCATATAATATGAAACGAACATTATTATTTAAACAATTTTCATTTTCGAGCGAAATATATACGAAAATTAAATTTTCATGTGCAGCGATGTGCTTTCGATGGGTGGTGTGGTGGTACGATAAGGTATGTATGTATATATACACAAAAAAGGAGGAAATTTATTATGAAATCAATTTTAATAAGTGAATAATCTTAAGTTTTGTTGAGTCTTACGTTGTTGGAATGCACTTTAATTTGGTTGGTGGAGTATTTGGGAAATTGATTACCTCTGTGGATTGGGAAAATTTGCTTCATATATATAGAGGCTGGTGGTTTTATAAATTCATATAACAGCTTTTTTTTGTATCATATCTGATTAAAGATTTTGCTTTCAATTTGTTGATTATATAAACAAGAGCGAGCTCTGATTTTTATTAATAAAGAATTATATGTGTAATGGGTATTTTGGAGTTACTACCACCATCGACTTAAATTTTGAACATAATACATTTATTATGTTCTACTACAAATCAACTCGAACTGGATCTCTTTCTTAAATATTCTATTCCTATATTCCACGCGGACTCTGCCTTCGAAAATTGGGCAAGCTTAAACCAAACGAAGGACGGTGGCTAATATATGTTAATTAATCTAGAGTTGAACATTGAAAAAAACACTGTACCAAAACCAAATTGGATGAGGTTCTCCATCCTCACATAAGGCATCTTTAAATGATATTACATATTTACATAACTTCAAATTCTCTTCACTAACAAAAAGTTTTGACTTCGATAGTCATCCTAGAAAACACAAAAGGTTCAAACAATTTTCTGAGAAAATTAGGTGAAGCCCAAAAATCACTGCAAAAAACTTGTTAAAGCCCATCATAAATTATATCAATTCTTGGTAGAACCATTACATTTTTAACGAAACATAGAGGGAGCAGGTCGAATCTACAACAAAAGTAGAGGATTAATCCAAACACAGAAAGGACTTCATGGCAAGTAATTCGAAGCCATAGTTCCGTGGATATTATGGATTAGTTTTATCATACTTATAATTCTTTTTCTTTCGGGATATAGATTATCCTGCATCTGCGCTTTCAGATTGAGAAACAGTGCTAAGTGCAATTTAAGCTTGAAAAATATCTTATAAAAGAGTGGCCATGAATTAAATCATGGTCTAGTTTAGCTGGGAAAATTTCTTAAGCCACTTATATATAAAGTTGTTCGAAAGAGACAAGACTCAACGATCATGTAGTGACAACACATTATCTAACTTTGTGGTCTTAGGAGCGAATAGGTGGTATTGAGGAAAGAGCTTTTTAATAGTTCTGCATTTATTGAATGTTTTTCACTTCTGCTTTTGATATTACGTTTTAATATTACGTGAACCCGGATCAATCAGAGCTCGGATCTTGAATGGGGCTCCACAAAGAGAGTTGATCGCTCATCGTAATAGTGGCAGTTGGCTGCATTGGTTTCAGCTGCGGCTGTCTAATGTTGGTGTACTTGGTGTTTAGGAACATCCGGCGTTTTCTTTGACTTCGGGCTTATTATGTCGTATGATGTTCGGCGGCTTGTGTGTGGATGTCTCCAATGCTTGGAACCTTCGTATCAGAAATTCAACGCATTCCTCCAGTCTCGGAACTTCACGAGGGCATTTGAGGGCGCTTTTATGCCGCTCCAGCGTCTCTGTATGTACTTTTTTCATTATTATGTGCGCAACTAGTGTATCGAATGAATTTTCTAGATGTAGCATTTTGATGTTATGTAGCATTTCGACTAGAGTATCGTGTAATGATCGAATTCCTGCTGCATTCGCATGATGTATGTTGGGCATCGTAAGTATTGTGCTGAAATACGACGCTGCTAGTAATCGTTTATTATTAAACAGTTTATTATTAAACCATATTCGTAATCGTATATTATTTAACCATGGGGGTAGCCTCTGAATTGTTGAGATGGCCGCTTCTGATGGTATTGCGGTTTTTACAGATGGTGCTGGTTTTATTACAAACGAAAGCGGTTGTTTTAGTCGGTTAACTCGTTGATGGTGTTTTGGCGATTTTCTTTTTTTCTTTTTTCTTTGATGGTAGTGGTGATCGAACTTTGTATGCTTGGCATTTTTCCATGAACTGTTCGTAAGCACGCTGTATTTGTCGGCGTTCAATCAGATATGGATGGTTATAATCAATATCCTCCTGGGCTACCAATTTTTATTCGCATTTACTCCAACTGCTGACGGGTGAGTGTTCCGCTTGCCTGTCTGTGAAACTTCGCTATATGGTGGCTAAGAGCTGTGTTCCTTTGACCTCGTTCGCTCTGCTGCTGTAGTATTGTCTCCATTTTTTTGATCCGGCTCGAAAGACCAATGTAAATTTTAACTTATTATGATTAAAATTACTTAGAAGAATACAATTTATAAGCCTTCCGATAAGTTTATTTATTTTCGTCATCTTAAATTTTAAAATTTTACGAATTTTTAACCTATATCGAGTAAACGCCTCTCTCTCTATCACCATATAATACCAATCTATTTGATATAATTCGCGCACCACTACATGTTGGACGTTTTAGAGGACAGACTATACTGCTGGTATTACACATTTTCTAGACCACTCATCTAAATTTATGCTCATTGGCTGAGCTCGAACCACTCGGCAATTCATCGATGAGGTTAAACTCGAGACGTTGACCGAATAATTCGTGACCAAATAAAGTGACCAAATAAATCTAAAGGTTTATCTGACTATACATCTATTTCAGAATGCACGATCTAAGTTAATTAAAGCGCTCAAGCATTAATAACTTGCTGCTCCACCTAGTCTTACAGTCATGTTTAAGCACAAGTTTTTTTGCGAATTCTGCACCAAAAAGATAATCGATATATCTCAAAATGGATAAAAACGTCACTCCACGAGTGGGCTCAGGTCCCACAAAACCAGAATCTGCAGGCAAACGGGCCAATTTATCAACCAGTATGTGCGTTATATGTGCATGTGACTGGGTATCCAAAGAAGTGTAACTTCATCCAGACTGTCTAGTCGATTCAAAGCAATTACCGTTTCCAAAAAAGTCAATCGTCTTTATAGAGTGTCTTGGCTGTCATTACAGATTTACATTCGACGATTTTTGGAATTCATATTTTTTGAAAAGAGTGTTACTCCCAAAATCGTAGCATTTTCCGCCTGAAAGACTGTATCGTACCTATACCAAGTGGGATAGATATAGTTAGATCTCAGGATTATAGTATGAATATTTAGGCAGTAGCATACTGATCAATAGGTAAAGATCATCATATGAGATTTTGTGTCGCATTTGCGCTTTTCAGTAATAATTACACGAAATAATTTTCTGAAAAAGTGCTTCGACACCATAGTTCGAGTTTCGGTCCACCTACCTCCATATTTGCGTCTTGAATGGCTAAACTGATTGTCTTTGGCTTGTAGGTGAGTGACTGTTTGCGCTGCATACCTTTTGATATAGAAATCAAGCGGCAGCAGACCATGGTGTTCATATCTCCCACAATACGCAGTCAAATAAGTCTTTGAAGATGGTTTTTCCCACTCAATGTTGAAGGTCACTAAACAAGTTCAGTAAACGAGATTATGAGTCTGATAACCGATAACAGGTCAATACCAAGGACTGCTTCCATTTTCAGTAAATGTTACATGTTTTATTGCATTTAATAAAACATATAGTTACATGTTTTATTGCACTCTTATATGTGTGTTTATCAAGTATTCTTTTGATCTAGCCAGATCCCCATATACCTAACTTCTGAAGAGTCGGGATGGTGCGAGCTCTAATTTTTGGAAGACTAAAATAAAGAGGCTTGTGTCTTATGAAAAGAACCATTTCAGTTTTCCTATAGGGTTGAATGATAAACCCTGATGTATTAAGGCAGATTTTTTGGTGTTATGTTATGAAATTTTCGATTTCAAAGTGATACGTTGATGTGGAAACTTTTTTCTAACATCGAATTACAACAACAATTTAAATTTGACATTTAACTTTTATGGAATAAGGCGTCACTTAAAATTACAAATTATGTAAATGTAAGTGTTGTTAAAAATCGAAAAAATGAATAGTGCTTTAGCCATAACTATAAGTGCAGTTGATAATGAGTCTGCAGAAGAAAGAGATAATCTTAAAGATACCAAAGCAAGACGATTTTTGAGAGATCGGTATAACTTTATGGATCTGTCAAATAAAAAGTGATTATGGAAATAAAACCTCGATTTGCTTTAGGTTTCTATGTTAGAGGGTGTACTAAATTTTGATGGGTCAGGGTCATACTAGTGAACTGTTGGTGATATTTTGTTCCATATAATAATGAAAAAATCACATTTCTCCAGGGCCTAAGATGATATATCGCAGGCTTTAGTTAGAGGCAATTATCTGCCGAAAATTCATAAAATTTCCGGATGCCAGGTGTGATCGATTCTATTGACTGCACACATATAAATATAATCGCACCCCGCGAAAACGAGCACATTTTCGTGCACCGATGGAGACACCATTCGATGAATGTGGAAATTCTATATTAAAAATTATTTTTTATTAAAATACTGTAAATGAATATATTTTTTGAATATATATTTATTAAAATATTTTAGATGTATTTTTATGGTCTACAAATCTTTACAATATACACTCCTGGACAAAATTAACGCATTTGTAATAAAAAAAATCCCGCTGGACAATTTCAGTGAAACTGGTACCCCCCCCCCCCTCCCGTGCCCTTATTACAGCTTCTATCTTTCAGGGCATACTAAGTAGAATGTTTTGTATCATTTCTTGCGGAATGAGATTCCAATCTTCTTGCGCTGCAACTCTCAGCTCGGCTGTCGAATCTGGTGCAGGATTTCTAGCTCTAATACGGCGTTTTAGAATGTCCCACACGTGTTCAATCGGATTAAGATCAGGACTCATTGGTGGCCACTTAAGTGCACGAATGCCAATATCTTGGAGATATTGTCGTACCGTTGCAGCAACGTGGACTGGAGCGTCATCATGCATTAACACAAAACTGTCATAACCTATGAAGCCCACATATGGCTAAACGTGATCGCCTAAAATGTTCCGAGCAAACCAGTCTGCATTCATCCTCAAACCAATCTCCACCAGCTCCGTACGGCCCTCCCAACTAATTCCACCCCAAAACATTATTGAACCTCCAACAAAGCTTACAGTTTGCTGAATGTTACACGGCCCATTGATCAGTTCCCCAATTTGCATGACTATGAGCAAATTCTAAACGGCTGGATTTGTGGCGGGGAAGAAGCCGTGGAACTTTAACGGGCCGTTTTGGAGTTAGGTTCACTTCTTTTAACCTTCGTGTAACTGTTTTGACACTAATATTCACTTAACGCGCACTAAGTAATTTTTGAGTTGAATAGATGTTCGCTTTTGATCTCGTAACGAATTCATTTTTAAAAATCGATCGTCATGCTCGGTTGTGCACCATTTACGTCCTTGTCCGGGCTTTCTTTTCTACTCTAAGGTCTCACGATACTGCTTAAGTATTCGTGAAACCGAAGACTGATTAATTCCTAATTTTCGTGCGATTTGTACTTGTGTATAATCTTCCTGATACAATGTAACCACTTTAACCGCCTCCAGCTCTTGAACGGGTGCCACATTACAATGGAATTTATATTAGGTGTTTGCTTTAGAACTCATTTACAAGAACTAGTGGTACTGCATTTAAAAATAATTGATACGCAATAGAACAAAAGCCGATCGTTGCGTTGGATTTCAAACACAATGCACTTTTGATTAAGCATTTTTGAAAAATTTAATTGATTGGCTTGCAGTAAACTTTATTCAAGGTGGTTTCTGATAAAAATATAAATGTGCTATCATTTGACGCTAGTAGTATTTATTAAAAAAAATAAAATATGCGTTAATTTTGTCCGCGAGTGTATGTATATATGTATATATGTTTTGCACCATGGGCCCTCTGTGGTATTGAGTGCGGAACCTCTAAGGGTTCCAGCTATATTTAATAATAATGTATATATGACTCGGACAACAATTTCACTTGAACTTAACTTAGTGATAGAAAAGTATCATTATCGCGAGTCGAATATATTACAACATACCAATTTTCAACTTTATGGTCGAATTTCGAAATTACAACATCCCACCCCTGAACGAAACTAATCGCAGTGGCATGAAACATTTCACTCTAGTATACATGATTATTTCAGTCTAGTATACATGATTTCTCCATATAGTTTGGGTATCTGTAGTAGTTATTTGTGATTGTATATAAAATGTCCAAACAAATGAAAATTTACTATACTGATAGTTTTTATATAACCAGGCCAGAAAAATGTACTATCATGATAGCTTTCATATACTAGAAAGATTACTGAAACGATAAACAAATAATAATTTGATTATTAATAGTTTGCTATAGTCCCTCAAACATAGAAACCATTCGTTGGACGGACCAACTGATTATTGATTTGAGTTAAGAAATGTTTGAACAAGTGTACGTGATTTTTCCAGAATTTGTCAGAGTTGGTCCGTCCAATGAATGGTTTCTATCTTTGAGCGACTATATCGCAAGAACCCATCATAGAAATAATGTGAATTAAAAACTAGAATCCTGAGAGTTAATTTTTCTTGGCTAAGTATATGAAAGCTATCATGATAGTAAATTTTTCTAGGCTGAGTATATCAAAACTATCATGATAGTTGATTTTTTCGGAAATGAGAGTAGAAAGTGTCATGATAGTTGAGATAAGTGTTGCCATCGCTTAATTCTGGGCTAACTTTACATACATCACTTCTCTAACTTTTGTCTATGATCAAACAAGATGGTCTATAGGTTGATTTCCTGTCATATTCCGCCTGGACCTTGTGTTTTAATTTCTAGAAAGAGCCGTTCCAATCTCTGTAGTTTAATATTTAGTGTCAAAATTGATTTCCATCTATAGTATATTAGAATTCTCACTTTCAGGAAGACGAGTTTTCATTATAACATTAAGTTTCTCTACAGTTCCGATAATGATCTTCACATTATCACAGAAAGCTCTCTTGAGTTGAGCGGCCCGTCGCCGTAGTTGCTCAGCTCCTAGAAGACTGCTCTTCTCATAGGCGCCGATTGGTGTTTCCAAGCTCATCAGTTGCCCATTCTTCGCCACTTTCTGATTTTCATTACTGAAGTCATCATATACATACAATATGGTTATATAAAATCACAGAATTGTAATATATATAATTATAATAATTAATAATTATTTTCAAAAATCAATAAGTTAATTAAATGTAGACGAAGTAATATAAATGTGTAGTGCAGTGTAGCTAAGCGAAATTATTAAAATTTTGAATTCAATATTTATCATATCACCACTACTATAGACTTGTGTATGCAATACTTACACCACTATACACTACTATGTGTTATCATTCTCATTTTCCACAATAGATAAAAATGTTACAACAAAAATATGTATTTTTAAAACATAATACATAATATTACCATTTAATGTTGTATAGTGAATGCATATACGATACGACATACACCGTAGAGATGCCGGTTTTATACTGTCATTTTGAAACATAAAAAGCTACATTAAAATTTGGTAGGAAACACAAAACTATATGTACACAACATTTTATGGTTGTTTAGGTGGTTTAACTTACAGATCTATGATCCAGAACGAACAACAGGAGCATCCCCCCTCCCTCTCCCTCTCAGCACCGGTTGTATTGTTATCATATGTGTTATGAAGATAACATGTACAATACTACTATGTATATGACGACTATCAACCACATATACAAAAATATAAATTATGTTTTATGCTTAACTACATAGGTTTATGCAGTTCGAATGAAGTAGATCCAAACATAACTAAATTGGTTAATGCCGAGTGAACTGAAAAAATTTAGTCTTATCAATCGTAAATGGCAATTAATTAAGCCCGTAACTGATACAGCTCGATAGCAACTAGAGATTAGTTGTGGAATGTACATTTACATGTATATAGAATATACTTGTTATCATATATGTGTATGAAGGGCTGATAACCGAAACATTTTTATTTAAGCAGCCAATTCGTGCAATATCTCGATCAGTGTCACTTCAAAGGTTCAACATGTCTAAGGAAATAATTGTTTTTTTCGTAATTTGTTGTGGATTTACCGCAGCCCAGGTGAGCTCAATCACCTCGTTTATATATAGTTATTATTTATATTGTATTTACCTTCCAAAAAAATACATATATAGTCCTCAAGTGGCCGTACAATATCAGGTCGGATTTATGAAGGATATCTCGTACCATCTGCATCCGCTTTACCATTTATTGTCAACATCTACACATATATGCCAGTGTCGGGAAATTTTGGTGCGGGCACAATTATAACGGCTAATGCAATCTTATGCACAGCTAGGCAATTGGAGGGTGGCACCGCCTACGACGTCGGGTACGGAAGTCATTTAAAAACACAACTTTTAATGCAAACCGTATACCCACAAAATGTCGTCTACTATCCGCAATACAATAATACCCTTTTGACGCACAATATTGCCATACTTCGTTTAGTGCGCGATCTATCGTTTAATATAAATACACAACCCGTTCAGTTGGTGCGACGATCGTTTGCTGTAACAAATATTTTTGATGGCGTTTCGGGTATCATAGCGGGATGGGGTGGATATGACATAAATCAAATATATTTGTCGAATAATTTACGATACGTAACTGTGCGTGGTATAAGTAACGCGATATGTGCAACAACGTTTGGTGCCGATACGGTAATCGCTTCTAGTATGTGTACACATGGCGTTGATAATTTAAAACATAATGCGTGCAGCGGTGATGTCGGTGGTCCACTAATAATATCGGAAACTGATGGGTATACACAAATCGGGGTGATAGCGTTCGGGTTTGCGTGTCCCACTGAAACGCCGACCGGATATGCGAGTGTGGCATTTTACCTTAATTGGATTTCACAAATTACAGGAGCTATTATACGTGATTAAATATATTTATAAAATTTATTAATTGTGTGTGTTGAGGTTTGTGTCAATTGATTTAGTTTTTTAATTGAGTAGTTATTATCAGTATCACTTATCAAGTTAGATAAGAAGACAATAATTTACAGTGCAAATAAGTCAAGTTAATTACGGCCGTAATCGAAATCTATACATTCTCTTGTAGCAAGAAACACTGGTATAAAACAGTGTTTGAACTCACATAATTATCACAGCTCAATATAAAGATAGAAGGGACTATGAAGGGCATCCTAATTAACATATTAATGATGACTTAAGAACATTGGGCGCAATATGAGTAGATTAGCACTTTTCAAGGTCATTACTGGTTTTTCGTATTGCATTTCCTGGAATCGTAAATAGCAAGCACTTACTTTTGCTCGCATTAGAGATTTGAATTAAGATTGTCTAGATCTACTGAGCTCAACAAGGCCACAAACCGTGAGAAGGAGATTTATGCTTTAAGCCGGCATAATTATTTATTGCAATTTCATTTCATTTTATTACAGTTTTGGAATCAACTCTGTCGAAGTGTAATTTATACCAATGAAATTTGGAATATCGAGGTGGGTCTTGAATCACAATTTATTTAACTTAATAAAAATGCTTAAGAATCTCACCTCTATAAAGGTAGATCCACTCGCAAGTTTATATAGTTTCGGATAATTTAAGCCCAACACTCGATGCGAGAACCTGGTGGAATTTCCGTTTGGTTCAACCTAGGTAAAACTATGATAATGCTGTAAATATTGTTGGGTTCTACAGATCGGTGTCACCTTAATGATTAAAGACTTCAATGCTGGACATGGCAAATATAAGATGAAGTGATCTCGTTCGATCAAGAGGTATTCAATAGCCAACTTTATAACAGTGTTTGGATTCGTGATTTCGTTTCTCTGTTTTATGTAAATAGATTTAATCATTGCGTCATTTTGGACAGATGGAGTTAAATAGTATTCTATGTAATTTTTTTCAATTCAATCGTTATATCAGTATTCTGTAAATAGTGCTGCAACATCTATAGATACCTGCTCAAATTGTGCTCCACTGTTTTTTTGTTGGGGGGCTGCTATCGCACACTTAGACCGGCGATGGTCCGTTGTGATATTCTACTTTATGTACGATTATAGGTCCGATTTTTCGTAGAACCATCTGCGCACTGCATAGCTCCATGTCAGCCTGTAGTACTGACATGGACGATGGGGCGGCATGTAGATTCTAAACTCGACAGGAGATCCAGATGTGATAATTCACACCACTGATTGAACCGCCCAAACGATCGATGGTGAAAAATCCCTTTTTGCACCTTCGAACCAGGTACGTCCCGCTCTAACTGCCGCAGCTTTAACACTGCGCCACCTGGACGGTTATATAGCTCCACTGTTATATAGCTTCATTTACCCATGACTTCTTTTTGTAGGACGTTGTACCGCCATACACACTTTTAGCAGCATTCTGCTACCGATTGCCCATCATCCTGCCGAGTTGTCATATTTATGTCTAGATGGCCTCCACTTGTTTCTTCATTCAAATAATTTTTTAGAATACCAACCTTCCCCAATTTTGTTAAAACAGCCATCTTCTTTCAAAAAACTATCCTATTCAGAATAATACGTCTTGTCTATCGGACTTTTATCAGAAATTTCATTTCAACGTTGTGTATTCTGGTTAGCTTAGGGCCGTTTATGGCTTGTAAACCATAGATAATAAAACTGTTACGATTGAAAAATTCCAAGGAGCGTTACTCAATCTGAAAAGTAAATAACGTTTAATACCACTTATTATCATTACTATTTATGTGACTTCCACCTGTCACTATCAAGTCTTTGTAGATCCAATGTTAAAAATATTCGTGAACCTTCCAATGTATCTAGTGTGTCGTCAATTCTCAATAAGTGATAACAACCATACTTGATTATATAATTGAGCTTCCAACCTGAATATACTACTATCTATTGCAATAATACCATTGGTGAACTCCATTGGCTGGATGATTGTTTGAGTACTATTGTCGTTTGCATTCCCACTACCATGCAATTCACTTTTTTCTGTTTTACCAATGGTAATCTCCTTGAGGTATGCCGAATTGACCTAACTGTTTCCGTTTCTATCCGATTTTTAATTAAATTGGTTCCACCATTATCATCTGAAATTATCATAACAGAAACTGAACACTTATTAGCATTAGCCCACTTATAGTCCCATTTCAAAAAGTTCAGTTTTCCAAATGCTATTTGATCATACTTTCCGTGTTTACTCGACTTCCTCTACTGATATTCTCAACCTAGATGTCCCAAGACCTCCAACGAATTTATCCAAAATTACTGTTACTAAGTAGGAGTGGGACAGCTTGGTTCGATGATCCAATATAACTTATCTAACGTGTTTCTTCACTATAGAATCGCATGGATGGCATGGAGCTGTTAAGAGTTGGAGGTGAGTTGGAAGTGTCTTGAGCCCTAAGAAGTTTGTATATAAAGGAACAAACAATACCCACCTATATTCCCACATGCGAACGAAGAATAAGCAATTTTTTGTGCTAGTAATATATACAATGCAATTGTTCATGAATCCCTGATTAAGTCACTCCTTCGCGGACGATACTGCCAAGGTACATTGCATATAATTTGGATAGTTTCATACGCGATCAGAAGCACCTACAATGGTATAAGTATTTGAATAGATGGGATTAACAATCAATCAATACATTCACCTTTCATAAAAGTGAGATCTTTTTTGCATATGGAAACAATACCTGTGTGAAAAGAGAGCAAAAGTGATAACTGACCGTATTCGGGAAGGAGAGGATATGACTTTGCACCTTGTCACTAGTATGTTTCTCTATCTTTCTGTTTCTATCTTTGCAATCTGTTTTGAAAATTAAGCCTCACCCAACTCTTTCGCGGTTTTCTTATTTACCTCTTTCTTTATATAGCCAAATCTAGGACTTCCGATTTACGAAGAACCATATAATTTGACATGAAAGATGAGTTAGATTCCGAACTCCAAACAGGATGTCATAGATGTGTGCAATTTAACCACCGATCGTAATAAGATAATGAAAAATCTTTTTTGTATCATGCCCTTATCGGGATTCGAACTCGGTACCATCCGCTCCAATGCCACATCAATTCTAGTGTCTATATACATTCACCTCTATAATCGAAATATTTTTCAAATGTGGCAAAATTAAAGTTGTACAGAGTTTTGATTACCTTCATGATCTTGATTGTAAGTTTGAATTAGATTTTATTCAAGGAGTCCGAGGAATGTTTTCTATTATTCAAACGACGGTCGATGGGACACACCAACCTATTTTTAACAATATCAGCAATTTAATGCATATTCCTCATTTTGGGCAAGAAATTTAAGGTAGGATTGGTCATGGTTTGGTTTCTTAAATGGGAACCAATTTTTGATAATGATATCTAGCTACAGGGAATGTTATCGGAGCCTGTAATTATTTCACTATGCTCTTAATTTCACACAGTGCAAATCCTCAAAAATCACACCAAATCAGGAAAATGATGTCATATATATCGTAGAGTTTATATATACATACATCAATTTGGTGCTAATTCGTTTCTTAATCGTATTACCCAGTCATCGCTGACATAAGCCTCCTGGGTCAGGACAACAACAATCTTCTCTGCTCCAATGGTCAACTTACGCTGCTTTAATAAGACGAGAAGTGCTTACTGCCACCACCACCATCTTAACAATATCAGTCTCTTCGCATGAAAGTTGGACGCATCTAAACTGTGCCGTTATATTTTTGTAGTACAAAACACACGACTATTATCATGCTTTATAGATCAGTGTCCACGATTAACGGCAGCAGGAATTTCTGAATTTTTAAGAAAACCGAACTTTAAATGTTTAAGCTCTGAGTTTATCATGAACCAGGAAACTGAGTTTATCATGAACCGCTCTGATTCGACTCAATTCATGCTTCGTATTTTGAATTATTTTGCATCCTTCAAATGTATTTTTTGCCTTTCAAGTTTCGAGAACAGTAATTTCAGTCAGGATGAAAACTAGTAATGTGGACGATCTATAAGCATTGGCTTACCTATATATAGAGGCCTGTAGAGTCTCGATTTACAAACCACATGTGTTTCTATCAGACTATATTTCCCAAATACCGGAGTCCCTCAGGGATAAGTTTTGTCACCAACTTTGTTTTTGTTGTACATCAATGATGTTGGATAGCATTGTGAACCCTATCCACAGTTTTGCCTATGATGCAACGTTGCACTCTTCCAAATCATTCGAGGTCGAGCCTACTCCTACAGAGTTAAACGGTTAATGGTTGGAAGTTGTCACTTCGCTTTATTCCGATTTGGGTACAATATTTGAGTGGTAACCAGAAAAAACACAAATATGCGCGTTCTCGCGTAAAAGAAGTCGCAACGAATCCCTTTTGTGGTTAAAGGCCATGTTCTCGTGGGTTGTGACTCACTTCGTCTGCTTGTTGTTCAAATTAGCAACAATTTAAAATGGAATGAACACATTATCGTTTTAGCTAAATCAGCTTCACATAAACTAGGGTTCTTCAATAGACGCAGACGGTTTTTTAAATCGCATCATGTTCTCCAGATATATAAAACCATTATTAGGCCATGTATCGAATATTGCTGTCAGGTTTGGGTTGACGTATATGGCATTGCTATCCAGTTGTTGGATAGAGTTCAGCGGCGTGCCATCCAAATAATACGAAATTCCAGACTTACAAAAGATAAAGATATCCTGCAACGTCGCAGAGATGTTGCAGAACTCTGCGTATTCTATAGATTAATAAATGGTAAATGTTCTGCGGAATTAAAAGAGAAAATACCACCTTTGACGAGGAATACGAGGAATTCTAAATATGAATTTCAACAAAATACCACCATTTCTTACGCCAGGACGGGTTAAAAGAGGAACGGTTAATGCGCATAGGTTTATGGTGAAGCTGCCGAAACCTTGAACTGAAGGTGTAAAGTGCGAATTCAGGCGTTTGAGTATAAAATGCACAAGTTTAAGGCAGCTATCAACCTTTACTTGAAAGACCACGCATAGGGTGCAACAGCTTTGACAGTTACAAGGAGCTAGGACTGCCGAAAAGTCCGCCCTGCACCCAATTAAAGCTTATAAAATAAAATAATTAAAGAAGGCGGAAATAATTCCAGAACTCAATGCCACTAGAGGCCCACGGTTCAAACCCACATACACATACAGATTAAAAACACCCAATCGTGATTGATGAATCGTCACCACCCCGGGAATCGAACCCGAGACCCCCGAATGACAGAGCAAGTACGCTACCTTCTCTGCCACCAGAGCGACAGAATACGGTAATTAAATTAAAAGCTTAATTTTTTTAATTAAAGCTTAATTAAAAAAAAAGACTATTAATACGTAATCAAGTCAATTTAAAGCTCCTTAATATACAAGCCACAATGATCGAAAATGAGCTTAAAATGTGTATACCCTTTATTTACAAACACATTAATAAGGCATGACGTCATTACAAAAGAAAAACATTTTAACATTATTACTAAAAATTTGGGACAGTGTATAAAAATATTTTTGGCTCTTTTTTTTGTGCTGTCATGTTTCTTTTTAGGTTATATTATAATAAATAATTAATATCGTTACCACTTCGATCTGTGGATATTTAATACATATATATGATATGTGATTGGTGATTTGTGCAACTTTATTATTTAATACTTAGGAAATTGTGGAAACATCTCCACTCGTGATGATTGTGATAGTTGTTTGTTATTACCGATTACGACTCTGCCATCATAAGAATTATAAGTTTATGTTCAACTCAAAATGATAACGATAACCTAACGCAAGATAGTACAATCGTTCGTCTTTATGCAACAACTAATCTTTCCTATATGAGCTTGTGCTCATTTGATTCGAGTCTTTTGTATACAGTCGAAACAGTCATGTCGCGAGTTATAATTATTATATTAACTGTGTATTGTGCCAATGTTATGATAAATTGTGACGAAGGCGAGACGACAGAGAGTGAATTTGCCGAACCATACTATGCCTCAATTATACCATTATGGTCGGGTGTTGATAATTTGTTGCAATGCAATCGATACTACACTTGTATAGATCGACAGTATAATAGCGATATGTGCGATGAATGGGAGTTAAATACTTTATCGTGTGACAATTCGTATGTGGATCTATCTTTGTTGCCAAATGGTATGATACATGTTATACCTCCTGTCGAATTTCCACATGGCGAATTTACCGGTACCAAGCCACCGTGCGATGGACCTTGGGTACCCGATAAACGTGGTCAATGTCGACATGTATTTTCGTAGATCTAAATTGGTAATTTATATTTTATATGATAAATAAAATTGTATGTTGAAATTGTTTTTTTTTTTTTTTTTTTTTTTTTTTTTTTTTACGGTTTTTACAGGCCATTATTGGCCCGTACCGTGTCAACAATCTGACTCCATCGGTTTCGATCACGAGCCAGCTCTTCAAACCGTTGTAGGCAGTTTGAAGATGCCAGATCGCTCTCTACGCCGTGGAGCCATCGTCGCCGACAGCGACCTCTTCGCCTACCGAAAGGCGGTTCTCCCTTAAAGGTTCGCTGTATCATTCGGTTCGGATCAGCACGCAGAACGTGTCCAAGCCAGCGTACTCGCTGTCCTTTAATTTCATGCACGATATCAGGAATTTGCATTAAATTCCTGATCTCGTGATTGAAAAGAACTCGGTAAGTGCCATCGACGTCGCGTTTTGGACCATATATCACACGCATGATTCTTCTCTCGAATGTTAGAAGCCATCTTTCGTACTCATCCGTCAAGGTCCAACTCTCACATCCATACATGACAACGGGTCTGATCAACACTCTGTACAGTTTCAGCTTATCCGTATTTGCAAGATATTTTGATTTCAGCAGTGGACGTAGAGGGTACAAAGCCCGATTGCCAGCGGCAAGGCGGACCTTGATATCCTCTCCCACACTATTATCGTGAGTGATGAGAGATCCAAGATACTTGAATCTCATCACTCCTTCAAACGTGTGGTTACCACTACTGAAATCAATTGCGTCTTGGTCTCTAAAACCCGAGATTAGATATTTGGTTTTTGACTCGTTGATTTTGAGACCAACAGAAGCTGAACACTGTTCCAGTGGATCAAGTATCTCTTTCACTCCGTTGCCATTTAATCCAATCACACAGATATCATCTGCATAAGCAAGAAGTTGATTGGATTGTCGGAATAAGATGTTGTCCTGAGGTGTTTCACTTTTACGAAGGATGTATTCCAACATGAGATTAAAAAGTATCGGGGACAGCGCATCTCCTTGTCGAACACCGGAATTGATTGCAAAAGTTCTCGATAGCCTGTTCTCAACTTTGACACAGCATTGTGACTGCGTTACTGTCATTTTACACAGATGTACATATTTTTTCGGTATTCCTAAATATTCAAGCGCATACCATAATCTCTCTCGATTGATCGAGTCATAGGCTTGCTTGAAATCTAGGAATACCTGGTGTACATCGCGAGATGTTTCGTAGTACTTGGAAAGAATCATCCGCAGCGAAAAAACTTGATCAGTGACTGACCGATTTGGACGGAATCCTCCTTGGTAGTCACCGACAATTTCCTCCGCTAGAGGAGTAATTCTTCCCAAGATAATGTATGACAGTAACTTATATGCTGTGCAAAGGAGAGCTATACCGCGATAATTCTCACATTTCAAGCGATCACCCTTCTTGAAAATTGGGCATAACGCGGCCACTTTCCATTCTTCGGGCATAACTTCATTTCGCCATACCAATCGAACAAGGTCGAAAAGACAGTTCCACAAAGTTAGCCCTCCGAATATCAAGAGCTCTGAATTAATGCAATCAACTCCTGGTGAACGATTTTTCTTTAATTTCTGCATGGCCATTGTGAATTCCTCATAGGATGGATCCTCAATGAACATCTCCGCGGTCTGTATTTGAGGGTATTCAAACACAGCTTGTGATACATGTGGAACATTAAGTAAATCAGAGAAATGTTCACGCCATGTATCGAGTACCGCATCGACGTTAACACAGAGGTTTCCATCCTGGTCCCGAATGGCAGTTGACTGAGATCTTCAGGTATGGTGCAATTCGGTGATTCCTTTAAAGAAACCACGCGAATTGTGCTCATTGCTGAGTTGTTGTACTCTTAAGACCTTAGCCTTCCACCATTCTCGCTTCTTCAGTCTACAAATGCGTTTAGCTGTCCTCCTAGCAAGAACTGCTTTGTTTTTCCTTGCGATTGTAAACCGAGTCTGCGCTTCATTATAGGCTATATTTCGTTGCTCAACAGCAAGACGACACTCCTCATCAAACCAATCATTTTTGGGCTTAGTTTTCACTATACCGAGAGTGTGCTGGGCAGCATCGACAACCGAGGTTTTCAATACTTCCCAGACACTGTTCACATCATCAGATTGGTAATTGGATTGTATAATGCTATTGCTGACAAGATCTTGATATTTTCGTTGCGTTTCTTCATTTATCAGACCTTCACAGGAGAATCGCGTTGTATATTCTCCTGTCCTCCCTGACTTGTACGAAAATTTCCATCGTAGCTTTGCAG
Organism: Tipula lateralis; assembly: GCA_963932295.1. Taxonomy (NCBI): domain Eukaryota; kingdom Metazoa; phylum Arthropoda; class Insecta; order Diptera; family Tipulidae; genus Tipula; species Tipula lateralis. The sequence goes on along the minus strand of OZ010736.1, from coordinate 64,494,371 downwards.
CAACCATAAAATGGTCACTGCCTACGAATTTTGTTGACGACCGATACGATCTCACATCTTGGACAACCCGAGCCCGCCCTTTTGAAATCAACACATGGTCAATTTGGCTTCGGGATGTTTTACGTGGGTGTGTCCATGTTTCTAAGTGGATGTTTTTATGAGGAAAGAATGTACTTGCTACTTTGAGATCATGAGCGATCGCAAAGTACATCATTCTTTCCCCATTCTCGGTCGCAGTTTCGTGTCGGGAGTACGGACCTATGTTGTTACATAAGTCGGTCTGATTTCTGCCAGCTCTAGCATTAAAGTCACCAATCACCAATTTGATATCGTGCTCCGGTATAGAACCCATCAGATTATCTAGATTATTGTAAAATGAGTCTTTATCCTGGGATTGGCTTACATCAGTGGGCGCATGTATACAGACAATTGACAGGTTGGCTAATCTCATGTGCAAGCGAAGCTTACACATTCGATTATCGACTGCTTGAAAGTCCAAGACAGCCTTTTTTACCTGTGGCCCAATGAGAAATCCAACCCCAAGATTTCCGAGGTCATCTCCACTGTGTAGCAACGTATAGCCTTGGGACACATGGTCTCCACTTTTAGGCCATCGAGTTTCTTGGAGAGCTACGAGTTCCAGCCGATACTCTTTCATGCATGTGATAAGGCCGTCCAACGCGCCAGGTTTTCTTAATGACTGCACGTTCCACGTGCCGATCTTCAATCTCGTGTCCGGGTACTTAAGCGGGGGTTCGTTTTTTTTGTTGTTTTGGCGGTATCCGATTTTTTTAGTTTTGTTGACATTTTTAACATTTTCACGGTTTTACGGATGCAGGTCGTCAGCCCAGCGATCCAACCAGATTTAGTCGCCTCCTACGACAAGCTCTGGATACTGTGGTGGTATTCTATGGGTCTCATGTTTCGTTCGTAATATTTACGAAACGCGAATGCCCCCAACCACAGGGCTCGAAATTGATTTGTTAAGTATTCGAAATTAATTCTTAGAATTTTTAGCTCATGTCCAATGTCAATGTTGATACAGTATATTTAGTTGACGATAGTGGTGGGAAGTTTTTAATACATCTTTGTAACTATTACGCACGAACTAATGCATCTATACTCGATTATTTTTTAGCGGGTTTTTCCAGGTCATTACTGACTTGTACCGTGTCAACAAATTGACTCCATCGTACTGTTGTATACAAATAGATGGAGCCATCGTCGCCGACACCGATCTGTTCAATGCATCAATTTACATCTGAATTCTTACAAACTAAAATATAATGTGGTCACTGGTGGTCCAGCGATGCACAGTGCCTGTTCGTTGGTAGGTAGCTGCTCACATACTAACGAGCTCGAAGGGTTTGGTTCTTTTAAGTCTCCTAACCAAATGTTCATTATCCAGTAGCCGAGAGGTTTCCGCATTGACATGTTCCATTAGTCTTGATTCATGCTTCGAAGCAAATCGTTTTATTTCGTGTTTTATATCTGGAATTTCCAAATCACGATGCAAATCACTATTACGAATGTACCAGGGTACATTGACTATACTCCGAAGTAGCTTATTCTGGAAATTTTGTATAAGTTTCATGTTAGTATTCTTAGACCATCCCAAAGCTGAATGTCATAGCCAGATCGGCTTAAGGACCTGATTGTAAATCAGTATTTTGTTGCATGTGCTTAATTTTGACCTTCGCCAAATTAGCCAGTACAATTGTCTATATTTAAGATCAAGCTCTTTTCTTTTCTTCTTCACATGCTCTTTCCATTTAAGTTTACATAACATCCAGAGTCATACCCAAGTGTTTAGCAGAGTTCACATTCGGCACCATCACATCGTTTAAGCTGATTGTCGGCGGATTAACCAATTTTTTATTCGTAAAGTTGACATGGGCATATTTTTATTCATTAAGTTTGATTTTCCATCGCTTGGTCCACAGTTTGCTCTGTTTATCGCGGTGTCGTCAGCAAACGTTGCTATGCTAACGTGGTCGGGCTGTGGTATATCAATTGTATATAGTATAGGTAAAGGACTGGACCTAGAACGCTGCCTTGTGGAACTCCTGCCCTTATCTCTCTCAGTTCAGAATACTCATCTTCTTGTCTTACTCTCAAAAGCCTTGCAGATAAATATGATCTCAAAAGATCAATATATAGTCCCGGAAGCATAGCATTAAGTTTATGTATTAAACCCTCGTGCTATACCTTATCGAAAGCTGCTGCCACATCCAGAAATAAGGTCGAACAAATTTGTTTTTCTTCTAACGCCTAATCCAATTTGGTGACCCGGTATTATCTACTTTCTATTATTGGCTTCATTCTCTTCAAGAGTAGTCTCTCCATTAGCTTTGAAATGATAGGGAGCAGTGATATCGGACGATACGATTTAGCTTCATTAGGCGGTTTACCTGGTTTCGGTAACATAATAACTTCCGCAAGTTTCCAGACCGAAGGAACATGTCTTAATCTAATAGCAGCATTAGACAAGTGAGTTAGTTTTGCGACAGCTTTCTTTAGTAGTTGCTTTAAAATTTCTTCCGTTATAACGTCATATCCAGGTGCCTTTGCTGACTTCAGATTGAATTGTATTTCACTGGTAACTTCTTTCTGGGTTGTTAGAGGAATTCCACCCTCATAATTGCTGCTTTCATTTTCGATTATAATATCCGATTCAATCTCATTCGGTTTGAAAATATCAGCCAAATGGTTAGCAAATTCTTCAGCTTTTGATTTGTTATCACTAGCCCACGAGCCACCACTTCGATTAATAGAAGGGATTTGAGCAATTGGGGTTTTTATACTTTTAGTTGCCTTCCATAGTGAGTAGTTTGAAGCGTGTAGCTTGTTGTAATTTTGAATATACGTTGTTCTTGCGAGTTGTTGCTTGTTCTTGTAATCCACTAGGCCGGTTTCGATCTGATGATGACGTCATTGAATGACTTCGTGATAAAAGATCAAATCTATCTCATCAGGCATATGCTACCGGACTTGATGTTCTTACTGTGCGATTCGTATATATACGAATAGTCATGTCGCGACAGTACTAGTGAATTACAAGAACTTAACTCGAAATATCGATTTTTTCGATCGATTTCGAAAGAAAACGATTTTTCATATCAGATGGACTCCTTGTTTGTTGCCATTTTCTCCTAGTTTTTCTTGTTTCTAAGACAAGATTCCGAATTTCTCTTGGGTAACTTTTATCAATGGTTTTGGATACTGTTCCATTAGTATTATTCCAAGCGGAACTCTGAACGATATCGGTGAAATTTTCTACCTCTTTTTCTAGTTCCTGAATAGTTTTTAGTCGTTTTTGTAAGTTAATCTTGTTTTCTACTTCAGATCTGAAGCTCGCCCAGTCAGTTTTTTTATTGGCAAGAGTTGGTCTCGTTTCCTTTCTAATTATCTTGTCGCTTAAGGAAAGTATCACTGTGCAGAGTGATCAGAGTCATATCGGAATTATCCTCTACTTCAACAAGGAAATCCAGTAGAACAGGAGGTTTACCTACATCCGTGGGCCAATATGTTGGCTTACCATTGGAATGGACGTATTTAAGTTCGTTACCTTTGGATGATTAGTATAATAAAGAAGAATTTCTATGCTCCAATCTTTGTAGCCTTTAAGAAAGGTTGTTTATGGCATTCATAACATTTTGCATCATTTCCATCGTAGTATTCGAATGAGTAGGGTTCAAATTTGGTCCGGAACTGACCTTTCCTGTCTCAGCTACTTGCGCATATGATAAACCACCTCCTCGGTAATTTGCAGGATGGGCTTGTGCACAGTTTGAACACTTTGTTGCAGTATTCTTGGGTTACTCAAAGAAATAGTTAAATGTTTCTCAGCACATTTAACACATCTAGGTTCGTGTTGGCAGAACTTTTGAGTATGGCCATATCGCTGACAACGTTTACATTAGCGGAATTGTACGGTTACTTCTAACCGCTTCAATTTTTACACCCATATGGCACATATGTTTTATTTCATAAATTTTTTGAATATCTTCTTTGTTATCGAAGGTCAGCGGAAGTGGAATTTTTAGTTCTTCATCCCCTTGCTTAGTCTTTTTAATATTGTGTGGACGACATCAAGGATTTTAAAACCTCTTTCACTCAATTCTCTTTTAATATCTTCTGGTTCACATGATTGGTGCAAATTTCTAACCATAACCCTTATCGGTCGTGTATGTTTATTTTCATAAGAATGCCACTGTTGCTGCGAACCGCTTAGGTATTCTGTTAGATTTGTATAATCTGTCTCGGTGACTACATTTATTTTCAGTTGCTTGTTGTTCATCAATTTGGCTTGGAAATTGATGCTGTTATCCTGTAATGACTTGTTAATGTCCGAGTAATTTGTCACATTGCTAAGTACTACAGGAGGCGGAATTTGTTTACCTTTTTTGGTTTCTTTAAGTTTTTGGAAAGTTACATACTGTTACGATTTCGCCGAGTGGTTATTCGAATTATTTATCCGGTTCGATCACTGGATTGTGAATATCAAACTCGCATGGATTAAATTTCTATTAAATTTATTTCCCACCAAAATTACACAAATAATTCACAAATATTTATTTTAACTATTATTTTACACAATAATTATCACTACTATTATTTTAACACTTCACTTTCATTTTTTATCACTTCCCGATATTAACACTTCGAAATTCAAAATTGAACTGATTCGTAACCCAAATGTCTACACCTATTTATACGACGCAAATACTTGTAGAACATTCCATTATTTTTCATCTCTACACTTCGCGAGTGTTCTTTTCGTCGTATTTTGTTCGCTCCGCTTATTTCATTATTTAGTGCTATAATTTATAACTCTTTTTAGTTATCACTGGTGACATCTGTGATTCGTCACAATACTTTGCTGATGAGATGTTTTTTTCGGGCTGAGTTTTGGTTTTTTGAGTTGGATCTTTTTCAGTTTTGTCTGATGAAGTACCTGCTTGGATTTTGGTATTAGCCATGCTGTTTCGTGTGCTACTATTTCCTCTTCTTCGCTCGAATCAGGTATAGTAAAATCATTTTTTTTGTGGGTGACTTTGATCTATCATCAGTTTTAATTGATGGATTGCATTTCGTGCTTCCCTTAATTCAGCTTGTAATGATTGAATTATTTTCTCATTTAAATCATCCCCTGATATTTGTTGGGAACTGCTATTACTCATCTGCTGAGGTTCTTTTGTTTTGGCTACAAAAATAACTTCGTTGCCTTATAGGAGATGTCATGATTAGTTTACCTATTTTAAATGGATTGTCGCTTGTGCTCATAAACTTGCCCGAGCCGATGGCGTTAGCATTTGTGTGTTGTAATGATGGATCCTTCCCCGAATCCATGGGGTCAAACATCGATCAGGGTGAATTTTCCTGCATGGCCAGACTTTAAATACTGCCGACCGATTTGGTGCAGACGCAGACCAAGTATAATGACCCAAATTTTAGGTCATTATCATTAAATGTACACACTTCACTATGAAACTTGTATGCACGGCACAATAGTTTTCTTACGAACACTGCACTTTTATTTAAAAAATTTTATCAAAAATACGTCTATTTGACTATATTATTAAAAATCGTGCCGTGCAGTGATAGCTTGTGCCGTCATTGCGAGACACCGATTGTTGGCAAGGTTCATCAATAACCTATATAAACACTGTATTGTATGCCAAAAGAAAAGTTGTTTTTTGTTTTGGCCACTAATTGGATGATAGATGTGGCCATCGGAAACTTAGGTCAATAAAAGTTCGTTTATCGAAACTTAGAACAGTAAAAAGCTCAGCTAGTCTTGTTTTAAAAGTTTTTAATTATTTTCAATATTATAATAAATAATGGTAAAACGAGAAGCAGTTACCCAAATTGATTAGTTCGATATACCAAAATTTTTTGTTTTAAATTTCAAACTTTAATACAACAAAGACGAAACTTTCAACACTTTGAACTTTTTAGTAAATTTTTGAGTTTCCGAGAACTTTTTGTGGTTCTAACCAAATTTTTGAGAAATTTTATATAATTGTAATTCAATTTATTTGATTCAGGTTCAAATGTCAAAAGAAAATTGTTGTTGCTTCTTCCCATATGTACATATAAACGAGTGTGTGGGTGTGTACGTATATGTACATATCTTAAAATTAAATCTTCATTCGTATCTAGTTCTTGAAAGATTGCTATTAGATTTTATATAACTTTATTTACGTCATCTCATCATATCATCGTGTATGTATGTGTCTATATACATATATATTGGAGTAGTTTACTTTGAAGTTGGGTAAGGGGTTTATATATACATAGTATAATTCTTTTCACCATTTACTCCACTCTTTAGATACTGTATATATGATCAAAGTAAAAAATCAAGATGTATTCAAGTATTAAATCTACTTATAAAATCGTCAAGTGTGTCGATGTAACACAATGTTCATTCGGGATGCAAGTTACAACAACACAAAATGTAAAAGGTTGATGTTGTGCACCAACTTCGGTTTATAACTGGATTTGAACTTTTATTTTTTTTTTGTACTTTGAGAACAACTAAAGCACATACATAAATCTTGTACATATATATACCATATATAGCAAATGAAGAAGAAGTCTTTTCTTTAACACTTTTGTAAAAAACTTTTTTGCTCTTGACAATTTGAGAGTGTGATTGAATTACCGTTTTTGTTGTCTTATATGTATATGCAGCACAGTAGATATACACTCATATAAGCTCATACACCCTTCGATATATGTATAGTTGAGGCAAAAATTTGCATTCCGACGATACGATATACTGAAATATTTTGGCAATTTTATACAAAAAAAATTTAATTTCCGTTTTTGTTGTTGGATATAACAAAATTTTAATTAATTTTTTGGACGAAAAATATTTATTTATGATGGCATTTCCAATCATCATCGTAATCGACTGTGTATATAATAAATATTATATTGATTTAAGAGAATTTAATAAATATTTTTTTTAAAATTGGTTTATTAACAAATGTGGAATTCAACTTTGCTATATATTATATGAGATGATCCTTTCTCATTTGGTCAATGTATGCTACTCCCATCATCTGTACATAATTAAATTAGATAAAATGCGTCTACCATTGCGCGCATGTATCCTGACAAAAACTGAAATTCCAGCAACGTCATGAAATAATATTTTTTTTTTTGGATTTATATTAATTTAGAAATGCCGACATTTTATATTTTTTGCAAGTATAGCGATTTTATTCACCCTTTACTGTATGTTTATTAATTATACAAGCTTACGTTTACGTTTTATTAATTATTTTTATTCCGAAAGGTATGATGTTTACGAGTAAATAATATGGAAAAGGGTTTCCACTTCCTTAATTCGCTAAATTGTATTTGTTTGGACTTTTACTATACAATCTGCAATTAATCATTTATTACTTCGAACGTAAATTTGGATATAAATTGATGAACTGTCGGAAAAAGAGAAACATAACAAAGCTTTTGTGTGGGAAGGAGGTGAAAATTTTGTATTTTTGTTGAATTACAAGAAGTAAAACGAAATATTTAAACATTAAGGAAGTAGACGATATATTTAGATTAAAACAGAGCTTAACATCATAAAGCTAGTTTAAAAGTATAATTTGACTTGTACTCAACTGAGTCGCAAACCTTAACGTGTACTTTGGTATAGTTTTCACTAACGATTTAATCCGAATGTTGCTTACACAACAAAACAGACAATTTTTTTTGATAGTTTTAACAGGTTATTGTTAGTCCGTACCATGTCAACAATCTGACCTTATCTGTTTCGATCACGAGCCAGCCCTTCATACTGATGTAAATTCGGTTCTACCTTTAAAGATCGGTTCGGTTCGGACCAGCACAAAGAGCATACTACCTGTTCCTTCATTTCATGCACTATTTCAGGAATTTGCAATAAATTCCTGATCTCGTGATTGCATATAATTCGGTATGTGCTATCAACGTCGCCTTTTGGGCCATCACAAACATAATTCTTAGAATATAAGAGGCCATCGTACTCATCCATCAATGTCCAACTCTCACATCCATACATGACACTCAATACAATTAAAGTTGGTCCGCATTTTCAAGATATATTGATTTCAGAAGCGGACGTAGAGCGCTTATAAAGCCCGATTGCATGTTGCAAGGCGAATCTTGACATCATCTTCCACAGTATTATCGTGACTAATGAGAGTTCCAAGATACTTGAATCTCGTTACTCGAAAGACCAGATATCAGATATTTGGTTTTGGACTCGTTGATTTTACGCTTGTTTGAAATCTAGAAATACCTGGTTTCATAGTACTTGGAAAGAATCATTCGTAGCGAAAAAACTTAATCAGTGACTGATCGAATTGAACGAAATCCTCCTTGGTAGTCACCGACAATTTCCTCCACCTCAAGAGTAATTCTTCCCAAGATAATATATGTCAGTAACTTATATGCTGTGCAAAAGAGAGCTATACTGCGGTAGTTCTCGCATTTCAAGCGATCCCCTCCTTGAATATTGAGCATAACGCGGCCGCCTTCCATTCTCCAGGCATTACTTCATTTCGCCATTCCAATCGAACAAGGTCGAAAAGACAGTTCCACCAAGCTAGGCCTCCGAATATCAAGATTTCTAAATTGATGCAATCAACTCGTGGTGAACGATTTTTCTTTAATCTCTGTATTGTGAATACCTCATATAGGATGGATCCTCAATGAACATCTCTGCGGTTTGCATTTGAGGGTTCGAATACCACTTGAGATACATGTGAAAAATAAAGTAGGTTAGAAAAATTTTCACGCCATGTTTCGAGTACCGCATCGAGTTGACCATGATCTGAAGGTATAGTGCAATTCGGTAAATTTGGATCGCAAAAGCAGATTAGTTAGTAGCAAACGCGTCAGCTATTGCTGACAAGATCTTGGCAGTTTCGCTGTGTTTCTTGATTTTTCAGACCTTCACGGGAGAGTGCACACATTTTTGGTTGCAGTTTCGTGTCGGGAATACAAACAACCTATATTATTACATAATTCGGTCTGATTTCTGCCAGTTTTAGCATTTAAGTCATCAATCACATATCTTATATCGTGGTCAGGTATAAAACTCATCAGATTATCCAAATAATTGTGAAATGAGTTTTTATCTTTGAGTTGGTTTACATCAATGGGCTCATGTACACAAACAATTGATAAGTAAGCTAATCTCACGTGTAAGCGAAGCTTTCACATTCGATAATCGACTGCCTGAAATAACATATAGTATGTTTGTATTTTGGTAAATAGTGCTAAATCAACTATGTATGACTTTCAATAAAAGTGTCGTGTCAAATCGAATATGTTTTCGATTTGGCACACTCACATCTTCATTACAAGTGAGTTTCAAAAATTCAATGATCGGAAGTGAACCAATATAGCTTCAAATCCCATTGTTCATATATCTCTCATATGAATCCAAGGTTCCAAGCCTCCTGTTTTACAGTGACTATCTTTGGGTCAGAGTGGGTCGGCCTTATTGGTGTCAGAAGTATCTTGTTGGTATACTTGTTGCCAAGATGTGTCTGTTTGAGTCGAAAATGAGATGTCGAAAATGAGAAAGATCATTTTATGGAGACAACACTCGTTTACCTTGCACCTCGAGGAGAGTTCTTTATTTTCTTTGCCACTTCAATGCACTGTTCTTTTAATATAGTGTCGTCGCTCTGTTTATTTACGTACCAAACGAGTGAAAATCGTGTCGTTTTCTGTTCTTGATTCTCCTTCTAGACGAATCGTATAGGCGCTTCGAATTAGTTATACTTCTCTCGCTTTAAAACATTGTTCACCTAGCAAACACTGAAGGTCTGGAATTATTCCTGGTCTATCAGTCTAGGCAAATCTTAATTGGTTGGCCAACGTGGGTATTTTAAAATTCTTCTTACTAGGTTATTGAACCGCAAAAAGCTTTTGTGTCTCATTACTGTCGCAATTTCCTTTATTACGCTCAGCGTCAGCGCCAAATACATCCTGCCTTGTATTTTGAGTGCCTTTAGACGGTTTTCAATTTCATACCTAATGCTGTCTGAGAAGCATCACTCTCACCAAGTTTATTTTGATTATTGGTTCCATTTTCTCTCCCACTTTAGAGCACGATAAATATGGTCACATATGACAGTGCCCTGCATTATGATATAATGAAATTCATGCATTTAAGCTTGTCCAAATCGAGCTTTATTAAATTTTTAGATTTTTTTATTTTACTAACTAGAGCCTCTGAATAATTAAATGTGAATTTTGAAATAAAAGCATCTGTTCTTTCACTTTATAGAAAGACGGCACATATTAAAAAATTATTTGACTTTTTTCTAAAATTATTTGACTTCTATAAATAGATAATTATATTTCGAATAATTATACTGTCTCAAAACTACGATTCATATTAAATTTATTCTGAGATGATAGTAAGGCGATTATGATGATATTTAAATCCTGGGACGATAGTTACTGTCGTGACAGTTTTGGTGTTGCCATTGCGGTTGTATGGGAGAAAGCTTGGGCTAACTTGTGTAATATCGTCTAATCTCGTTTCTGGATATTTAAGCGGAAGGTCATTGTTGTTTTGGCGGTGTCCTTTTTTTGTGTCTTGACATTTTTAACATTTGTTGTTTTTTACGGATGCTTACTATAAGGAAAAAACATTTTTGTTTATCCGAACTTAAACGGTTAAGAAAAACGCTAGAAGGTTCAAGAATATGATCTATAATTGTTCAAGCTACTAAGTAGCTACAAAAAGTTTACTAATTGCAATGGTGAACTTACTTCCCCTTAAAAGGAAATTTTAAAGATCTTGTTTCTATTAATATTCCAGTTTGTAATACTCTATCTCTCGACAACATTATTGACGAATCGACTAGCGCTTTTGTTGATTCCACACCTTTGAGCCAAAAAATTAATAAATAGTATATTCTCTTGTGGATCTTATAAATCTCTCGGTCCTGATGGAATTTTGCATACTGAATTTCTCTTCACCAATTTTGCTTTTAACTTTTTAAACCATCGTAAAACAGGGGTGAGTAATTTTCATCCATCAAGCTGGCAAGTTGAATTATACAGACTCCAAATCTGTTTATCATAAATTTGTCTGTTTAGGACCAACACTAAAAAATGTCTTCACTGAGTAACGTGCCTACTCGGTAGGCAAAGTGTATGGAAAAATACCAAAAGATGGCAAAACCACTTTAGGCAGTAGAGTTTCATTTTGGTACTTTTCTATATACTGCAGGAGCCAGGTGTGATCTCGAACTTTACATTTTCTAATTAGTTGATTCTTATATCTGGCATCGTAGCTAGGCTAGATGATACTTTTATGAGTACCTGTTGCCAGATGTCGCCTGTAAAGTGGTATGCTTTGATGTCTGGCACTTTTGAAAATTCATAAGTGTTGTCCCTGAAAATGTAAATATTTTTATTTACAAAGTAACCGGTTCTACCAATGCTGGCCTGAGCATCACTCGTTAAGTAGCCAGATGGTAAATTAAAGTCATCACTTGCTAATATTAATTATTTACAGAGTATCGTATATGCAAGGCTATCATTGCTGCTGTGTTTTCGATTCATACTCGAGCTTTAGAGCTATTCTTGTCCCTAGATGTTTAATGAATTTATTTGTGTTGTGTTGCTCAAATCGATCAGTGCAAGACATGAATTTAATTGTTTTAGATCTTTTGAGGTGATTTGTTCATCGATGGCTCTTATTCAAATTTTTCATCGATAATAGGATCTACGTGGTTTAAAAGCATCAATCAGGTTAACACATATTGCACTGTTTTTAACTAGAATTAATTGCTGTAGCCCATTGTACAATTAATGCTATTTATCTTGATGTTAACGATAAAAGTATGTGTTAAGCTCCTTGAACAATTCGTTGACTACAAGAAATTTATTAATCTAATTTGTACTGACGGCAAGGTTACAATAATGTGAGCAATAAAATTGGAGCTAGTCTAATCAAAGTTTGTTCATTTTTCAGTTTTATATGACCGGAACCAGCTACCACTCTTCAGACTCTTACCAATGGTAAAATAATTTTAACAAACCTTTCTGCCCTGGTTCTAATTTGTCCAATTCGGGAATGACACAGATCGCGTATGCAGATAATGATAGAACCAAAGGTTTGCACCTTGAGCTCTTTCTGGGATCAAACGTGGAATATTTTTCGATTCCAGCGTTACGGATCCAGCTATAACATTCTTTCTTTTAAGTCATTAACCAGTGATCGTGCTCTATATAGTTATACTATCATCACAAGTCTAGTGGTTTTCACATTTTTGCATACTCCTCTAAGTATCGATTCAATGTATTATATACCTAACGAGAAATGACCCGTGTCTCAATCGTGCTGTATAGGTCTAATCTTGTCATTTTTGGAATAATTTTAAACAAGCGGTAAAAATATTAATATCCGTGGAACCGATACTGATCGTCAGTGTGTAAACTTCATCTTGGGCGCCCAAATTTTTTATTCTTCTAAGAAACAATGCTATATCGCGGTTGATAGAAGACCACATTTATTGATCCACAGAGTCCTCCAGCTTGTTTTTAAACTGTCAAAGTTGTATGGAGCCTAGTCATTCGATCAGCAATGAACTTGTTCTATCACTTCTTCTGAGTCAAAACACATTTCTAGAGTCAGTACTTTTATGAACTTGTTATCATAACCTTAACTGGTCACGAAAGCGAATTTTACTCTGGAATATCCTATGACACGGTACAATTTTCACGAATGAGAACGTATTTCGGGCCAAACTATTCCTAACTCTTCCGTAATTTCACTTTAACGCCTCATTTAAATAAAATCACTAGCTCATTGTTTTGTTGAATTGAATGTTACCACACCTCAGTAAGGGTCACAATATTGACACATGACAAATTGTGTTATGACGTCGTCTTAAGAAGCTTATATATCCTAAACCAAAGATCTATCTATATACTTAGTTGACCATCGCGATAATATATCAACATTTTATTGTTATTTTTTCCGGTCTCAAATTCTAAGACCCGTTAAGTGTTATATAGTATTGTAGTTCAAATGAAATGAAGTCATAAAATTGTGATATTTCGAAAGACTTGTTCCTCTTGAAGTCACGCTTGCTTCTCAATAACACTTGAAGCTGATAGATAAAAATAACACGAACAACATTACTTAATTGACATTCGCAAAACTTCAAAAATTCCTATATACATCTTGATGCGATGAACCTTAGTTAAGAGATAAGCGAACAAGTAATATCTCAGTTTTCACTTATCAAGCTATAAGATAGCAACATTTTGAATATAAAACACGGCACAACTCATCGAGTAATCTAGACAATCGGTTTGTTTCAACAACACAACATGTGGAAACAAATAATTGTAATAATCACTGTCGCGGGGCTTTCTGCAACTAAGGTGAGTTTGATGAAATCTTTGAAAATGTTTCACGTTACTAACTACTACATATACATATTTTTATAGTCTCTAAATGACGTATCCGGTCGTATTTATCAAGGCGACATAGTTCAAAGTGAGACCTCTTATCCTTTTGCTGTCTCAATATACTCTTTTGTCCGGGGCTGGCAAGAGTACGGTGGTGGTTCAATAATAACAGCAAATTCAATTTTAACCGCAGCCTCTTGGCTAGAACAAGCCGAATACGCAGACATTGGCTATGGAAGTCACATAAAATCCGCACAAACAGTACAACGTATATATTCCTCCAATATCATCTTCTATCCACAATACAATCCAGCAACGCTGGCGCATAACGTAGCAATCATTAAACTACCATTAGACATTTTATTTAGTCCACAAGCCCAACCAATTCAATTGGCACGACGATCAAACGGTGTGGTCGACTATTTTTATGGACGTCAAGCGACAATTATGGGATGGGGTAAATATGATACCGATCAAAATTATTTATCGAATTATTTACGTACCGCCATCGTTCGGGTCATAACAAACGTGGAATGTGCCAAAGTTTTTACATCCAATAAAGTGATTAGTTCGAGTATGTGTTCGATTGGGATTCAAAATAGTGGACACAATGCGTGCTATGGTGATGGCGGTGGGCCGCTTGTGATACTAGAAAATGGTGTATGGACTCAAATTGGTTTGGTGGCGTTTGGTCAACAGTGTCCCAATACAAATCCAACGGGTTATGTTAATGTTGCGTTCTATCTTAATTGGATCTCACAAATTACCGGAATTGTTGTGCGGGATTGATTATAAACAGGGTGCAGTGAGTTCTTTTATTGGGTCGTCAAATCTGATGTTAAGAATAGACTTAAGAAAATATACGTTTGTTTTGTTTATTTAATATAAGAATATCAGAAATTCTTAGCTAGAACCTTGCTTAAATCAAATACACTGTTTGACGAGATGATATGTATACCTAAGTTATGGATAGACAGGTGAAGCATAAGTTATAGAGATAAAAGCTGTCGGTTATCGTCTCTTAACTAAAATCTTTCAAACTGTTAATACGTATTGATGAACATTGAAGGTGGTTAGCTCAATGACTGCTCTGACACATAATCGGTTTTTATGTCACCCGGTGCATCGTCATTTTTGGTAAGTGGTGAACTTCTCTTAAATACTAAGGTACAACCGTCGACTTGAGAAAATGATATTGAGAGAGAGAGAGAGAGAGGCAGACAGACAGAGAGAGTAAGAGAGAGAGAGAGAGAGTGAGAAAGAGAGAAAATATATTGCCATGATATCATAGGTCAGTATTTGAACCGGGGATGGTGAATCAGAATCCCAAAGCATGAATCAAATCAAAAACTCTTTTCTGAAATCTAAAAAACTTCAATCTTATAACTATTCCGAAGTCTCTCAAAGAAGTAACCATATGGTAACCTCATTTCATCCTAAAAGCAAAGAAAAAAGATTTCGAACTATCAATTCTGATTTGAAAAATCACAAAGAACTCGCAAAGCCAAATTCGATCTGATGATGACGTCATTGAATGATAGCATGTGAATTTCTTTCCGTTTGATTATGATTATGTATCTCTATGCCGTATTTTCTTAGGAGGAGATCTGATTTCACCGGCTTAGTGATTACCATGAAATTTTGGGAGGTTGTTTCAGAAGATATTGAAGATAATAATGTTGTAATGCTCTTGAAAGGGTCATTAGAATTTGTTGTTGATCCTTTGTTTCATAAAGTGATTTCTGCTCCATTTTGATTATTCATGCATGCAGTGTTTTAAATAAGAGTCCATGTTGGCAGGAGAGGTGTGCACTAAATCGTGATATTTGAAAACATTGGGAGGTCGTACCACAACGTTATGCCTTAAACAGTGTTGTCGGGGTCACTAACACATTTTAACATGTTATGCCTTGAACAGTGTTGTCGAGGTTACCGTTGAGTTTTAATAAGTTTGTCTCAACTAAACATCAGAGAACCAAGACGATGAGACTCCATACTAATATAACTACACCCATGAACATCAACAAATTGAGTTTGTTTACTTTAAGCCATACTAACTTCCAACATGTTACATAAAAGCTGCAACTCTTCTACTCTGTCACAAAAGACCAAGATACGTATGTTCAACTCACGTGAAGATACTTTAAGTGTTGATAAAACAGTACGTGCGACAAATACTGAAATACTTCTGACCTAAGACCATAACTATCATTGTACTGCATAGACAAATAAATCAGTATGACATAGAAACCAAAAACATGAGCCAAAAGTGGCAGATGAGTTGGCCATATGCTAAGAGAATCACCAAGTGATATGATGAGGATGTCATTGCACATTCGAGAGGGAAAAGGAAAGTAGGAAGACTAGTGATAACATGGAAGATAACATTGATAGGCCTCTGAAGCGTATGGGTTCTTTAATGACCATGATGACTTATGATGACTATATGATCGAAAGGATCAAATCCATCTCATCAGGCATATGCTACCGGACTTGTCCATACTGTGCGATTTGTATATTACGTTTCAGTCGTGACGCGACTAGAGAATAACAAGAAACTCGAAATATCGATTTTATTAATTAACTGTGGCGTGAAATAATTTACGATTTATTTGAGTTTGTCTGAGCGCCACACCTCCAACAGAGTACATAGCAATACTTTGTCACACGACCTCCCAAGTTTTATGTAGAAGGTTTATGTTGGTATCATAAATACCATTAAAAAAAGTTCCAGGTGTATTTAACCATTCTAACTTTTAAAATAGTATGGTCAAATCGAGCACATCGTCGAGTTTTGGACGCCATTAATTTAAGCATCTTTTTGACCTTTTAACGTAAAAGGCTGATTGATCGTGCTTCTGTAATGAAAAAGCAAACCAGAGACAGAAACTGTATACGAATTCGTTGCTCACAATCCACACACACAAGCAAAAAATCCCATAATTATTTGCCAGTATAGTACCAACAGCACAAAAACATCTTTCGTTGTTAAGAAAAAGCTTTCGACTCATTAAAACAACTTTTTAAAAAACTAAACTTTTAGTTTTGCTTTGGTGTGTCTCGTACTGCACAAAAAATTAAATTAAATTAATTTTTTTTTTAATTTAAACTATAAAATAAATTATAGTTCCTAGAGATGACTAATTACGACATTTTACTTCCTGAAATTTTTTTTCTACTGTCTCTTATACTCGTATGTATAACCGAGATACGGAGTCCTTAAATTTTTTTTTAATTTTGGAACGACAAAAATTATTTTAACATTCCACCAAAAAAAAAACGAAGATGTATACGAGTATAAGAAGAAAACTCTTACGAAAAAAATTGCAATGTTGCAGAATATATTAAAATGGGTTATCTTAGATAACATTTTTTTGAAAGCTCATAATTTTCCTTCATTTTGAAGCAAAACGGAAATATTAAATTTATTTATTTTGTGTTAAAAAAAAGGGAAATTTATTTAATAAAAAAAAAGCAAAAACGAAGTCATAACATTTCACTTAAGATGAATTTCATTATTGATTTCCGGGTTGAATAAAACAAGTATTATTTTATACCCGAGTATTTATCCAAAGCTCCTCGAGATACAATGTTGTTGGTGTATTTATACATATATATTTTTATAAACTTGTTGAACAACGAGGCACCAAAAAAAAAGGATATGTACACAAATATTAACACTTGTGACTTAGAAAAATCAAACAACGTTGACTATACTCGTATATATAGAGTAAACAATTTCCCTTCAAAAGTGTATATAGACGACGAGAGTAAGTCTAGAGTACGAAATGTTATTTTTCCCACCGTCGAACGATTTAACGAGAACGACAACAACGGTAATGGTAATAAAAATAATCATAATAGTAATAAAAAAAATTAAATAAATAAATTATGATCATAAAAAGGACATAAAAAAAATATATATAAGAATTTTCCAACGTTTTTCTTCCGACTCGTGTACAAAAGTATACACATTGTTGATGGATGAATACGTTTCTAAGTAGGATGTGCTTACTATGGAAGGGGTTTTGGTATTCAATGTGGTTGTTGGAATTTGGTTTTTTTTATTCTTAATCCAAGAATTTTGTTATAATATCAATTCACAATTATTACCTACTCTTATATATTTCATTGGTACCTTTTATACTCTTTGATTTCGATTTTATTGAAATTCTTGACCCTTTTGTTGTCTATTTTGAATGACGCTCGTTTTGCGAATGAAAAAGTGAAATTCGGGAAAGGGTGATTGAATTGTTAAAAATTATATTAAAGGACATTTATTTTTTTTTCATCGTAAGATTTCGAGTATAGGTTCGACAAACTCATATATCTCTATGTCATTGTGGTTAGCTGAAAATTTGGTGAAATACTTTGCTATCTCGACAACATTCGCGATTTGATATCTGAAATATTTCCAAGTATTTCCGTTTCTTGATAAACACTTTAGGTTCACATATTATTTTAATGTGTCAGAGTACTGATAAGATTATCAAATGAAAAAAAAAATGTATTTCAGCTCAAAAAACCTAGATTGCCGCAGATATCGAGAGAACTGAGCCACATACGAAATATAAAGTTTAACGTTTGCCTAAATAAGTAAAAAACAGAGGATCGATGACATAGATTCTTCTTCTACAGGTCACCGTCTTCACTCGCATTTTGCGCGGTATTTATACAAATTTTGTTAATTGAGAGTAAGGAGAAATTAATCACAGTTAACTCACTTAACCGGTGAAAATTTTGCATAAAAACATCGGCCATTATGAGTGTCGTAATTTTACATTTATTACTCTCATTTGGATATTTATCGAATGGTCATTATATACTCGCGCTAAAATAAGACTGCATACGCTGCATGAGTAACATACTTTACTTATAATAGCTGTAAGTTCTGCTAATTTGATTAAACAAAACATAAATGTAAACAGAACATGGCTCTTCATGGCTTTTCCAAGAGTGTTCAATCCATTTTTTGTTTCATGGTATAGATCACAGCATACTGATCTAGTTATAAAGAGTAGTATGTATGTATCGAAGTGGTAAGTGTTAAATAAGAAATAGCTCAATTTTCTTAAGCATGTGAAGTTATCCCAGTATTTCATCCCAGAAAAAATAAAAAGTTGCATCAGGCAACATTTTTCTATTTCATCCCAGTTTTTTCGTTCTATCTGAAATTCGAGACAAAAATAATAATCAAAAGAAACATTATCATCCCATCCCAGTTTTTTTTTTCAATTTCATGTATTTTATACTATTTTGCACCAATTGATAATAGAACTATAGAAATTTTAGATATTTCGGTACCTGGCCTCTGAGAACCTATTAGGCCGGAAATGATTCTTGATGTTTTGAGTTGGTCATGGTATGGATCAACTCTAGTAAATATAACAGAACCATCCGGTGGTTGGAATTGGCACAATCGAGCTGCGTTCAGAAACTTCCATATAAAATTCTATAATTTAAGACAAACCGTTACCTGGCTCCTGAGAACCTATTAGGCCGGAAATGATTCTTGATGTTTTGAGTTGGTCATGGTATGGATCAACTCTAGTAAATATAACAGAACCATCCGGTGGTTTGAATTGGCACAATCGAGCTGCGTTCAGAAACTTCCATATAAAATATGGCTAGACTTATTTCATTGGATTCCTCCTTGTAACTCCCCAACGAAGACGATGAAAAACATCTCTCCAATGTACTGACCATCGCTCCCTTCTTAGAAGATCTGGACATTAAGGCACTTTTCCCAAACGGGTTAGCGAGTGTTCTATCCACATGTAAAGATATAGTGCTTCCTCTCTCTTCGCTTGTAGACATATCTGTTACATCGGCCAAGTTCGCCACCGCTGTAACATTGCAGTCGCTGGATGTCGACGGCTGGGAGCCTGCTTGCTTCTCCCTAAAACCGCCGGTACTGAGGTTCCGAATCCCTGTACCGTACCATTGTTTTGGTTGGTGGACTCCATTGTGTATTTTAATTCTGGGTTCCTTCCCATAGCATTTTATACCTACTGCCAGGTATGAACGCAGCCTACCCTAACATGAAGAACAGACGCTGACCAGAGAGCCGCTTAATATGGGACAAACGCTTCTGGGTTTCTGTGTGCTTATAGCGGCATACGCTCGCATTGTTTGACAGAAGAGCTTCACAGGATTGTATGTAGTCTTTTCAGAACATCCTTCGCTTCTACCGCTCGGTAGAAGACTGCTTATTGGTTATTCGCAGTAAACCTACATATCTGTAGGTCGTCCAGATATCCGCCACCATGCTGACCCTCCCGGTAGCTGAGCTTATAGAATTATAGAATTTTATATGGAAGTTTCTGAACGCAGCTCGATTGTGCCAATTCCAACCACCGGATGGTTCTGTTATATTTACTAGAGTTGATCCATACCATGACCAACTCAAAACATCAAGAATCATTTCCGGCCTAAAAGGTTCTCAGAGGCCAGGTACCGAAACATCTAAAATTTCTATACTTCTATTATCAATTGGTGTAAAATAGTATAAAATACATGAAATTGAAAAAAAAAACTGGGATGGGATGATAATGTTTCTTTTTATTATTATTTATGTCTCGAATTTCAGATAGAACGAAAAAACTGGGATGAAATAGAAAAATGTTGCCTGATGCATCTTTTTATTTTTTCTGGGATGAAATACTGGGATAACTTCACATGCTTAATTTTCTTAAGGTAATTTGATATGTCGTGATAACAATTTATCAACCAGTAATATCAACCAGGCTCTGTTATCGATATTACTCGTATAGTAGAGTCCGTAATCTTTATTTGAACTTGTCGTGAGCTAACTACAAGGAATAAACCAAGGGACTACGGAAAATTACTTCTTGTGGACTTCTTTTTCAGGTGATGATATCTCTAAGCCTAAGTATGACACTAAACTACTTTACCTGTGTGGCTGCCATCCTAAACCTTATAGTAAAGTGTTTTGACCCATTTTAAATGTGTCAGTGTTGACTTTATCCTCCATCAAATTGTTTATTTTGTCACTATTGTGGCTACTTGGGCTTCTGTAGGTTACACCATGTGTATTCATGTGCGTCCGCTTTGATTTCTATGTCTTTCTATGTGAATCTTTGTCCTTCTATAACGGTTCTTTTGCTTATTTACCTCACCATAATATTAGTTTTATGTCGATGCCTTTCACTACGAAATTTACGTCTTCCGTATTGTCACGATTACAGCACTCAGCACCATTTACATATTCTACATTGGTGGCCCCGACCACCCTGTTTAGGTCATAGTCCGTCAATAACCTTCTGATACGACCTCCTAGTATTTCAAAGTGCCACACACACCCCTCCTGCCAACATGGATTCTCAAAACAAAGTAACACTACATACAGCACATAATAAAGACTTGTACCCAGCAGCAGCATATAAGTATGCATTATCAATCGTAGTTGAAAGGGGGGGGAGGGGGTAAATCACTTTCGGAGGTGTAATGTGGCGTTGACAAATACGACGAATAGTCACGCCACAAAAGTGAAGTAAAAACAAAATAATCAAAAAATGATTTCGATTCAAAAACTCTGTAATTCGCTAGCACTGTTGCAACAAAGCGTAATATAACATAAATGCAAACGAAACTGCAACAAACATCAAGTCCGGTTGCATAAGCCTGACGAATGGATTTGATCTTTTCGATCACACAACGAACCAATGACGTCATCAGATCGAAATCGGCCAAGCGAAACGAACGTTACAGATCACATATAAGATAAGATGCCACACATTTCATAAGAAAAACGTCTTCATCGGCTGGTTGATTCAGTGCCCTAGCTGTCAATCAATGCCACTCTGTGGAATTCTGGTTTAACTCCCACCATCAACTGTCACGATTACAGCACCCAGCATCATTTACATATTCTACAGATTACATGGAGGAGTTAAGAAGTTGTTTTGTTGTGATTCTTAAGCCTGTCCAACTTAGTATTCCACCAAGGTTTCCTAGTGCTGTTGGGAGGACCATTCTTCTCATTGCAGTCAAATTGTGCTCAACTGGTTTCCAGTGCTGGAGAAGTTTGGGATATGCCTGAAAGCTGGGATATGCCTACATCACTTGTCAATCAATCACACGTTCGTCTTCAGTCGAAGTTAATAGTTGTTTCATAAATGTTCTATTATAATAATTTCTGATACATAGAGTGAGGATTTTGGAAATGTCTGTACTAAGCAATCTCAAGATAATATCTATACTTTATGAAAAATTAGACAGCGGATCCTATAAAGCGAATTTTGCTATTACGAAAATCCAATATCGGAAAATTCGCTATTATGAATCTAAAAAGACAAAACGAGATCGGATTTTCCGAAAGTCGAATGTCAAAATTCGAGTACTAGTTAGTATTTTTTCTGTTATTGAATTTATATGTGTTGAATGCTCTACAGTTTGGGCGAATAAGTCAATTAAAACACAACAAATAAAATTTAGCAACTTCAAGTGAATGACGAAACACATTATTACTAACTTCATGCTTACATTTGACAAATTCAACCAAACCATTTTTATTATATGAAAATTCGCGACTGATCAGATTTTTCGATCGGATTATTTCATAACAGCCCTCCAGATCTACTACAAGGAGCGAAAATAGTAGCGGACCCTTACAGAAATTAGGTTTAAAATTCAACATCTACTGTCAAAAGTTTTATCAGTTTATTGAAGATTACAATTCATCATGAAGTGGTACAATTTATAACTCCGGAAGAGAATGGTTATGGACAGACTATTACTTAAGAATCGAACCATATATAGAAAAAAATAATACAGTTCCATTCTATTCTATCAAATAATTTGATTGTTTCACGTAAAAAATGTGTTCATCGAACCAAATAGTAGGTAGCTCTGTATACACCGAAGTTGAGCCAACCAAATATGTTATACAATCTTAAAGTGTTGCAAAAACTTGCAAATGTTTATGACCTGTTAGACTTGCAAAGATATCATGCTACCACAATATTGAACAAATGTTTGCGTTAGTTGTGTATTACTAATTAACGAACCGAGTTATTGGGATTGAATTTTCTGATACTCTTGTTGATCTTTGGTTGGAGTTACAGATCCACGATCAATGTAGAAAACGACCCAATTAGAGAGAAATAGCCATAATTCGTCGCATCTTAGAGATAGGTTGTTGAAGTATAATTATAAAATGTGGGAGGGTATACACTTAACGGATTTTATCGGAACAATTGCTCATCTAGCCAAAAATTTATTCGAATCACACATTTTGATCAGAAATTAGTTCTTATTTCAAAATATAGGGGAACTAATATTTTTTAGAGGTTAACTGTAATGAACTAACAACAAAAATTTGACATCGAACGCACTCATTTAGTAGAGCTTTCAGTTGGTTTGTTTGAAAAAAATTTAAAGAGAATATAACAACAATTGTATTGCATAGAGGATTAACTTAATAGTTTAGAAATGTTTATACAATGTTGTTCAGAAACTCCAATACTAGAAGATATCACTAAATCCTAAAATATATTAAAATCTATTAAAATTTGCATATGATATACGTAATAGTTACATAAGATTTAACTGCCTAAATTTTAAAAGTGGATTCTAATTAGACCAGATGTTTGGTAGTTGGAATCCAATCGAACAATTTCGAATTTATTGGTTCGTTGTTTCTGGTCAGTTTTTCTATCGAATCCAAATAACTTATAATACTATAAGAAACATCGTGTCAATTTTCATAGTAAATGCCAACGACAGCTTGATTTCGTTAAATATAAGTTTCGGAGAAAATTTCTAGATGGCATACCAATACGTTTTAACTAGAACAATAGATGGCACCCGAAGTAATTTTATAATGAAATGACATAATTTAAAAAAAACAAATTTTGTTTTAATTATTTATTATTATTTATGAATATAAGCCAATTTACTTAAACAATTTCCAATTTCGATTATAAAATTAATTACTATTTTTTTAAATTTTAAATTTTGGTTTCGTTAATAATTCGCTGAATGTAAAAACTGCAGTTAAAAAATGTAAACATTTCGTTCAACTACTACTTGTGCCATCTTTTAATCTTCTCCGGAATTATATTATGTTGGCACATCTGCAGTCCAAAATATTGTAAAAATATTTTGGACTGCAGATGGAAAAGTCAGGATTGTGAAGATTTTTGGTTTTTCACTATTCATTGCTGGAATGGCGTTTGGAAGTCGCACAAATGTAATTGTTTTTATAAAATCTTTATTTTCGATTTTGTTGCCAAAACACTAGCGTTAATATTTGTATTATTTACTACTGACAGAATGACAGCTAATGACAAAATAACATGGATGATATTTTACAACAGAAAATAATACAATTTTGAGTAGTACCATAGGAAAATTTAATATAATTTTGAATAGTAACTTTTGTTACAGTAGTACCAACCTCTCATCAATATTTTATGTATTTTTCTTGGTTCAAGATCTGACGTGGATCAGATCAAACGTCAAGAAACACGGTAAATATTGCAAAAAACATATATGTAACGGCTTTTATAACATATAATTTTGTTGTTCGTTAAGTGGCAACTATAGATAAAATAAGAAATAATAAAAAATAAAATTAAGAGAAAATAAAACTGCGATAAATAGGCTTTGCTTACTGTCGCCCAAGCAGGACATAAAAAAAATAAAAATTCTTCGTTAAATTTATCTGTCACTTAATAAAAAATAATTGTGACATAAAATTCGCGGAAAAAATAAGGAAAATAAAAACGAACAAAAAACGGTCTGCTTTTCTAGTTTTGCATTCGCACAATTTTATTTTTTCTTAAGTTTTCATGGCTCATGTGTCAAAAAAAAAAAAAATAAAAAAAAAAATTTCGTTAAAATTTTATATTTTCTTATTTTATTCTATTTCATGGATGGTTCTGCCTTTAATTAATGGAAATAGAACATTATGGTTGATGCTGGAATGAATGGTCGAGTTTCGCATGACCCGTTAGTTCACGTTTCTGTGACACTAAATTAAGCGATTTTTAACATTCAATATTTCTTGCCATTCGTAAATATTCTCACAGTATGGAAAGTTCAACTGAACCGTCTTGTTGAAAATAAACATCACCCAAGTCGACTCCATCAAGAAATGTTTTTGCCTGTCGGGCTTGGTACATCTACTCATAATCCGTAGAGTCGAATACCAAACAAACAAACGATGGCTGTTTTATTTCTGTCGATTATGGCGACAAGAATACGCACAAATTGCGTGAAACCTGTTTTTTAATATTCTTGAATAATTTTAACTTGGTATTCTAGAGTACGATTTCCATTCATTATCATATTATTTCCTGTGTCTCACTGGGCCACACTGTTGGGTGTGTAAATTACACGGTTTTTACATGTAAGAAACGTGTAATTTACATATGGTTATATTTTACATTCTATATGTAAAAAACGTAAAAAAATATATTTTGTAAATAAACTGTAGCGCCATCTCTTATTAAATCTTATTGTTACTAAAACACCATCTGTTAAAAAATCTTTACTATTTTATGAATATAATTTGTGAAATAATTAACCGTGTACAATTTTTTCGAATACTTTCTGAATGTCACAAAAATTTTTGATTTAGATTAAATTATTAACAGGGTTATTTATAAAACACTTTCCAACTTATAACGTGAACTTGAAAACTAACTGATTTTTCAAATACGCATTTATATATTTTTAATTATAATGGGGGGTAAATTTTGTCATTTTAAAATAGACAGCACTGTGAATGATGTTGTCTTCGTTTTTTACATGTAAAATCCCAACAGTGTTTGATCAAATTAATTATTACTAGTTAGTATTTTTAATTGTGATTTTTTGAAGGTGTTAGTTTCTATTTTATAAAATCTCCAATAGTTTATAAACAAACGTTAATGTAATTTGGATTTGTTGGAATCTACAATTCAGGCAACGCATCGTACATTTCTAAGTTGGACTCCATCCATATACTCTTCTATAGATTCCAAATAATTCTTTTGATGTCTAAACGCCTATCTACTATATTACTGACATTGATTGTCTTCGGTAAATTATGTAGTGACTAAAATAAACTACAGAGTGTGTAATCAAGACAATAATAACACAAACCCGAAAGTTTGTTTAATAATGACAATATGTCCACCATGCAACAGTTATGATATTATCAAAATCCGGATACTCATCCATCTTTCAACACATATTAATATTTTGATTGATTGATTGATTGATAGGACTGTAGGACCAAGCGCTAGGCAAGATTCCCGGATAACGCCGGGCCTATTCCTACAGCCGTTTACATAAAACAATAGGTGAGGATAGGAAGGTATGTTAGTAAGGAGAGAACGACCCGGTTACA
The DNA here is from genome assembly GCA_963932295.1 of Tipula lateralis. Taxonomy (NCBI): domain Eukaryota; kingdom Metazoa; phylum Arthropoda; class Insecta; order Diptera; family Tipulidae; genus Tipula; species Tipula lateralis. Next base: position 64,468,570 of record OZ010736.1, on the reverse strand, counting down.
GACACCTGGCAAATCGTTACTAAACTACTGTTAATAGACAATCACAAGACAATCACAATTCTTATCTGCAATCGCCAATCAGCATTCTCCAGTCCGCAACACCTATCTGCTCTGCTGTATTTTGATTAAACTAAAACCAATTCTAAAATAAATTTATTAGTAAGTTGCTCAGGAATCTGTAACTTAAGTAATTAATTAATTTTATTATTTATTTCAACTCCAGTCCGCACACCTAACCTTATTAAAACAAAAATAAAAAATTACAAAAATACAAAACTCTGAAACAAAATTTATTAACTTACATATGTCTTAGGAATCTGAAACAATTAGTTTAATTAATATGGTATGATAAATCCAGTACCAGCCAACCATAACGATAATGTTACTATAATTCTGGAACATGCTTATCAAAGAATCATAATAGACATCTGAAAACTTAGATTCCAAAAATATGCAGCAATTATGCAAATTAAACTACAATACTGAAGGTTTTAAGAAAATGAAAGTTAGTCTCAGAAACGACTACGGCGACAATCCGCAGCAGAACCATTTTCCTTTTACATAATAAGAAAAATAATATAATTTGTTAGTAAATCAACATCATTTTCGCATTTACGATCTATGACTTTAAGACATTGATTATTATTGCAATCGAACTCTAATTTCATCATTTGTATTTGTGTAACCTCAACAGTTGAAACTGGACTAGTAAAGTTAAATATCCTGGAGTCTTCTCATCATATGCTGTATGTAAAGTTGTATCCCTATATTTCCAGATCCATCACCCTCTAACGCGAGGGGAAGTATGTTTTTTATTTTGAGACCCGACAGCGTTTGCTATACATGCTTTATGACGACCTAATAAACTGTCAATTCGTTATAGGTTTATTTTGTTCCGCTATAACCGAAAACTTAACTATATCCTATTAAAATTATAATAAAAAAATATTATAAAATTCTAAAATAAATTTATTAGTTAGACACTTAATAATGTGTTATTTAATTAATTTTAATTTTATTATTTATTTAAACTCCAGTTTATTAACTTATGGTTCAGGCATCTGTAACAATTAATTTAATTAGTAGTATGATAGATTAAGTACCAGACAACCATAAAAATGATGTTACCACAATTCTAGAATATGTTCATGAGAGAATCAAAACAGACGTCTGAAAACATCTTTTATTCTAAAATTATGCAAATTACATTTCAACACTTAAGGTCATAAGGAAACTAAATTAAGTCACAGAAAAAAAAAAAAAAAAAAAAAAAAAAAAAAATCTTACCACATAATTAGTAACTATAATCATATTTACACTTATATAAATCATATTTACACTCATATAAATAATTTTTTTTTTTTTTTTCTTTTCTATATTTTATTCTATGCTATCTTTTTTGGGGCTCAAGGCTCTCCCAGCTCTTTCGCGGTTCGCTTATTTAGGTCCTACTTTACGCCTTAACGGCCAAATCGAGGACGTACGGCTATAGGTCCGATTTTCGTAGTACCATCTGCGCATTGCCTAGCTCCACGCCAGCCTATAGTACTGACATGAAAGATGGGTCGACCCATGAGTTCTGCACTCCAACAGGGGGTCTTAGATGTGTTCATTAACACCACCGATCGTAATCAGATGGTGAAAAATCCCTTTTGCATCCTGCCCCTATCGTGATTCGAACCCGGTACCTCCCACTCCAACTGCCACAGCTTTAACCACTGAGCCACCTGGGCGGTATATATAAATAATTAAAACCAAACCTTTTCCATAAACTATTATTAATATTTTTATTTAATGGTCGTGATGAGGGATGCCACTCTACTACAAGCGTAGCAGATCCACCCCGACCTTCGCCGTTCATTAATCAAAAAAGAACAACTGATATCGACTCCAAAAAGCACCATTAAATCCAAATACGATACGAAACTTAATAAATTGAAATAACCATGGACAACCCACAGGCAATCATGCAAACACAGAGGCAACAACACAGGCAGAGATACCACATACATGCAGAAAGTATGAAACAGAAGCACCCCAAAAGTGGAGGAAATCGACAACCCTGAAGCGAACCCCATTCAGGCAAATCAAACACGATCACAACTCAACCAAACATACATCTATTAGTAGCAAACTCTAACACGAGAACCCGATTATAAGCATCCAAACTACAAACTAATTCTAACCACCCTCAACAACGGGACACTATCTTACACTAAAATAAAAAGTGCAGACCTATCTCAACCGACAGCCAACAAACCGAAATCCATCCAAACACCCCACATTCCAGCGAATCCTCCGACTCCCAACAAATCCCACTCGCGTCCAAAACCCCACATGCCAACAAAGGCTCCCAACCGCCACCGCAACTAGCTCAACCATCACGCCCGTCCCAATCACATCCAGCCACTAAACCTCCCTCCCCCCCCTACCACAGCAGTACCATGAGGCAAACTACAAATCACCAGCATGCAGCTACAAATACCTACAAAAACCGCTTCGTCCAAGACACTCCTGTACAATCCTAGCCCACTCCAGAAACGGGCGACATCTTCCAAAAATCTAGCCAAAACATCAAAACCTCCCGACACTCTACAAAATTGAATGATTCCGAACCACCACTGCAAAAATGCTACAATCCCGCCGACACCCAAACATTTTAACTGTTCCAACTCCCCGCCCTTAAAATGTAACCCCCACCCGACCCGTCACAAACTTCCAGGCTAACCAACCCTCAAACACAATCCCAGACTCGTGTTCTGTATTCAATCTCAACACTCCTGTCCTACAAAATCCCTGATGATGTGTAATCCTTCCTATTACCTATGTGTCACACACACGCACCCTTGTGTTATGCACACGTTACTTCGACTTATTCTATTTCGCACTCAAATACGACTTCCTATCAAATGATATGAAGAGAGTCTCTCGAAGTCAACACGAACTATTCCTCTTTTTAAACTGTAGCAAATTTGAATCAGCGCTTACTAAACCCATTAACAATAAAAATTGAAGCAGATCTGCACACCTACAGCAAAGTGACACCCTGAACATAGGCATACGCATCCTTTAAAATTCTCCAAACCAAGGACACTTGAACCCGATACAAGACAAAACCTGCATTCTCCATCACCGGCAACGCAACCCGGGACAACGGCTGAAAACCATTCAATCCCGAAACCCGCGACCAAGTCAAGCGAAGGCCCGATTCGAACGGCGAAAAATTGAGACCCACAACACTCAAATGTCAACGAGACTGAAACAACTTCGCAATCGTGACTTAGAATCACTAAACAATCAATCCTGCAGTTCAATAGGAAGCCCCGATACCGCAGTTCGGAGGACGCCACCAGACTTCGGACCGAGCCGAAACCAAACAAGAATATGTTGGAGGAAGCAACCTCTATCGATACCTGAAACTACACGCCGTCAATTCGCTCCGCACCCCTCAACACCTCTGCAGCTGAAAGGAAGCTTCCAAAACTAAACCCACCTAAGACAAACATAAAAATCAATCCAACCACGGAAAGACCGAAAACCCCCGCTGAAATAACAACAAATGAAACTTAAAACACGAATAAAATTCACTGGAAACCAGAAGATCTACCATAACATCATGAAGTACTCAGACAAAGAGCCGTCAAACACCAACCGAACCAGGTCCACACCTCCTATCCAGATCAATGTCCCGCTATACAGGTAAACGTCCCGCTACTGAAATGTCCCGAACACACCCACAATTCAAACACCCACAACTGAACCACTCGTGCCAAAAACCATCCATCACCAATAAATATCTATATGCCAATCCACTTCACCTCAAAGTGCCTCCGCTCCACACCCTCCACATACAAGTCACCTGCACCCCCCTGGTCGTATTAAAACTGTCATTACAGCCAAAAACTAAATTTAAATTCTCATACAGTAAATATAAGAACATTACATGCAAACCATATACCCAACAAATAGCAAAACCAAAAACCAGTAATAAAATGTAAGGCACTGTATGCATTTATATATTTTATTATATGTACACAAATATAAACAAGATCAGACCTGTATACATTGCCCGTATACGCATTGCAATATTATTTATTTATACTTGATCTATATATAAGCAAAATATATAAATCAAAAGGAAAGGGAAATACATAGTCAAATATTTAGAATTTTATTTGACTAATGCAACTAAGAAAACAAAACAAAATAAATTGGTATATAAACATTTAACAAAAATTTATATGCAATCGTTTTCAAGGACATCAAAATTTAGACTATAGAATGTGAATTTGTGTTTTCCATAACTGATGTATATAAAAAGACACAAATACAAATGCAGTGAACGCGTTACAATTTAAAAATCTCCAAAAATCCCCTCTACTGTACGCCTTGATATATATGCATTATTTCACATAAAACAAAATATAAAAAAATCATCCAGAGGAAGGGGAAATATATGAAGATCGAACTATGGGATTGGCTCGTCAAACGAAACAAAACAAAAACACACGCGTCGCATTCAATCGTTTGCAACGGAAAATTGTGTGTGAATATTGAAATTGATGTATATAACAATATACCAAGACCATTACTGGCAATGTGTACACGATGCAAACTGACACACACTACACACAAACACGATATATGTACATCAACCATATTATATAAACACTAAAACCTAAATATTTAATGCAATATATAATATAATGTAATTTAATATTAAATATAATAAATATAATATAATGTAATAACGATACTCATCTGAGATTACAAAAATTAAGCCACAAACACACACACACCCACAAACGAATTTATTTTATTTAATTAAACACCGAGTGGAAAAAAACACGTCCACTCAGTGTGACGACTAACACTGCACTCCATCTTTCAACACATATTAATATTGATCTAATATTATTCTTAGTAGACACATTAAGATTATAAGTTTGCCATTGAAAAGCCTAAATATGTGAGGTTCTAATAAAAACATGATACCAACTGAACCAAGTACAGCAAATCAATGATTTTCAATTATTTCAAAGCCTACTAGTAGTTATTACATGAACAACAATTTTAAATCGTGGTTGCTAAGCCTACGATGAAAAATAAAATTTATGGATTCTACTTAGTATTCCTGAAAAAACAAACTCGAATATTGTTTTAAGGTTTTACAATATTGCTATCAGGGTTCTTAATTCTTGTAGCGTTTTTTCGATTTGGTGTCCTTTGTTTTGAATAGATTTTTAACCGAATTGGTTCTTCGGTCTTTGGTTCTTAAAATCTTTTTTCGATTACTGATATCAATTTGTAGACGTCAATAAATTTCAGCTTAAGATTTGTTCGACCAAAACATATTTGAAACTTTTAAATGTCTAATCTCTTTCGTAATGTAGTTTTATATAACTGGCACATATGACGCTATAGTTGCTCTATATATACAATATATAGTAATTTTGTTTAAGTTACCGATTAAATTGGCGTCTACATTATCATGCTATTTGAAAAGTGAAGATAGCCAATCAAATATCGTCTTTTATGTGCCGATTCATAATGAAAAAGCATTATATTTATACAAAGATTTTCCGCTTCATAAAGCTCGACATACTTTCTATCGCTTGTGTAAAAAACGGAATCGAGTTCTAAAATACTGTAACTTTCTGGTCTCTACTGTACAACTATATTGAGATTAGATACAGTAATAATAAATTACTTTGAAACGATCATGCAAAATGAGAATGGGGTACGAAAAGCTTAACTTTATTGAAAAAAGCTCAACTATATATATTGTTTTTGGTTGTTTCTTTATTATTTTTTTTGCGAAGAGGCTAAATGATAGTATTGTAACATATTGCAATAATGTTACAGTTTTATAGGTCAACTGGCATTGTTGGAAAGGCAAAAACTTTATACGAAAGCAATGAAATCAATGCTGTATACTGTATTACAACACAGGCAAGGATATTATGTGTATATAAGGAAATTGATTTGTTTTTATCGGTTCGTATAGAGGACATCGATATTATATGATGATATTTTGCCAACAAAACTATTTCTATTTATAATACTTTTGTACTACATAACTATTTAGTATAATTTATGGCCACAGATGGTTTGATGCGATACAATTTTATTGGAATTGAAGGTATTTAATGGTTTCTCTTTAAAATCATGGTATACAACAGGCTGGTTCTAAACATTCTTAGTAATATTTCTGGTAAAAATGTAAGACTCCTTTGTGTCTAGAAACATAACTTAATGTACAATGTATTTCTGGATCGTTGTTTTTGGACTAGAGCTTTTGCTGCGATTAGTTTTCGGAAAGCTTACATGTATTTATTAAGCTTTTTATACTTTAAAATACATAACTTCGTTTAATTTCTTTTATTGGTGATGATGCTCTTCTTTGTCATTGGTGATTAAACTTCAGACCTTTATAATGATAACTCATAATGCCATAATTGGAGACTGATGGTTTAACTAAATTTCTGGCAAATATTATTTGGGATCAGTGTAAAACGAGAAGTTTGGACGCTTATATTGTTTTTTTATATATATAACAATGAAATCGAATACTGAACAGCCTATTCCTGGTTCATCAGTAATTTAGTTGCGAACCACGCTTTATTCGTCAGTTCTAACAAATCAAACTTCTCAATCTCATAAAATTATAAACTGGATTAATTATGAAATATATAGTGTGTGTCGGTTTCAACTTTTTAATTTTATATAATAATTATATATTGTTGGCGTAAAGTAGGACGAAGCAAACCGCGAAAGAGCTTAGAGAGCTTTGAGCCCAAAACAGATTGCATAGTATAACATATAAGATAGATATATATATATATATATATATATATATATATATATATATATATATATATATATATATATTTATATACCCATATATATATATATATATATATATATATATATATATATATATATATATATATATATATATATATATATATATATATATATATATATACTCGTATTTATATATATTGTTGACATTTAATCGAATATTAGAAGATTTCTGGAGTTATGTTGATTCGAGGTGGAGTAGAGATATAACATTGCAATTGTCTCACAATTCTCTGACATTTGCTGATCCGCAACGAAAGACCGATGAATGTCCTGTTAACCCGTTGACGTACCTCTTTCATTTGAGTTTGACTAGTTTGGCCCGGACCGCAACTGCGACAAATCTTGTTTTGTCTACAAACTACAGGAGGTGGGATAGTGTTGAAGAAATGTTTACTGATTTTATTAAAGCATTAAATTGATCATGTCTACAATTGGTGAAGAAACTGGAACATATCAAACATGTCCTTCTTTCCAAGTGGATTTTGTTATATTTGGTAAGCCGAACGTAAAAAGTTCTTTTAAATAACATATTATCTAGAGATTTAAGTGTTTTAAATCTTGAAACCTATCGAAATGTATCGTGTAAGACACATCTGTCAATATGGTCCTTACAATGCAAGAGTTATTTATTATCAGGATCCTTACAATAAGACTAATTCAATATAAGGGTTTTTATTTAATCCGTTTCTTAAATGGTTTCATCATCATCAATTTTGATGATATTCCTGTTGTTTGCCCTCGAGAGATAAAAGCTTCGAAGTGTGTGCTACCGCCGTACTTAAGCTGCTGTTTTTTGGACGATGGTGTTCGTGTGCAACGGTTTTCGTGTTCTCTTATTTAATACGATCGATGTACATTTCCATGGGTCGAAATAACTGTATGAAATAACGGAAACTATACTGAAACAAGTCCACCCAAAAAAAGAAATTGATAAATACGATTTTTTTCTAGTTGGCAGAAACAATTAACTCCAATTCCAATCAAACCATAAAACTGTCAACTGTTATTTGATACAATATTGCACCAGCCAGATGATCAAAACAAATTCTTATGTGTGGTAATTGCTCATCGACTATATATTCGGACAAAATATCAAAACCACTCTGACGTACAAAATTATATTCTGCGAAATGATGAAAAATGTATTTTCCAATTCAATTTGGAAACTATTTTCATTCCAATTGTAAAACGATTTTGTTTAAATAAATAATTTTTCGACACAATTTGATTGATGGTATCAGTTCTGTCATTTTTCAAAAATGGAATAAATCCGGAAACAATCTGAATTAAATAACAAATATTTTTGTTTTTTTTTCCATTCAAAAATAAAAAAAAAAGTGGAAGATGTAATGTTTCTTTGGAACAACAACAGAGCGGTGATAAATTTTTCCTACATATACAGATGTGAGTGTAATCTAGATTCTAGAATACAGAAGAAAATTAGATTTTCCAAATTGATCGAAAGTTTTAAATTGAATTCAAGTCATCACCATTATAGTTGTTGTTGCACTTTAGATAAAAAGGAAATTCGAAAATTAGAATTTCAATGAAGCGCTTGATGTAATCTTATTTTTTTGTGGTTTTTCCCATTTTCTATAAATTACTTTGATGGAATCTATTTTAAAAGCAATTTCAAAGTTTTGAAAATGGATTTTGATTCACATATGGTCTACATTATTTGTAAATATAATCAATGACGTCATAAATAAATTATTAATAATATTTTTTCTTTTGTTTCAGGTAAGTGTTTCCACAACTCTAAGGAAATTAATCCGATGCCTTGGAATAAAGGGAAAGTGTAGGGTCGCCAAATAAGAAAAAGGGAAATAGAACATCGGTTATTGTATTTGTAAGCAAAACTCATATGTACCGCTGTCCTGTGTCTGCTAAAAAGTATAGGTACTGTAGTCTCTAAATTTTGCAAACAGCAAAACAAAATCAATAGCCACTTTTAAAATTTGGCAGATGTATGTTTGAAGTTTGGTATAGATGTGTGGATCGAAACGGTAATTTTGGTTTTAGAAATGGGCTGTGGCAAAGAACGATAGTAAATCTGGGAGGCAAAAGCTGAGTCAAGCAACATATTAGGAATCTATAAACGAAAAATCTGGTTACAACTGAGTTTATAGCACAAAATCAGATTTGTGAAGTTTACGATTTTATCGCATTCCGTTACTATTGTAGGTGAAAATGTTTTTATTGTATAACGCTCAGATATTTAAAATAAAAAAATCTGCTATTTTCGCACTATATATGTATACGGCTGGTCTGTCTTCGCGATCCTTTGGCTCTATATAATCTACCTAATAAATCTGTGTCGCTTTTATCAAGTGAATGCAGTACACCTTCTTGTGTACCTGATTGTTTGGTAGCTAAATTCAGAAGGTATTATACTTTATGATGAAATCATTGTAGCTCTTAATTTTAAGGATATATTTTATTGCTTGTAGATCGCTACGTCGCCTCTCTTTAATAATCAGAAACACTTCTATTGGAAAAAAAAGCGAAGAATTTGTTGAGGAAGTCAACGTATCTCAAACGGTTATTTTTTATTATCATCTCTCATTGATGAATTTTGGTTAAGTTATCACATTGGAACAGTATTCCATCTTCAACCTTTTGTAAAAGTTAAGTAGCAAAATGTTTGCAGTTTGCATCTGTTTGCAGCTTAATTTGAGCATTTGCCTTTTAATTTGAAGATCAACATACTCCATCCATATTTGCTTCAACATGTTTATTTCAAAACGAAATAATACTCGTTGCGTGATTTGGCTATGATTGATAGTTCTTTTCTAAATTACAAATTGTTTAAGATAGTTATTGCTTTGCCTTCTTAAAGTGGTACACGTGCTCTTCTTCAATAATTAAAAGGCGCCCTAAAAACTCAACTCTCCTATAAAAATTGACACTTAGACCTCTTAATACTAAAACCATTTTTTCTATCTATTCTTATACCATGAATGAACCTTAGTCGACAAAAAGCTTAGTCCAAACGGAAATTTATTAATCCACACGAACTAATCTATTTGAAAATTAAGGCTTGACTAACGTTATCAGAACCTGATTATTGGCTTTGACGATGTAAACGTCATAATCAGAATGATTTTCAATGATAAACCACTTGGATTTATAATACTTCGTCCTTCTTTTCATAAATACTGATTATTTTTGCTACTAGTACATGATTGCTATCCAACACACTTTAAAATCGTATCTCGATAATACATTTGTGTTTCCTCGTTAAGCTTTAAAAGGAGGTTTCATTTCTGCTCATGAGTTTACCGTATGAAACATATAGCTTATCGGACTGGGAACTGCTTATTTAAGAGAAGTATTTGAATAGAGCACATCGTCTGCTTTTTACTCGAAACTTTGCTGTCTAAGAGAGATAATACTGTTCTGCTTCCATCGTTAGTTGCACAATGTAATAATCTTTTACAGTACAAAACTTTTGATTGTGACTCCTCTCGAACGCTTTTGCTT